>CM076675.1:158136891-159336891 GCA_038501925.1 Xenopus petersii
ATAAACTTTATTATGTGACTGGGAGGCATGCCACCGCTTAAATTTCACCGCCCTAGGACTGGGCCTTTGTGGCCTCGCCGCACATCCGTGCCTGGACAACCCCTAAGCTTAGCTTCTCAACAGCTGCTCAGAGCCCACTGAGCATGTGAGTGTCACAGACACTTTCCAAGATGGTGACCCCCTGTGACAAGTTTGAAGTCCTGGATCATTGCTGCTATTGACAAGCTGAAACTTTAGGCTGGTGCAGTAAGTTCAGTATATTAAATATGGCATTTTTAGCCACATTCATTTTTAGGGTTTAGTTCTCCTTTAATAAAGACAAGAGCCCACTGTAAAATGAATGTTCCATATGTTATGAAATGTCTGGAGAAAACCGGTTACCCCAAAAAAAGCTTAAGTCAGGACTTTTTCTGGCAATTCTGCTTCAAAAAAGGAAAAGTTGCCAGTGTTTTTTGGAACTTTTATGCATTTTCGGCTCACAGGATATGATGTAAGTGACAGAAGATTGAGGAAGATCGAGCTGCTTTTTAGCACTTCGTCTGGTGTGAATTGGCGATGTCCCTGCGGATGTGATTTCTGGCGAAAAGTCACTAGCATTAGCCACTTCGCCCTTTAGTTAATCTGCCCCCAAGACAATTAGTCCTTATTTTGTAATGTTTGTGCTTTATGATGTTTATTCTTATATACACCCACAAAAATATTAAAGGGGTGGTTTACCTTTAACTTAACATTTAGTACGTTATAGAATGGCCAACTCTAAGCACCTTTCCAACTGCTCTTCATCATTTATTTTGTATAGTTTTTTTAATTATTTGCCTTCTTCTTCTTCTGACTGTTTCTAACTTTCAAATGGAGGTCACTGACCCCATCTAAAAAAACAAATGCTCTGTAAGGCTACACATTTATTGTTATTACTACTTTTTATTACTCCTCTTTCTATCCAGGTCTCTTCTTTTCATATTCCAGTCTCTTATTCAAATCAATGCAGATTGCTGATATTGCAAACTGAAGGGCTGCAGAAAAAGATAAAAATGCTCAAAAACCACAAATAATAAAAAAATGAAAACCAATTACAAATTGTCACAGAATATTATACTAAAAGTCAACTCAAAGGTGAGCAACCCCATCATGCAGTAAAATATTTATGTATATTGATTTCTTAGTGAACTTCACAACAAACCCTCAGTATTTAACAATCTACTCCAGCAGCATCTGATCACGTGGAATTTTATGAGGGAAATAAGGGAAATTCCATACATTCCGGAGTTATCCTAGTATAAAATATGATTACTATTCCATGCTGTTTGCAAGTGAGCCTGTGGAGCAGTACAGAAGCATACTGGAACTGATTACTAATATTATTCAAGAATTCATACTCCGTGTGCATGCCATTATACTGGGGGATTGATAGCAACGACCCTGCTGAGCTTGTTAATGTTTGCCGATAGCTAAATAAGACTCGCATTGACTCTTCCTGCCTTTGTATAGTAAATCTGAGTACACTGGGGCAACAGCGTTTCCTCTTTTGCTGTAAAGACTTGTGCAATTTGGAAGTGTGGCAGCCGCACACACACTTAGTGACTTTGGAAACGCACCAGATCCAAAAACAGTCTCCCCAAGCTACAAATGTATTTGCATGTTTGATTGCTATCATGGTTAGTCTATAGCAGTTAACCTCAACCAGTGGCTCACGAGCAAGATGATCCTCACCAACCCCTTGGATGTTGCTCCCGGTGGCCTCAAAGCAGGAGCTTATTTTTGAATTCCAGGCTTGGAGGTAAGTTTTAATTGCTTAAAAACAGGTGTACAGCCAAGTAAAGCCTCCTGTAGGCTGATAATCCACATAGAGGCTACCAAATAGCCAGTCATATCCTTCATTTGACTTCCCCAGGTACTTTTTTCATGCTTGTGTTGCTCTCCATCTCTTTTTACATTTAAATGTGGCTTATGGGTAACAAAGGTGGGGAACCCTTGGTCTATAGGGATCAACCATTTTAGCATCCCACATACCCTAATGAAAGGTTAGTCCCAAAGCACCCCCATATACAGTATGCCTCTCTCTTGTTCTAGTTTGCCATTTAACTCGATCTCAAACTTGATCTCATAATCAAACTTGCTGCTGCTCCTCAGACTACCAGCCAGTAGTAAAGCAAACCTAAACTTTCAACCAGTATAGTAAAGTGGTATCAAGTAAAGTATCAAAAAACATGCCAACTGCATCACCTTTGAGGTTCTCAGGTCTAGTTAGCATGCAAATAAATGGCATATGTAGATACATGAGCAAAACCATTCTGTGTTTGGCATTCTGTGCTTGGCCATCCCTTGTGGCTTCACAAGGTTTCTACATCAGCTTCTACATCATACAGCCCACATTACTGTTGACTCTTAAACTTACATGTACTCCATAGGGCAGGGATCCCCAATCTTATTTTGCCTGTGAGCCACTTGTAAAATGTAAAAAGCATGAAAAAAAGTTCCTGGGGTGCCAAATAAGGGCTGTGATTGGCTATTTGGTAGCCTCTATGAGGACTGACAGCCTGTTTGGCAGTACATCTGATTGTATGCATAAAATGCAGGTGTACTGCCAAACAGAACCTCCTGTAAGCTGCCAGTCCATATAGGTCTACCAAATAGCCAATCACAGCCCTTATTTGGCATCTCTGGGGACTTTTGTTCATCCCTGAGTTGCTCCTCAACTCTTTTTACATTTGAATGTGTCTTACGGGTAAAAAATAAGGTTGAGGACCAGTGATGTAGACCACACTACTATGTAGCCATACGAACTGTTCAGAATTCTTGTCAATAGTGAAGCCAGATTGGAAGTTTGGCAACATTTCAGGTTCACTTTACTATTGGCTGGTTGTCTGAGCAGCAGCAAGTTGATTATGGCCTGAGATGAAGGGAACTAGCAAACTAGAACAAGAAAGGGATATACTATGTATGAGGGTGAAGGAATATTTTTTACTGCCAGTTTAACTGTCTGATGAACCCATTGTTAAAGGGATTCTGTTATGGGAAAAAAACTTTTTTTTTCAAAATAAAAAACATCAGTTAATAGTAGTACTATAGCAAACTTCTGCACTGAAATCAGTTTTTCAAAAGAGTAAACAGATATTTTTATACTTAAAGTGGAACTCCTGCTTCCAAAAAAATGTTGATAAAGAGGCCCACATAACGCAGAAACCCCTAATATACTCATCACAGTTACCTGTTTCTATTAATAATGAATAAATGATGTTTTCTATGCTGAAATCCAGCTGTTTAACAGTTCTTCTCTTTCTGCATCATTTGAAATCCTGGCAGGGAAGAAGGGACTAAACACTGATGTTACAAATTGTAACAACTTCTCCACAGCTTACAGACAGCATGCAGGAACTACATAACCCACAATGCATTACACTGTGATGTTCCTTTCCTTATTGAATTCACATGTGCAGGGAATTGTGCAGGCTAAGGATGCAGGCTAAGGACAGATGTCTGTTGATACAAAGTAACAGTAGTCAGACAGCTCAGCAAAGTAGTCAGACAGATCAGAAGGAGAGCAGGGGGCTAGGCTTAGGGAACTGTCAGAAACCATTAAAATCATGAAAGTCTTTTTTCAATTGATGTATATTGCAAAGTTGCTTGAAATTATGTTTACCTTTCAAAAAGCTTAAGTTATGTTTCTGTGGAGTTAGCCTGCGGGCTAGGCATGTTGTTATGACATGTTTCCCAGGTGCCCTCAGTCATGTGACTTGTGCTTTGATAAACTTCAGTCACGTTTTGCTGCTGTGCCGCAAGTTGAAGCGATGTCACCCACCTCCCTTCCCCCTGCCCCAGCAGCCCATCAACAGAACAATGGGAACGTAACCAAATAGCAATTCCCTGACACAAGATAACAGCTTCCTGGTAGATATGAGAGCAGCACTCAGTAGTAAAAATACCGTGACTCCTTCGATCAAAAAAAGTTAGCCAAGCCTATGGGGACCTTCCCCATAGGCTAACATTGACTTCGGTAGCTTTTAGATGGCGAACTAGGGGGTCGAAGTTTTTTTTAAAGAGACAGTACTTCGACTATCAAATGGTCGAATAGTCAAACGATTTTTACTTTGAATCCTTCGATAGTCGTAGTCGAAGTTCGAAGTAGCCCATTCGATGGTCGAAGTAGCCCAAAAAAAAACTTCGAAATTCGAAGTTTTTTAACTTTGAATCCTTCACTCGAAGTTAGTGAATCGGCCCCCTATTATAAATAACCAAATAGTTGGTGTGAGGCAGGACAAGTATTGCTTGTTAGGATCGGAGGTGTACTTGACAAATATTCTAGTGTTCAAAAGATCTTGGTTGCTGGAAAGAAAACAAGGTTAATGGGATAATGTTTGTTACATATAACTTATTTAACATCTGGTAAATATGTCCAACAGAGCTGCAAGGGAATGTGTGTTTTGCTTGTTTGTTTGTTTATTTGCTTTGTTCTTTCCCCCTTTTTTCCCAGCTGTTGACATTTTCTTCTAAATCAACATGAAAATGTAAAACTGTGCATATTTATGTAGACCCAAAGGTCATAAAGGAGTCTTTATTTATGATGACTAAAAGTTCCTTGTATGGATCCTTGCTTAACATACAGTTCCTACATTGTATGTTTACTTATTATCAAGTGTCATGGAAGTTGCTTGCATTCCAGGCAGATTAACTGGGATTCCTGGTGGTCCATTACTTTCATGGAAAGAAATATGGAAATATGAAGTAGGATGAGTAACAAAATGTTATATGCATATGACAATGTAAATGTAATTATACTTTCAAAATCCATAACCAATGAAAATAAACAGAAATTCATTGTTGTTGATTGATTCCTAGATGTTAAGGGTTAGGTTTCCGGTAAGGGTTTTTCTTCCAGTAGTTTTGTGAGATGATTATTTCTATATATTTGGCTACAGAGAGACTAAGGGATGTGTCATGTGAGGCATAAGGATACTTTTCTATTTAGTATGTTTTTTAAAATTACAATGGAGAACTTTTTGCACATCTTGTAGCCTGCCTGACCCTACTGTTACAAGCCAACAGAATCATAGATACATTGTTAAATTGAGTTGAAAAAAGACCAATGTCCATCAAGTTCAACTCCTCCAAATGAAACCCATCATCCATATACACTCACAAGGACCCCTCTATACTCTCACATAAACTATATATACACACTGTATCAATATCATACTAATTGTAGGCCTCTGGTACGGTGATCCACTTTATGGGTAAAAAGGTCCCCTGCTATTTGTCTATAATGTCCTCTAATGTACTTTTAAAGTATAATCATGTCCCCTCGCAAGCACCTTTTTTCCAGCGAGAACATCCTCAACCTTGACAGTCTCCCCTCATAATTTAAAACTTCCATCTCAAGAACTAGCTTAGTTGCACAACTCTGCACCCGTTTCAGCTCATTTATATCCCTCTTAAGGACTGGAGCCCAAAACTGCACTGCATACTCCAGGTGAGGCCTTACCCTTAGAGTTAATGGCCTTTTTTATGCAAGACAGAACTTTATTTGCTTTAGTAGCCACAGAATGACACTGCCCAGAATTAGACAACTTGTTATTTACAAAAACCCCTAGATCCTTCTCATTTAAGGAAACTCCCAACACACTGCCATTAAGTGTATAACTTGCATTTATATTATTTTTGCCAAACTGCAAAACCTTGTAACACTGAACCTAATTTTCCAGTTTGCTGCCCAGTTTTCCAATGTAGTCAAATCACTCTGCAAAGTGGCAGCATCCTGCATGTTACCTATAGTTCTGCACAATTTACTATCATCTGCAAATATAGAAACAGTATCAATATTCAATGCCCACCTCCAGGTCATTAATAAACAAGTTAAAAAGCAAAGGACAGACCCCTGCGGTACTTCACTAAAACTGTCCAATTAGAAAATGTTAAATTTTCAGACAGACAGAACACGGTGAAGTCAGCACAATGCATTACTATATACATTGTAAAATCATCAGTTATTGACTGGGACTTAGCTTCTCAACAGCTGCCCAGGACACTGAGCATGTACGTGTCCCATTCAAGATGGGAATCATTACTACTGTATGGATGCTAAATCTTTAGCCTGGTGCAATAAATTTGCCGTATAAGATATGGCATTTCTAGCCATATTAATTTTTAGGGTTTAAAAATTAATATGGGTAAAATGACATATTTTATATATTGACCCTATTGCACGAGGCTAAAGTTTCAGCTTGTCAATAGCAGCAATGATCCAGGACTTCAAACTTGTCACAGGGGGTCACCATCTTGGAAAGTGTCTGTGACACTCACATGCTCAGTGGGCTCTGATTGGCTGTTGAGAAGCTAAGCTTAGGGCTCGTCACTAATTATCCAGCAGAAAATGAGCTTCCCCTGTAATATAAGCTGATGCTACAGGACTGATTAATAAATTCTGATGCTAATTGCACTGGTTTTTGTGCTGCCTATGGAACGCATTTTAGGACATCCTCCGGCGAAATACCTGTCCTTCAGGCAATATACTATGGCTTAGGAATGGCACATTGGTTGCTTTTACCGTCACTCATCCTCAAAATCTGTAGTCATACCTCCGTCCTCTACCCTCCCCTCTTAGCTGTCAGCCATACGAACTCCGCCCTCAGCCTTCTGCCCTCCTCCCTCAGTCCTCCGCCTTCCTCCCTCTTCCCTCCACCTTCAGCCCTCTACCCTCTTTCCTCAGCACTCATCCTTTCTCTTTACCTCTTCATCCCTCCACACTTTGCCCTCCGCTCTCCTCCCTCAAAGAGGTCCACTCACAAAACCGAAGATGCCTTTTGGCTGTGAAAAATGGCGCCAAATACAAAAGCGGAAAAAATATGTGAATAAAGCAGCGCAGGACTGAAAATGCTCGCTCAACATTTTAGGAGGTTAGAGAGAAGACTGACGGATGAAAAGATAGTTCTGAGGGGGGAGCGTGGAGGGCGAAATTCTGAGGGATGAGTGCTGAGGGTAGAGGGCTGAGCAGGGAGGGCGGAGGACTGAGGGCGGACGGAAGAGGAATGAGGGTGGAGGGCTGAGGATGGAGTTCATGACTGATGGCTCAGAAGGGAGGGTAGAGGACGGAGGTATGACTGCAGATTTGGAGGATAAGTGACGGTAAAAGCACCCGATGCAGCATTCCTAAGCCGCAGGACATCGCATGGAGGAAAGGAATTTCACAGAAGGATGTCCTAAAATGCTTTCCGTAGCTACCATGTAGTAATTATCTGTATTAATTACTAATCAGCCTTATATTGTGACATTTCTATTCTATGTGTACTGTATATTGTGAGTGGGTCCCTAAGCTCAGTAAGTGACAGCAGCACAGAGCATGTGCAGTGAATCAGCAGAAAAGAAGATGGGGAGCTACTGGGGCATCTTTGGAGACACAGATCTTTACTGCTAAAGGGCTGTGGTTGACTTGGGCTGGTACAGCATTTCTAGCTACTTCTTTAGTTAAGCTTTAATTCTTCTTTAAGCTTTCTGTTCCATCACTAATGTGAACCCAAACCATCCTGGGGATTTATAAATATTTTACTTATAGTTATAACATGTAAACAACAGCAGGGTAAGCTGTACAGTAAATAGGTTCAGACAGGCCAGGCAACAGATGGTTATGGTAAATGGGCTATAGTCAGGATTACAGAAGTCAGCGCAATGATAAAACTGGCCACATTTCAAATACAGTAAAGCAATAAAGGCCAGTCTTCCTGTAAGCGCACCACACCAGGCCCGGACTGGCAATCTGTGGGTTCTGACAAATGCCAGAGGGGCTGCTATAAGGTCCCATAGAAAGTCCGTATTTAGTGGGCTGGTGGGGGCTGTTTGGGCCTCTGTGTACCTGAAATGCCAGGGCCTATTTTAATTCTCACTCTTTCTAACTCTTTCTTTAAGATTCTGAAGTTACTTTTCACCTATTTCATACCTCCCAACATTTTGGAAATAAAGAGAGGGACAAAAAAGTTGCCGCACGTAGTGGGGCAAAAATATTTTGACCACACCCATTTGTGTGGCCACACACCATAATTACCATGTTCATTTTACAAAATTTGACAGGTTATGAAAGATTGAACACATTCCTGTGTTTTTTTCCAGTTATTACAGTTTTGCTAATGAAGGTGAATTGCCTTTTAAGCTGTGAGTCTAACTTTTCCCAAGGGACCTCCTCATCTTATATTGTTACAATTACTTATCTGAAATTGTTACAAACGTTTCCAAGTGCACCTGGTGGCTGTTCTGGGCTCTCTGCCAAAAGTCAGTTAAGTTAGAAACATTGTTTCTTTTTCTGGCTGTTCAGTGCAGAGAAAAACGGGACTTTCCAGCTGTCAAAAGAGGGACTGTCCCTCTAAAAACAGGACAGTTGGGAGGTATGCTATTTGGATTCAAATATATATTTTGCATGGAAACCATGTAATACATTTTAAGAAGGCAAGGAGCACAGATGCAGAGGTACCACACTTGTGCTGTAGGGGCATTTTAGTGCAGGGAGGATGTAAAGTTAAAAAACAATTGTGCAATTGTCATGTTTTATATACAGTACTTTGTACCTTGTGCTTCCCTGAATATCCACAGGTCTGAGTCCTTCAAAATATAGTGCAGAGACCTATATCAGAGTTGTCAACTCCCCCCCGATTTTATTTGGAGTTTACCAGATTTTCAGCTTTGTCCCCTAGTCTTCCATCACTCTGATGCACTCCCCTGATTTCTGAAATCCCTGGTGATTTCTGATGATTTGGGGCAAAAATATGCTGCGTGCGTAGCAGAACATTTCAGTGACATCGGTGGAGCAACGTGCACATGAGCAGAGCAGTTTCAGCAACTTTAGAAGAGGTTTTGCTCATGCAAATGATGTAACTTCTGCTGACATCGCATCCGGTGACATCACAAACCCTGAAGTATTTCGACATACCGTATATACTCGAGTATAAGCCGTCCCGAGTATAAGCCGAGGTACCTAATTTTACCTCCAAAAACTGGGAAAGCTTATTGACTCGGGTATAAGCCGAGGGTGAGAAATGCAGCAGCTTCTGGTAAGTTTCAATCAAAAAATTGAGGGTTTCTGCTCCCATTGGAGGTGCCAGTGTCTTGTTTTTGGATGCTAGCGACCATTCCTGGACGCCGGCGAATATTCTTGGAGACTATTCTTGGAAGCCGGCGACTATTCTTAGGCACCTGCGACTATTCTTAGACGCCGGCAACCATTTTTGCGCTTGACCCGAGTATAAGCCGAGGTAGCATTTTTCAGCATATTTTGGGGGCTGAAAAACTCGGCTTATACTCGAGTATATACGGTACTCCCCCGTGTACAGTGTCGGCCTGGGATGCCAGGGGCCCACCAGAAAACCTTAAATGTGGGCCCACTTTCCAAACTGTTACAGTATTTCTCCTCTCCTCACTCCTCACTCCACCTCTTTATTCTCTTATTATATCTACTTACCTTTAGGGATGCACCGAATCCACTATTTTGGATTTGGCCGAACCCCTGAATCCTTCGTGAAAGATTCGGCCGAATACCGAACCGAATCCGAACCCTAATTTGCATATGCAAATTAGGGGTTGGAAGGGGAAAACATTTTTTACTTCCTTGTTTTGTGACAAAAAGTCACGCGATTGCCCTCCCCACCCCTAATTTGCATATGCAAATTAGGATTCTGATTCGGTTCGGCCGGGCAGAAGGATTTGGCCGAATCCGAATCCTGCTGAAAAAGGCCGAATCCTGGCCGAATCCCGAACCGAATCCCGGATTCGGTGCATCCCTACTTACTTCTTCCATTACTACTACTTCTCATAAAGAAATAGGGAATGACTTTGAAATTGGTCAAATGATTAGAAGCAAAAGGGCCCACTAACACCTGGGCTCATCGGGAGTTTTCCTGGTATCCCGGTGGGCCAGTCCGACACTGAGTTGAAAAAGCTCTGCGACTGTATATTCCCCCATGGATATGGTATTTGTGAGGGGAGGCACGTAGGTATTATATGTTTTATCTTACATATTGAACTTTAGGGAACAAATGATTCATAACATCAATTAATAGGGGATCTTCACAAAAAAAAAACCACTAACTGCATTCTTCTCTGACATGTTGAGGGACTGGTATTTGAGCTTCTCCAGTATCTTTTATGTGCCAAAAATGTGTGAGAAGGAAAAACTGCACGGAACATTTCCCTGTAAGGTGCTAACGTCAATACGTTTTTTTATTAGCAACATGAACTGTGGATTGACTGGCCCACCTCAGTAATGCTGGCACCGTCCAATGCTCCTACTTTTTTAAATTGATATCTTATTTTAATTGTATTACACAACTGTGTATTTATTTTTTCATCACGCCTAGCATTAGTGATCCATATTTTATTTCACTGCCATCCGTTTGAAATGTAGGAATGGAACATAGCAGAGCAAAGCAGGCCTCTTCATATATATATTAAATATATGCTCTCACCTGGTTTGTATCACTTGTACTTGCAATAATAAACAGAGGGTGGTATGAGAATTCAAAGGGCTATGGGGCAAATTTACTAAAGGGTGAAGTGACTAACGTTAGCGAAAATTCACCAGTGTGACGTCATTTCGGAACTTCGCTAATTTACTAACGGTCGCTGGAGTAACTTTGCTAGCAAAGGAGATAGACTCTAGCGGTACTTCGCTCCCTAATGCCAGGCAAATTGGCGCTCTGGCGAATCGACATAACTACGCGAATTCACAAAGATGTGGATTTTACTGAACATTACCTCTTGCGCCAGACTTTTGGGGTAACCGGCTTCCCCCCTACATTTCCTAACATATGGCACATAAACTATACACTGGGCTCATGTGTAGGGCAATATAACAACTCTATTTTATTTTATTAAGGTTTCCTGGGCTTGTGTAATGTAATGTATTTGCTGCAACATATACGTCCATTCAACTGTAACTTCCCGCCATATGCAAATTAGGCAACGCTAGCGCAACTTCGCTTCGCTTGGCGCAGTAACAGTAAAGCAACTTGGCCAGTGTTCGGCGCCCTGGACACAACTTCTGATTTTAGTGAATTAGCGTTGTCCTGGCGAACCTACGCCTGGCGAAGTGTTGCGCTGTGAGCAAAGCCGTCGCTGGCGAGTCTTCGGAGGTTAGTAAATTTGCCTGTCTTGTTGAGGCTTTGGGGAAAAACTTTATCAGTAAATCAGGTTCATCTTCTGTTCATAAACTGGATATTTTGAATAGTAGAAAGGCACAGAAGCCCATTGCTAAAGTAGAGACTTAGGCCAAGGACAATCAGGCAGACAACAAAACTACTAAAAAGCCATGACTTTGCCTGCAATTTGGAAATTAATTCAAATTGCAGAATTGCATTAGAGAGGAACTTTCATGTATTTACGTTGACCCGAAAGCTATGGTGACCCATGGGTTCACTGCCAGTTGGGTGAGTTTGGGTTAAAATTCAGCAGTCGTCCGCTTCCTGATAACTGTGCATGCGCCGAAAGTGACGAAAAGGGAATGAAGAAGACCCGAAGATTACTGAATTGCCAGAAGTTGGTGCCCGTGAGCTCCGCTGCACTGATTCTGCAACGAGGGGTAATTACAGGATTAGGGGCATTTACAGGTGGGGGGAGCAGGGAGGGGGGGCTATGTGGGGTAGGGGTTTTTATCAGTTGGGGGGCTGAATTCTCCTTTAAGCATTAACTGAAGATTAGTTTATAGAAGGATGAATACTGTTCAATATGGCTACAATTCAATCATTAGAAATGCATAATTTTAATGGCCAGTGGGCTTCTACCATGCATTTAAAATAGCCCTGCAAGATCTGCTATTATTATGCAATTTCTGAAAAAAACACTTTCCTTTAAAACCACAGCATCTCTACATTCTCATGAGCCGAGCCTTCTATTTGTACTAACACATGACACATATTTCCTTTAAGGAAAATACCAGCCTCTTGGGTTAATACCGGGAACTAGGTCAACCTAGAGAATGTGGTTATGGAATTGTTGACAAAAATAAAATAAAAGGACAGAACGTGCTTAAATGCCTCTGTGTCTGTTTTAACTAGTGAATCCCAGGACATCTTAAATGGGCAAATCTAAGAGCTTAAATATGAATCCGCTCTATTTTCTATTTGCTCTCTCTCTCTAAGTGAATAAGCCAGTTACATGTAAAAATGATCAAATCTTACACTTTCTCTATTGCTAACAGCAAACTAGGCCTAGTGTTCACTCCGGAATATGTTAGAATATTAATTTTGGGGCTAATTTATAAAAAAATATAAAAAAAAGCAAAATATGTGTATGATCATTTTTCATTGTCAAAGGAAATAAATATCCTGCTGATAGCCGAATCATGTTTGGAACGGAGATCAGATAGAGGGCCTAAGAAATGTTTCTTTTGGCAAAGAGATGAGTGAGCATCTTGAATAACAGAGATGGGCCGAGAGCAAGAGCTCAATAGGACACAGAGCAGTGTGATCCTAATGAACTTCCATGTACAATATACAGTTTCATGCTATTTGGCAACACAAACTGTTTAACATTATGTATTATGTGAACAAAGTTCTGTATAATAATAACTAGAAAGTCAGATTGTGACTTACATAGGAAGGTCTTCTTTCAAAAGGACTAGGTGCCCTTGCAGAAGTGCTAAGCGCCATAAACCACAGCATTTATAGGTCCATGTACTAAACAGTTTCCCTTATCCCTTCCAGTACTGCTACTGCATTCGCTGATTTACTAACGGTCGCTGGTGTAACTTTGCTAGCGAAGGAGATAGAGTCTAGCGGGTATTTGCTTCCTAAAGCCATGTGAATTTGCGCTCTGGCGAATGGACGTAACTACGCAAATTCACTAAGATGCGGATTTTACTGAACGTTACCTAAAAAAATAGTTCAAAAATTATTTAAAGCAGAAGGAAACCCAGTCGGCGCAAAAACCCTCCCCCTCCCCTGTGTTGCTTCCCCTCCCTCCTCCCCCCTGGCCTACCTGTCCCGCTGGGCAAATGCCCCTAACTTGTTACTTACCCTTCTGCGCAGGTTCAGTCTACGGAGTTCATCGACGCCATCTTCTTCCAAGCGATCTTCTTTCTGCTTTAACCGGTGCATGCGCAGTAGGAGCATTTCGTCGGTGCGGATCTACTGCGCATGCGCCAAAAGTCACAAAGTGAAGTCACAAAGTTTTGGCGCATGCGCAATAGATCCGTACCGGCAAAATGCTCCTACTGCGCATGCGCCAAAACGCAGGTCAAAGAAGGAAGAAAATTGCTTGGAAGAAGATGGCGTCGGTGAACTCCGTAGACTGGACCTGCGCAGAAGGGTAAGTAACAAGTTAGAGGCATTTGCCCAGTGGGACAGGTAGGCCAGGGGGGAGGAGGGAGGGGAAGCAACACACGGGAGGGGGGGAGGGTTTTTGCGCCGACTGGGTTTCCTTCTCCTTTAAGTCCCAAAAAACGCTAGTGTCTTTTCCTTTTTTCAGGATGATAGGCTGCAACATAGGCTGTATTTCCTAACATATGGAACATGAACTATATACTGGGCTCATGTGTAGGGCAATATAACAAATTTATTTTAATTTATTAAGGTTTCTGGGGCTTGTGTAATGTAATGTATTTGCTGCAACATTCAACTTTAACTTCCCGCCATATGCAAATTAGCCAATGCTATTTCAACTTCGCTTTGCTTGGCGCAGTAATGCTAGTGCAACTTTGCCCGCATTCAGCTCCCTGGACGCAACTTCGGATTTTAGTGAATTAGCGTTGTCCTGGCGAATCTACGCCTGGCGAAGTGTTGTACTGTGAGCAAAGCCGTCGCTGGCAAATTTTCGGAGGTTAGTGAATTTGCCCCATGTGTCAGATCTAAACTGTGAACTGCCTGGCATTAAATATGGGGCATAAATGTCTAGTGGTCCTGAGGAATAATGCTCAGGATAGGATGTGTTCTACAGAACACCCATGTGCCACCCAATTCCTGCCCTTTTGTGCTACATATAGGGGGTTATTTGCTAAACTCCGAATGCAAAAATCACCAAAAATTTGTTTGGTTTTTTTAAATAAAATCTTCAAAAAAAATCACAAATTTTTCTGAATTTATTAAACCCTGAGGATAGAAAAGTCAGAATCTGAAAATCCGGCATATAGTAACATAGTTACATAGTTATATCTGGTTGAAAAAAGACTAAGTCCATCAAGTTCAACCCCGCCAAATGAAAACCCAGCATCCATACATACACCTGTCGAGGTTGCATATAAGTCAATGGGAGAAGTCCCAATGATTTTTTGATGTGCGCTGGGTTTTGTGCAATACCCCGAAGTTTTCCGGTGAAAATTCAGAAAAAAATGGTGAAATTCGGATGAAGAAAATCCAAAAAATTGTGAAAATCAGTTTTTTTTTCAAATTTTCGGGAAAATATCATAATAAATAAGCGCAAAAAACCAGAGCGGATTTGATTGGAGTTTGTAGCAGACACTATTGAGATAAGTTCGAATTTATAAATAACCCTTAGGGTTGCCACCTGGCCAGTATTTCACTGGCTTAGCCAGTGTTACATATTTACACGCAAGTAAAATTATTGGTAAATTTGTAATACCAACCCTGGCCTTGTAATTCCTATCTGTTTGGCCCCCAGCTTACCTCTGAATAATCGGCAGTATTAAGGGATATGACATAGGACTGGATATAGATGGGTAACTATGGACAATCAATACTTATACTGATTTATCCTACACTCCAAGGGGTATATTTGTCAAAGAGTGAAGTTAATAGTGAAGTTCCGCCACTAGAGTGAAATTCCGCCACTCTCCATTCATTTCTATAGGATTTTTATATGCGTATTTATCAAAGGGTGAACTTTCACTTCACTCATTGATAAATACGCCTTTCAAAATCCCATAGAAATGAATTGAGAGCTGCGGAATTTCACTCTAGTGGCGGAACTTCACTCTTTGATAAATTTACCCCTATGGATATTTTCTCCAGATTGTGTGGCTCTTATTATCTCCAAAGACTTGAGGCTTCAGTGGGTGCTGCCTTTTCTCCATCATACGCCAACCTCTACATGGGTTGGTGAGAGTGCAACCACGTCTTTGAACCACGTCTTTGAAGATGATAATCCATATAACTATCATATCATTTGGTATAGTAGCTACATAGATGAACTATTATTCATCTGGTCGGGCTCAGTAGAAACTCTGGGGTCCTTTCAAAATGTTGTCAATTACAAATTGCCTTGCGGATGTATAATATCTCCCCATTCCTGATTTCGCAATGCACCCCTCTCTGGGGCAACTCACATCTCACACACTTCCGCAATCTCCCTGACTTTATTTACTGGACCAGGTTCCACATTAAAACCTTGGGTGACCTGCTGGAACAAGGCTCCTTTCCATCTCTTCCCCGACTACAGGAGAGGCTGTTGGGTGTTCCTATAGATAAGTTTAGGTATCTGCAACTGAAACATGCATTTAACGCTCAATTTGGGGGATATAGCCCACTGATGCATAGATTTGTTGTGGGGAATACACTTCGTCAGGCTTCCTCCCTGAAGATGGTGTCTTCCCTATATAGGAATCTACAGGAGGCAAAGGCCTCTCCCTTCCAATTGGCACTTCGCAGATGGCAAGAGGCAATACCTACAATCTCAGAGGACATCTGGGAGGAAGCCACTGATAATGCCTATAACTTCTTGGTTTCCACCAGGGACAGATTGATCAACTTTAAAATCTTACACTTCTTTTACTACTCCCCTGCTAGATTGCATAGGGTTTTCCCTAACAAATCCTCTGCCTGTCCACGTTGCCATCTACTTTCTGCGAGCTTCATTCACATGATTTGGGAGTGCCCTATAATTTTACGGTTTTGGAGGGATGTGGTGAGATGCCTCAGCGATTATTTAGACCTACCACAGGTGCTGTCCCCTGAGGCGTGCTTACTGGGTGTTGTAGCCGAGCTAGTTCCCCGCAGTCACACCAGAATTCTGTATAGATCCTTACTATTCTATGCAAGAAAGGTTATTGTTATGCACTGGATCCAACACCAACCCCCTACACTTAAACAGTGGTCAAATCTGGTTAATTGTGTGCTTCCATTAATAAAACTGACCTACGAAGCCAGAGGGCTTCCTGACAAGTTTGATAAGGTTTGGGGTCAGTGGGTGGATGTCTTTCCAATGTCACCTGTTGAGTGAGGTTTTTCAAGACTTTGTTCTGAGTACTGACATGGTTCCATTATCTATGTGTAGTTGAAAGGATATGTTATTTATCTGTTTGTGTACTTGTAATGCTGCACTGTTTTGATGTATAGCCAAGTGTTAAATAAAAACTTTTAAAAAAAAAAATGTTGTCAATTACAACTAATTAAATTGTTTTTTTATTTCTACAAAGGATGAGAACATTGTTGAGTTCTTGGATGTTAAGCTTGTGAATGTTGTATCTACTAAAAGGATTACATTTTCTCCAAAACCGACTTCAGGGAATACAGTTTTATGAGCTGACAGTTGCCATCCTCAACATACTAAAAAAAAGTATCCCTTTCAGTCAGTTTTTACGTTATAGACCAAATTGTTCCTTACCAGAGGTTTTTGACAAGCAATCAATTGTTTTGAAGGATAATCTAGAGCAGAAAGGTTATCTAGTCGATTTGACTGAATTAGCATATCGCAAGGCAAGTTCTAGAGATAGGGAAAACACAGCAAATGATTCTTCAATTTACTATAGCAATGAATATAGTATTGAATTTAATAATATTTGCAATATCACATCTATCAGTACTATATAATGATCCTATACTAAAGGGGATCTTATCTATTAATTCTTTAATGATAGTATGTAAAAAGGTGCCCATTTTAGGAACCACTTTAGCACCCAGCTTGGTATCTACTTCTGTTTTTTCTCTAACAATTTATTAAGTACTAAAAGAACATATAGGTGTGGAAGGTACCCATGTAAGATCTGTAATGTGGTTGGAGTAAGCTCTTAATTCAGATCTAATGTGATGGGCAAGGTACATAAATATAGGATGTATTATAATTGTTGTACTAACCGTGTGGTTTATTTATTGGGATGTAAATCCTGCTTAAAACAACATGTTGGATGTAGGGTTTGTGCGTTAAAAGAAAGAATTTAAGAGCACATGAATGCTATAGAATCAGCTGATAACAGGTCTCCCATTGGGAAGCATTTCAACGAATGTGGGGAAACGTGGAGTTTTAAATCTAGCTGTAAAGGTAATTGAAAGAGTGTTAAGTGTTTAAAGGAGAAGGAAACCCCCATGGGTGCAAAAACCCTCCCCCCCTCCCCTGTGTTGCTACCCCTCCCTTCTCCCCCCGGGCCTACCTGTCCCGCAGGGCAAATGCCCCTAACTTGTTACTTACCCCTCTGCGCAGGTCCAGTCCACCAACGCCATCTTCTTCCACGCGATCTTCTTCCTGCTTTGACCTGCACATGCGCAGTAGGAGCATTTTGCCGGTACGGATCTACTGCGCATGCGCCAAAAGTCACAAAGTTTTCCGATTTCACTTCGTGACTTTTGCCGCATGTGCAGTAGATCCGTACCGGCAAAATGCTCCTATTGCGCATGCGCCTAAAACTCCGGTCAAAGCAGGAAGAAGACCGCGTGGAAGAAGATGGCGTCTATGAACTCCGTGGACTGGACCTGCGCAGAGGGGTGAGTAACAAGTTAGGGGCATTTGCCCAGCGGGACAGGTAGGCCAGGGGGGAGGAGGGAGGGGGAGCAACACAGGGGAGGGTTTTTGCGCCCAGGGGGTTTCCTTCTCCTTTAGGAGGAGATGACATCCTACGTTTGTAAAATTTAAGTGAGGTGCAATGGATCGTCACCCTTCATACACGTAGCCCCTTGGGTTTTAATACAAGATTTGATACAACCCATTTTGTATAGAAATGTTTCTTTAAGCACTTATTATTCTAGTATTAGGATAAATATTTTTCATTTTTGTTATTTTTGTATGTGAAGTCCGTCTATTCATTATACATAAAGTGCTTGTTTGATTTGTATCAGCATTGGCAGGGGCCATTAGATGACGTTGCCAACCATTATACCTGTGCACTTTTGACATTTCTTTATGCCTATAATATAGGGCAGTGTGGTATGCTGTGTGTTTTTAACTTGTAAACAATAAAGAAGAGAGCTTTTTACACAAGTCCCATGCTGCGGTATTTCATCATTATTCTTCTTATATCTGGATCAGCTAGTCCTGCCCCATTAAATCTTTCCTCTGCCCCTTTACAGACCCGCCCCAACCCCTTTGGCCAGTACAAGCCAAAATAAAAGGTAGCAAACCTATCTACATACAAAGGGAGGAATGCCCGTTTGTGTTAAATGATAGGGGTGGAAATTACAATAGTTATTAACCAATTGTTATGAAATATATTCAATTAAAAACATTTTCATTTATATTTTTTATTTGAATTAGGGATGCACCGACTCCTGGATTCGGCTTGTTTATTCGGCCTTTTTCAGCAGGATTCGGATTCAGCTAAATCCTTGTGCCTGGCCAAACCGCCTCCGAATTTGTATATGTAAATTAGGGGCGGATAGGAAAATCACATGCCTTTTCATCACAAAAGAAGAATCTTTTCCACTTTTTCCTGCAGATTAGGACTCAGATTCCGATTCGGTATTCAGCCAAATCTTTCACCAAGGATTCCGGGATTCTGCCGAATCCCAAATAGCTGATTCAGTGCATCCCTTATTTTAATATATACATTTTTTAACTGAAAAGGTCATGGCAGCCCACAAAATGTAAAGGTGATGGTGGGGCAGATTTTTCAAGGGTCGAATATCAAGGGTTAATTAACCCTCGATATTCGACTAGGAATTGAAATCCTTCGACTTCGAATATCGAAGTCGAAGGATTTAGCGCAGAAAATTCAATCTTTAAAAAAAACTTCGACCCCCTAGTTCGGCAGATAAAAGCTACCGAAGTCAATGTTAGCCTATGGGGAAGGTCCCCATAGGCTTGCCTAAGTTTTTTTGATCGAAGGATTATTCATTCGATCGAACGATTAAATCCTTTGAATCGAACGATTCGAAGGATTTTAATCCAACGATCGAAGGAATATCCTTCGATCAAAAAAAGTTAGCCAAGCCTATGGGGACCTTCCCCATAGGCTAACATTGACTTCGGTAGCTTTTATCTGCCGAACTAGGGGGTAGAAGTTTTTTTTAAAGAGACAGTACTTCGACTATCGAATGGTCGAATAGTCGAACGATTTTTAGTTCGAATCCTTCGATTCGAAGTCGTAGTCGAAGGTCGAAGTAGCCCATTCGATGGTCGAAGTAGCCCAAAAAACACTTCGAAATTCGAAGTTTTTTTACTTCGAATCCTTCACTCGAATTTAGTGAATCGGCCCCGGTGTGTTCATATTTGAGTAAAGGTCCTTCATAAACGAAGCAGAAGATCTGTATCTTGGAGATGCTTATTCCATGTCATTATCCATGTCACTAACGCTAGCGCAAATTCACCAGCGTGACGTCATTTAGTTACTTCGCCGATTTACTAACGGGCGCTGGCGTAAATTCGCTAGCGAAGTGGACCTACTCTAGCGCTACTTCGCACCCTTACGTCAGGTGAAGTTGCGCTATGGCGATGGGACATAACTACGCTAATTCATTAACTTGCACATTTTACTGGATGTTACCTCTTGCGCCAGACTTGCCTTTGCCACCTCAGACCAGACGAAGTGCAATAGAGTAGATAGGGATTGCTTCAAAAAAAGTTGAAAAAAAAAAAAAGATCGAAATTTTTTTTGGGGGTATCCTCTTTCCCCCCTACATTTCCTAACATATGGCATCTAAACTATACAGTGGCCCTATACATGTATAGGGCAAAATAACAACTCTATTTTATTTTATTAAGCTTTCGCAGCCTTGTGTATTTTAATGTATTTGCTGCTACATATACGTCCATTGTACTTTAACTTGCCGCCGTATGCAAATTAGGCATCACTAGCGTAACTTTGCTTGACGAATTAACACTAGCGCAAATTCGCTACCGTTCGTCTCCCTGAGCGCAACTTCGGATTTTAGTGAATTTGAGTAGCGCTGGCGAAACTACGCCTGGCGAAGTGCGGCAAAGCTGTCGCAGGCACAACTTCGGATCTTAGTGAATTTGTCCCTATGAGAGACAGGCATCCCATAATTCAGAGCTTTCTGGATAACGGGTTTCCGGATAACAGATACGATACCTGTACTTTTCCAAGGCTCTGTATGACCTTTTTACTTTTGTCTGTGCTGGTCCCTGTAAGGGCTCCTCTGATGCTGGGTCATTTCACTAAAACCAACCCTACATATCATATTTAGAGAATGTTGAATATGATTCAGGATTCATTTTTCTTTCCAGACATCTTTACTGCATTGTTTTCAGTATTACAAAAGAACGAAGCCACAGAGCCCAGGGATCCAGTACTGGAAAAACATAACCAAAGACACAGCATTTGCTTTAGAAGCAGAGCTAAGCAAATATGTCTTATATATAATAACACACTCATATGTCAAACATAACTAGTAAGTTTATTATGATAATGATTTACTATAAGGCATGTCATCAGTTATTACTTCCCAGAACACAATGCCTGCTTTTTATATAAATTGATTGTAATACATAAAATCTCAAGCTGCCACTGAGAAGCTGGATATTAAGGGTGTTTAGCACAAATATAATCCCTTCTGCACCAAGAAACACAATCCCAACCACAGCACTAGCAGAGTATTCCTGACAGCATTTGTAAACTCTGTTGTCATCCAGTGGTTTAATGATTTCAAGGAAGTGGGCCGGATTTAGGGCAGATCTGGTGCATGTCTGGGTGTAATCAGGTGTGGTCAGGGTGTGGCCTAACATGTCCTGACTTCTAATGTTGCAAGGTATGCCCTTCTCGTGCTGTGGTTGGGATTGTGTTCTTGATGAAGAAGTAATTATACTTGTGTTATACACACTTAGGGGCCTATTTGCTAATATATTTTTTCTCTAAAAATGTGTTTTTAAAATTTCTCTTCAAAAAAGTTAAGATTTATAAAGTGTAAAAAACACAAAAAACTCTGAAAACAAAGCAGTCAATGGGAGTTGTGCTGATCCTACTGGACCTTTTTTTCAGCCATTGAGAACTTTAGAGATTTTTGGAGGGGTTTTTTTTTGCTAGTAATTGTCCAAAAACGTAATTTTTAGAGGTTTTCGTATTTATAAAGTGTAAAAAACACAAAAAACTCTGAAAACAAAGCAGTCAATGGGAGTTGTGCTGATCCTACTGGGCCTTTTTTTCAGCCATTCAGAACTTTAGAGATTTTTGGAGGGGTTTTTTTTTTTTTGCTAGTAATTGTCCAAAAAACGTAATTTTTAGAGGTTTTCGTATTTATCAGTGTAAGGGGCCCGAAGGCTCAGACAGGAGTAGCGGACCAAGGAGGAAGCACCAGTCCAACAGATCGCGGTACAGGCAAGGATTAAGAAAGAGAGTGGTCAAGTCCAGGCAATATGGTCGGTTTAGGCAGCAAGGGTTCGGCAAACAGGAACAGGCAAGGATCAATACACAAAGGTCAAGACAATAACAGTAGAAGCGCACCCAAGAACTCAGAATGAAGAACCTATTGTAGGGCAATGTGAGCAGCAGTGTCTCAGCGTCTTTTATAGGCCTCCTTTGGCGCCAAAATTAGACACAGTAACGTCATGACGTTGGCGTCCTCACTCATGCGTTTTCGACGCTGGCGTCCATTCTGATTCTGATGCTTCTGTGCCTGCGACCAATCCGACGCCAGTGCCTCGTTTGACGCCGGCGTGATGTCACAGAGCTGCGACCAGGAGGAACCACATGGAAGCCGCCGCCATCTTGGGACGCCAGGTAAGATGTATTTACAATCAGTGCATTGATCAGCATTTTATTTTATACCTACAGTAATTTTTATATTCTATACTTTTATATGTTATAAAATATTTTTATTATATAATTATATCAATATTATTATTATATATTTATTTTTTATAAATATATATATATATATAAATTATAATAATTGTATATATTTATATTTACAATTTTAGATTGTATTTTATACATTTTCATATTTATATATTTATTATATGTTCTATTATAATAGAAATTTGCAATTTTAGGGTAAGGCCACACTGGGCGTTTCATTTTAGCCAGCGCGCCGCAAAGACCAGGCGATTAGTCTCCAGGCGACTAAATCTCCCTGAAACGCCCAGTGTGGCCTTACCCTAAGAGAAATAAAATGCGTTTAATCACAGTTTTAAAAATCTCTAAAAACCACTAAAATTAAAATTTTGATAAATATCCAGTATTAGCAGCATGGATAAGATATCTGATTGATTTGTGTCAGTGGCTGAATGAAGAAACAGAAACCAGGAGAAATCAGAAGAGGAAATCAGAATAAAACAGGAATTACTAAAGACAATAAAAAAAAACCACTTATTTCAAATAGTTTTTAATTGTAACAGAACAAATTAATGATATTTAGTTGTGTGCGCCTAGCAAGTGGCCAACCGATCTTAAAGAACAGAAAAGCACAGATGTCAACTAAACCAAAATAATCCCCTTACCAATAAATACTAATAAAATATAAGGTCTCAAAAAGTTTATAATGATCTCCATAATGAGATGGAGTTAATTCAGGCTACAGATCAAGGAGAAGGTACTATGCCTGCTCCTCAAACGTTTAATGAACTGTGCTTTACATAACCAAATGTACTGACCCACTTAATAGCTTCTTTTTATGTAACTAAACAGCTTTAAGGAAAAGTGAATAATCTATTCCATTTAACTTGACCTTGTTAGCTCAAGGGCTGATTAATTGGGAAGAGACTTAGAGGATTTATTTATAGAAGCAGAAATGTAGCAGTCTCCAGGTAAGTCTAAACTTGGATACTGCTACATCTTGTACAGATGTGTCAAGAAATAACATTTCATTAGACTAATAATAAATACACTATAAGAACCCGGCTGGGCTCATTCTCTCTGAGATGGATGGGTAATGATGAGAATATATTCTTTATATGCAAAGCAGTGCAGGTCAAATGATGCCAGTACCCAAGGCTCAGCACTAGGCACATGCCTACCACTTGGTCCGGCACTGATGCAAAGGAAAATATTTAGATATATTAGGGTAACTAAAATTTGCTGATCCACACATTTTCAGCTGTAGTTATAGGCCATGAGGATGAATGCAGGTATATCTACTTAATCAGTGAGGCTGAGAAACAACTGGATCTTTGCCCAATTTGCCCACCCAAGTGGTGGGTCATATTAAAGGGAAACTCCGGCTTCCAAACCAAAATTTGATGAAGAGGCCCATATAACACAGAAACCCCTAATATACCCATCACCGTTATCGGTTCCTTCAAAAAGTATGAATAAATGCCATTTTCTATGCTGAAATCCAGCTTTTTAACAGTTCTTCTCTTTCTGCATCGTTTGAAATCCTGGCAGGGAAGGAGGGACTAAACACTGATGTTACAAATTGTAACAACTTCTCCACAGCTTACAGACAGCATGCAGGAACTACATAACCCACAATGCATTGCACTGGGATGTTCCTTTCCTTAGTGAAATCACATGTGCAGGGAATTGTGGGGTTTGGAGGATGCAGGCTGAGGACAGCTGGCTGTTGATACAAAGCAACAGTAGTCAGCCAGCTCAGCAAAGTAGTCAGACAGATTAGCAGATCAGGGGGCGTCTTAGGGAACTGTAGGGAAACCATTATAAATCATGAAAAGTCTGCATATTTTTATGTATATTGCAAAGTTGCTTGAAATTGTTACTTTTCAAAAAGCTTAAGATATGTTTTTGTGAACTGAACTTGTGGCTTCAGGACTTCAAGCTCTTTTTGTGACTTTGATGGCGGCCCTCGATATGTAAAATACTGTCATCTTATTATAAGTCTGGGGTATGTGATATAATGGGTCCACTGAACAGAAAAAAACTGGGTAGCACTGATCTAAAGAATCCCTGATCTGACAATGTCACAGAAAAACAAACAATAATTTTGCCTTATGAATAATACATGCAACATTCTATAACTGTGAGCAACATCCCCCTGCGGCTTCATTACAATTACAAGGTTAGAGGCCATTCTTTCTACACTTTTTTATTAACAGAAATGTAATCATTCCAAAATATACACCCTTGCTTGCTAGTTACAGAGTGAAAAATCATTTAATTAACCGTTTAAAATAAAAATTGTAATTTCCATTTTTTTGTTAAATGTGAAATAAGTTTTTTTTTCATAAATCAAATCCTCTTGGTAGTATTTTCCAGAAACACAATAAGAACTCAGTAATAACATGTGAATTTGGCACTTTATGACATATATTGCCATTTTATTTTCTGGTGTAACCGCACACTATATGCATGTGCTGTAAAGTTAAATACTCCCAGAGCCCTTGGGCCAAGATAAATAAATGTGTTTGTCTAAGAGTGTAGGGTGGGTTGAAAGAAAATGATAGAACATGCCAGTCAAGTTATGCGCTATTTCTATAGAATTTATTTATACAAATTTTAGGTGAAATTCCCTTAGGGCAAATGAGAAAAAACATAACCTGACTATACACGCAGTTAATATATCAGCAATATTTAACATATTCACAGAAAAACACAGGAGATCACAATAAAGTATAGAGTAAGATCTGAAAATGTGTTGTCTTCTTTTCTGCTACTATTGTTTTAATTGATTTCCCTGTTGTTGAATTAGAACCTCTGCCATCAGCTAAACATTCCTGAAATGCTGAAATAATCTAATAACTGATACACAATATCATACCTCCTAGTAAACCAGGTCATGTTCCATCATCCAATCAATGCAAACTTGAAGAACAATTGAATGCTGATTTTAAATATACACTCACCATTTAGCTAGTGGGAGAATTCACCCAACCAAGTAGAAAAAAGGCTTGGCACAGACCGGACCTCAGTCATGGAGTTTCTTGTGGTACTAACTCATTTCATGCCTCTCCTGGGCACTTAGCCTGAGCCTATGATTAAGTGCCCAGGAGAGGCAAGAAACTCATTAGGCTTGTTGTACCACAAGAAAGATGTAAACCCCTAATGTTAAAGAGGCATCTCTTTGACTGAGGTCCAGTCTGTGTCAAGCCTTTTTTCTACATGGTGTAATTTTCCAATTAAACCCATCACACCCAGGTAACACAGATACACCCTCATCAGCCCCACCCATATCCAGATAGGCCTTGCCCATTTTGTGATCTGCAACTTGCCCAGGGCCAGAACTAGGGAAGGCAGAAGAGGCACCTTCCTAAGCGCAACAATAGGGAGGCTCTGGGTAAATACCTGTTAAAGTGTCTTCTGCCTACCCTTAGTTCATGTTCGCTGCCCTCTGTCGCTCTCCCCTCCCTCTTCTCAGCTTAGACGCATGAGAAGTCGCGGTTGGGAGTGTGCATGGGGGGGGAGCACAGCGGCCAGCTGGGTTGCCTAGGGCGCCCAGTCAGCTTGGCTTGGTTCTTGTCTTGCCTAAAATGAAACCATGGGGATGTATGATACATAAAAGATGTCTTTTCTTTGTTCTCTTTTAATCGTGGTTGAGGGATGAGGACAACTTCAGTCAAATGGGAAAAATACCTTATTGAACTTTTCTTCAAAGCTAATAGCTTTTTATATAAAAGTAATCCAATTGATAGTGACTCTGAGACACCTACAGCTCTTCTGGAAAATGATTCTCCCATAGCATTTATTATAAAGATATCACTCTATGGGGACATTTTGAAATTTACTGATCAAACATTTTTGCGCTCAGGAATAATATGAGATTTGAATCATTGTGACAGTCCTTTTGATCTTATTTAATAAATGTCATGTCGTACTGGCTATTTTCAGCAAGATATCTCTAACTAAAGACTTAACATTCATTTGTTGAGTGCTCTGCAGAACTTTTTTTTTCATGTGGTTGAAATTCTTAAACAAAAAGATTTGTCAAGTATACCATGCACATTGCTTCAGTATCATAGCTGGTACACATTACTAGCAAACTAAAGAATCATTCACCCAGTAATCTACTAACATAATGGAACTCATCTCAAACTTCTACCGACCAACTGAAAAAGAAGATTTCAGATGATATAAGCAATTTTAAAAAACCTGCAAAATACTGGCTTCGTTATCCAGGAATACCTTGGAAACTCCTTATTTTATGTTGCACAAGAAAGTAAACAACAAGTTTAAATTAGTTAGCAGGGTCCTTCCCCTTCCAGAGGCTCCAATTATTAACCCATTTGTCACCTTGACCTCTAGGCAGAGGGCTCTGCCAACAAGTAAAACAAAACCCTCAATGAAAAACATGGCATTTTCTGGACTCCTTCCCAAGGTTCCTTTATTGCCTCATTCTTCTCTTCAAGCCTCTGATCCAGGTGAACCTATGCAGATCGGTCTAATGAGGTCTGCCATCTCTCCAGAGGAAGGGCTTTGCAGGCATCAATTGAACCTCTGTTTATATTGTCTATATCTGGGGATTTTCTGATGGATTGTCCAACCCTTCCTTCAGGTAAATTGAACTCTGTCCAACCAGTGCCTCCTATAGGGACCATTCTCTATTAACTGTCCCTGTTTCTCTACAGTGGTTGCAAAGCATAATAAGAACCTTGGCCATCAATGACTCTGGGGCTTGTGTTTTCTAGATACCCAATTTGCTCAAAAGCATGGAATCCCTATCCATCTCAAGCAACTTCCTTTAATAGTAAGGACAACTGATGGTTCTTCATCCCTTGCCTTGCGACCGGTTACCCATGAGACGGCTCCATTAGTTATTTCTGTAAATTCTCATCACACAGGGACTATTTTCAATGTAATCTACTCTCCACGTTTCCCTCTTATCCTCTGTCTCCCTTGGTTAAAGCGTCACAACCCTTCAATAAATTGGGGCACTGGTGCATTTCAGTTCTGAGGCTTGTATTTCTCATTTAATTCCTTCTTTCTGTATATCAGTTCCATTGGTTCTTTGTTCATCCACTGATCCTCGTTTACCATTTAAACCTTCATATATACATGATTTCATTGATGTATTTGATGAAAAAGGGGCATTTATGATTGCCCCATCGATCTTCTTCCAGCAGAAGCTACTTCTCTTGTTTGAATTTACCCCTTGTTGGAACCTGAAAAGGATTTATTTGTCCTTCGACTTCTCCTGCTGCGGTGGGCATATTGTTTGTGAAAAAGAAGGATCACTCTCTGTGTCCTTCACTTGATTACAGGCAAATTACTGTCAAAAACCGTTACCCCTTCCTCTCATCTGGGAACTCTTCCAAAATCTTCGAGGTGCCAAAATATTTGAGAAGGGGGATGAGTGGAAAACTTTATTCAGATCTTGCTATGGGCATTTTGAATACCTGATAATGCTATTCAGTCTATGTTATGCCCCAGTTACATTCCAGCATTTTGTCAATTATATTTTCAGAGACTTCTTAGATCAATTGTCATTGCATATCTGGATGACAAACTCATCTTTTTTACTTCTTATGAGGAATATGTTCTGCAGTTGATGAAGGTTTTCAACAGGCTTTGTACCCATTGTCTCTTTGCTAAATTAGAGAAGTGTTAATTTAACAAATCTATTTTTGGGGTTTGTCATTTCTACCCAAGGGGCATGCATGGATCTAAAGAAAGTTTCAGCTATCCTGGATTGGCCAGTTCCTGTACAGAGGTTTGTATTTGTTTGTATTATCCACACCACCCTAAAATCATCACTCTTTATTAGGGCCCAATGGTATGGATGTGCTGACAACTCATTATACTAGAAATTATACTAGAAAATTATTTGTCCTTAACAGAAGAATCCCAAGATGAGTTAATAATGTTGCACATTCCACATAAAAAATAGTTTGTGTGAAAAGGATGAAAATAGTGAGCAGAATTTATACAAAAAGGAAATGTCATTAATGAAGTTCTTTTGTAACCAATGGTGATCAAAACACACAATTACTCAATTGTGTTATAATTAATTGCTCATTCATATATGACTCTGCATTACGATTACGCCATGATGTAAAGATCGCAAAACTTCGTCTCCATTTTGCCTTTGACAAAGCATTCGCAGGCGAAACGCACATCAGGCTCTTAGATCTGCAAATGAATTTTTATAAAATTAGCAAATAGAGATTAGAAATGGAGGCGATGAAAGAACAAAGGCGATGAAAGAACAAAAGGAGAAATTATATTCTGAATTTACATGGTGAACGCATAGTGGATGGTGAATTTAACGGATCAAGGTGATGCTGTGTTACAAACTGCATTAGTCTTCAGGGATTTGGTTTGGAATTTGGCCAGGATTCGGCCTTTTCAGCAGGATTCAGATTGTGGGAGGGAAATTGTGTGACTTTTTGTCAGAAAACACGGAAGTAAAAAATGCTTTCCCCTTCACACCCCTATTTTACATATGCAAATTAGGGTTCGGTATTTGGCCGAATCTTTTGCGAAGGATTCAGGTTTGGCCAAATCCAAAATAGTGGATTCGGGGCATCCCTATTAGTCTTACCATCAGCCGGTGCATTTGTGGTGTCAAATTAAACAAGCCCTAATATGCTGTAGGACACAGTGAAAGTGATATGGCCACAATTATTTTAGGTGCCTCTGAGAGGACAAAGTTTCAGGGAAAGATTTTGGCTCATTACAATAAGCCTTAGATGTCTTTTAGAGGCATAACTGTGGTTAACAGAACAATGACACCATACAAAAGAGCCTACAATTAGGTATTGACGTAATACAACAGTCATCAGCACCTATATATGAATGTTTAAACCAATCACTGTGCTGCCTATTGGAATCAAGACTCTACAACCTATTTGTCTCCCTTTCCCCCCCGTATCAGATATAAGTATATTATTAGAGGGTTGGTCGTTCAGATGTAAGATCTAGAAATAATCTTTTCCTTTCCCTCTTACTGGGGTTTTTTGGTGTGTTTTTTTAAATTAATCAAAGCTAATAAATGGTAAGTTTTAATGGATATATTAGAATCTTCATGTGGATTAAGAATGACTTCAGAGTCGGTCAATATAGCACTTTACTCACTATATGCACTTTAATGATCTATGCAGAGTCACATATGAATTAAAAATTAATTATAGTGATTCATTAATTTGTTTTGATCACCATTGTTTGGTTACAAAAGATCTTCATTAATGAAACTCCCTTTTTGTATAAATTCTCACATAACAAGTGCTCACTCTTTCATCCTTTTCACACAAACTATTTTTAGGTGGATTGTGTAACATTAATAGCTCTTCTTGGGGTTCTTCTCTTAAGGAAAAATAATTTTCTTGTACAGAAATTTGCAGGCTTTGCAAACTTACAGAAAATGTATTAAGAACTTTTCGAAGATTATAGCCCCTATCACAGGCTTTGGCAGCTCCTCCAAACACTTTCTGGACTTCTCAAGCCCATTCAGCTTTTTAGAGATTAAAAGAACTTTCCACTTTTGCACAGATTCTCAAGCATCCTGATCTACCTTTTGTCTTAGAAGCTGATGCTCCGGAAGTCGCAATTCAAGCTAACCTTAAACAAAAATCCAGTGCTCAAAGACTCCTCCTCCTCCTCCTCCTTTCTCTGAAAGAAACTATGATGTTTCAGATAGGGAGCTTTTTGCTATAAACCAGCTTTTGAGGAATCGCGGCATTAATTAGATGATTCCTTGCATTTTTATCTTCTCTGACCACAAGAACATAGAATATCTACAAATGGGCAAACGCCTTAAACCTCAACAGGCCGTGTGGGCTTTATTCTTCTCCTCTTTTAATTTTCACATCACTTACAGACCAGGTGCCCAAAACCACAGGGTTGATGCCCTTTCTCGTATGTATCCTGCTGCTGATGTTTCGGTTGAAACTATTCTTCATTCAATTTCCTGTTATTACACACTGAATTGCTTCCCAAAGTTAAAAAGGCTTTGTCTTCTTTGCCTATTTCTTTGTATTTTCAGTCTAAGGGTGGTCTTCTTTTCATCATATACGGTATATAGAATTTTTGATCCTGAAAAATTATATTTGGAAGTTCTTCAGTTAGTTCATGGTTAGTTCACAGTCATCTGTTGGCTGCTCATTTGGGGGTCCAAAAAACCTGGCTAAGACTCTTTTATTGGCCTAAGATGGATAAAGACTGTAACCTTTTGTCCTTCCGTGTGAAACTTGTGCTTGATTTAAGAATTCACACTCCAAACCCTTGGGTCTTCTCCATCCCTTGCCAATTCCTGACAGATGTTTGGGATCACTCTCAGTAGATTTCATTATCTTCAACATTCACAAAGTTTCAATACAAATCTTTGTCGTGGTCAAACGATTATCTAAGATTGCACATTTTTTTCCTATTTCCGGACTTCCTTCTGCTGCCGTTACTGCTGAGATTTTCAATAAATAAATTGTTCAGCTATATGGGGTTCCTAATGAGGTTGTTTCTGACCTCTAAAGTTTGTAAGGCACTTTGCAAATTATTATAGGTAAAATTGGCTTTTTAAACTGCTTTTCACCCTGAGACTAATGGTCAGACTGAAAGATCCAATCAGACTTTAGAACAATATTTGCATTGTTTTACCTCAATTCTTCAAGATGACTGGTGTAAACTTCTTCCGCTTGCTGAATTCTCTTTTTTTGCCAATGTTAATCCTCAAGTTTTGCCTAATCTTTCTAAAGAAATAACTGTGCCTGTGGTGCAAGATCGTCTTGTCTTTATTTCTGACAATCTTCAAAAGATTCACCAGCAAAATTATAAATCCTTTGCTGATAGGAGTGTGGTTGTCCACTCGGCACTGCAGGTTGTCATATCTTTTCAAAAAGTTGGGCCAGAAGTGTCTTGGTAATTTCCCATTGTCAAGCAAATCAATGATCTTGCTTTAAAGTTGAAATTACCTGCCTCCTTAAAATCATTCCTGTATGTTACAATGCTTTACTTAAACCTGTTTTCAAGAATTAATTTGTTGATTGAACCTCCTCTCCTCCAGCTCAGGTGACAGTTCAGGGAATCGAGAAATTTTAAGTTCGTACAATATTGGATTCCTGGTACAGACGGGATCACCTCCATGTAATGTGCATGCACCTCGGCTAACAAGGGACTTTCACAAGACTTTTCCTTTCGGATTCTCCCTTGACTGCTGCTGACTCGGATTCTGACCCTAGCATGGCTTAGTTTATTATTTTGTCTCATCCCTTTCTGATTCTCCTCTTTCTGTAATTTGGGTCTCCAAACCTTAAGTCTACTAAAATATAATTTTTAACACAAATTTAACCCAATAACGGAGTCTATGGGCCTTTCTGTAATTCAAAGTTACATTTCAATACAAAAGTGGGGTTGTTGGAGCACTCCTAAGGCTGGATAATAGGTTTCCAGATAACTGATCTCATACCTGTGTGTGTGTGTGTATATATATATATATATATATATATATATATATATATATATATATAGATATAGATATAGATATAGATATATATATATATATAGATATATATATATATATATGTGTGTGTGTGTATATATAACAGTATATATACTTGTACTGATTTTTAAACTGTGTTTATATAAAGTAAGCTAGGTTTATGTTGAAAAGTGAGTTGCACATTAAAATGAACACAGCAAGACATACAGAGATATAGATTAGCTAAATCTATTGGTTATTTGCATGAAAGGCACTACTAAATGCACTGTAGCAGGCTACCCTTGTCTTTCTACACGATGATATCAGTTGTTACAGATACCCAGTAAGGGTATTGTTTTCAAAGGACTTGGATCTGTGGGATGCTTAATAGAACATTATCCACAGGAAGCAGTGATGATTCATAATACGGAATATAAAACAAAAATTCATTACACGCTATTATAAGATTACACTAAATATTTTGAAAACCTCATAGTGACCCATTTCTCATTAGCATACTGTAAATGTTCCTATCTAAATGGAATCTATTCCGTATCTCCTCAGATACAGAGGAAATGCACAGTTCAGCAAATAAATTATAAATTCATTTAGTCCGATAGTAAGATGAAGATATTGTTGGCATTAATACAATAGAGTTTAAACATTTAAAGAAACACAATATATACAAAGCATATAATCAAAGAATGATGTACCCTAAAAAGGGATGTATTCTAAAGTAGTATATGGAACGGTATAATTATTACACCATTCCATACTTTAGAATACATCCCTCTTTAGGATACTATAATACATAGGTAAGACAGTTGTCTTCTATTTAACTGGCCAAATGCAAGATGTAAACATAAGGAATCTCATTTAAAAATGTTTGGAAATTTTTACAGAGCTTTTCATATTTAACAATTTATGTTTTGCTCTGCAACTAGGGTCTAACACACTAAGGGGCAGATTTATCGAAGGATCGAATTGAAAATTTGAATTTTCAAACTTGAATTTCGAGTTTATTTTAGTGTCATTCGACTAGGGAATGGTCCAGATTCTAAAAATCTAAATTCAAATTTCGAAATATATGATGTACTGTCCCTTTAGGAATTCGAATTAGACTATTCTCCATAAACCTGCCGAATTGGTGTTTTAACCTATGGTGGGACCTCCTACAATCAATTTGGAGTCGTTTGGTGGACTTTTGAAATTCAAAATCTTTGATATTTTGTGGTTCGATCCTATTCACCCGAATTTAAAATTTTTACATTTTGAGCTTATGGGAGTTTATGGGAATTTTTAGAAACTCCCATAAACTCAAAATATGACCCTTGATAAATCACATTCATCAACTTTGTCAATGTTTTAAAGTGGGTTGCTCATCTTTAAATTAACTCGTAAGAGTCCTTTCCAAATTAAAGATGAAACACAAATTCTTTTTTTTTTTTAAATAAAACACTCATTTAAGAATATCAGCTGTCAATCATTTATTACCTGCCCTGTCTCTTTGTCTAGGCAATAGAATTCACTGCATTCCTGTATGACCCAGTATGTCATAAGATAAGCAATAATCCTTTTAATTTATCCTTTTAATATATTGAAACTGTCTACTATACATAGTAACATAAGTAGGCATATCTTGATTCCTGCTTTTGGGCAACATGGCTCTTTATCTATACAATAAGAGGCACATTTACTATTGGTCAAATATCGATATTCGACCGTCGAAATAAAATCGTTTGACTTTGAATATCGATTCAAATCGAACGATTGAATCCTTCGATCAAACGATTTTCCTTCAATCAAAAAATACTTAGAAAGCTTATGGGGACGTTCCCCTTAGGCTAACATTGCACTTCGGTAGGTTTTAGGTGGCCAAGGTGGGGGTTTGAAGTTTTTTTTTAAAGAGACAGTACTTCGACTATCGAATGGTCGAATAGTCGCAGTCGAAGGTCGAAGTAGCCAATTCGATGGTCGAAGTAGCCAAAAAAATACTTCGAAATTCAAAGTATTTTTTATTCTAATCCTTTACTCGAGCAAAGTAAATGTGCCCCTAACAGTTCTTTTGGTATGCATGAAATATTTCACGGCCCCTTATTATTTTAGTTAAAAAAGTTCTTCATCATTCTTATAAATGTCACTACCATTTATCAAGAGGTATCTCTCAGCTAAAGCTTGCACTGAATTAACAGATGCCGAAAAGACAGAAAAGGAATATTCCACTTGACATATTAGTTTATTTTATTGACTGTGGAAGAAGCTCGTCTGTGAGAAGGTTCAACATTAAGATATTGCTGTTTTCTGGGCTCAATAACGGAGACACTTGGCTTAGTCTTTTTGGAAACAATAATATCCTTTCCTATGCAATGTAATAACGGAAGTGTAATTTTAGTAGAAAAATATTTTCAGAACTGAACTTTCCTTTGTGGTGTCATGGCTAGGCAACATTATATAAACATCTTTCTAAATATAAATGACAAATAAGCTGTTTTGCATTTGCCTTTTCCTGACATGGTAACATTTTCCATTTTGTGCATCTGCTTTGTGAAAGTTATGCCAATTCCAAGCATTCGGCATTGTTTGGACTTGATTAGGAAGGAACAATCGGTGTTTGTTTTACTTAAACATCATTATCCAACTATGAAACAATACCTACAATTAACTACTGCAATTAAAATACATAATATACCTTTAATGAAATTAATACTTTTTCTACCCTGGGACAAAACACTACTATAACAAAAAAAGAATAATGAGTGTAGTTTGTCAGTGAAAATTAAGGATGTTTTGAAATATTCATTGTGCTAATACTTTGGCGCACATTCTAAGAAATTCTGTACCAAACAAAGGTATTAAGTGTACCATCTCTCAAACATGGAAGGCCGGATTTTTAGCCAGAAGGGCTCTACAACATAATGTTTAATTCGGTCTATAATCTCGTGCTATAGCTAACAGTTAATACTATCCAGCAAAAACATTTAGAAATATAACAATTTATAACATTTATTCTACAGAATAGCCAAAGTTTGTCTCTCAGTTTATAGTATGTGCTTCTATCTAGCTGAAGCCCACCTCTGTCAGGGAAATTCTCCAGCTGTACAATCTCTTTCTGTGTAGGTTTTCTCAGCCTCCCTCATCCTGCGCCCAGATTCTGTCCACAGCATTGCCCTTTAGCAGTTCTCAGGGCCACCATCAGAAATTGCTGGACCCCGTACAACAACATTTTCTGTGCCCCCTGGGACATGCCCTCCCCAGAGCCCACCCAACCAGGGCCCCCTGTACAAGTTAACAAATATTGGTGGCCAGGGCCCCCCAAGGTTAAAAAACATTGGTGGCCAGGGCCCCTACAAGTTAAAAAAATGTAATTGGTGCCAGGGCCCCTACACATAAAACAAATACATTGGTGGACAGCCCCCCCCCCACAAGTTAAAAAAATATTGGTGGCCAGGGCCTCTACAGGTAAAAAAAAAACGGTGGCCAGGGCTCCCTATGCATTGAAAAAAAATATTGGTGGCCAGCCCCCCCCCCAAGGTTAAAAAACATTTGTGGCCAGGGCCCCTACAAGTTACAAAAATGAATTGGAACCAGGGCCTCTACAAGTTAAAAAAATGTAACTGGTGCCAGGGTCCCTACACATTAAACAAATACATTGGTGGACAGCCCCCCCCCACAAATGAAAAAATATTGGTGGCTAGGGCCGCTACAGGTAAAAAAAAGGGTGGCCAGGCCTCCCTACACATTAAAAAAACATTGGTGGCCAGCCCCCCCCACCCAAGGTTAAAAAACATTCATGGCCAGGGCCCCTACAAGTTAAAAAAATGAATTGGAGCCAGGGCCTCTACAAATTGGTGGCCAGCTCCTCCCCCCATAAATTAAAAAAAATCATTGGTGGCCAGGGCCCCTACAAGTTAAAAAAATGAATTGGAGCCAGGGCCTCTACAAGTTATAAAAATGTAACTGGTGCCAGGGCCCCTACACATTAAACAAATACATTGGTAGACAGCCCCCCCCCCACAAAATAAAAAATTTTGGTGGCTAGGGCAGCTACAGGTAAAAAAAAAGGTGGCCAGGGCTCCCTACACATTAAAAAAACATTGGTGGCCAGCCCCCCCCCACCGAAGGTTAAAAAACATTCATGGCCAGGGCCCCTACAAGTTAAAAAAATGAATTGGGGCCAGGGCCCCTACAAATTGGTGGCCAGCCCCTCACCCCATAAGTTAAAAAAAATCATTGGTGGCCAGGAGGTAAAAAATATAAATGTTCAGTGGAACTTTAAATTTCAGCAGATGGGATTCATCCTCTTCGGTGAGCGGTCTTCTTTCTTTTCCGACGCGGTTTCTTGGTTCTTTTCTGTTGTGGCTTCCTCATTCTTTTCAGACGCGACTTCTTCGTTCTGCTCCATAGCTCCTTCTTTGTTCTTTTCTGTTGAAGCTTCTTCATTCTCTTCCGTTGCAGCTTCTTCGTTCTTTTTGCCACAGTTTCTTCATCTTTTCTGTTGCGGCTTCTTCGTTCTTCTTTGGAGCAGTCTTCTTTGTTCTTTTCCATCCCTTCTTCTGCAAGCATGGCTGGCCCCCCTTAGAACCCGAAATCAACAGTCACCCCTGTGCCCCCTGTGATGGCAGCCATGGCTGTGCTCTTCTTGGCACATGGTCACCAGCCTACATTACTATAATTATGTAATGCATGCCTTTTAAATGTTACATGACCCACAGCCTAATTCATGACATGATCTGTCTCTCCAAAAACCAATGCTTACTTATTCTATTGTGTATTGTTAGATACAGACCTGGATTTGTAATTGGTGTTAACTTAAACATCTGGAGCCTTGGTACTACACTGTCCATGCTCTTTACCATATATTTAAAGGGGTGGTTCACATTTAAATTAAGTTTTAGTATGTTATAGAATGGCACATATAGGGGCACATTTACCTAGGGTCGAATATCGAGGGTTAATTAACCCTCGATATTCGACCGTCTAGGTAAAATCCTTCGACTTCGAATATCGAAGGATTTTGTGCTATTCCTACAATCGAACTATCAAATCCTTTGAATCGAACAATTCGCAGGATTTTAATCCATCGATCGAAGGATATTCCTTCAATCAGAAATTGTTAGGAAGCCTATGGGGACCTTCCCCTTAGGCTAACATTGGCCTCGGTAGGTTTTAGGTGGCGGACTAGGGGGTCCAAGAATTTTTTAAAGAGACAGTACTTCGACTATCGAATGGTCGAATAGTCGAACGATTTTAGTTTGAATCGTTTGATTCAAAGTCGAAGGTCGTAGTCGAAGGTCGAAGTAGCCCATTCGATGGTCGAAGTAGCCATATTCGACCATTTGAAATTCAAACTATTTTTCCTCTATTCCTTCACTCGAACTAAGTAAAAGGGCCCCTATAAGTAACTTTTCATTATTTCTTTTTTATAGTTTTATAATTATTTGCTTTTTCCTTCTTTCCAGCTTTCAAACGTCAATGCATGGTTGCTAGGGTAATTTAAATTCTAGATTTATGAAATTGCAAACTGGGGAGTGTTGTGTTTTGGTAGCGGAGGATGAGTAGAGTATTGTGGGATCGTGGGAATCAGTAAAACAGCAACTTGTTTAGGTATTCTTGTTTCATGCTTTAGGATGATAAAATGTGATGATTGTTTTGTACTCAATTTCTCAGCTTTGTATTTGATATCTTAAGTTTACATAGCTCTGTAGATAATTAATAGCACATATTCCCACAGTAATATACCTCCATCATGTTTAATGCTGAGAGTACATTTCTCCTGAATGACTGTTGGCAATTCTGAGTTACAAGTTTAGCAAGAATTGTGTCCAAGTTATGTAAAAAAAAACACCTGGATCCAGATCTAGTTTCTGCAGACATTTAAGTCCAGCTGCCACATAAAATTCTACAGATTGCATATTTTACATAGTCCACTGTAATGAAGGGCGGCTCCCATTATTCTTTATCTAATGTTTTCAACATGAGACACTTTTACAGACATTTCTTATCCAACTTGCAATGAAAGAGCTAATGCTATTTTCTCAAACAATTCTGTCCATTTGATATGATGGTTTCTTATGTTCGTCTGGTAGATATGAAACAATCAGGGCCGCTCCTGCCATGAGGCAAGGTGAGACCCTTGCTTCAGGCGGCAGCGAGTGGCCAGTTACAAGGGGCGGCAAAAAGCAGCCTCTTGTAACTTTAAGAGTGAATTTCCGGGTTTCAAACCGGAAATTCGGCTCCACTAGTGCAAAGAGTGCAATTGTGCTCAATACACTAGAGATGCTGCCACCTTTTGACCCGCTCCGACGCTGATTTCTAAGTGTGGAGCGGGAGAAGGAGGGCGGCATCTGGGCTGCTGCTCCAGGATCGGCGCTGGAAACAATAGGGTAAAAGTGCTGCAATATGGTCTCGTATGTCATGTGGATGCCCATTTGACCATATATTGAATAAAAATTGAATTTGATAACAATAGCTCTTATATGTGGAGAAATACCTGGATATGGTCAATTCTCATAAGATACATGCTGCACAATGTCCTCCCTTTGCAAGTTAGTATAGGTATGGGATTCATTATCCGGAAACCTGTTATCCAGAAAGGCTGTCTCTCATAGACTCAATTTTATCTAAATATTCCAAATTTTAAAAAATGATTTCCTTTTTCTCTGTAATAATAAAACAGTATCTTGTACTTGATCCCAACTAGGACTTATTGAAAGCAAAACCATCCTATTGGTTTAATTTAATGTTTACATGATTTTCTAGAAGACTTAAGGTATAAGGAATTAAATACGGAAAGATATGTTATTCAGAAAACCCCAGGTCCCGAGCATTCTGGATAATAGGTCCCATACCTGTAGTAAAATAACTCACTGTGCATATTCCCTGTGTACAGAACTGCCACTGGGGAAAGCAGGCCAGAGTCCTAATAGTGGGCCTGGACAGGTTTGGGTGTTATGAGCAGTGCCTAAGGCATTCAAAGCCCCAAACAGTCTGTGGTTCAACTCTGGGTTAAGTTGGCCATGCCCTGGCCTATAAAAGCTGCTGAAGGACCAGGTTAGCATATCTGATGGGCTTACCCTACCAACTTGACTCTGAGGTGAATGTGGGAACTTTTGTTGCTGAAGGTACTATTATCGACATGGAGTGGCCGGCTTCTCACAACAGCAGCAACTGGACAGGAGGATATACACATCGGGTGAGCTCCGATGCGGACTGCATCCAGTGTCGGACTGCGACACCAGGGGCCCACCAAAAAACATTAGACCAGGGGCCCACCAACAATCCTTAGACCAGGGGCCCACTCTCAGTACTATTATTCTTCCTCTTCTCACTCAACCTCTGTTTTCCTAGTCTCTTTTATTTACATACTATGATCTATTATTCCATCTATTTAGCCTCTTTCATCTCATAGAAGTAGGGAATGGCCATGAAATAGGCCAAATGTTTAGCAGCATAAGGGCCCACTGACACTTGGGCCCACCGGGAGTTTTCCTGGCATCCCGGTGGGCCAGTCCGACACTGACCGCATCTGATTTAATATACTGTATGTAGCTACCCAACCAATAGCTAGCTGAAATCCCTTTAGGGTGAGGAGTGCATTGACTCATCGATGGGTTCCTCACCCTGATGGTCTGTATTTCCACGATTGTGATCAGATTGTTTGGTCAAAATATTGTCAGAATATCATGAAGGCTAAGAACATCTTCAAATTGGTCAATGGACCTCTCTGTAATGGAAATGGAAGTTACTACTCACAGTCAAGATGGCGACGGTGTCCAAGATGGCGACTCCTTGCCCTTCCATGTGGCTCCTGCTGGTCGCAGCACTATGACGCCAGCGGTTTTTCAAGAGCTAGTTAACGACATCTTCCGGGACTTGTTAGGTCAAAGTGTAGTTGTTTACTTGGACGATATTCTAATTTTTTCCTCAAATCTTATTGAACATCGGATCCAGGTGCGGGAGGTCTTATCTCGACTGAGGAAGAATAATCTTTTCGCCAAACTTGAAAAATGCTCCTTTGAAGTTTCTTCTATCCCCTTTCTGGGGTACATTATTTCCCAACAAGGCTTCAAGATGGACCCAGCAAAAGTTTCGGCGATCCAGGATTGGCCCCTCCCCACTAGCACCAAAGCTATCCAGAGGTTTATTGGTTTCGCCAATTATTACAGACAATTCATCAAAGGCTTCTCGTCCAAGATCTCTCCAATCCTGTCCCTCATCCGGAAGGGTGGGAAACCTCAATGTTGGCCCTCTGAAGCTTTAGAAGCATTCAAAACCCTCAAAGATTCCTTTTCTTCTGCTCCTATCCTCAGACACCCTGACCCTCTTCTACCATTCTTCATAGAGGTTGATGCTTCTGATGTCAGGGCTGGAGCTGTATTATCCCAAAGGTCTTCGTATGATGGGAAATTGCATCCTTGTGCTTTCTTTTCTAAAAAGTTTTCTTCCCCTGAGCAGAACGATGACGTGGGAAACCGTGAGCTGTTAGCTGTCAAATTAGTGCTAGAAGAGTGGAGACATCTGTTGGAATGTTCCTCTGTACCTGTGTCTATCTTCACTGATCACAAAAACCTCAAATACATCCAGTCTCTCAAACGCCTTAATCCCAGGCAAGCTAGGTGGGCACTCTTCTTCTCAAGGTTCAACTTTGTTATCATGTTCCATCCTGGTTCCAGAAACAAGAAGGCTGACATTCTCTCTAGAAGCTTCATTCCTGAAGACACTTGTGTTGAGGATCCTGAACCCATTGTGCCTCCTACCAAAATCATTGCTGCCTTATTTCCCACCATGGCTTCCCAGTTGCTTCTGCACAATCTTCTGCTCCTGACAATACTCCTTTGGGAGTCGCATTTGTCCCTCCAGAACTTCGCCACTCCATCCTGTCTCAGTCCCATAACTCCAAACAGGCCGGCCATCCTGGAATTAAGAAGACTACCGAACTTCTGTCTCACCTGGTGTGGTGGCCTTCACTCCGGAAGGACGTTAAGAACTTTGTTTCTTCCTGTTCCACTTGTGCTACCTCTAAGTCTGGTCACTCCCCTCCTAAGGGACTACTTCTGCCTTTACCCATTCCTTCCCGACCTTGGACTCATTTGGCGATGGATTTCATTGTGGATTTACCTGTCTCCCTTGGGCATAAGGTCATCTGGGTCATGATCGACAGGTTCAGCAAGATGGCCCACTTCATTCCTCTGCGCAAGTTGCCTTCTGCTCAAGAACTTTCTAAATTGTTTATTCAGCATATCTTTGGCCTTCATGGATTCCCGGCTGAAGTTGTGTCCGACAGAGGTTCCCAATTTGTTTCCAAATTTTGGAGATCCTTATGTAAAGCACTTCACATTTCTCTCCAGTTTTCCTCTGCCTACCATCCTCAATCCAATGGAGCTGCAGAGAGAGTCAACAAGCATTAGAGCAATTTCTTCGTTGCCATGTGTCTTTGTGTCAGGATGACTGGGCAGATCTACTCCCTTGGGCTGAATTTGCTCATGACAACGCTATGCACGCTTCCTCCGAGAGGTCCCCATTCTTTTGTGTTTACGGTCAGAATCCTCTAGCATTCCCTCAAAATCTCCTTCTCACAAACATTCCTGCTGCCAATGATCAAGCCACTCACATGCTCGCTATCTGGCTCGCCACCAAAGCCAATCTGGAAGAGTTCTCTTTCTCAAAAGAAATTTGCCGATAAGAGAAGAATTTCTTCCCCTCAATATAATCTTGGTGATAAAGTCTGGTTATCTACACGAAACATTCGTCTCAAAGTACCTACTCCCAAACTCGGTCCCAAGTTCATCGGTCCTTTTCCAATTGTCGAGATTATTAATCCAGTGGCGGTTCGTCTTCAGTTCCCCACAGAGATGCGGGTTCCTAATGTCTTCCATGTGTCTCTTCTCAAGCCTGCAATACCTTCTTCTTCTTCTTCATCCTCTTCCACTCCTCTTCTTGTTGATGGACACCCGGAGTTTGAAGAGAATTTTGGACTCGCGGATTTCCAGGGGTGTGTTGCAGTACTTTATTGAGTGGAAGGGGTTCGGTCCCGAGGAGTGCTCCTGGGTGAGAGATTCTCACGTCCATACTCCCCTTCTTAGCCGAAGATTTCACAAACAGTTTCCATCCAGTCCCAGTCATGGCGGTCCTGAGGCCCCCCCTAAGGAAGGGGGTACTATAATGGAAATGGAAGTTACTACTCACAGTCAAGATGGCGACGGCGTCCAAGATGGCGACTCCTTGCCCTTCCATGTGGCTCCTGCTGGTCGCAGCACTATGACGCCAGCGTCTTCCCGCCTGCCTTTGGTCACTACCTGCCTCCTCCTTGGTCCGCACTCCAACTGTGCCTTCGGGCCCTTACACTCTCCTATTGACTTCCACGTGAACTCGACAGGTTTAAGGTGGCGAATAGTCGAAATTCAAATGATTCCCAGTGTATAGGTTTAATAGATCTCCAAAGTCGAATACAATATTGCCCACCTGAAGGTGGGCATGTAAGGGTAAGATCCAAACCGAAAATACTTTGGTTTGTGCTACTGCCGTATCTATGGTACCACTTTACAAAAATAAATATTAAATCAATAAAGATACAAAAATATATAATGAAAGAAATAATAAGGAGGAAAACACTCACAGTTCACCTCAGTCCCAAGGTGCAGAAACCAAAAACATTGTATCCAAAAAGTGTGAGGGTCTCCAAAAATAAAGAAACAGATGTAAAAAGTAGAAAATTTATTAGGACATGAAGACCCAAACCAGCAGATATTACAGCGTATGGCCACTTTTAGAGGCCCATTTATCAAAGGTAGAATTTCGAGTTTTTTTAAAAAAAATGAATATCTAAAACTCGAACAAATATTACCGACCCGAAAACTCTAATCGAATTCGAATTGAATTAGACTAAAATCTAATTAAATTTTTTCTCAGGAAAAAAACTCGAAGGTCAGGAAGGCTAATAACATCTTCAAATTGGTCACTGAACCTCTCCCATTGACTTATACTATGAACTCGACAGGTTTAAGGAGGAGAATAGTCGAAATTCAAATTATTCCCAGTGTATAGGTCTAATAAATCTCAAAATTCAAATTCAAATTTTAATTTGAGAGTTTTGACCATAAAAAAAATCCAAAAATGCGAATTTGAATTTCCAATTCGACCCTTAATAAATCTGCCCCCTAGTGAAGAGCACTCCTACTATATCAAATGTAGTGTGTCAGTGCCTCAAATATATCAGAATGTATGCTTCCCTGTATATGGTTATTTAGGATTTTTATACACGCACTGTATATATTATTACTACTACATGGGTGAATATAGTGTGTTTTTTCTACTTGTGCTACCTCAGTTGAAGAACACAAATAATAATCTGTGTGAGTTAGCCACGTCTGAAGTTTGAAAAACAAAACATTACATGAACTTTACTAAACTGATTACAATTGCTTTGATTACAGCAGCTCCAGACCGTGTGTAATGTGGCCTTCATCCAAACCATTAGTCAGCAATGTGAAATGGATATAATACAATATCCTACAATTCTACACTATACACAATTATTTATTTTCACTCTATTCTGAACGTGTAGGCAGATTGGCTGATACATGAATATCTTTTTCTGAGACACGAGAAAAAAAAAACATTTTAAAGGATTAAAAACTAGAATGTTTATAACCCTCAACATGATCTAAGATCTGGTATTATGTAGGATCAAAAAAACAATCCATTTTGGGGGAGGGGGGTTGTAAAGTAAAATAAATTTTAGTCATTTGTGTTTTTAATAAATGCGTAATTGTAACTGTATCAAAAATATATCGCCTGTGATTTAAACTGTAAAGCTCATTGGCACTAGTTGAAACAAAATGGAAAAAAAAAACAACAGTAATGTGAATTTCAGTTATAATGATCATGGTTGAAACATTTCACTGAAATTGGGTATGGCTTTATTTAAAAAGACATTTTTTACAGTGGTTGCCATGTCATACAAAATGTTGGCTGGGCTGATTGCACCCAGGGAGGACCAGCAGTCAGGGCCAGACCAAAGGGGAACTTTACCCATGTGGCCCAAGGCCACCATCAGTTATCAAGGGACCCCATACTACTAAGTACCAGGGCCTCCTGCTAGGGTGCCCCAATTATTAGCCTACTGGTCACTGGGGCCTATCAAAAAAAACCCTCCCATGCATGGTCATGCACCTCACTCTGGCCACTCCCCCAAAAACCCCATCCTGCCCCATCCTCACTGTCCACTCTCCCTTGAACCCCATCCCTTTCTCAATCTGAAAATTGAATTTTTTTCAATATCAAGCCCCCCCACCATGGAGGCCCTGACTGCAGTACCCTCTGTACCCCCCCTTATGGTGACCTTACCTTGATCATACTGGTGACCCTGCCTTGATCATACTGCATACCTGAAAAGGGTTTGTGGAGACTAGTTTTGGGACTACTCAGTTTTGAGACTGATGGAGGCATACGGGGGTGTAACTGGGCATCAGCAAATCAGCATATTGGCCTAATTATGTGACAATATTTCCGGGCAAAAAGAACAATGTAGAACAATAATGTAGAATAAAATAGATAACCTGATATTAAGGGGTAAATTTACTAACTGCCGAAAATTTGCCAGCTTTGCAGCCATCGCAACACAAATTTGCTCAGACAATGCTAATTTACTAAAATGCAAAGTTGCTTCCAGGGCACAGAAGGCTGGAGAATTTTCGCTAGTGTTACTTCGGCAATCAAAACAAAGATGCGCTAGCATTCAATTCTGCCTAGCGCAACTTCATTAGGCGGGAAATTATAAAGTTGAATGGACGCATATGTTGCAGCAAATACATTATATCATACATGTCCAGGGAACCTTAATAAAGAAAATACAGTTGTTATAATGCCCTACACATGAGCCCACTGTATAGTTTATGTTCCATATGTTAGAAAATGTATGAAGGAACCCAGTTACCCCAAAAAAAAAGGACTTTTGCAGGCTATCACTCTGAAAAAAGGAAAAGACGCCAGCGTTTTCTGGGACTTTTTACACTAAAGAGTATGCTGTAAGTAACAGAAGACTGCACTCCATTGCACTTCGTCTGGTCTGAAGTCGCGAAAAGCAAGTCTGGCGAAAGAGGTAACGTTCAGTAAAATCTGCAACTTAGTGAATTTGTGGAGTAATATCCATTTGCCAGAACAAAAATTCGCCTGGCGATAGAGTGCGAATGAGCTCTAGCATCTGTCTCTTTTGCTAGCGGTTACACCTGCACCCGTTAGTAAATTGGCAAAGTGCCTAAAAGCGGTAACGCTGCCAAATCGTCGCCAGCTTTAGTCACTTTTCACTTTAGTAAATCTGCCCCTAAGGGCCTACAAGCTGGAGCTCTAAATCAATTTCTTCTTATTCACTGTTTCATTTTCCTGATCCCATCACTAGGGTTGCCAACTTTTCCTTGGGCCCATTGTGGCCATTTGTTAGGATTAGGGAAATGATGGAACAGGACCAGGGCTGTAACTACAAAGGAAGCAGCAGGGGGCCAAGGTAGTATAGGGGCCCCACAAGGCCCTAATTAATTTACCATTTCAATAAATATTGGTAAAACTGGTCAACCTCTAGACATTTTGGGGGCCTGAAAAATAATTTGCTGTAAGCCCAGTTATATCTAGCTACGCCACTGAACAGGACTAAATGCTGGGGGTAAAAAAAAGTATGGATCAATAACACAGAAGGTGGTGTGGCTGTGAATTGGTGAGGAGGCAGGTTTAAAAGGTAATGGAGGGCAAGTGGAGAGATGAAATTGGGACAGAGTGAAGGCAAGCTGGAGGAAGAATAACTATGGATTACAAATGTATCAGCAAGCACTTTGCCAAATCTGTAAATTTATAATACCAGCCCCAGCTTTTGGGGGCTAGGCCAGTGAAATATTACCCTACCAATCACAGACTGCTAAACTAAGTCTTTCCTATCTTTCTAACTGCTGGAACTAAATGAAACCCGAGTAGACACTGGAAAAGGTTTACAATATTCAATGGTCTGTGCTGCGGAAAGGGCAAAGGGTTCAACTGGAAAAGTCCTGGTAGCCCAGAAGCCCAGTCTAACACTGATTTCACCATGTCTAGGTATAAATGTTGACACTCTGACACTAAATCTTATAAAAGCTTGTTAAACAGCTTACATAACATCACGGGTGTAACCTGAAGCAGACCCTGCGGCTGAAGGGGGCCCCAGGATGTATAGGGGGCCCCATGAGTTTTGATATATATTGGTTAAACAGGACAACCTCTGAATATATTGGGAGCCCTAAAATGTATTTGCTGTGGGGCCTAGAAATATCTACTTACGCCAATGCATTACATGGAATACTTGTACGTGTGCGTGAGCTGCCCTGTGTCTCCAGCATCACATGTTCCCGTGACGTCCGGACAAAGGGACAGGGGATTTTAGGGGGCGGGAGACATCAGAGACAGAGAAATTATTATTAGGTATACCTTTGATGTCAGGGCTGGGGATATGATTATATGACTATGCGCTAAAAATGGTGCAGGTGGCAACCCTACAGGTGCCCTTTGAGGACAAAAATATGTATATATGATATGAGCATACCTCCCAACTGTCTTTGACAGCTCAACCCTCAGTCCCGAATTTGTACTGAAGTGTCCCCACTTTCTATTTGATCTCCTGCACTGAACAGCCAGAAAAAGATACAAAGTTTCTAACTTATTTGGATTTTGGCAGAGAGCCCAGAATAGATACTTAGAAATTTTTGTAACATTTTTTAGATAAGGAGGTCTCTTGGGAGAACTAAGACTCACTAAGATCTTAAAGGGCAATTCACCTTCATTAGCAAAACTGTAATAACACATAAAAACCACAGAAATGTGTTCAGAAATGAACATGGTCTAAAATTCTCTGCGCAGCAAATCTTTTTGGGTTTCTTTTTGTTTCCAAAATGTTGGGAGGTATGTATGAGTTAAAAAAAACATATGCGCAATGCTGACCTATAGCTCTCTAGCTGTTCGAGGTTGCCACCTAACCTGCACAAAGGATGCTTGATCTCAATGTTATTATTACATTATAAAAGAAAATATATATTTTTTTATATTATTTTAAAAAAAAGTGGCAACCCTAGTGATGTTGGAAGATGTAGTTAATCAACAGCACAAAGGTTTTCATGTTAGACACTCTAATTTAAAGGGGAACTTGCTGCTTCCAAATCAAAATTTTATAAAGAGGCCCACATAACACAGAAACCCCTAATATACCCATCACAGTTACCTGTTTCTTCTAAAAGTATGAATAAATGCCATTTTCTATGCTGAAATCCAGGTATTTGACAGTTCTTCTCTTTCTGCATCATTTGAAATCCTGGCAGGGAAAAGGGACTAAACACTGATGTTACAAATTGTAACAACTTCTCCACAGCTTACGAACAGCATGCAGGAACTACATAACCCACAATGCATTGCACTGTGATGTTCCTTTCCTTATTGAAATCACGTGTGCAGGGAATTGTGGGGTTTGGAGGATACAGGCTGAGGACCGATGTACTGAAAGCATTTTAAGACATCATCAGGAGAACACAAGCTCCTGCATGCGTTCTCCTAAGAAGAAGTATGTAGACTCGTCTCTTATTATACTCATGCAACACTAAGTTGGTTACTGTCTCTTCAAATCACCACTTACCCTTGGCAATCCAGGGGCCCTGAGTCCCTTTTGCATATGAAAAGTACTGGGAACTGGGAATTACAGCGCAGTGCCTCCACCTAGTGAACACTGAGGAAGACACCTCAGGAGGTTACACTAGGAATAATAAAACACACAGTTTGCAATTTGAACCAATATAAACTTTATATAAATAGAAGTAAACATTTGGGCAACTAATACACTCTGCACTACTACACTGGGGACACGTGGGACACTCCCTAAACCACTATTAGGTGCTTAACTGTTGCTTCACACAGTTTGGATGATGTCACTGGAAGACAAACAGGGGAAGGATTCTTCCTGTCCCCTACATTCACTTATCCGTAGAGACACCTCCATGCTGCCCACATTTGCTATTGCAATCTCCCCCCTCGTGGATCATTCCTCGGCCCTCCCTCCTTAGTCCTCAGTACAAATGCTCTCCATCCTCATCAGCCCTCAGCCTCCTCAGCCATCAGTCCTCCCGCCTCAGACCACTGCTCCTAAGCAAGGCTGATGGCTGAGGAGGGAGGGCTGAGGACGGAGAGTGTTTTTACTGAGGACCAATGAGGGAGGGCTGATGCCTGAGGAGGGAGGGCTGAGGAGAAAGAGCTGACGGCTGAATAGGGAGGACCAAGGACCCAGGACAGAGGTGCGACTGCAGCCTCTCAGGACACTGAGAGAAAAAGCCTCATTGCTGCATTCCTCTCCCTTACATTGATACAAAGTAACAATAGTCAGCCAGCTCAGCAAAGTAGTCAGGGAGTTTACAAGGAGAGCATGGAGCTAGGGTTGCCACCCAGACGGGTAAAACACCTGCCAGGGCCGGGATTACAAATTTACCGGCAATGTAGCTACCAGTAATTTGTAATACCCTAACAAAAGCCCTTGGCCTCTGGTGGAAATTTACCTTTTCTTCTTCGTCATCTGATCCTCGAGCATGTGGGCCGCCCCTTTTGCGGCACCGCTAGGGTTGCCAACTTTTCCTACAATTTTTTCCGCCTGGTGGGGGGTGGGAACAAAAAGGGGCTAATTGTGACATCAAAAGGGGTGGGATATGTCGTAAAAGGGGGCGGGGCACACCACAAAGATTTCAAGAAGGAGAACAAAAGTTTCCAGAGGATTGGGGGCGGGCCGAAGGGTCTTTTTAATCGTATTACAAATTTACGGGCAGCTACATTGCCGTCAAATTTGTAATACCAGCCGTGGCAAACCTAGGCATGGCTCCGCCCCTTTAGCGGCATGGTCCGCCCCTTTAGTTCCCGCCCCCACCACTAACCGGTAAATTTTTTTTAAAAAGTCGGCAACCCTTCATGGGGCTAGGCTTAGGGAACTGTAAAAATCATGTAAAGTCCGCATTTTTTTTAAATGATGTATATTGCAAAGTTGCTTGAAATTATCTTTACTTTTCAAAAAGCTTAAGTTATGTTTTGGTGGAGTTCCCCTTTAAGTCAACCATTACACAAGCAAGGGGAGTCCCATCTTCTTCAACTGTGGCACAAGCTCTGGTTTCAGACATAGGCCCCAGTCAGACCAAGTGTATTTGCTTCCCATAACCATTTCACTTCAGCTGACAGTCATCACTATTCATAGGTAAGACGTGGCATTTACACCTATTCCTGTTGTTACCGTATTACATTTCTTTTTTTATCATTTCCCTATGTATTTGGTCGCAAATTCGCAACAGAAAAGAGGGCCCTGAAAAATAAAAGCGCACAGCGCCTTTAGCAAGTCGCTTTCCTCAACGCGTTACGCGCCAAAGGCAGCGAGCACGTGACCGCGTAGGTGGCGCCGGGGCCTGGGGAGAGGTTGAAAGAGCCTTTCCGCACGTTCTAAAATGGCGGCCTGGACCCGGCGGTGCGTCAAGTGTCTTAATCCTGCGGGTAGGTACCTTGTGACTCTGGTGTTTTTGTCATACTGGTGGGTTGTTTGGGTTGATGTCAGAGTTTATTTTAATTTTCGGTTACATTTCCTGACCCTCTCCTCTAGCTTACAGGCTCATTAGGATAATGTACACCCTGCTGTCATTTATTGTGTACATTACATTCATGGACTGTCATTTATATAGATATTATTTCACCTTATACAGGATTTATGTGACCATATAAAAAAGCACAGGGCAGCATTCATTCTAATCTGCTAAATGAAATATATATATATAAAATATATTTATAGTAAGATTATATTTAATACAAAAAAGCCATGGATATCCTGTCATTTACATCCTTATGTCATTGGTTATAAGGTAGGGCCGTATGCATAAAATTAGGGATGCACCGAATTCCGAATCCTAATTTGCATATGCAAATTAGGGATGGGAAGGGGAAAACATTTTTTGTCGCGTGACAAAAAGTCACGCGATTTCCCTCCCCGCCCCTAATTTGCATATGCAAACTAGGATTCGGATTCAGTTCGGCCGGACAGAAGGATTCGGCCGAATCTGAATCCTGCTGAAAAAGGCCGAATCACGAACCGAATCCTGGATTCAGTGCATCCCTAATTATAATAAATAAAGTACCCCTTGTTGGAAAATATGAGTTCCATGATCTGTATAAAAGCATTCAGCTTCGTGCTTTTATATAGTTATGAAACTCTTCAGTGATTTATAATATCCTTATACTTTACTTTATTCACTAGATATATTCACTGTACACAGTGATAGTTATTAAGGGAGTAAATATACACTTAAATGGGTGGTTCACCTTTAAGTTAACTTTTAATATTCTATCGCATGGCCAGATCTAAGCAACTTTTAAATTGGTCTTCATTATGTATTTTTTTCATAGATTTTGATTTATTTGCCTTCTTCTTTTGACTCTTATCAAGCTTTCAAATGGGGGTCACTGACCCCATCTAAAGAACAAATGCTCTGTAAGGCTGCAAATGTATTGCTATTACTACTTTTTATTACTCATCTTACTATAGAGACCCTCTCCTATTCATATTCCAGTCTATTATTCAAATCAATGCATGGTTGCTAGGGTAAGTGGGAGGTTAGCAACCAGATGGCTGAATTTGCAAACTGGAGAGCTGCTAAATAAAAAGCTAAATAACCACAAATAATAAAAAAATGAAAACCAATTGCAAATTGTCTCAGAATATCACTCTCTAAAGCTGGCCATAGACGCAAAGATCTGATCGTACGAATCGAGGATTCGTACGATTTTCGGAACGTGTGTGGAGAGTCCTGACATTTTTCGTCCGGCGGAGATCGGTCGTTTGGTCGATCGGACAGGTTAGAAAATTTCTGTCGGCTGCCGATAATATCTCTGCGTGTATTGCCGATCGTACGATTTTCAGTGGGAGACTGTCACTAGCTTTGGTTGGATATAGATATCGTACGATTGCTGTCAGGGGCAGAACATTGCTGATCTGTTCTTTAACTAATCTGACTGGTAAGACTTTGATCTGAATGGTTAGTGGCGGGTCGGGAGATGGGAAAGTCCGATCGTACGATGTTTCGTACGATCGGATCTTTGCATCTATGGCCAGCTTAAAGCATACTAAAAGTCAACTCAAAGGGGAACAACCCCTTTTAAAGGAGAAACAAACCCTTATAAAAAACTTTCCCCCCCCAGCCTAGCTGCTACCCGGGCAAATGCCCTGACTTTTTACTTACGCCTCAGTGCAGATTCAGGGATTGACGTTCACGGCAGCCATCTTCTGGGTCTTTGTGTCTTTTTCCAGCGCTTCAGCAATTTCCGCCGATTTCAGCACATGCACTGTTGTCGCACACCGAAAAATTGCTCCAACTGTGAATGTGTTGCTCCTCCGGACTTATTTTCAGATTACCAAAGACCCGGAAGATGGCTGCCTTCAACGCCAATCCCTGAATCCGCACAGAGGCGTAAGTAAAAAGATAGGGGCATTTGCCCGGGGTAGCAGCTAGGCTGGGGGGAGGAGGGGGGCTCTATGAGGGGTAGGGTTTTTTTTTTTATTAAAGGGATACTGTCATGGGAAAAATGTCTAGCCCCATGTCAGATTTCAAAATTGAATATAAAAAAATCTGTTTGCTCTTTTGAGAAATGGATTTCAGTGCAGAATTCTGCTGGAGCAGCACTATTAACTGATGCGTTTTGAAAAAAACATGTTTTCCGATGACAGGATCCCTTTAAAGATATTAATTTTTAGCCCAAAGTAAAACCAGCGCCATATAGTATTTATTATTGCCTACAAAATTAGTGTTTTTCGTCTCCTTGAAACAAAAGGAATTTCTACAATAAAATGTGAATCTGTTTTAATTAGTAGGGTTTCTTTTTATTAAGGAATTCATGCAGAAAGACTTAATTGCATTCATGTGTTTTGTTTAGGCTGTCACCTGGATTTACCTCTGTGTCCTACATGTGAGGTAAGTCTTGTTATCTTGTATCTATTGAAATTATTGCAATTAATTGCTTTAACTTGTAGCATGTAATTCATCTTAAAATCTGGAGGATTCTAGTGAGATCTCCATATATATCTGTTCAAGGAGAAGGAAAGGCTAAAACTAAGTAAGCTTTATCAGAAAAGTTTTTATAAATACACCAGTAAACTCTCAAAGTAATGCTGCTCTGAGTCCTCTCTCAAAAGAAACACCACATTTCTTTCCTTCTATTATGCACACATGGGCTTCTGTATCAGACTTCCTTCTTTCAGCTTAAACCACCAAGGCTTGGGCTTGAGCATGCTCAGTTTACGCCTCTCCCTCTCCCCTCCCTGCTGTAATCTGAGCCCAGAGTATGAGTGAGCAGGGAGAGACTCATGCAGGAAGTGATGTCACACCCAGCTAATATGGCAGCTGTTATCATAAACAAACAGAGAGAGCTTCTAGAGCTGTTTACTCAGGTATGGTAAAGCATTCTACAGAATAACTATAGTGTTATAGCTTGCACTATTGCGGTTAATCTATTGGCGATGAACTGCTTTGGTAGCTTTCCTTCTTTTTTAATCCATATGTTTCATCACACTGAAAAAGCATGACTTGGATTGCATTGAGTTATGATCTGAGCTGTCTTATTTTAAGGAAGTCGGCAAGCAAATCTGTAAAGAACAAGATCCCATCCTCTCTCCTTCCTTAGCCCCACTTCCTGCAGTCTCAAAAGAGTGTCTTTGATGTATAGAATTACACAGTGGGGTGGTTATGCAAGATCTCATGGCACTTTTGTTAGTTTGGTTCAGCTGTTCATGCTCCTGCAGTTTTGTCTGCTAGAAGAGGACCCAATGATCTGCCTTGTTTCACACAGGAATTGGAGGAAGAGGTGATTGACATAGAAGCCATTGACTCTGATAGTGACGAAGACCTTTTGATGGATGGAATGTCAACTTTTGAAAAGACAGATGAGTATGTTGTTTAAAAAAATAAATAAATAAATCTATATGTTGTATGGATTGACTTTTAGTAAATACAGATAGCACATACCTAATAACAGTGCCTCCGCACAGCATGTAGTGCACCAGTTCTATAATATTTATGTGGAAAACGTATGTGCAGATTTATTTTGTGCTGCCGAAGACAATTACTAGATACCTACAATTATAACATCTTAGTACAGTGGGGAAAATAAGTATTTAACACGTCAACGTTTTTCTCATTACATTTCTAATGGGGCTATTGACATTATACCACATGTTGCTAACAACCCAGTAGTCATGTGCGGGTCAGGTTTTTCCCAACCTGCCCGCCTCCCGCACCTGACCGAGCTTGACTTCCGGGTTCCTTTTATAGACCAGCGGCGCTGATGATGTCATAAAATGGGCGGGGCAGGAGGTGCATGTCTATAAAAGTTCAACCTGTAAGTCGGAAGCCGGCATTTGTAAGATCGTGGGTGTGGAGAGCAGTCAGAAGAGTTGAACCCGCGACCTGGAAAGGGAGGTGCGCCGCACATCACTACAACCCAAGTACCCCACACGTACAAAGAACTCAAAACAAATAAATCCATAAATTATGTGCAGTGGAATGAGACAAGGAATACGTATTGAACACATGACAAAAATGTGGTGCAAAAGGCCAAGAAACCTTCTGACATAAGTCAGTATATAAAAAGCAATTTTGCTCGCTATCAGTGCAAATTAATATCAGCTGGTTTAGTCCAAGCTGATGGTCTAAAAAAAGTTCTCATTACCAAGGGATCACCCAGGAAGTATCTCATGATGGGGAAAAAAAGCTAATTGCTCTCTGAAGACCTTAACGACCTTATTGTTGCATACTGATGGCATTGGTTACAGACATATTTCTAAGCTCCTGAATGTTCTAGTGAGCACTGTTGGGGCCATGATCCAGAATTGGAAAGAACTTAATTTCACCATAATCATGTAAGATTTTTTACAGAGGAGTCAAAAGAATTATCAGGAGAGTCGTACAAGAGCCATGGATAACTCGCAGAGCGCTTCAGAAAGGCATTGAATTAAAGTGTGTTTATTCAGACCCTTGAAGATGGCCCATGAACAAGGAGTGCTTTTTGTTTCTTGGCAAATTTGCATTGCAGATTCAAAAGCAACCATGACTCTTATGGCCCCCATAAAGTCACTGATTGGTAACCAGTTAGAGAGCTGCATGTAGTGTTGTGCCTATTATGTTAAATATCCGGTCACTCCAGCCTTTATAGACCAAATTTTTGGCTAATGCTAAGGTGGGTCATACAAGGCTCAACATTGGCTGCCAATAAGGTTATTCCAGAGCTTCTGAAAGCTTAGTGACTTGTGGGCCACATTAATGTGGTACTCTTCTTCTTTGGCTAGGGTTACCAGATCACTTGGGTCTTCACTTATTGTAATTAATTGTATTTAATTGCACACAGTGCAGCCCTGCAACATGTATTTATTGTGTCCCTGGATGTCCAAGTGACCTGGTAACCTTATATTAGGCTCCTTATTTGGTTTGATCATTGTCCTGGGGCCAGGCAATCTGATCTGCCCTAATTGGGTAGCAGACCTTTCTTTGAATGTTCAGCTTTGGACAGGATGTTACCCTGATGCGATAATAAACTTGAGGGTTGTTTAAAATCCACTATATGGTGGGATATTTAATCCTTTTGGTGCTGCATCTGTATCTGACTATAGTGCCAGTTGGAAATCCGTTTGAATAAAGCCACTGTTGAGTCATGTTTTTGCTTACATCCACACTTAGGGGAGTATTTAGTAACATTGGAGACAACTATCACTGGTGATGTTGCATATAGCAACCAATCAGCAAATAGATTTGAACAATCACCTGTAAGTTAGAAAACAAAAGCAAAGATCTGGTTGGTTGCTATGGGGCAGTCTTCAGTGTTTAATACATATGCCACTTAAACATGTTCACTTGTCTATGCAATCCTCCTGCAAGGAGATTTTGATCCCATAAAGCACATCGGCTGCAAGTGGGCCCAGGATGTGCCTGCATTAAATGAGGGCTCATGGAAAGATATACTCGAACAAATACCGGAAATAAACATTTCAATAAAAGATACATTCACACAATTTTTAAATAGGGTTTATTTAACTCCACACAGACTGGCACAGATATATCAAGGTTATACAGTTTTATGTGTAAAGTGTAATGTAGAACAAGGCAATTACCGTATATACTCGTGTATAAGCCGACCCGTGTATAAGCCGAGGTACCTAATTTTACCTACAAAAACTGGGAAAACGTATTGACTCGCGTATAAGCCTAGACACAACTACAGCCCTGTCTCCCAGCAGCGCACATTCTGCCAAAGCGACCCCCCAGCGATCAACCGGACTTCTTTGCAAAGCTGATGGTGACAGAGAATTGCCAAACGGATTACTGTGTGCATTGTCCCACTGTCCCACTACCATGTGCAGAGGGTGCTGTTTGATATTGCCATCACTGTTAATCTTTTGTATAACCAACAGAGGGCGCTGTGTGATATTGCAGTCACTGTTATTCTTTCATATAACCAACAGAGGGCACTGTGTGATATTGCAGTCACTGTTATTCTTTCATACAACCAACAGATGGTGCTGTGTGATATTGCAGTCACTGTTATTCTTTCATACAACCAACAGATGGCGCTGTGTGATATTGCAGTCACTGTTAATCTTTCATATAACCAACAGAGGGCGCTGTGTGATATTGCAGTCCCGGTTATTCTTTTATACAACCAACAGATGGCACTGTGTGATATTGCAGTCACTGTTAATCTTTCATATAACCAACAGAGGGTGCTGTGTGATATTGCAGTCCCTGTTATTCTTTCATACAACCAACAGATGGCGCTGTGTGACATTAACTAACATGCCTAGCCGAGGATGTCTGGAAAAATTTGGCAAAGTTTGGGATCGTTGGTTGGATGATGCACAGAATAGTACAGCAAACCTGGAATAAGAGACATTGATTTATTGCAAAATGACTTGTGGTATATGGGAAATTGAGCTGGGAACAGCCATCTTTCTTCTCATCTTGTCTATACTTCTTCTTTCTTCAATTTTCAATGTAAATATCAATGAAAAAGTTAATAAAGAAAATCTTACAAAAAAAAAAAACATGTTCACTTGTCTTGTACTGTGTACCGTGTGTGTGTGTGTTTTTTTTTTATTTTTTTTTTAAAACCTGTAAACTATGACCATTGCTTCTCTGTACTTTATAATCAGGAGGTCTACAGGTCAGGTGACTCTTCAAGGACTGTTACAGATTGACCCTCAAACACCTAGAACGTTATCTGCCCCCCCATATGTATATTACATAGTGACATAGTAAGTAAGGTTGAAAAAAGACACATGTCCATCAAGTTCAACTTTTTTTTTTTTATCTGCCTAACTGCCAGTATATCCAAAGGAAGGCAAAAAAAACCCATCTGAAGCCTTTCCAATTTGCCTCAGAGGGGGAAAAAATTCCTTCCTGGCTCCAAAATGGCAATGGGACCAGTCCCTGGATCAACTTGTACTATGAGCTATTTCCCATAACCCTGTATTCCCTCACTTGCTAAACACCATCCAACCCCTTCTTAAAGCTATCTAATGTATCAGCCTGTACCACTGATTCAGGGAGAGAATTCCATATTGTTGGGAGTGTCATGCTCCAACTGATTTATGCATTATGACTTACACTACTGGAAGTGCAAATATTCTTAATTGCATATTTTAAAATATTTGTAATGTAATATATAGAAAATTAATGCTAAATGTTTAGGCTTTTAGGTTGTTGTATAACTATTGAGGAGATGTGTGTTGTGAAAGTGATATGTGTAGTGAAATGTATGGACTCGTAGGTTGCTTCGGACTATTCCTTAAATCTACACTTGTTTTGTAGGGAACAAATGGATATGTCACAAAATGGTACTGGCATGGATCTACCTCCAAGCGGTATGTTGTTTTGCTTAAAATCCGTCTTACATGTGTTGTTGCACTGTTCCCTGCAACATTAGAGTTTGTTTCCCTGTAACTTAAAGTAGCGTAGATCTGATACGGAAACTTATGGTGCTATAGATTTGTGCGTTTTATTTTTTTAATATCTTTAAAATAATCGTATATGTGATTAGACATGATGGCTGTTGCTTAGTTTCAGTCTCTGCAACATATATATTACATAACACTGTTTTTTTTTTAAGCTTTAACTTAAGTTGTTTTTTGATTTTTTAGAAAACAAACATTTAATGGAGCAATCGGATCAGAGCAGTTCAGTTTCTGTTGATAACCAGGTAAAATGACAAAAATTACAGGATGTTCAAAAAAGTTTGTTTTATCCTGAGAGTTTGTTATTCATAAACACACACACATTATTAAAGGGGTGGTTCATCTTCAAACTTACTTTTAATATGTTATAAAATGGCCATTCCCAAGCAACCTTTCAATTGGTCTTCACTGTTTGTTTTGTATAGGTTTTGAATTATTTGCTGTCTTCTGATTTAATGGGGGTCACTGACCCCATCTAAAAACAACTGCTCTGTAAGGCTACACATTTATTGTTATTGATACTTTTTATTACTCATCTTTCTATGCAGACCCTCATATTCATATTACAGTCTTTCATTCAGATTAATGCATGGTTGCTAGGGTAGTTTGCACCCTAGCAGCCAGACTGCCAAAACTGGAAAGCTGTTGAATAAAAAGCTAAATAGCTCAGAAACCACAAATAATAAAAAATGAAAACCAACTGGAAATTGTGTCAGAATATCACTATTTACATCATACTACAAGTTAACTCAAAGGCGAGCAACCCCTTTAATGGGGTAGCTCACCTTGAAATTAAATTTTAGTATGATAAACATTGATATTCCAAGACAATTTACAGTTGGTCTTCATTTTCAGCTATCTTGTTGCTAGGGCCCAAACTACCCTAGCAACTAGGTTGTGGTTTGAGCAAAGGGAATATGGATAGGAGAGGGCCTACATCTGCCAGGATCAGTGACCCCTATTTGAAAACTGGAAAGAAAGGAGGAATTAAAATAATGCAGTGAAGTGTTGATGTGCTTTGATCTATATAGTAATATACAGGTATGGGACCTGTTATCCAGAATGCTCGGGACCTGGGGTTTTCCGGATAATGGATCTTTCCGTAATTTGGGTGTTCATGCCTTAAGTCTACTAGAAATTCATTTAAACATTAAATTAACCCAATAGGCTGGTTTTGCTTCCAATAAGGATTAATTATATCTTAGTTGGGTTCAAGTACAAGCTACTGTTTTATTATTACAGAGAAAAAGGAAATCCTTTTTAAAAATTTGGATTATTTGGATAAAATGGAGTCTATGGGAGACAGCCATTCCGTTATTCAGAGCTTTCTGGATATCGGGTTTCCGGATAAGGGATCCTATACCTGTAGTTGTTGCATTGTATTTTCATTTCTTCATTGTCAAGAAGAAACATTCCTGCAACGCAAGCCTTTCTCAGACTTATAGTTTGGGGGTAAGATATCAGCAAGGATAGCAACATGTAGATATTTAGGTCTCTTGGTGAAGCAGCTATTTGCCAGCTAACTGCAAGTCATTTCTACAGTTGCTGATATGATTTGTTTTTTTTATTTTTTTAACCTCTTAGTACATCATGCACTATTTTCTTCCACAAAATAATTCTTTGTGTATATATGTGTGTGTGTATGTATGTATGTATGTGTGTATATATATATATATATATATATATATATATATATATATATATATATATATATATATATATATATATATATATATATATATATATATATATATATATATATTGGTTTGCTTGTTTTTAAATATCTTTCTTTTCCAACACTTGTAGGATAACATCTGTGAAAGAATCGATGAAGCATTGGTCATAGCAAAGGATTCTTTTCAGTGCATAGATGAGGCTTTAAAGGTACTTTTATCAGAAATAACCAGTCATTTTGTTTAAAAAGTATCCAAAATTCTAATCGTAATTCAGTGGATAGTGTGGTATCTCTTCCTGTACTATATTTGCCCAGCATGTACACGTATGGGATACGTTATCCAGAAGTCCATTATCCTGAGGGGCGAAGACACACATGGTGATTTTTGATAAATATATTGTGATTATTTTGCAACGAGCATTTAACATAACATATGGTTTCATAAGTCCTTATAGTATAGGAGGAGTACTGACCTTTTCTAAATGTTTTTGCTCACATAAATATATTTTTTTATTCATTTTTTTTGCTTACCAGCTTTTACCCAGTAATATGGGTTCCTAGGAAAATGAATATTATAATCTAGCTAATTGTGTATTTGATTTCACTTGTAGTCAGAGTCAAACCCACACATACAAAAACGTTTCCAAAATTTTACAAACCGTTGGTTATGTATAAAGCAGGAATTTAAGAGCCCCTTTCTTCTGGTTGTGTTTATTAGTGTGTGTTGGCCCTCTAGAATGTATAGGGAAACTTATAATTTTTGTTGTAATTTCTATATGTTTTAGACTTTAAAACATTTGGAAGAGAACAATAGACAAGTTAAAAGAAATATTTGTGATGCTGTTGTTAGGGAATTTGAAAAGATATCGCATGCTCTCCAGAAAAGGTCAGTATTGTTTAGTTTTTTTTCTGTAACTATGCATATGTATTCATCCAATGTATTTACTTTGCACTCACACTGGGTCAACACAGTTGAAAAACTCAAGTTCATTAAATAAAAACAGTTCATGCAGTTCTTATGGATTTAAAAGGTTTGTTCTTTGTTCACCTTTAAATTAACTTTAAATATGATGTAGAGAATTATATATTCTGAGACAATTTGTGATTTTTTTTCAATTTTATTATTATTTGTGGTTATTAAAGTATAATTCAACCCTAAACTTAAAAAACCCCTACCTTACATAGACTCCCTCCCCTCCCACCTTAGTGTTACCCCGGGCAAATGCCCCTAATGATTTACTTACCCCTCGGTGCAGATTCAGGCATCAGAGTTCACGGCCGCCATCTTCAGTCGCTTCGGTAATCTTTAGAAAGAGACCGGCGCTTTGGCCATTTTCGTGAGTTACGTCGCATGCACAGTTTTTCCGAGGAGAAGAAGATGGCGCCCGTGAACTCTGATGCCCGAATCTGCACCGAGGGGTAAGTAAAACCCACATTTTTTTAAGTTAAGGGTTGAATTCTACTTTAAGCTTTTTATGTTTTTATTCAGCAGCTCTCTAGTTTGCAGTATCAGCCATCTGGTTGCTAGGGTCCAAATCACCCTAGCCACCATGCGTTGATTTGAAGAAGAGATTGGAATATTAATTGGAGAGGGCCTGAATAGAAAGATGAACAATATAATGTAGCACTAACTATACATAGTAGCCTTACAGAACATTTGGTTGTTAGATGTGGTCAGTGACCACCATTTGAAAGCTGAAAAGAGTCCGTTAGAAGAAGGCAAATCATTTAAACACTATGAAAATTTAAAAAATGCAGGCCAACTGAAACGTTACTTAAAGTTAAACTATTTTATAATTTTTAATTCTAAGTTACGTTAAAGGTGAGCCACCCCTTTAAAGAAATTGTTCAGTATAAAAACAAAAACTTGCTAAATAGGCTTTGCAAAATAAAAAATGTTTATAATATAGTTAGGCAAAAATGTAATGTATAAAGGCTGGAGTGACAGGATGTCTAACACAACAGAACAGAAAACAAATTCCTGCCTTTCAGCTCTCTTGGTTTCCACTGATTGGTTACTAGGCAGTAACCAATCAGTGACTTGAGGGGGGGGTCACATGGGCCATAACTGTTGCTTCTCAATTTGAGCTGCATGCTTTGGCCATTTTCGTGAGTTACGTCGCATGCACAGTTTTTCCGAAGAGAAGAAGATGGCGCCCGTGAACTCTGATGCCCGAATCTGCACCGAGGGGTAAGTAAAACCCACATTTTTTTAAGTTAAGGGTTGAATTCTACTTTAAGCTTTTTATGTTTTTATTCAGCAGCTCTCTAGTTTGCAGTATCAGCCATCTGGTTGCTAGGGTCCAAATCACCCTAGCCACCATGCGTTGATTTGAAGAAGAGATTGGAATATTAATTGGAGAGGGCCTGAATAGAAAGATGAACAATATAATGTAGCACTAACTATACATAGTAGCCTTACAGAACATTTGGTTGTTAGATGTGGTCAGTGACCACCATTTGAAAGCTGAAAAGAGTCCGTTAGAAGAAGGCAAATCATTTACACTATGAAAATTTAAAAAATGCAGGCCAACTGAAACGTTACTTAAAGTTAAACTATTTTATAATTTTTAATTCTAAGTTACGTTAAAGGTGAGCCACCCCTTTAAAGAAATTGTTCAGTATAAAAACAAAAACTTGCTAAATAGGCTTTGCAAAATAAAAAATGTTTATAATATAGTTAGGCAAAAATGTAATGTATAAAGGCTGGAGTGACAGGATGTCTAACACAACAGAACAGAAAACAAATTCCTGCTTTTCAGCTCTCTTGGTTTCCACTGATTGGTTACTAGGCAGTAACCAATCAGTGACTTGAGGGGGGGGTCACATGGGCCATAACTGTTGCTTCTCAATTTGAGCTGCATGCTAAGGATCAATTGCAAACTCACTGAACAGTTATGTCCCATGTGGCCCCCCTTCAAGTCACTGACTAACTCCGAGCTGAAAAGCAAGAAGTAGTGTTCTGGCTATTATGTTACACATCCAGTCACTCCAGCCTTTATACATCATATTTTTGGCTAACTACTATATTAGAAACATTTTATATTTTGCACAGCCTATCTATTACCCAGTTTTTATTTTTACACTGAACAATTCCTTTAATAACTGATGTTCATGAATTGGCTGTGATTCATATAGTCAATAGGTTTGGGATGTGGTATATACTGTAATTCCCAAGAACATTTGTTATTAGTTAATGGAGATAACAGCTTAGACTATTTTTTGCATATTCTTTCAAGACATTCCATTGCTGCATAACTTTGTGCACTAGATTAATACAACAAAGCAGCACTGTCAAGATTGTTCTCTTAATAAGTCCTAACCTCTTGCTACTTGTAACATGGATTTCTGAAACTCTCTACTTCTAGGGTAGTTAGGCTGAGTCTAAATTGCACAGAAGAGATTAGCATGAAGAGAAGAATGTGACATAAGAATCTGTTAGAACTTGGCAAAGAGGTGTACATAGATTGTGCTGCTCCTAAATTCTCTTAATTATACCTAAGGCCATAAAAATGTCGGCCATTGTTAGTGCTGAATCGTCAGATACAGGTAGAATTCTATTGTTTCTTCCCGTATATCTACCTGTATATCTGACGATTCAGCTCTACACGCGTGTATTGAAACGAATGATCTTTCTTGGAAAGATCTTTTCCAAGAAAGATCATAATTGTTACGTCTATGGCCACCTTTAGTCTACCAGTGTGTCCGAGTTGAACACGATAAACTGTTGACACCTGTTGTTAATAACTTTATTGTAACTGAGGCTATCTGTCAGTATCCTAGTCATATCTCAGTGTCTTGCTGGGTTGTTAGGGTAATTTGGATCCTAGAAACCACATTTCTCTGTCGTCTAAAGGGTACACAGGGAATCATGGGTTTAATCTCCATCCTCCAGGAGGCAGGACACTTGGTATTAATTAAAAAGGGGGCATGCCAGGTGTTGCTTAACCCCGCACACTGTATCTTACTATCAGTTTTTCAGTGTCCTGCTACCAGGAGGTTGGACATTCCACAGTAGTGAGGGATTTTTCGGTCAGCATGTCACTGACACCAGGGGTGATACCCCAGACAGGGATCCCTGTTGTTTGGCTGGTTAGCCCCCAACATCTCAGTCCACCGAGGTCCTTCCTCTAGCTGGTGGGGGAAAGAGCAGCTTTCTTCCACAGAACAACGCTCACGTTTAACTCCGAGACCAACAACAAGGTTTGGGTCCTTTAGAAGGGTACTCGACCTCAAACAACTAAACAAGTTCATCTGATCTGTTTGATATAAAATGGAAAAATCATAGTGATACGAGGAATGGAACAAGGGCAGCTAATGATGCTTATCTCCATGTACCAATATGGCCTCCTCGCCACCGGTTCTTGCGGTTTGCCTTCATAAATCGACACTACCAGTTTGTGGCATTAACTTTTTGGGCTCTCGTCGGCACCCAGGGTATTCACCAAGCTAATGGCGGTCTCTGTGACACCCTATCTGGACGATCGCCCCTATCCTGGGCGAATCCGGATTGAATTGTGATAGCAACGGATTCCAGTCTTTGGGGGGCTGGGGGGGCAGCATGGCACAATCTTTCAGCTCAGGGACAGTGGTCTCCAAACTGCTGATAAATATCCTCGAGACGTGCTGGCAGAATGGGTGGATGCCATGACACAGTGATAGCAGTTCAACCTGGCTTACATCTTCCCTCTTCTACCCATGCTTCCCCTCCCTCAGTGGATGCCCCAATATCTCGCATTTCTAAGAGCACAGCATTGCCAGTCCCCGACGTGATCTTCCTTTCGTCGGGGAAGATTATTTTCGTGGCCCCCAGAGCAAGAACTCAAGGTCATCTCCTCCCCGACACTCATCTGCAAGTAGAGGACGTTTTGCAGGGAAGACCAGGTCTACCTGGCAGCCCCGCAAGCCCTCATCAAAGCCGGCTGGCAAGCCCGCATCGGCATGTCGGTTTTTTATCAAGCAAAGTGTCTGTAGGGGGAAGGCTACATCACTTCGCTGACGCATGGATCCTTCTCACTCAGGATTCCTGGGTACACGAGGTTGTGACTCGAGGCTTCCACTTAGAGTTCACATCCCTCCTTCCTCACCGCTTTTTCATGTCCAGGCTTCTTGCGATCGACAACCTCCTACGATCCAATTTCATCATTTTGGTTCCTCCCAGAGAAAGATTCAAGGGCTACTACTCCAACCTGTTTGTAGTTCCCAAAAAGGACGGTTCAGCCCGCCCAATCTTGGACCTCCAGGAGCTCAACAATTTCATTCGGCCGAGGAAGTTCAAGATGGAGTCTCTCCGATCTGTTATCGCCTCAATGTCCCCAGGCCAATTCCTTGCCTCTCTGGACATCAAGGACGCGTACCTTCTGTACCCAATTTCCCTCCCCATCAGAGTTTTTTGCGATTTGCAGCTCAAAACCACCACTTCAGTTTACGGCCCTTCCCTTTGGCCTTACCTCTGTTCCTCGAGTTTTCAAGAAGATCCAATGTGGCCCATGTTAAGCTCCCTGTCTGCTCTCCGGTGCCGTCCTGGGATCTCTATTGTTCTATGATCCCTACAACAACCACCCTTTGAGCCCTTGTCTTCTATCTCTCTTCAATGGCTTACCTCGAAGATGGTTTTCCTGCTGGTCATTGCGACTGCTCGTAGGGTATCAGATATCTGTTCTTTCGTGCAGATCTCCCTTCCTCACCTTCCATCACGACAGGGCCGTTCTCCGCGCTATTCCTTCCTTTCTTCCTAATGTGGTTTCCACCTTAACCAGAAGATCACTGTTCCATCCTTCTGTCCTTCTCCTTCCAATTCTAAGGAGGCGGCTCTTCAATCCTTGGACCCCATTCGGGCTCTCAAGTATTATTTGCACAGGGTCGAAGACAGTTCACAAATCGGATTCCTTGTTCAGTTTCCCTTCCTGCTACTAAGACAACCATCTCCCGATGGATTAAGCAGGCTAATCAGAGGGCTTACACTGTACAGGGACAAAGCCCTCCAGTTAGACTCAAGGCTCATTCCACCAGGGGAATGAGTATGTCCTGGGCCTTTTGGAACCAGGAACAATTGTACAAGGATGCCACATGGACTTCCATCCATACTTTTGGGAAATTGTACCATTTTGACACCTGGACAGGACACCCCTCCCTGGTCGAGGCTTTTCACTTGTTTTCAGACATGGTAGCTAATGCAATCCGATTCACTTTTATGTACAGTTATTTAAGGGTTTATCTTTTTTCTTGGTAGATTCCTGTTCTATGCTTTGGTATGAACTGGTTGGCTCCGCCTGTGAGCTGGGGTATAGCAGGAGGAGGAGGGACTAGTTTGTTTTTTTTTATTGTGTCCTGCCTCCTAGTGGTGCAAGCTATACCCACTGTTCCTGTGTCCCCCAAGCGACTGGAGAGAAACTGAGTACACAAAAACCCCTTTTCTCCTTAGTCTGCTTGGGGGACTCAGGAACAATGGGCAATAGCTTGCACCACTAGGAGGCAGGACACAACAAAAAACAAACTAATCCCTCCTCCTGCTATACCCCAGCTCCCAGGCGGAGCCAGACCAGTTTTCGTTGTGTCCTCAGGAGGTTAGGACATGGAACTCTGAGTCAGGAGCCAACATCCTGGCCTTCCTGCAAGAGGGGATGTTCTTGGGATCCCTAAGATCCCAGATCTCGGCCTTGTCTGTATTGTTCCAGAGGCGCCAAGCCTTACATTCCGATGTCAGGACCTTTCTACAGGGGGTGGCCTATGTTAGGCCTCCCGTCCGGTCCCCTGTACTGACTTGGGATCTCTCCCTTGTACTACGATCCCTACAACGACCCCCCTTCGAGCCCTTGTCTTCAATTTCTCTTCAATGGCTCACATGGAAGACCGTTTTCCTGATTGCATCGGCTTGCAGGGTATCGGAGTTGTCTGCTCTTTCCTGCAGATCTCCTTTTCTCACCTTTCAACAGGACAAGGTTGTTCTCCACACTATTCCGTCCTTCCTTCCTAAGATGGTTTCCTCCTTCCATTTGAACCAAGAGATCACCATTCCTACCTTTTTTCCCTCTCCTTCCAACCCTAAGGAGGTGGCCATCCATTCACTGGATCCCGTGTGGGCCCTCAAGTACTACCTGCATCGAGTCGAAGGCGTCCGTAAGTCGGACTCCCTGTTCATCACTCCCACTGGGCTCCGCTGCCACCAAGGCAACCATATCCCGTTGGATCAAGCAGGCCATCCAAAGGGCTTATACAGCTCAGGGAGTAAGCCGCCCAGCTAGACTCAAGGCTCATTCCACCAGAGGAATGAGTATGTCCTGGGCTTTTCAGAATCAGGCCTCAGCTGAACAGTTAAGTAAGGCTGCCACTAGGACTTCCATTCATACCTTTGGAAAATTCTACCATTTTGATACCTTTGCAGCATCTGACACCAGCTACGGCAGGAAGGTACTACAAGCCATGGTGGCTAGTTCCACATAGGCCTCTACCTCCCGCACGTGTCTTTTGGGACAGCTTTGGTATGTCCCCATTGTTCCTGTGTCCCCCAAGCAGACTAGGGAGAAAAGGAGATTTTGTGTACTCACCGTTAAATCTCTTTCTCTCCAGTCGCTTGGGGGACACAGGACTTCCCTCCCTGGTGATGCCTTCTTGTGTTCTTTCAGACATGGTTGCTAAATGCAACCTACCCTTTTTTGTATAAAGTTACTTAAGGCTTAATGTTATTGGTAACCTCCTGTTCTGTGCTATGGTACGAACTAGTCTGGCTCCGCCTGGGAGCTGGGTATAGCAGGAGGAGGAGGGATTAGTTTGTTTTTTGTTGTGTCCTGCCTTCTAGTGGTGCAAGCTATACCCCATTGATTCTGTGTCCCCCAAGCGATTGGAGAGAGAGATTTAACGGTGATTACACAAAATCTCCGTTTTTTTGATACTCACCATTAACTCTGTTTCTCTGTAGTCAAAAGGGGGACACACGGTTTCCAGCCCATCGGATGAGCCATTGACCCAGTCTAGTTCAGAATAGTTCTGTTTTACCCGTTCTGTCTGTTAAATGTTATATAATTATAGATGTTACTCTGTTAAGGATCTTTGGGACAAACTGATGGTAAGATACAGTGTGCGGCGTTAAGCCACATCTTACACACCCCCTTTTTAATTAATACCAAGTGTCCTGCCTCCTGAGGATGGAGCTTGACCCCATCATTCCCTGTGTCCTTCTTTTGACTACAGAGAAACATTTAACGGCGAATATAAAAAAATCCTATTTTCTGACATTGCTGAATAGAAATCTGCTTAATAAAACTCAAAAACCACAAATAATAAAAAAATGGAAATATGGAAATATCCTGTCCTATATCATATAACGTTAAAGTGATGAACAACCACTTTGGGGCAGATTTATCAAAATGTGACCGAACTCACCACAGAGAAACATTCCTATGGGATTTATAGAATCGGATTTATCAAATGGTAAACTCTATTGATGAAAACGATTCTGAAAATTCCATACGAATGAATAAAAAGTGAGTTTTTCTGTGGTGAGTCCTATTCTCACATTTTGATAAATCTGCCTCTTTTAAGTAGAATTTCAGTTATACTGCAATGTTTTGAATGAACATTGATGAATTTATTAATTTATATCTTTAATATAATTTCTGAATCTAAAATGTAAATCAGGAAGGCGTTCCTAATTGCTGAGATAAAGGCATGTTCTGCAGTGTACAGTACAGAAATACATAAAACAATTCAAGAAATCGAGGAGAAGAGGAGTTCTTTGGAATCAGGATTCAAATTTGCTGGTGGATTAAAACAATTTCCATTGATGGGCACATACTGTGATTTTAAGCAGGTAAATGATTTACATAGATACCTTGTAGATGAAGTTGTGGTTAAATAAAAAAAAGTCAGTTGAGCTCAACCTATTGACTAAGTTAAACTTGATCCTGGAACCCAATGCCGGAGTCACCATGATCCCTTTTAATAGACCCTATATTAATAGACATTATTAAATAGAGCTACCTTATTAAGAACCAATGTTTGAACTTGTAAGATAACGTGCAGACTTAATCTGGGCCCTCTGTGAAAAAAAGAAATGCTGGTTTCCAATCTTCCTCCCCAGCTTTTTATTCCAATAGTGTTTGTAGGCAGTACACTTGCACTGTGTAATAAGGGAGAATTTGTGAATCTAAATATGCCATAATATATCAATTGCAATGCAGTTTTCTTCTGTATGCAGCTTTAATACAAATACTGTACTCAAATATGCTGGCAAATTAGTTCCTTGGCTTGTGATTTTATTATTTTTCCAGCTACTGGGAGACTTGAAAGTCAACTTGGAATATGAAAACTTTGTGCACGAATATAAGTCTGATATAAGGTATGTTTATATGGTTATATTTGTAGTATTGGTGGTGTGAATGCTGCTGAAGCTGTGCAAATTTGAAAACATACATATGGTTAGAGAGAACAATTTTATTGGATATTGCAGTCTTTTTAAAAGAATTTAAACCACTTAAGTGAGTGGTGATCCCTGATTCCATTGTGAATGGATTCAGAATCCTGAATCCAATCACTAATTTGCATATGCAAATTAGGTACAAGATGGGTTAAAGGGAACTGTGTTTCAGTTTTTTTTCACTTTCTTGTTTGTGTGACGAAAGTCATGATTTTAAGGATTTGGTTCAGCCAGGCACTTGGGATCAGGCTGAATCCTGAACCGAATCTTAGATTCTATGCATCCCTAGCTTAATGAAAGTTAGAACCACCATGAATTATTGAGGAATTTGTTTAGGCTAAAAATAGAAACTGGGAAATAGACAGTATGTGCAAAATAAAACATGTTTTCAATATAGTTAGCCAAAAATTTAATCTATAAAGGCTGAAGTGACTGGATGTCTAACATAATAACCAGAACACTATTTCCTAGTTCCCTTGGTTTCCACTGATTGGTTACGAGGCAGTGACCAAATACCTAATTAAGAGTTAGAGGGCTGAAAAGCAGGAAGTAGTGTTCTGTTCTGTATTGTTAGACATCCAGTCACTGCAGCCTTCATACATTATATTTTTGGCTAAGTAACTATATTAGAAACATTATTTGTTTTGCACAGCCTATTTACTGAGTTTTTATTTTTATACAGAACTGTTCAGATATTTAAAGGACAGCCCTACAAACCACCTTATCCACATGTACCTGTACCCATTTGTTTTGTGGTAAGGTATTCAGAGTTCTAAAGAAGTCTTATGTTAACTATTATTTCTGTATCTGTAAAAAAACGGTAGACGCAAATATAATTAACTAATGTTCATACTGTTCTCTCGTTCACACAGATTTACTTTGGAGGTTCAAAATATATTTCAGATAATTGACCAAACTGGACAAATCTGTAGTTCTAAATCACCAAAGTATGTATTACTTTTTTTTTTTTTTTTTAAATTAAACTTGTAAAGAATAAATTGTTTTTTAAAGATTACCAAAGCTCTGAAAACATGGCAGTCACCCTTTGAAGTCAATAATCATTATATCTGTGGGTCCAGTTGTAATCAGTAGGGCACTATTTTGTGCTTTTCGTTACTTGCCCACTTTGCTATTAAGTCTACAGGTGGCAAAACACTTGGCACTGTACAGTGTGCAATTGCCCTAAATTCATTTTAAGAAAAACTCAAGCAATTCTGCTTTGTCTGGCTCATGATTATGGGAGTGTGTCTAGAATACCTGTCCTAGGTAGGATAGCAGAAATAGAAATCGTCCCATGAGTACAAGGACACTGATTTATCCATGTAAGCATAACAATGAAAATAACTTTACTTTTTATAATTACTTCCCAAGTAAACTATAATTTATCAAAACTACTTTAACTAGTTAAAGGGAACCTTACCTCTCATCAGAGGCATCTGCTAAATAATTTGAAGTCAATGGTTGGTTTAGCAATATTTAGGATAAATCTACTGTAATATCCAAAAATATTTTGACCCGTTTCTTTAATATAGGTTGGCCCAGGCTTGGATTGACTTTACCTTATTTACCTGGGTTTTTATGACCCCTCTTACAATGAAGTACCCAAGATAATGAGCTGCTTCCAGGCCTACAGAATATTTTTTGATATGTATGCATAACTTTATTTATAAAGGGCTGCAGGGATATGCAGAGCTATATGATCTTACAGTGTTTAAAAGTACATGCAGGGAGAACCAGTAACATAAATCTATATGAATACACAGAGATTAAGTGCCATGTGGTAAGAGAGACAGTAGTAAGGAGGTTCCTGCCCCATAGAGCTTATAATTTAAAGGAGAAGGAAAGGTTAAAATTAAGTAAGCTTTATCATAAAGGTCTATATAAATATACCAGTAAACCCTCAAATTAATGCTGCGCTGAGTCCTCTGTCAAAAGAAACACCACATTTCTTTCCTTCTATTGTATACACATGGGCTTCTGTATCAGACTTCTTTCTCTCAGCATAAACCTCCAGGGCTAGGACTTGAGCATGCTCAGTTTGCTCCTTTCACCCCCCTTCCCTCCCTGCTGTAATCTTGAGCCCAGAGTTATGAGTGAGCAGGGAGAGACTCAGGTACTAAGCTAATATGGCAGCTGCTATACTAACAGAGATAGTGTCTTGGGCTGTTTACTCAGGTATCGAAAAGCATTCTAAAGAATAAAAATGGCACTCTAGTTTTCACTGTTGTGGCTAAGCTATTGGCAATTAAACTGCCTTGGTAGCTTTCCTTTTCCTTTAAGTGACTTTGGGTTGGTAGATCACCCTTCCTCTGTGATGAAATATACCACTTCTGTATGTTTCTATGTTGTTATGTGCACTTGCAGCAGGGCTGCAATACCCGTTATTGTTAAGTAATGGCTGTTGATTATTAAACGGATGCCTCTCAAACCGTTTTCTGTGTTGTTTGTAAAATTGCACATTTTGTTTTCTTAGATTTCAAATTGGAGAGAAAAGCGATTCAGATTCATTAAGTTATGAGTCCTTAGACATTCAAAAAGTGCAGAAAAAACACGATGTGAAAACACGTGGACAACGACGACACTGCATAAAACAAGAACTACATCCTGAATATAAAAGCCACCAAGAGGATTACAATTGGTTGCAAAAACCTTCCTCCCCAATGCCCTCAGATAACGAAGAGAAATCACTGTCTAGCCCTGATGTTATCATAGAAGAGATTATCAACGAAGATTACACCTGTAAGTGATTTTCTATGGTATTTGCATGGTTTTATTACTTTTTCTCTAAATTAATATGGGTAGCAAATAAATCTAGGGGATCCTTTTTCTTTTTTTTAAAGGAGAACTAAAGTTTAACTAAAGAAATAGTGTAGAAATGTTGTTGATTGTTTTGGGCGTCTGTACCAGCCCATGGCAACCACACTTGCCTCCTCATCCCTTTAATTAATTGCTAATAAGTCATGCAGGCTGTCTCTTCCATATGTGTTCCGTTTTAAAGGGGTGAGATGGCAAATCTAATCACAGCCCTTTCACAGTAAAGATCTGTGCATCCAAAAATGCCCAGTTGCTCATTCTCTGTGCTGCTGTTTATTGACCCAGGTGCTACCCACAATTAATATTGATAGAAATTCCAAAATAAGTAGGTGCACACCAAGGACTTTTAAAGAAATTTAAAAAATTCATCATATTTATTAGAACAATTAAAGGGCTGGTTCACCTTTAAGGTAACTTTTATTATGTTTCTTTTTTATAGTTTTATAGTTATTTGCCTTTTCTGATCTTTGCAGCTTTCAAATGGCCGTTGCTGACTCCCTTCTAAAAAACAAATGCTCTGTAATGCTACAAATGTATTCTTGTTACTTTTTATTACTGATCCTTCTATTCAGGCCTCTCCTATTCATATTCCAGTCTCTTATTCAAAGCAATGTATGGTTGCTAGGAGAATTTGGACCCTAGTTACCGGTTAATATGCAAATTTTAAGAGCTGCTAAATAACTCAAAAAAATGAAAACAAATTGCAAATTGTCTCTGAATATCCCTCTCTACATCATACTAAAAGTTATCTTAAAGGTGAACAACCCCTTTAAAAAAAGGCCAACGTTTCGGTCTCCGTCTTAGACCTTTATCAAGACACAAATTGTCAAAGGGTTACAACCTTAAATAGATAAAATGCAAGAACACTCATCCAATCACGTGCATTAGGAAAGATCATGTGAAGAACACCAATCTCCTGTGATTGACACAATCATGTGAAAAAGAAACAAGAATTCCTAATATATACAAACAGCAGGAAAAAGATAAAAACATGAAGCACAAAATAGCTGAAACATTGTATAAACATTATTGGCAGTTACAATTATACAAAGTATCAAAAAGTATCTTGCACTAAAGAACATAATCTTTGATTTAAAAAGCACATACCGTATATACTCGAGTATAAGCCCGAGTTTTTCAGCCCCCAAAATATGCTGAAAAACTCTACCTCAATATACAGATGGGTAATAAAATGCAGTAATAATAAGTTTGTAGCTTTACAGAGCATTTGTTTTTTAGAAGGGAGTCAGCGACTCCCATTTGAAAGCTGGAAAGAGTCAGAAGAAAAAGGCAAATAACGATAAAACTATAAAAAATAAATAATGAAAACCAATTGAAAAGTAGAATTGGCCGTTCTATAACATAATAAAAGTTACCTTAAAGGTGAACCACCCCTTTTAATGCTTTCATCTTAATTCCACAGGAGACACCGTCTACTTGTTTCAATAGAGAGATAAGTGTTGGCTCCCCCGCCCACCCCAAAAAAAAAAAATCTCATCTGCATATAAATCTTCACAACCGGTAGAGCTATGCATCATTCGTAAAACTGGCTTTTTGTTCATATAATGTTGAATGTATTTCATTGCATTTGGTATTAACTGTTTCCCCCCTTCGTGTAATAGGTACTCCAGACGTCCATAAACGTACGGCCATTACTCCTCTTCAAAGCATTGAGAAAATTTGGCAATTCAAACCAGGTACAGTTTTTAAATATGAGTGGTTGACAGGTTATGTTTTTATGCTTAAAGGAATGGGCTATAGTAGGGACATCCATATAAATCCACCTGTTACCCGTTGAATGGGTTATTCATTGTCAATTAATAGTTTAGTTATATACATCGGAGGTAGGGCTTATGTAGAAAGCTAATATCACACTAATGTTTTCTCAACTGTTAACTGCTTACCCACTAACCTTAGATGTTGGTAGCAGAGGAAGGGGGGCCTGAACAGCTCCTTTAGTGACAATAGCTAAAAACATCTAGTCTTGGTTGCTTGGTGTCACTGACCATATACTGTATATATCATTTTAAATGGGTTGCAATGTGGCAGGAATACAGAAAAAAAAAAACATTAGAAGATATACAAATGACGTTTTTTTTATTTTTTACACTTTCAGCACCTACAGGCAGTACCCAGGTTACGTACGAGCTAGGGCCTGTAGGTTTGTTCTTAAAGGGATACTGTCATGGAAAAACTTCAGTTAATAGTGCTGCTCCAGCAGAATTCTGCACTGAAATTCATTTTTCAAAAGAGCAGATTTTTTTTATATTCAATTTTGAAATTTGAAATGGGGCTAGACATATTGTCAGTTTCACAGCTGCCTCTAGTCATGTGCTCTTATAAACTTCAGTTACTTTTTATTTCTGTACTGCAAGTTGGAGTGATATCACCCCCCCCCCCCAGCAGCCTAACAAAAGAACAATGGGAAGGTAACCAGATAGCAGCTCCCTGGTAGATCTAAGAACAACACTCAATAATAAAAGCAACATCCCACTGAGACTGATTCAGTAGTAGGAGAAATAACAGCCTGCCAGAAAGCAGTTCCATCCTAAAGTGCAGGCACAAGTCACATGACTGTGACAGCTGGGAAATTGACAATATGTCTAGCCCCTTGTCAGATTTCAAAATTGAAGATAAAAACTGTTTGCTCTTTTGAAAAATGGATTTCAGTGCAGAATTCTGCTGGAGTAGCAGAATGTTTTCCCTTTCCCACCCCTAAAAAAATGTTTTCCCTTTCCCACCCCTAATTTGCTTATGCAAATTAGGATTCGGTTTGGTATTCGGCCGAATATTTCGTGAAGGATTCTGAGATTCAGCCAAATCCAAAATAGTGGATTTGATGCATCGCTAGTAGTAAGAAAGGTAATATAAAAGCATCAGGCAAATATTTTTATGGCAAAATTATAAATAGCATTCAAAGAAAATGTTATGATGGATAATAAAAAAGGTTTATTTTCTGATGTCAGTATCTGGAAAACACCAGGTTCGAGCATTCTGGATAAAAGGTCTTATAACTAAATATTTAGTTTCCATAATATTTGCATATACCTTCCATGCCCTAGAGTGTAAGCAAGCAGGGACAGGGCTATATTACCTCAGCTGTTGCTTTATGCTTGTAGCATTATAATATTTGGTTTAGTCTGGTCTCAGTGGTTTTTTTTTTGGGCCCATATGTTGGTGCTATTACTATAATAATAAGTATGATTATCCCATGAGCATGCTATTGTTTACAAAAATGTGGTCCCAAAACAGACCAGCTTAAATGAGGGGTGGAGGGATGGGAGGTTTTGTTCATAGCCAAATAATACAGATGTGTTTAAGATTCAAAAACCTCTACATCCATACACTTCCTTATAAGCAGTGCTAATTTATTATCAATACGGTAAGCTCAGACTTGAAAAGTTTAATGCCAGAAACATTGTGAGCAGGTTGCTAATAACGCTGTAAAGTATTTGTCTTAGTGCTTGCCTTTATCACACATTTATATTTCAAACACCCCCCCTTTTTAAGAAAGGCATGTACATTTTCAAGCAAGCCCTGTTTATTATACACCTGTGTTCAGCGAGAGCATTTTACCCCTTTACGATCTCTGGGAGATTGTTTAATGCTAATTTGTTGCAGGCTTTAAGCTGTGTCAAATTTCACAAATTCATATATATGTGACTACACTGCCACCTTGTGTGTTTTTTTTTAAATGCATATTGTATTTATTTCTCCGCATACATGGCTTTTACATCACATCTATGCGAGGAGCAAGTTAAAGAGATACTGACACCAGAAAATATTTTTTTTTTATATCCATCATAACATTGTCTTTGAATGCAATTTATAATTTTGCCATAAAGTATTTGCCTGATGATTTTACATTACCTTTCTTACCCCCGTGTTCCTCTATAAGGGGGCTGTCATATTTGTGCAGCAGGAGTCCGTTAGCATTAGAAACTCTTAACTGGCAGGTTGAGCAGAGATAGTCAGGTTGGCAAAACAGTTAGGTTTAGGAATCTCAAGTAACAATTACTTAAAAAAGCAGAACGGTTAGCAAAAATCTATCCATGGCCTATAGGTAATTTTTAAAGGGCATGTAAAGGAAAAAAAATAAAATCCAATTTTTACTTTCTTTAATGAAAAAGAAAACTATCTCCAGTATACTTAAATTAAAAAATATGTACCGTTTTTATAAGAAACCTGACTGTATGTAGTGAACTGCTCTGCAGGGAAACAATCATACTTATGAACAGCAGGGGGAGCCCCCGTCTTCCCAGCCATGCAGAACTCAAGCAGCTTTGTTTGTTTCCCTGTAGAGCAGTCGGTGACTGTGTAGAGATTTGTATTGGATTTTATTTTTGCCTTTACATCCCCTTTACTGTTTTTAACTCCAGCTGCAGGGACAAAGATCATGGAGCCAGATTTAAACAGGTAAACTGGGATTCTATTTGGAGGATTATTTTGCTGCAGCCACTGGTTCTGCATAGTTGGAGAAAGTTTGTATTAAACAATACAAAAACTAAAAAAAACACATTAGATTACATGACAACACAGGAGCCAGTGCAGTCTGCATAGTTTGATTATCAGTCTTGTTGTATCGGCTTCTGGCAGATATTTGACTTGTGCTGTTTTGATAATTTATGTTGATCCCTAAGCAGCCCAGACCACACTGAGCATGTGCATAGTCTTGGTCTTGCAAAGATGTATAACAAAGTTACAAGATGGTGACCCCCTGTGGCCAACTTTGAAAGCATAAATCATTTGTTTTATTAGGTTTGTGCTGAAGTACGTTCATGTTTGTTTAGTATACAAAATACAGCATTCCTTGTTGGAAAATATGAGGATATTAGAAGTCACCTCGGAGTTCCATGACTTGTATAAAAGTCTCGTGATTTTATATGGTCATGGGACTCCTCTGTGACTTATAATATCCTTATATTTTACAATAGAGGGTACTTTATAAGACCTCTATAAGGTCTAGCTGATGGCTGCCTGCTATAGGTCTGGTGGGAGGGAGAGGAGGCAATTTGCGACTAGTTATGATCCGTCTGAGTTTCTGTGTAGGGAGCAGGAGGTGGTCACAAATAAGAATGTATTTAAGAGGTCTTGGGTTTGAGGTGGAGCCCGTCTTTAAGTCTGCCAGGGATGTATAGAGTGTATAGTCTGTTTCCTTAAATCTAACCCAGTGAGACCATTTCTGAATAAATTGTTGAATCTTCTGGGCTGATAGTTATTTAAGGCTTTCAAAGCATTTGCTTAGGAGTTCGTAATTCACTTCGCAGAGCTTATTGCATGGGGAGGTAGCATGAGTCTGCAAAAACAATTTCTGCCATTTCTCTTCCTCTATGGTAGTGTTTTGTTCCTCCTCCCATTGTAATGATTGGTAAGGTTCTCCTTTTATAGCTATTAAAGGAACAGTTCAGTGTAAAAATAAAAACTGGATAAATAGACTGTGCAAAATAAAAAATGTTTCTAATATAGTTAGCTAAAAATGTAATGTATAAAAGCTGGAGTAACTAGATGTGTAACATAATAGCCAGAACACTACTTCCTGCTTTTCAGCTCTCTAACTCTTGAGTTAGTCAGCGACTTGAAGGGGGGGCCACATGGGTCATTACTGTTCAGTGAGTTTGTAATTGATCCTCAGTATTCAGCTCAGATTCAAAAGCAACAGTTACGACCTATGTGCCCCCCCCCAAGTCTGATTGGCTACTGCCTGGTAACCAATTAGTGGAAACCAAGAGAGCTGAAAAGCAGGAAGTAGTGTTCTGGCTATTATGTTAGACATCCAGTCACTCCAGGCTTTATACATTACATTTTTGGCTAACTAAATGTATTAGAAACATTTTTTATTTTGCACAGCCTATCTATTTACCCAGTTTTAATTTTTACACCGAACAATTCCTTTAAGCATTTATAAATATGTGAAAATGTTCTGCTTGGTGGGGGGCTTTCTGTTTCCAGGATTAATGATTTGGTTGTGGGAGGTATGTGAGATATCTTTTGGACATTCAGAGTATATGAAATGTTTAATTTGATTGTACCTGAATTTATTTAATTGTGAGTGTTGTGTATATAAGGGATCAAGGTTTTTAGTGTGTGTATAGTTGTTTCTGACATGAAGGAATATGTTGCCACCTTGAGTTTTAAAGGACAACCATATCCCCCAAATGAACACTTAAGCTACAGATAGTTTAAACCATATTAAGTTGCACATTAAAAAAAAACATACCAAACTGGAATATATATACGTGTATGGGAAGTGTGATGTAGTAAGGATGGGATAGAGGGTGGAGTTATGATTTTAGCATTGTAAATGCTCTGACAATTTGCCTATATAAAACTGTAGCATAGAAAATAAGTGTTCACACTCAAACTTCACTCTTCACTCTGGGTTACCACAAGCAGTTAAGGGTTCAAATTCTTTCCAGATCTGACTTGTCCTTCAGTCTGGGCGCTTCACAAGTCTGTCAAGTTTTTTTTCTGTAGATCATTGGTCTGACTTCCTCAGTGAAATTTAGATTTCCTGAGAGGAGTAGACCTTGAGAAGTACTTAATATTTATAGAGCAGAACAGTGAAAGAACAATTAAAATAACAAAACAAACCTTAATTTTATTTATTTTTTTCATACCATGAAACTTTGTCATGCTGCTAAAACTTTTTTCCCCTCTTTGACGTGACACTTCAGGAACTGACATTGATGGTCAGCGGAAGAACAAAAACCGGAAACCCCCGAAAAAAAAGATAAATAGCTGTTCACCTTTTGTACAAAAAGGTGGGTACTTTTTTTTTCTTATCCGCTCTTTATTTTTGTATGTATTTTTGTGTTGATGTATTTTTGAAGGGATTCATATTATTTAATCTCCAAGATGTTGACTAAATAGTGTAATGTATAAATAATGGAGCAAGACTACAAAAGGCTTTCACCAGAATTTTCAATCTCTAGGGGGTCGTACTGTCAGCAACCCTAACAGTAGAAGATTAAATTGCAAAAGTACTGAGAGTAAGAGAAATATAAGGTTAGAAGAACACAATGTGAGGTGCTAATCCAGAATAGGCTCCCCATACAAGTCTCCAAGGTATAGTATCCCTTATCCGGAAACCTGAGCTCCGAATAACGGAATGGCTGTCTCCGATAGACTCTATAATCCAAATTTTAAAAATTATCTTTTTCTATGTAATAATAAAACAGTAGCTTGTACTTGATCCCAACTAAGATATAATTAATCCTTATTGGTAGCAAAACCAGCCTACTGTTTAAATTAATTTCTAGTAGACTTAAGGCATGAAGACCCAAATTAGATCCGTTATCCGGAAAACCCCAGGTCCCGAGCATTCTGGATAACAGGTCCCATACCTGTACTAGTCAAAATCAAAGTAAGGATTGCACAATATTTTTATTGTATTGCATCAAAAAAAAAAAAAAAAAAAAGGTTACAAAACAAATATCATTAGCCCAAAGCATTTCAACTAGGGATGCACCAAATCCGGGATTCGGTTCGGGATTCGGCCAGGATTCGGCCGAATCCTTCTGCCTGGCCGAACCGAATCCTAATTTGCATATGCAAATTAGGGGCGGGAGGTAAATTGCGTGACTTTTTGTCAGAAAACAAGGAAGTAAAAAATGGTTTCCCCTTCCCACTCCTAATTTGCATATGCAAATTAGGGTTCAGATTCGGTTCGGTATTCGGGGGCCAATTCTTTCGTGAAGGATTCCGGGGTTCGGCCGAATCCAAAAAAGTGGATTCGGTGCATCCCTAATTTCAACCAAAGAATAATGTTCCTCAGGGAAAATCAAAAGTGGCTGAAAAAACCTTTTGATTTTTCATTTTGATTCCCCTGAGGAAGACAATTCTTTGGTCAAAACGCGTTGGGCTAATGATAATTGTTTTGTTGTGATTTTTGTAACCTTTTTTATAGAGTGTGCAATCTTTCCTTTTGTGCTCCGTGTAAGTGACATCAATTTTTCAACACATGGCAAGTTCAAATGCTTTAGTTCAGACCAAAGAATACTTAACATCCTCTCTCTCTATTTAAACATTAATTAAGACCCAACAGGATTGTTCTGCCTCCAATAAGCTTTAATTTTCTCTTAGTCGGGTTCAAGTAGACGTCTCTGTATTATTATTACACAGAAAAAGAAACTAATTTTAAAATAATGTAGTAATTTGATTACAATGAAGTTTTGGGAGGTTGCCTTTCCGTAATTTGGAGCTTTCCGGATAAAAAGTTTCTAGATAATGCAATGTCCGTAGTGGTGTAGAATAATGATGGAGTCTGAAGATCGGGAAGTGTAGAATAAAAACACTTTGATAAATTCAACTTTTATTTTACACCTCTTTTCTGGCATTAATCATTTTACTCAGTATGATAGATAGGCCCCTTAGAGTGTATCTTCATAAACCTGCTATTAAATAATTGCTTGTGCCAACCTGTATTGTTTCGTCTGTTGACAGGTTCCTCTGAACTTGTAAACCTTGTTTATGTAGTAAATCCTTGCCACTTTTATGTCCGACGATACTCTCAGACAAAGCAAGCAGTTATTCTTGATAAAATACTGAAAACTTTAAGTAACAAAGACCGGGCAAACTCAACGGATCTCTTAGTGCTGGGTAAGACTTTTATTTTCTTCATTTAACAATTGATTTATAATTTGTACGCATTTATGTTCCATTTAGGTTAAGTTTGTAACGGGGAAGTATCGCAAAATTTAAAATTTAATATAAGCTTCAGCATACTGAAATAAGAAACTTTCTAAATACAGTCAATTAAACATTTTCTACTTTTTATGGAATATTCAAGTTCATCATCACTATTCCTCTGTTTCTCTTCATTCTCTCGTCATGCAGGAGTTTGGTGTCAGATATTCATCGACAGATCCCATATATCTTATAAGGGGGCTCCATTTACCTAGAAGATGTATTGGAGTTCACTCTATTAAAATCATCAGACCTCATGTCTCTCTACATGCAGAATTTGTGCAAAAAGCAGTTATGTTGTTGGATTTTGTTTGTACTGGATTTAAAGCAGTGGGTCGGATACCTGCGGGTTACCCACAAAAAAAGTGGGTACCCTGAGGAATAAGGGGTAGGCTTTTCAGGGGTGGGTATAGATGCGAGTTGGTTTGCGGGTCTCTTCCTGTTGCAGCTCTCTCCCTGCAGCTTTCCCTCCACTAATCTCCCTGACTTCACACACGGCGTGCTTCTGTCCCGCTCGACTATCATGTTTGATGTCACTTCCGGTTTGCAGCAACATCACTTCCGGTTTGATGATGGTCAGTGGATTGCAGGTCGGGTTTTGGATAAGGCAGTTTTCAGTTCTGGGTCGGTAGCGGTTCAAAGTGGGTAAATATGCGGGTCGTGGTTTGGGTCGGGTCCGGGTCTAAGAAATTGGTACCACGCAGGACTCTTAAGTGGAATCATTTGATTGAATGAGCTCTAATTCATCTTCTAGGGTCTAGGCAGAAGGAGTCCCCTATAAGATATATTGGATCTAACTGTTAATGAATATCTGACATCCAACTGCTGCATGAAGACATAATGAAGAGAAACTGATGCTGAGAGAGGGATATGAAGCTTATATTACATTTTCATTATTGCGATAGCTCCCCTTTAAAAATAGGTACCAGTTCAGCATGGAGTTTTGAGTGTTTCCTCAGCATGCGGTACCTTGCTGCATGTTGCAATATCTTTACTGCGCTATGCTTACAATGGCAAAGATGCGTAAAGTGCCTTACTCTTGTAGATGACCATCTGGTGTCCTCTAAGACCTGCTTATTGGATCTTAAATGACAAGTGTTGCTGAACAGCATTGTTTCTGCATTTGGTGGCAGCGAAAGGGTTAAGGGGAATATAACAAATCACCTCCCACTTAGGGTTTTCATAATCAGTTTGCATCCATTAGTCGCTTTTTTAGTATAGCAAAACGTAGTGTTTCCCTGGAAGCTCCGTCCCTGGCCTCTTCTTATAAATCAAACTTTTATCAGAGTATGGGAATCACACGCTGTAGGCAGAATAACTGCATTTAGTATTTATTATATTTCCACACAACATGTTTCGGGCACCAAGGCCCTTTATCAAGTGTGATAGGGTTTTCTTAGGTTTCCTTTCTTAAAGGAAATAAATATTTGATAAAAACTGCTACTACACTAGAAAGAGCCATAAAATACTATAAATTGAACACGGTAACATTGAGACTAATTATAAAATGTAAAACAACCATATTTTATATTTTTCTAGGAGAAATTATTGCTATAAATAGCACTAAACACGAATTATGGTGCCGTGGCGAGATCATCGCATTAATTCCGTTGGAAAATAAATACAAAGGAAAACCTTGTGGACCAACACAGTACAAAATTGAGGATGTTCTTCTGTTGAAAGTTTTTTTGCTAGACTATGGAAGCACTGAAGTTTTTTCTTCAGTGAGGTAAGTTTAGTTTGGTTCTTTTTGCGATATCATGTAGCACGTCATTCCCTTTTAAAATAGCTTTCCATACATATTTGTACAGAAAAAATCTTGAGGCCTTTTTTCTCTCACTGGGAAACATTACTTGAACATTGTAGTTCTCTATAAAACAGTATCACATAAAACGGCTTATTGAAATTCTCGTTTCATATACTGTAAATAGTGTCTTAGGTCTTGGGTAATTTTGTAACAAGACACTGCAATTTTAAGTTATAAAATATGTCCCATTTTGTCTGAGGTACTCTTCGTACATACATTAGTAAACCCTCAAAATAATGCTCTGAGTCCTCTGTCAAAATAAACACTGTATTACATTGCTTCTATTGTGTACACATGGGCTTCTGTATCAGACTTCCTTCTTTCAGCTTTAACTTCCAGGGCTTGGGCTTGAGCATGCTCAGTTAATATGGCAGCAGCTATCCTCAACAATCATTGACAGTGTCTAGAGCTGTTTACTCAGTTATGGAAAAGCATTCTAAAGAATACAAATGGAGTTCTAGCTTGCACTGTTGTGGCAAATCTGTTGGCAATAAACTGCCTTGGTAGCTTTCCTTCTCCTTTAAAGGGGTGGTTTACCTTCAAATTAACTTTTAGTTTGTAGTTTGTTATATGAATTGGCTTTCTTTTTTTTTTTTTTTTTTTTTTTTTTTTACAATTTTTGAATTCATTTTCTTCTGATTTTTTCCAGCTTTCAAATGGGGGTCACTGACCCCATCTTAAAAAAAAAAATGCTCTGTAAGGCTACACATTATTGTTATTGCTAAATTTTATTACTCATCTTTCTATTCAGGCCTCTACTATTCATATTCCACTCTCTCTCTCTCTCTCTCTCTCTCTCTCTCTCTCTCTCTCTCTCTCTCCAGATTACTGAAATTGCAAACTGGAGAGCTGCTAAATAAAAAGCTAAATAACTCAAAAACCACAAATAATAAAAAATTAAAACAAATTGCAAATTGTCTCAGAATATCTCTTTAACGTCATAATAAAAGTTAGCGAGTGCCATCCCGCTGGCGATTTTTCATTCTAGCCAGCGGGAAGGCAGTTCAGGGAGATTGCTGCCCTGAAGAGGATGGGATTTGTCGCCGGGGCGACTAATCTCCCCGAATCTGCCCGTGTGCCCTTACCCTAAAGAAGGGGCCATATCACACACTTGAATAGATGCAATCTTTGATTTGGCTACTCACATGCATGACCAAATTGGACTAATTATTATTATTTTTTTTTTAAAAGATGTACAGCAGAAGCCCTGAATACAACAGTCAGTGACGACCAATGCAACATTTAAACTGCTAGTTGGAAAGAGACTGACTTGGAAAGAGACTGACTTATAGCCCTTAATATAGTAATTATTACTATCAGCCCTTACTATATTAATCAGTTACTATCTACGCATCCTGGAAGTTGTAACTAAATTACTCCTTGGAAGCACACAGAGCACGTGCAGCGTTGTACATATCTAACATTCACATATATATGTACTTCCAGGGGGAAGCTCATAAAGCATGATGCATGGTTGTGTTACATTTTTTTGGTGGGGAGGGATTTTGTGCACTAAAACCTTGAGCACAATTTGACAAATGTACACACAAACACACATATACTCGTGCAAATTTGTTCATTTTCTATTCTTGACCACAGACTTCACTGTGATCATATTAAGGACGATTGATTCTAGTACCTAATGACGTGAGAGATAAGAACTGAAATGCAGGGTAATGTTCAGAAATGCCATCATGAGTAAAAGAGACATCCATTCTGACTCCTTCAGAATGGGTAAATATATGGCTTTGTATGGTAAATTTATATGTTGGGGGCTCTTAAAGAAGAACAAAACCCTTCTGACTATATGGTATTCATTATCCAGAAACCCAATATCCAGAAAGCTGAACCCTACAAAATTAATTAAGCAAAATAAACTGGCAACTAATTTCTTTATCATTAATCAGCTTTTCTAACTGCTCCAGTATACCAGTTTACAAACTTTGAGAGTGCTTTCTGCCATGCCTGTCTTAAGTGAGTTGCACTAGTATACACGACTTCCATGAAAAGGAAAGTTTATGCAAATTTACATGCAGATATTTAGTTGCATTTTCTTTCATTAAATTGCTAACATTTGCGGTGTTTATCAGAAATCTTCAACTAGTCTTAATTATGTTTAACAAGGATGCAACGTTTTTTTAAAGGAGAAACAAATACCTTGTTTAAAAAAACCCTATCCAACATAGACCCCCCCAGCCTAGCTGCTACCCCGGGCAAATGGCCCAAACTTTTTACTTACTCCTCGGTGCAGATTCAGTTCACAGCAGCCATCTTCCAGGTCTTCGTGTCTTCCGGCGCTTCGCCAATTTCCGTCCATTTCGGCGCAATTGCAGTTGTCGGAAATTGGAAAGTTGCTTCAACTGCGCATGCTCCGCTGCTCTCATTGTCTCATATCCCTGAATCTGCACCAAGGTTTAAGTAAAAAGTTAGGGGCATTTGCCCAGGGTAGCAGCTAGGCTGGGGGGAGGAGGTAGGGGGGTCTATGTAGGGTGGGGTAGGGTTTTTTTTAATAAGGGATTTGTTTCTCCTTTAACTCTCCTTTATATACTGCCTTATTGGTCAATTTAAATGCCCACAGCTGTCAACTCCCCTAGTTTAGACCTGTCTTATGATGTCCCCTTGCACAAAAAGCATTCTGCTCTTAGCAAGGTCCTGTTCAAGCACAATGACATAAGCAGAACTCTGTGCATGTGTAGTGATGTCACCAGGTCCCTGCAATAAGCCATGCCCATAGATTTTGTGGGCGGTAACTTGAAGGTTGATGTCTCTGAATCCCAGTGTGTAAGCAGTATGGAAGCATTGTATGCAAAGCGATCTTCTTATTGTACTTTACAATCGCTGATGTTTTACATGTAATTCCACTGGACTCATTTCCAGATATGTTGGAAACAAGTTCTCAAGAACAGAAGATTGTCCATCTCAGTACACCATATTTAAAAATTTGTGTGACGTTGTAAGAAAGTTGAATTTGGCATCAGAGGCCCAGTTGAGATCAGTGCCTCCCCTTGCTATCCAGTGCGCTATAGTGGATATTGTTCCTGCTAATCCGGTATGTTATATGTATAGTTTGGTTTGATTTAATTTTTCTTACTTGTTTTTATTGTTCCTTCACAATACTAGTGCAAAAGTTAATTCTTCTTATCCCTAAAATGTTGGTTTTATATGTTGTTTTGCTGCTTTTTGTATTCTGTGCAATTTAGTTGTCTACCAAATTACACAGTCAGACTGATTGACTGGACAATTGAATTGCCTAGAATTCGGTAACTTTTGGCAGTTCTTAAAACTAGCTGTCAGAGGGTGTGTCTGAAATGTATTTTAACCTTCAGAGACAGGCATTTTGGGTACAATAGTTGACCCAAATGACTGACTGAGAACCCAACAGATTGAGTGGTGGGCTATATAACTGCTTGTCCAAACATAGAGGAAATTGAAAACAAATAGCAGTGGCTTCCCTTATCTCAGTACACTGTATGCTTTGGTTCCTGCTGAAACTTTTTCTCTTTCGACTAGAGATGCACCGAATCCACTATTTTGGATTCGGCTGAATACCGATCCAAATTCTAATTTGCATATGCAAATAGGGGTCAGGAAAGGAAACTGTGGGAAAAATGTTTTTTACTTCCTTGTTTTGTGATGAAAAGTCACCTGATTTCCGTTCCTGTCCCAAATCTGCATATACAAATTAGGATTCAGTTCGGCCAGGCATAAGGATTTGGCCGAATCTGAATCCTGCTGAAAACGGCCAAATCCTGGATTCGGTGCATCCCTACTTTCAACAGGCTGGACACAGGTAGACACAGAAACAATGGGAATAGCTTTGACCACTAGGAGGCAGGACACCGGAAAAGAGAAGTCTCCTCCCTCACTATAGTTATTAGGGATGCACCGAATCCACTATTTGGATTCGGCCGAACCCCCAAATCCTTTGTGAAAGATTCAGCCGAATACTGAACTGAATCCGAACCCTAATTTGCATATGCCGGGAATTTGCATATGCAAATTAGGGTGGGAAGGGGAAAACATTTTTGCTTCCTTGTGTTTTGACGAAAAGTCACGCGATTTCCCTCCCCGCCCTTAATTTGCATATGCAAATTAGGATTAGGTTGGGCCAGACAGAAGGATTCGACCAAATCCTGCTGAAAAAGTCCGAATCCCGAACCAAAACCGAATATTCCCCCCGGGAATATTTTCCATGCTTGTGTTGCTCCCCAACTCTGTTTACATTTAAATGTTGCTCTCGGGTAAAAAAAAAAGGTTGGGGACTCCTGCACTAGAGGAATTCAAGACCTATATGACTTCTCTCTGCACAATGCGTGCTTCTGCGGCCAGCATAATTTCAGGCAAAACTCTAGGTCTCCACTCATGAGTTCATATTCTTTCCCCACGTTGGATATAGTACTGGGGCAAGTAAGTCAAGAGCAGGCAATAAAGCACTGACTGGGCCATAAGGTCTGAACTGTCCAGCACCACAGCACTTCTGATGGGAGCTGAGTGTGACCACAAGCAAGTCATTAGTGAGTATACCTGATTCACTACCTGGCTAAATCATCCCATAAAAACCTCTAGGTGCATCCTGCTTCTCAATTCACGTTCCCTGCAACATAACCAATTTAATTCAAATACTACTCCCTGTTGCCGGCAGGCTTTGCGTGCTTTAATTTTCTTCCCTCACTTCCCAGCACGATTGGTGGGACTTCAGCTCATTACCACTCACGATCTGGAAGGAGCGATGCACTCAGACTCTTTGCTCTCCACTCTTGATCTCTCCACTCGTCATTCTGAACGTGGAGCACCTGACAATCCCGATCTGATCTGTACAGACTTGTCAGTTATGCTGCTCGCCATCCTTACTGGGACATCAGCGTACCAGGGGGCACACTGGTTCCACATAGGAAGGAGGCACACAGAGCTAATAGTATTGGGGAATATTGTTTCTGAAACTCCTTCCACAACACAGGAGATAATCATAACCCTGATACGAGAACACCACAGAGAGGAACACCCTGCAGGCCTCCCCACGTACTTTCTTACCAACAGGAGCTTCCTTCTTGGAGACACAGATCTTTACTGCTAAAACAAACATAATGTACAAGATTTCCTACATCTTTCAACAGGCATTGCCAAATTAGCAGACTCCATAGACAAACTTAGTTTATTTAGGGTGCATATTATGTGCTCCTTGGTCAAGTGTCTGGCACTCTTCTGTCCAGGACAGTGGCAGCGAATCATGTCTTCCTAAACCACCCGGAGAATACCAAACCTTACTGAAGGAGAACAATACAATGACCACACTGAGGCAGTGGAAGATCTTCCCAAACCAGAATCTGAGGCCCTGTACACTTAATTGTGTTATCAAATGTCAAGACTGCAAAGAGTCCAGAAACTGATCATGACTCATCCCAGAAAATCCACTCTCACTCTCAACTTAATAACATTATTCAGGAGTGGGGCCATCGCGACAAAGAGATTTTCAGGGCTTAGGCTGCACGCCACTTTCATTGACTCTATCCCTTCTCATGAGGTCTTTTTACAAATATGAGGTCTTTGCAGCATATGACACTATGGCAGGAAGGTGCTGCAGGCAGCTGTTGTCTAATTTCATCTGTCTGTGCTTCTTCCCTCCCCAACTCTAGAAGACAACTTTGGTATGTCTACATGGTTCCTGTGTCCCACAGCCTGTTGAATGGTAAAATAAGAAATCTTTCTCTTCTATCAGCTTACAGGACCTCCCTCCCTGGAAGCAAGCATTCTTTACACATAATTGGCCTCTGGTTAAGGGCATTACTGTTAATAGTTCAAAATTCAGTTCACATCTTTGAGTTGCTCTAGTAAGTTACAGGGGTATAGCAATAGAAAGGGAGGAATCATCACTTTTTGTAGTCTATTCCTGTTTTGTTCCTCAGACTGCATAATGCACTGACCTGATGCTTGTTATGTTCCATATTAGTAGTTATATTTTAGTATTCCTCCATTTTGTAGTTTTTCTAGTCTGTCATGTGAGAGTATGTTCTACGTAGAACACAGGAGGGGAAATGATTAATTAATATGAAGGCATATTCAGGAAACTTAGGATAGAGTGTTTAGTTAGAAGGAGAAATAAAAGAACTTCTCCTGTGTTACATGTTAAACATGTTACTGCATGGATATTTCACTTCAGTGTTTATAAACCTCTAAAGGAAACTTTTCTGAAAATATTATGTTATGATGTATCCTCCTATTAAAGGACAAGGAAAGTTAAACTAAAGAAGTAGCTAGAAGTCTTGTACATTATGTTTGTTTTAGCAGTAAAGATCTGTGTCTCCAAAAATGCCCCAGGAGCTCCCCATCTTCTTTTCTGCTGATTCACTGCACATGCTCTGTGCTGCTGTCACTTACTGAGCTTAGGGACCCACTCACAATATACAAGTACACATAGAATAGAAATGTCACAATATAAGGCTGATTAGTAATTAATACAGATAATTACTACATGGCAGCACAGAAACCAGTGCAATTAGCATCTGAATTTAATAATCAGCCCTGTAGTATCAGCTTATATTACAGGCCAACCTCATTTTCTGCTTGATAATTAGTGACGACCCCTAAGGCTTCTCAACAGCTGCTCAGAGCCCACTGAGCATGTGAGTGTCACAGACACTTTCCAAGATGGTGACCCCCTGTGACAAGTTTGAAGTCCTGGATCATTGCTGCTATTGAAAAGCTGAAACATTAGGCTGATGCAAAAAGTTCAGTATATAAAATATGGCATTTTTAGCCCTATTCATTTTTAGGGTTTAGTTCTCCTTTAAAACAGTTCTGCTCAGTAAAAAATGTTTGTTTTCTTTACAGGATGGCCGCTGGACAGCAAAATGCAAAGAAGAATTTTTAACATTGGTGAACAATAAGTGTCTTGAAATGAAAGTCTTTAAGGAAGAAGATAATAAGTTGTTTGTTGATCTGAGGAAACCGTCCTCATTTAAAAGCAGTAGTTATATGCCTGCCTCCATTCGAGATGCCCTAGTTTTTCTGGATTTAGCAAGGTGAAATTTAAAAGCCGCTATGGGTTTTGCAACAGTAATAACAGAATTGAAAGTGCACTTTTAGACATTCAATATAACAACCTGTTGCACTGTGATATATATTTGTGCCAGATGTTGCCAGATTTAAGCAATTGGTTTTTGTAGTTATGTAGACTGCCTTGTAGTTCCGGAATACAGGACTGACCTTATAGTTACTGTTTTTAATATAAGTGCCCCATGTGTAACAGAGTGAGAACTTACACACTTAGAACTTAAATGTGAGACGCCCACATGTTAGACTTTCTCTAAACATAGATTAGGAAGATGTTTACCAGTAAATATAGCAGAATCCCCTTTTTTGTGGTTAAAAAGGGGTGTTTCACCTAAAAAAATTAACTTTTAGTATGAAGTAGGTATTGTAAGAATATTTGCAGTTGGTTTTCATTGTGTTTTTATGGGTTTTGAATTATTTAGATTTTTTTTTGGACTTTATTGTTTAGTAACTGTCCAGTTTTGATTTCAGCAGCAATCTGTTCACTAGAGCCCGATTTACCCAGTTTAACAGGCAGGGGTTTGAATAACTGGTCAATGAGTAGGAGAGGCCTGAATAGAAAGAAAAGTAATATTGTAGAATCACAATTTTACGCTTCCCAGGGGATGGCGTCAAAACATAAATTCCGGCAAAAACTTTAAATCCAATGGGCAGCTTTATTTTTTTCACATTTTTTTTATGGTTAAAACTCTCAAATTCAAATAGCGAATAATCCAAACTCAATTTGAATCTCGAGATTTGTCAAACCTTGCCCTTTTAAAAATTTGAATTCGACTTTGCCACCTAAAACCTGCCGAGTTCATGTATAAGTCAGGGGGAGAGGTCCAGTGACCAATTTGAAGATGTTTCTAGCCTTCCGGGCATTCGTTTTTTTTGGGGGGAAAAAGTCAATTCGAGTTGTCAAATTCGACGAGTTTTCGAATCAGTAATATTCATTCGCATTTTAGAAAATCTTTTTTTTTTTTATCAATTAACCCCCCCCCAATCGAAATTTGATCATTGATAAATGTGCTTTCAAGTGTTAAAAAAAGCAACGTGCTGACAGGGAGCTGTGAAAGAACAACGTCAATTCTGGGAAAACCTAGGTATTCAAAATCAGGGTTCTACTGTACAAATGAAAAACAATACAATTGTAGTCTCATGGAGCAATACAATAGAAACCCCATTTTTATATGTATTATGCATTATATATAGTTTAGGTTTCACTGTAGGTTTTTGCTGCCCCATTTGACAGCTAGAAAGAGGCAGAATAAAAAGATCAATAATTCCAAATCTATAAAAAAAAAATAAAGACCAATTGAAAAGTTGGTAGGAATAAGGCATTCTAGGTGAACAACTCCTTTAATGAACAAAGAAAGTCAAATGCACTTGGGGGTGACAATTTATGAACCTAGTGTAAAAATAGTTTGGCACCTAACAAATTATCCACCCCTTCCCAGTGATTTTGACTTTTTCTTTTTCACTAACACTGGTGCAACTCTGTGCTTCAATACGTTTTTGTAAGCATTTATCAGTTTAGTGATCTGTTGCCCTAGGTTTCGCCTTTCAGGGGCTGCTCCAGAGAAGAGTATTTTACCAAGGAGCTTTATCCCACCAGTAGTGCTTGAGCACAGGACCAACTTTACAGTTGCCGTTTCTCATATAAACGACCCGTCTGACTTCTACATCCAAGTGGTATGTTTGCATTGTACTTAACGTACAGAGTCATTGTTATTGATATATATATATATATTGTGCTTCGAATCATGTAAAGCAGATATGTAGAGGTTAGGTATAACAAAAAAGTTAGTTTATTTTAAATAAACGGTGCTGCTGAGTAAGAGCAAGAACATACCCACTTAATGTACTGGTACGACATGTAGTATATAGAATGCTTTCTGGGGTTTTCCACATAAGGGATCTTTCTGTAATTTGGAGGAAGTGCTTTAAAGGAACAGCTCTGTGTAAAAATTAAACTCCTCCTCATCTCTCTATTGAGGAAACCACTGACCTGTTCCTTTTAAAGGGGACCTGTCATCCGAAACAATTATTACAAATCTTATTTTATCACGTTAGTCAAGAAAAATAAACTTTAATTATTATATTTAATAAATTATTTGAATATTGTTTCCTTCAGTGTGGGAATTCATAATTATAGCAAACAGGCAGACACCATTTTGTGGACACTATTATTAAGACAAGCCTTGCATCATCTCAGAATCTTGTTTGTGCACCAGAATGGGGGACCTGATGTCCATCCCCATGCCCTGGCTACACAATTAAATGGTGAAGTGAGAGAAGTACAGAAAGGTGAAGTACAGAAAGATCCCTGTGGGGAGAGCAGTGCCATGTAGGAAGTGCTGAATAGAAAGTGAAAGTAACTGTCTGCCCCGCCTCTATGCCTAAGGCAGACTATTTGATTGACAGCTGAGATTTTTAAATGAGCTTACAACAGCTATGAACACTTAAATAAAAAAAAGAATTTGGATTTTATGTTTAATTTGAAAAGGACTTTTAATATACAGCTTTTTATTTCTGGGTGACAGGTCCACTTTAAGGTCGCTATAAAGCAATTTTAATAGAGAAACCAAACCATATTGACTTGCCACAAATTGATACCGTGACACAGCATTTCTACCTTGTATCTGTGTGATGTGGTTTGTTCTTTACGAGTCCTTACTTTTATCTGAAGCTTGTTCTTTACTCTTCTTTCTTCTTCTGGATGCTTTTTCAAAATATTAAACAAAACTTTTTTTTTTTTTTTTACTATGGCACAGTGATTGTTTCCCTCTATAAAAGGAAAGAATAAGTAATGCTTTTTTTCTTTTGGCGTTTCAGGTGGACAACGCAGAGTATATACCATTCTCGAGAAAAATACAAACCATTTATAACTCTGAAGAATCGGATGATCTGAAAATCAAACAACCAGTTATTGGGCAAGTCTGCATGAAGAAGTACACAGATGGTAGTTGGTACAGAGCTCTAGTTGTTGGTAAGAGTATATCATTCAAAGATTGGTTTCATATGAGTTGTAAACATATATAATCCATTATTTAAATGCAGCTGTATTTCTATTGTCTGATGTCGATTCATATGCTCCACTTCCCTCCAATCCAACTATACAATTTCAACAGACCCTATTTGCCTTGATAGATGAATCGGCACGAACAAACTTGCTGAATGAAAACCAGGTTGATTTTCTTAAAGTAAAACACCCAGTCATTCCTATCTTTTATCACCTACCGAAGGTACACAAAGACATACGTCCCCCTGTAGGGAGACCCATAATATCGGGCATAGGATCCTTAGGAGAACCTTTAGCGCAATTAGTAGATACATATCTGCAACCATTGGTTCTACGTTTACGAAGCTATATTAGGGATAGTCAACACATTCTGACACAATTATCCAACGTTGTTTGGGAAGAAGGTTTTATGTGGACTTCCTTAGATGTGGTGTCTTTATACACCTGTATTTCTCATGATGTTGGTTACGAAGCAATCAAATACCATCTCACCACATATAGTACTTATCTTCCACATCTTCAAACCTTCTTGCTAAATGCAATAAGATACCTACTGACACACAATTATTTTTTGTACAACAATAAATTTTATTTACAACAACGTGGCACAGCGATGGGGGCAATATTTGCCCCCTCATATGCCAATCTGACGATGGGTTGGTGGGAAGAGGAGTTTGTCTACAATATGAATAATCCTTTCAGTAAATACATTGTATTCTTTGGTCGATACATTGACAACCTAATTGTGATTTGGCGGGGCACACAATTGCAGTTTTTGCAATTTGTAGAATACGCAAATTCGAATCATATAGGCCTTAAATTTACACACTTTATAAGTAACGATTCTATCAATTTTCTTGACTTAACTCTCTACCAAGACAGTGGGCGAATTTTGTCCACTATCTATAGAAAACCAAATTCTGGGAATTCCTTACTACAAGCATCTTCCTGTCATCCCAAACATGTTATTAAGGCAGTACCAATAGGACAATTTATGAGATTATGAAGACTGTGTACAGATGTACAAGAATTCGTATCCCAGTCAGAAGCATTACGACAAAGATTCCGTGCCAGGGGTTACTCAGAAAAACATCTAAATCAAGCCTTCAATAAAGCACTTAATTATTGTCCCAATGAACAACAAGAGAGCCTGTGTCAAAGAACAGATAACAACTCACTGGTTAATATCACTATACAGTCAGAACAAATTAATAATCCTGTTCATTTTATTACAGAATTTAGTTCGCAGTATAACCATATAAAGAGACTATTCGAAAGAAATTTATGCATTTTAAGAACTGACCCAGTCTTGGATCAAGTACTTAATCTAGGGTATAAAACAGTCACTCGTCGCACTCGTACAATAGGCAATACACTTGCCCCTAGTCTGGTTCAAGCACCCATCACTAATACGAACTGGTTAAATACTAAAGGCATGTTTAAGTGTGGTGCATCTAGATGTTTAACCTGTGCGCAGGTCACTAAGACAAAATCGTTTAGGTCTAGTACAAAAGGACGCCAATATACCATCAGATGTTTATTAACTGTAACACCTCATTCGTTATTTACCTCTTACAATGTAAGGTATGCAATATTCAGTATGTGGGCCAAACTTCCCGCCCTTTAAAAAATCGTATTTGAGAGCACATTCTAGATATAAAGAAGGGACATAGTGATTCCCAAGTAGCAAAACACTTTCAGGAATGCAATGGGGGAGATATCACCAAATTGTCAGTATTGATAGAGTAGTAAGGGGCAAACGAGGGGGAGATGCTTTGCCAAAATTGCTCCGTTTGGAAACGAAATGGATCTTTTTCCTGGGGAGCAGAAAACCTTTTCGTCTTAATAGCGATTATGATGTTACATGCTTCTTTTGATTTCTCACTTGGTTGTTCTTTTGCCTCTTAAAGTTTTTTTGAGTATTTTTTTCATTTCTTTTTCATTTCTTTTTCTTCTCTTTGGAAGAGTTTTTGTGTAGAGATTACATATATTTCAATTTTTTTGTGAATAGAGGCCTGTTCTTTACTGTAACCCATTCGGTATACTTTACATGAGTTGGATATATACAATTTACTACACATGTATATACGAAGGGCATATCTGGAATACTTATCTTATTGTAAATTTTAATATTTTTGCTTTAATGTTTGTTTCCCCTTTTTTCTTGAATAATTTTTTCTTGAATATTTTTGTTTGTAATTGTTTTTTTCATTTATATTATTTGTCTGTTTTTGTTTTTTGAGGTGTATCTGTTTTCTTTTTTCATTGTTCAAGATATATATATATATATGCTCCCACCACTAGGTGGAACTTCACTAATTGTGTATAGTGGTAACATGTGTTAGCATCTTTGTGATTGGTCACAGCCCCTATATAACAGATGTACAGGGGTCTGTCATTTAGCCCATGAGTAAGTGCCCACACAGGCACGAAACGCGTTAGGTTTCTATGTCCTTATATCTGACTCTTCACTTTTGGAAACCCTCACATCCTTGTGATGCAGTGTTCTGTATTTCCATACAGTCTGACTGTTTCTGGGCGAAGAAGTGTCATACTGAATTCTGGGAGAAGAGATGACATACTGAATAATATTTAGGGATGCACCTAATACAGGATTCAGTGATTCGGGATTCGGCCTTTTTCTGCCCGGCCGAACCAAATCTGAATTTGCATATGCAAATTAGGGGCGGGGAGGGGAAATTGGGTGACTTTTTTGTCACAAAACAAGGAAGTAAATAATGTTTTCCCCTGCCCACCCGTTCGTTCGTTATTCGGCCAAATCTTTCTCGAATGAATCGGGGGGGAATCAAGTGGATTTGGTGCATCCCTAATAATATTATAATTTGGACAAACCGTCTTCTCTCTGCAGTTTAAATTATTGATATGCATCTTCAACTCTTGGCTGTTTTTGTTTTGTTTTACTGCACTAAAGATTACTATTCTCATTATTTTACACCGTAACTTTGCCTTTAAAAATGAGGAATTATTTGCAGTTTTTATCATCCAATGTTTTCCTAATACATCCATTAGTAGCAATGCTTATTGTAAGCTTTATTACAAATGGGCTATAAATGCCACAATAGTGCATCAGGACTGATCACAATTTATTGTAGATGTCCACAGGTGAAAATGCCATTGTATTGAAAAGAGGTGAATAATAGTATTTTTATTACATCCTGGACATTTAGATATGTTAGTCCTTTGTATCCTTTTTTTCGTAAAAAAAAACAAAAAAGTGGTATTTTTTGAGTTGTGTTAACATTGCCTGAAATTTCTGTTTTTAAGCTTAATGAATAGTGATTATATCACTTGTAGATGACAATCCTTATTCTAGGTATTTTTTTTTACTCTCCTAGTTAACAAATTTTTAATAACCTTCTGCAATATTCACAAGGTGATTGATTCACTGAACAGAAGATTGTGTTCCTTTTGTTTTGATTAAGGTTTTTCAGGTCAAGAAGAAGTTATAATAAAATATGTAGACTTTGGCAATACTGACACGGTTCATGTGAACACATTAAGAGACCTGAAAGATGAATTCTTAGACATGCCATGTAAGGTAATTATATTTTTAAATAATTTAGGGTAATGTATTCCCATAGCAGTATTCAAAATATGTTATGCTTAAAGGAATGGTTCAGTAAAAAAATAAAAACTGGGTAAATAGATAGGCTGTGAAAAATAAAAAATGTTTCTAATAAAGTTAGTTAGCTAAAAATGTAATGTATAAAGGCTGGAGTGACTGGTGTGTAACATAATAGCCAGAACACTAATTCCTGCTGTGCAGCTCCCCTTGGTTTCTACTGATTTACTCAGTTCAGTTCTGATTTACTCAGTTCCATTTACTCCAGCCTTTATACATTACATTTTTGCCTAACTATATTGGATACATTTTTTTTTTTGCACTGCCTATTTATTTACCCAGTTTTTATTTTTATACTGAACTGTTCCTTTCAGGAGTGTTGCACCAGATTTTGTCGATGGGAGTTTTTAAACAAGTAAAGTTTGGCCACCAATTTAACAGCAGGAAAATATAATTGTATATAATTATGACTTGATTGAAATGCAATCACTTGGTTTGACACTTGTTATGGGCATTTTCTTAGAAATACAAAAAAGTTGAAGTTTTTGTTCCCCTGCAGGTAACAGAATTATAGCAAAACCAATGGCAAGCAATTCATGCTTGACAAAGGGGTTTTATTCCCCGAAACGTTGCATTTGCATTCCGCTTTGAAATAAAATTTGGAAGAATTCCTTTAGTCCTGCGTGCCATCGGATTTTGTTAAGCAATTCAACCTACCAGTGTTCCAGTGAACAGTCTGATGGCCACTTAAGATGATACTAAGAAACCATAAGCCACTAGAAAACCGGAAGTTATATATTTCAGAAATATTTAAGAAAAAATGTTTTATTGAGGAATACATCTTTTTTCCATTGTTAAAGATTTAAAACAAAACGCAGGATACCAGATCTGGGTGTAATAGTTACAGCTTGAGATGCCTCTACATTTTCTCTATGCAAATTAGGATTTTCTTGCACTGAAAAACTTTTTCTAAATCAGCCCCTTGCCCATACAGCATCTGTTGCCTGTGCTTGTCATGTCATTTCCATGGCTGCTTATTGTCATCTTTTGCTGATATACTCCAATGTCACTCTACTATTCCGAGACAAAGCTCAGAGACTGGTCCTAGTTCTGTAAATAATATGATTATCATTTTATGTTAACAACATTGAGAACTGCAGGCTCTTCTCATATCTCTTAAAGGAAAACTATACCCCCCCAAACACTGTAGGTCTCTATTAGGGATGCACCGAATCCAGGATTCGGTTCGGGATTCGGCCAGGATTCTGCCTTTTTCAGCAGGATTCGGCCGAATCCTTCTGCCCGGCCGAACCGAATCCGAATCCTAATTTGCATATGCAAATTAGGGTCAGGGAGGGAAATTGCGTGACTTTTTGTCAGAAAACAAGGAAGTAAAAAATGTTTTCCCCTTCCCACCCCTAATTTGCATATGCAAATTAGGGTTCGGTATTCGGCCGAATCCTTTGTGAAGGATTCGGGGATTCGGCCGAATCCAAAAAAGTGGATTCGGTGCATCCCTAGTCTCTATAAAAAGATATTGCATAAAACAGCTCATGTGTAAAACCCTGCTTCTTTTAAATAAACCATTATCATAATAATATACTTTTCTAGTAGTATGTGCCATTGGGTAATCATAAATAAAAAATTGCCATTTTAAAAAATAAGGGCCGCCCCCTGGGATCGTAGGATTCACTGTACTCACAAACATACCAACAAACTATACATGTCAGGTCACATGAGCCAATTAACAGACAGAGTTGTGTCTCTTGCTTCCACACTTCTTCCTGTTACAGTTAGAGTTGAAGTATTTCTGGTCAGGTGATCTCTGAGGCAGCACAGACCATCACGAAATGGGGGCTCAAGGCAAGAGATGTAAAAGGGCAATATTTACTTAAATATATAGACCAGTTTGGTGAGATTCTTTAATATGCCACTTAATATGATATGAACTATCTGTTGCTTAAGTGTTCATTTTGGGGGTATAGTTTTCCTTTAACAGCCATGTTAAACTTTCAAGTAGAGTTGCCAAACTCCAGGATTCAGTTTGAGATTCAACGTATTCCTTTTATGTTTTTTTTTTTTTCCTAACAGGAGCAGCAGGCCAGGTTTTTGGATTCAGTGGGTAGGGGTCCTTTAAGGGGTTCTGTCACAGGAAAACATGATTAGTACAAATATACATCCAGTAATAAAGCTCCTCCATCAGAAAACTGCATTGAAATCCAATTTTTAAAAGCAACACACATTTTCTTTATATTCAACTTTAAAAGTTTTGCTGGATAAACATGATAACAACTCCCTTACACCTGCAGTGCTAAAAATGCGTCCAATCTTCACCTAGTGTTAGATAATGACAATGGAACTTAAAAGTAAAACACAAAAGTCCAGCCACAACTCTTCCAGTTACATTCAGTGTTGCTGAAAACACTTGTATTGTGCAGCATTGGCTGCTTCTGAAAGCACGGGTTCAGGCACAATGACCTGAAATGGCTGACTACACACCAATCATATTTTAAATGGTGGAATTAATTATTTGCAGTGTACACAGTATAATTTAACATTAAAAACTGCACCATAAAAAGTCATGGCAATCCCTCTATCAAGGAAATTATGTATGAAATAAAGATTGTTCAAACAGTCCTCATTGGGTCCAACTGGAAGCACTTTTTTCTTTACCATACACCCCCTCAGCTTTAATCTTGTGTCCTGCTAAAACTAAAGCAAAGATAGGGAGTTTATGCTTGCAGCATACATTGAAAATTTGGAAAGGTGTAAGCAACCGATTTCAAGTAAAATCACCAGCAGCCCCATTACTAGGCAACCCACTGTTTCTGCCGGACCTCCAATATAACCCTTTGGTGGCAAGAGCAGAATATTTTATTAAAAGGGCAGTTATTCTCTATATCAGGCCCCTATACTTCTCAGGTACTCATTGAGAAATATGATGTTCCTCCGAATGAACACTTTAGGTTGCATTATGCTCAATCCCTATGGAACTCTTCTGGTGCTGTAAATAGTTTCCAGACTTTTTTCGAACATTGGTATTGCAAGGCTCCCAAAGCACGAAAGGTGATATCAACTCTTTAAAATAATTTCGATAACTCAAAGGATACTCAATAAATCTTATATACTCAAAAATGAGATGGGCTGTCAATTGAGTTTAGATGATTGGGAATTAACGTAAGGAGATCCTCCAGGAACTTCTCACTACTAGAAACAAATTATAAGGTTTTACTTAAGTGGTATCTAGTTCCAGCTTGAATAGCACAATTTATACCCCCAGTCGACAACAGATGTTTCAGTGGATGAAATCACAAAGGAACTATGTATCATATATGGTGGCAATGGCCAATATCCCAAAGATTCTGGATCAGAATATATAACGTGATATTTTCAATATTTAATATTTCAATTCCAAAGCATCCCATTACTGCCATTTTATGTAAAACAAACAGACGCACTAACATCGAATCAATTTCAATTATGTCTCTTAATAATGACAGCAGCCAAACAAACTATTGCAAAAGCTTGGAAAACAAAACAAATTCCCATAGATGCTACCAAAGATAAAATTGACTGGATTATGGTTCAGAAGAAGATGCCCATATTTTATTTGACTCCTATCAAAAATACCTCCGGGGTTGGACCCCCTGGATTGAATACAGATTTGGTATAAACTGCCCACTTTTAACACCCTACCATTTAATATGAGACTCATTGAATGCAAGACTTTAGGTTTTGTCTGGCAGTTTATGGTTAAGATTTGTATTGTTATAAATAAACATTCATGAGTAAATTGTAATCGGATGGCAATAACTTGTTTACAGGTTAATGCATTAAACTGAGTTCAACTTTGGTGCAATTGTTCTAAGATAGACGCTGTGTTGTACCACCAGAAACTATTTTATGATGGATCATACTGTATGTAACCTTTTTATATTCATTAAATGTAAATATTGGAATATAAAGATTGTTCAAACCAGACCACTTCATTGGTGTAGCTTTCTGAAAAATTTCCAAGATTTCGAATCACTTATTTCCATATTTTTAGACTGCTGCACCTGATCAGATCTGCAAACCTATTACAGGAACCTTCATTACTTCAGAATTCGCATGTATTTTCAAAATGTCGTTTTTTGTTTTGTTTCTTTAAACGACTGCTCTAGTATATTTAATTGTAACATAATGGGAAGCATGAATTCAATTACTTTGTGTTTTCTTTTTAATATTTATATTTTTTTAAATTATGTATTATATGAATTATATATGTATTATATGAAGTTATAGTATATTATTTTAACAGAGATGTCTACAAAGAGGAGAAGTTGTAGGTGTAAAATCCCACAAATGGCTGGGTTGTATGAAGGATGAGCACTCAAGCAAATTGCCTATTATTTATTTTAATTCAATCTACCAATGTGGAGGCAGCTGATTTTTGTTTCATGTTGTATCTTCATGGTGGTGGCATTAATTTTGTTCCTAAAATATTATATTTTTAAAGATGCATTTCATGACCCTTTTAATCTTTGCATTTACAGTATATCTGTGCATTTGCTATTTTATTACTAATACAGGCTATATGCTGCAGACTTGCTTTTATTGAGCCATGTAATAATGCACATCGGTGGAGTCCAGAAGCATGTCGATTTTTTATAAAGGTGGCTGAACAGAAATTTCTCAATTGCAATTCCTTAGGTAAATCACTTAAAAATAACACACCGATTTATTATTTTGTATTAAATCTGTGAAAGTATACATTTTTAAATCATTTTAACACATTGTTTTTTCCCCCCTTTAAGGTGTTTTACTGGATAACAAGCTATCTGTTGAATTGTTTGAATCTGGTTTGGAAAGTATCAGCATCAACACAAAGATGATTGAATTAAAATACGCTTCCTTAATGCCTGGGTAAATGTTTTGAATTTTAAATGAGCATTTCTGATTTTGTCTTCATTGGAACATAAGTAAACAAAATACAAAAGTAAAAGTCAAAAACTAAATTGTAATCTTACTGTTAGGCTACATCTCTAACATTAGGGGGCAGATTTATTAAGGTTCAAATTGGAAATTTGAATTTTCGAGTTGGATTTTTGGTCAAAACTCACAAATTCGATTCGGAAATAGTCCAAGTTCGAATTTGAGATTTATCATACCTAGACCCTGGAAACAATTGGAATTGGACTATTTGCCACCTAAAAAAAAGCTCCTCTTTGGCCCGATCTTGACAAGATCATCAGTCAAGCTACAAGGGGCAAGAGTACACTCCTCCCACAGCTAAAGGCCAGTTTCTCCTTTCGTAGGGGACTTTTAGACCAGCGGACAAGCAGACCACGGCATGGCGGGGTATCCCCTCTGTCAGACCACGTGCTTTTAGGAAGAAGATTGAGACACTTCGTGGATATTTGGCTTACAAGCACACAAGGCCATGACGCGATGCTATCACCTGGAATTCTCTTCCCTACCTCCCTCTCGACTCTTTACGTCCAGGATCCCTCAGGAACCAGCCAAGGGAAAAGCCTTTCGAGAGGTCATTTACCAACCCCCCTGCACACGGAGGTGATCACCCCAGTTCCTGCCGGAGAACCTGTCATGGGCTACTGTTCAAATCTTTTCGTGGTTCTCAAAAAGGACAGCACGCCCAGTATTGGATTTCAAACAGCTCAACAAGTTCATCCGTCCTCAAAGGTTCAAAATGGAGTCCCTCTTAGATCTGTTATAACAGCAATGGACCTGGGTCAGTTCTTGGTGTCCCTCGACATAAAGGACGCATACCTGCACATGCCAATTTTCCCTCCCCATCTGAAATTCTTATGCTTTGCAATCCAAAACCAGCATTTTCAATTCACTGCCCTCCTGTTCCGTCTGACTTGACTCCGCAAGTGTTCAAGAAGATCATGGCAGTGACCACAGCAGTAATTCAAAGCGAGGGGACCTCCATCACACCATATCTCGCCGACCTGCTGATAAAGCTGCCTTCCCTGGCGGAAGCCCAACATTCCCCTCCGCTTTACCATGGTCAAGCTGCAACAACTCGGTTGGCATATCCACATAGAAATGTCTTCACTGATCCCCTGCCACTCAATTATATTTCTCGGCATGCAGTTCAACACATTGACCCAGCAGATATCACTTCCCCAGGAGAAGGTACTGCACCTACATTCACTAGTGAGTTCACTATTGGAGAAGACGAGCCACTCAGTCAAAAGCTGTATGAAAGTTCTGGGGGTTATAGTGTCGACAATAGAAGCAGTTCCATTTCTTGCATATCACCTCAGGGAACTCCAGTGTAACATATTTGCATCTTGGAAACGAACATCCCTTCTGCAGAAGATTCGTCTTTCGCGCAGGACACGAGACTCCCTCCTCTGGTGGCTGCAGACTCCCAACATCTCCCGGGCAGACACCTGGGTGAACCCCAGTGATGCCTAATGACAACAGATGCAAGTCTTTTTGAATGGGGAGCAGTACTGGAGGGACGCACGGCACAAGGTCAGTGGTCTCAGGAGGTTATCTCCCAATTTGTTAGAGACCAGGGCGATCCGCCTGAGCATGAAACCCTGGCAAAAAGACTTAGCGATAAAGATCCAATCTGACTTTTCGACGGCCGTGGCTTACATAAATCGCCAAGAGGCACAAGAAGCTGAGGAGCCCTAAAGGAAGTGAACCTCATCTTGTGCTGGGCAGAAAACCACCAAGCCATCTACATTCCTGGCCTACAAAACTCCCACTACCACTCTACCAGGAGGATGAGCACATCCTGGGCATATAGGAATCAAGCTTCAGTGGACCAGCTCTGCAAGGCCGCCAGTGGACTTCTATCAATTCCTTTGCCAAATTCTATTATTTTAATACTTTTGCGGCAGGCAACACGCTTCGGCAGGAAGGTCCTACAATCGGCAGTGGCTTCTTCCACATAGGGCCTCAATTCCTGCCCTTGTTTCTGGGACAGCTTTGGAACTGTCCCTGTGTCCCCCAAGCAGACAATGGAGAAAAGAAAATCATTCCCGCGTTTATCTTGGGGGGGGGGGAACTGTGGAGAATTGTTCCATGTACGATAGGCCTTAGGTGTAGTTGATAAGCAGCTAATAGTATTATGCAATCCCTAATCCCTAATATTTTGGAGATCGTGACCGCAGCAGTGAGAGGTCCACCTTTATTTTTCTCTAGCTGTGTGGTGGTAGTTGTGCTGATCTCAAAAATATCCCCTAGCAACTCACCCATAGTTGGTTCAGGTGGTGAGGGATCTGGTTGGGAGGCAGGAGGTCTGGTGATGGTTGTTGGGTCTTCATCAGGCCCTTGCTGCGTGTGGGCAAATTCCTCTCTAGGCTGACCACTGCATTGGAGCGTGCCTTTTACAATGTTGCTCATTTTCTGTGCAGAGGGAACTTGTAGCACCAACTGAGCGGTGCACAGAGCTCACAACAGTTGTGTCCCCATCTTGAATACGCCCCCCCAACATAAGCATTTTCTAACTAAAAGTTAAAGGAGAACTAAACCCCCCTATAATAAAAACCCCTACCCACTACTCTACATAGTTCCCCCCCGCATAGGTGATTACCCCTGAAAGTCCCCCTAATTCATTACTCACATGCGTAAGCCATCTTCCGGGTCTTCGGAAAGTGAGTGCCATATTGGCGCATGCTCTGTTGGAGCAGTCTTCTGGTTCATAGTAACTGCACAAAAGTGCCGGAAATTGCAGAAGGGAAAAGTACCCGAAGAATACAGAAGAGCCAGAAGATGGTGCCCATTAGCTCTGCTTCGCTTACTCTGCACCCATACGTGAGTAATGAATTATGCACACTTTTAGGGTTAATTGCCTATGCGGGAAGCAGGGAGGGGGGACTATGTAGGGTAGTGGGTAGGGTTTTTATTATTGGGGGGGTAGTTTTCGTTAAAGCACAAGCTCCTAGCACCAATATGCAGTTATTTGCATGTGAGCAGTAGATCTTATTTTCTTACCCTTTATTTAAAGGGATCCTGTCATCGGAAAACATGTTTTTTTCAAAACACATCAGTTAATAGTGTTCCCAGCTGCCCCTGGTCATGTGACTTGTGCCTGCACTTTAGGAGAGAAATGCTTTCTGGCAGGCTGCTGCTTTTCCTTCTCAATGTAACTGAATGTGTCTCAGTGGGACATGGGTTTTTACTATTGAGTGTTGTTCTTAGATCTACCAGGCAGCTGTTATCTTGTGTTAGGGAGCTGTTATCTCGTTATGATCCCATTGTTCTTTTGTTTGGCTGCTGGGGGGGGGGGAGGGAGGGGGTGATATCACTCCAACTTGCAGTACAGCAGTAAAGAGTGATTGAAGTTTATCAGAGCACAAGTCACATGACTTGGGGCAGCAGGGAAATTGACAATATGTATAGCCCCATGTCAGATTTCAAAATTGAATATAAAAAAATCTGTTCTTTTGAGAAATGGATTTCAGCGCAAAATTCTGCTGAAGCAGCACTATTAACTGATTCATTTTGAAAAATGTTTTTTTTCCCATGACTGTATCCCTTTAAGAGCTGTTTTTAGAGCAGCAGAGCCCCAAGAAACTAATAATCATGTGAGATAATATAGATATGGGACATCATATTCGTAATTGAACAATGGATTTTATTTTATCATATTTATAGAAATATTAGGCTACAATATGTACATGAAACAAGAAAAATTTTGGTGTTTGGTCTCCCTGCAGCATAGACCAGCTGCTATATTATTCTACTTAGTATGATGACTAGTTTCATTAGAATTTAAATTGCTTTGTATAGGTTAAGTTAACACTGAATTTATGTCTTAAAAAGTTCCCCAGGCCTGAGCAATCAATGGTCGACAAAGACAGAAGTGTGGGACACACCAGCTATTTTATCTGTAAATCATATGGAATGTCAAGAAAAGCCATTGCTCGAGGGGAAAGCACTGGATGTGCGTATCTGCCATGTAGAATCTCCTGGCAGAATATTTATACAGTGGTTATCTACAGAGCACTACATCAATGGGTAACTTTCTATCTCTTGTTGAAGCATACCTCCCAACTGTCCCATTTTTCACAGCTATTTTGACAACTCAACCCCAGATTATTACTGAAATGTCCCAACTTTCTCTTTGATCTCCTCCTGCACTTAACAGCCAGAAAAAGGTACAAAGTTTCTAACTTAATTGGCTTTTGGCAGAGAGCCCAGAATAGATACTTTTGTAACAATCTAAGATAAGCGGTATCTTGGCAGAATTTAGACTCAAAGTTTAAAGGGCAATTCACCTTCATTAGCAAAACTGTAATAACACCTAAAAACCACAGAAATGTGTTCAAACGTTCATAACCTGCCAAATGGACATGGTAATTAGAGGGTGTGGCCACAAAATGGGAGTGGTCAAATATTTTTGTCCCTCTTTCTTTTTTCAAAATGTTGGGAGGCATGGTTAAAGGGGACATTTCATATAATCTTCATATTCAGATATAGTAGTCTCCTAACCCCCAGATGTGTAATGATGCAGAGAAAAAAGCATTTTGAAAGCAGTTTACCTCCTAAAACTGTCACTATATCAGAGCTGCAGAGAGATCCTTACTGCTGAGAGTCTAAACTGAAATGAGGGGTGGGCGTGTCTGTTCATTCTTTCACAGGAAATGGTCACATCACTGACTGACAGGCTGAAATCTGCTTCAGCTCGGAGAACCCCTCCCCTCCCACTGCCTGAGTCTGTTCCCAGCTACACATAGCTGTCTTTGCTGCTGCCTGATCTAGTTGTAACAGAAAACAATACTCAGAAGTTGTGCTGAAATAAGTGGATGCAGGAAATTGTTAGTAAAAAATGTGGAATTCCACTACTTGATACCATAGGCAAATTAAGTGGTAGTGGTGTATAGATATGCTATCCTGAGCATTATTGTGGCAGAACTACCAATATACATTTTTTTTTATTGCGGCATATCATTTCTATTGCCTTCTTCAAGTGTATCTTCCGACCTCTCTGACTCCCTTCAAACTCTCCTTCTCTTACCGGTTCCTCTCACTTAGCAGCTTTCTCCCTCACAGGCTCTCACTCCCCATCTCACTCATTCTACGGCTTCCCCCTCCTCCTTACAGCACAGATAACAGAAATGCTTGGCAGGTCTTGATTTGTGTGTGTGTAAGGGGGAGAGCCTTTTGAAGCAGGCAGGCAACAAAATTAAAGACCTGTCAATTGTTTGCATCGGCTAGTTCCTCTACTTTAGCCGAGCTCTACAGAAACGCTGCAAGCGTTACCTTGAGAGTCTGGTGAAGCATGTGGCCCCAGGGCCCTTCAGGACTCACTGGCAGCAAGCTGTAAAACTCACTGTGGCCATGGAGAATTGCGCAATCAAATGCTTTATTAAGTCTCTGCAAAGTTGCGGCCTTATCTGCTAATTCCACTACTACTACTCAAAGTGCCTAAAGCCGAGCTCTACAGAAGTGCTGTGAGCGCCGGCACTTCATTGACAGGGAGCATTGAGTTCAACGTGGGAGCGTTGTAGCATCGCACTTCTAGTTCTTGCCGGCTGCCTGTGAGATATGCCGTTACCATGGTAACGCTCCCTGTCACGACGCGCCGGCACTCGCAGCTCTTCTGTAGAGCTCGGCTTTAAGCACTTTAAGAAGTAGTGGAACTAGCAGATGGGACACAACTTTGCAGAGACGTAATACAGCATTTGATTGCCTAATTCTCCATGGCCATGGTGATCTGCCAGTGAGTCCTGAAGGGGCCTAGGGCCACATGCTCTGCCGGACTCTCGATAAATATATGGTTTCAGCTTGTCTATATATGATTTAGCTGGACACACAGGACACACTAGTCCCAACTTGTAACAACAAAAGCAGGATGATGAACGAGTGCAGCAAACCTCGCTGGCTTGATTCATTGCGGTCTGCTAGTGCACAGGAGAAAGTGGGCGGGGACGAGCACAAGCAGCCCTGAGAAGGACCTCGGCGTGATTGATGTGGCACCAAGAGTACAGCGATAGCCAGCACCTCCCCCTATGCACGCCCAGTCCTTCTCAGTGGCTGCTGCTCGCAGAAAAAAAGACAGGGAAGACAGAGACGGCCGACGGCCGCCCTAGCTGGCTCTGCAGATACCAGCACAGGAAATAAAGAGAAAGGGAGGAGCGAGATAAGAAATACAAAGATAACAGAGAAAGTGCACACAAAAGGTATATGAGACACAACGTTTTATTCAATTTTATTACAAAAGGAATTGATTAAGTCTAAGTTCAAAAGTATGGTATATGTCCCCTTTAAAGGAAGATTATTCTGAATTTAGAAATAAATGGCTGTTTTGTGCCACAAGAAATAAAATACCTTCATATATTATATCTACATTTAAGTTTGCTTGCTTTCTTAGAATTCCTAGCAAGTGTTTTGTGTAGACATTTTCTATGACACTATTGACATATATATAAATGTGTTTGTAAAATGTTGATTTTAGAATACACCACACACATCACAAATCCCTTTTAAAGGGGTGGTTCGCCTTTAGGATAACTTTTTTTTTAAAAAAAAATTTATATTCTAGCCAACTTTTCAATTGGTCCTCGTATTTATTTGTCATAGTTTATGAATTAATTGCCTTCTTTTCCTGACTCTTTTCAGCTTTCAAAAGGGGGTCACTGACCCTTTCTAAAAACAATGCTCTGTAAAGCTACAATTTTATTGTTATTTTTTATGACTCATCGTTCTGTTCTGACCCTCCCCTGTTATTATTCCATATTCTCATTCAAATCAATACATGGTTGCTAGGATATTTTGGACCCTAGCAGCCAGATTGTTGACACTGCAAACTGGAGAACTGCTAAATTAAAACCAAAATAACTTAAAAATAAGAAATAAAAAATGAAAACCAATTGCAAATTGTCTCAGAATAAAACTCTCTACATCATAAAAGTTAACTCGAAGGTGAACAACCCCTTTTACACTGTGCAACACAGTTTAAAAGTATTGGTAGTTATAAACCATTTTAATCAATGCCTTGGGTGTGAAATTCCCATGAAAAACAAGGTATTAGCCAAAATTTGGGGTTTTAATGGGTTACATGGGTTACACCAGGTCTTAGGAGGTAAATGTAACATTTAGTAATAAGTAAAATACAAATCATAATACACATAATAAATACTAAAACTTTTTTGCACACCATTAACTTTGTGATGGATTTGAGAAGACCCTTGTTTACCTTTATCCACTTTACATGAATATGTATGATGATCACTGCTTTTAATAATAAAATCCAGACCATCCAATCAAGCAGTAAAGTCAGCTTGCACACATGTATAGGAACAACAAAAGCCATTCTGTCTGTGTGGTTTTTCTCCGCATTAATAGATAAAAAATACTTAAATCATCATTATAGGGGTAGATCACCTTTAGATTACTTATATAGTGTAGACTGCGATATTCTGAAACTATTTGTAAATGGTCTTAATTTTTTTTATTTTTTAATTCCGATGTTTTGGAATTGCAACAGCTATCTGGTTGCTAGGGTCCAATTTATCTTAGTAGTTTGAATGAGTGATTGGAAGATGAATAAGAGAGGAGCTTGATGGAAAGATAAGTAATAATACGTAACAATGAAGAAAATTAGCCTCATAGCAGTGGGGTTTTGGCTGCCGGGGTCAGTGATCCCCATTAGAAAATTGGATTAAGGCAGAAGAGGGAGGCAAATATTGGAAACCCTATTAAAAAAATAATAATACAAGTTTAAAGGAGAACTAACGTTTAACTAAAGAAGTAGGCTAGACATGCTGTAATTTGTTTTGAGCAACCACAGCACTTTAGCAGTAAAGAAATGTGTCTCCAAAGTTGCCCCAGTAGCTCCCTGTCTTCTTTTCTGCTGATTCACTGCACATGCTCTGTGCTGCTGTCACTTACTGAGCTTAGGGACCCACTCACAATATACATAGAATAGAAATGTCATAAGGCTGATCATTGCTGCTATAAAGAAGAAATGTAGGTGCAATAAGTTCAGTATATAAAACTTGGCATTTCTAGCCTCATTCATTTTTTATTATCCTTTAAAATTGATAATAGTAGGGCATGCTATAACATACTAGAAGTTAAGAGGAACAACCCCATCATTTGTTTTCCCCTTTAGTGAATCACTACAGTTGGCTAAGAAAAGCATGACAATTATCAGATGGCTTTTCTGAATTCTTGAACTCTTTTTTTTGTCTTTCCTGACAACCGTTTTGATCCATTGAACACAGGCAAGCTATAAATAAGGGGTTAATTAATGTTATCTTCAAGAATTTCCCCTTTTTTGTGAAAATTTTAGATTGCATTCCAAAATGTCTGAAAAATACGAAACCTCTAATCCTGAAACTGTCCAGTGGACGGTTGGAATGTATGTTGCTGTTCAGCTTCCAGTCGTTAAGCAGTGGCGAAGAGGACTAATCCAAAATATTGAGTCTGATAGACTAGTAGAGGTAATAACATTTATTTTCTAGTAGTGAAATGTTTTATGTTGTACTTTGTAGATACCGTATATACTCGAGTATAAGCCGTCCCGAGTATAAGCCGAGGTACCTCATTTTATCTCCAAAAACTGGGAAAGCTTATTGACACAAGTATAAGCCTAGGGTTAGAAATGCAGCAGCTTCTGGTAAGTTTTAATCAAAAAATTGAGGGTTTCTGCTCCCATTGGAGGTGCAGCGTCTTGTTTTTGGATGCTGGTGACCATTCTTGGACGCCGCGAATATTCTTGGAGACTATTCTTGGACGCCTGCGACTATTTTTGGATGCTGGCGACTATTCTTTCGGCGACTATTCTTGGATGCCGGCGACTATTCTTAGATGCAAATTAGGATTCGGTTCGGCGGTTTGGCCGAATCCAAAATAGTGGATTATAGTATAGATAATAGTGGTGCATCCCTACCTAGAATAACATGTCTTTTGTAGATCACAAGCTGAAATCTGCAGTTCATTTCAGTGACTTCCTGGTCTAGTGTGAAGCTCCGCCTCCTTTTATTTTCAAGCTTTTTTTTCTCAGACTGTAAAGACTACAATATCCTGCTTTAATGTCTCCTGCTTCAATTGAAATCAAGGAGTGCAATCAAGGAGTGCAATCAAGGAGTGCAGCAGGTACAACTTTATAGTCAGAGCTTGTAAAATAAAGGAAAATGAGCTGCAGATTTCATCTTGAATTAGGATTTGCCACCTTTTGATCTGGTTGAATCTGTGGCTGCAGGGGGTCGTGATGTCCGGGGCAGGGCTATGACGCTTGGCTGATTGCCGCGTCAATCATAGGAAATCCTGCCCAGTTTTCTTAATTTGGAAAACCGAGCAGGCAGTTTTGACCCGTGCAGCCCTTCAAAAAACCGGGCCGTCCGGGTCAAAACCGGACAGGTGGCAACCGTAGCTTGGATTCCTCATCTGACCTGGGATCAGTATCTCCCATAATAGCAATTGAGTTACTACCCACTGCATTTTTGGGCCTGCTTCCTACTAAGGCAAGATCTTTGCTTCCACCAAGGACGACAGGAATTGCCAGCACATTGTTTAAGTTGTACTCTTAATAGCTGTGTCATTAACGGTGGTTCTTAAATCCAAGAATATTATTCTTTATATACAGTAGAACCCCTATTCTACGTTTTTCAGGAGACCAGGAAAAAATTATGTAAAATGCAGGAAAATGTAAAATCAGGGAAATGTGTCAAAGTAACTTTTTCTTCAATTAATAACAAGGGTAAGGGTGGTGGCACAGGTTGCTACTCGGGGAGATTAGTTGCCCATCAGCAAATCTCCTGTTCTTCGTGCGACTAATATCCCTGAAATGACTTCCCGCCAGCTAGAATGTAAACTGCCGGTGTGATGGCACTCAGATCGATTTGGTTTCTGAAGTCACCCGAAGTTTCCTCGTAAGGCAATTTCAGGCAACTTCAGAGAAACAAAGCGATCCAAATAATTGGTGCAGGACTGTATAAGGTGCAGACTAGTTGCAATTGACCATTTACACGCAGAACCATGGCAAAATATACATCTGGTTAGTATTTTATACCTCTTTATTTCACAAATCACATTCATAGAGGGGGGAAAAAAAACAGTTTGTGGTAACATCAGGACAACATTTTGATGTAAAATCCAGGAAAACATTACTTAAAATCAGGGAAATGTACCCATTGAAATGCACTATAAATTGGTGGGACCACAAATAAAAAATTTAAAATGCGGGAAAACTTAAAATCAGCGGACTTAAAATTGAGGTTTCACTGTATCCGCTAAATTCTAAATGAATGAATGTGGTGACTGACCGTACAAACAGCAAATCATCAGTTATTTAGAACTGACTGACTAGTTGGAACCTCCTCTGCTTCCAAGGACACAGGTCTCCTCAAACTGGCTCATGAAATATTTGGCTGTACATGAATTTTCTACAGTAAGTTCCAAGTATGCCCTGTGCAGTATAGTCTTTTTGGTGAGTCTACTCTAGTGCTCATGTGCCCACGCTAGAGATACTGGGAAGGAGATAAAATATGGTGGTGGGTGCGCTTTAAATGCACTCTATTTATTATACAACTGATTTACTATTGTTGCATTTATATCCATTATACCCAGTTATGCTATAGAATGTATAAATGAATTCATAAATGACTAACAGGGTTCAGTTCATCCCCTAAGAAATGTAAAACTATTGCTTATATAATTGTGCACACATTTATCATATATTTCTCTCTCACATGTATGTAAATTGTATAAGATATTAAACAATTTGGTTGTGTTGGTCGGACGTAACTGAATTTGTGAAAGTATTAATGTTATTTCTTCCAATTTAATGTCGTTCTCTGTTTTAGGTATGTTACTTTGATTTTGGAATGAAGGCTGTGGTAGATGTAATCAACATAAGAACACTTGAGGACAGTATGATACAAATGAATAAAATGTGTCTGGAATGTTCTTTGATGGATATAAAGTAAGTTATTTTGTTTTCTACTTTTGGGGCTTTTGCTGGTATTCTTTTCCATGGCACATAAATCATGCTGTTTACCAACAGGCGAGTGTGCTTTCCTAAAAGAAACTGGCAAAGAATGGTATACGTCCTTGAAGCTTTTTTTTTTTTTTTTTTTCAAGTGATGTTCCCAACTTGGAGTACAGTACCTAATAATTCAGAGTATAGGGTGGTTTAATGACATAAGTGATTAGGGGTGGAGTAACGGCACACGGAAACCAGTTATATTTAGGGATACACTGAAACCAGGATTCGGTTTGGGATTCGGCCAGGATTTGGGCTTTTTCAGCAGGATTCTGATTCGGCCGAATCCTTCTGCCTGTCCAAACCGAATCTGAAATGCATATGCAAATTAGGGGTGGGAAGGGAAATCCTGCGACTTTTTGTGACAAAACAAGGAAGTAAATGTTTTCCCCCTTCCCACCCCTAATTTGCATATGCAGATTTGGATTTGGTTCAGTATTTGGCCTGATCTTTTGCGAAGGGTTTGGCCAAATCTGAAATAAAGTTATTTTTACCTTTTATGGTGGGATCTCTTTGCTCAGGAAAGCAATTGAATGTAGTGTGCCTACACTGCTAATACACACATTGCAGTTTAAAAATACTGCCTGGAGCTGTTTGATTCATTTGCTTTCCTGAATATTGTACCTTAGGGTGTAACAAAGACACCTGAATCTGCAGCCACAAGGAATTGAAAATTGGGGCCTGAACCAAAAACTTCTTAACTAGGGATCTCTATGCTGTTCTTTGTTGAATTCTGATTAAATAAAAAAACAAAAACACAATCAGAGTTGCCTACGGAAACTCCTAAAGTCTGTCTGCTTGTCTATAGCTATCAATCTAATTGTCTATCTATCATCAATTTTTCATCTATCTATTGTCTTATCTATCTCAGTGCTGTCCAATTTATATAGTACAGTGGGCCGGAATTTTTCTAAAAGGCCGATAATGGAAGCCAGTGTTAGCCACTCCCTGTTTTAGACCACACCCATGTTACCGCAAGACCATGTCCACATTAATAGCATACCAAAAAAACAGATGGTTAGTGCTCACTGCAGGGATCAGGGCCGGAACTAGGGGTAGGCAGAGTAGGCAGCTGTCTAGGACGCCATCATTGAGGGGCGCACTTTTTATGGGTTTTTTTTTCCAAGTGTTTATTTAATCATTTGTTTCAGTAATCATGGTCACTCAGTCCGGTAGATCAGATTTATTTTTGGCACAGGTAAAGATTGGGGACAATATGAAGGCTGCTGGAAGGCTGTATGATGGATGACTGCTGAGCTTGCTGGTACAGGTATGGGGGGGTAGGGGTAGTATGATGGATGGCTACTGGCACAAGTATGGGGGGCAGTATGATGGATGGCTGCTGGGCTTTCTGGTAGAGGGGGCAGTAATATAAATGAAAGTGTACATTTTCTTGCTTTCTTTATTTAAAAACCATCATGGTAAGGAAGTAAATGATAATGCAGGACAGGGGGCGCTGATTGAAGCTCTTGCCTAGGGTGCCAAACTACCTTGGTCCGGCACTGGCAGGGATGTTACTCATATGTGAAAAAAGTTAAGTCATATTAAGACATACCCTTAAAGGAGAAGGAAAGGCTAAAATTAAGTAAGCTTTATCAGAAAGGTCTATATAAATACACCAGTAAACCCTCAAAGTAATGCTGCTCTGAGTCCTCTGTCAAAAGAAACACCACATTTCTTTGCTTTTATTGTGTACACATGGGCTTCTGTATCAGACTTCCTGTTTTCAGCTTAAACCTCCAGGGCACGGCCTTGAGCATGCTCAGTTTGCTCCTCTCCCCCTCCCTCCTCCCATCCCTACTGTAATCTGAGCTCAGAGCTGTTAGTAAGCAGGGAGAGACTCAGGCAGGAAGTGATGTCACACCAAGCATATATGGCAGCTTCTATCCTGAACAAACAGAGACAGTGTCTAGAGCTGTTTACTCAGGTATGGTAAAGCATTCTGCAGAATAAATATAGCGTTCTAGCTTGCACTATTGTGGCTATTCTATTGGCAATAAACTGTCTTGGAGCTTTCCTTCTCCTTTAAATCCATATGCCTCCTCCTCCCCTGTGTATAATACAGTACCCCAGCTTATAATTAAACACCTTAGGGGCCCCTAACAACAATTTTCAAATGTTAACAAGCCCCCAGAACAAATACCAGACTTATGTTCCATAGGGATCATAGGTCAGGCAGAGTATGGCAAACACAGGGTGCAAAGAGCAGGCAAAGTATGACACACACAGTGACACAGGAGCATAGGGAAGATAGAACAGAGCAGGAAAAATCAGTCTAATATGTACTAAATACAGTGACACATTAGCATTTTGTATAAAGTGTGAACATGTGAACAATGTGGGCAGTTTCAGTCTGGTTCTCAGGTGTGAACAGTACAGGCCTTTAGGATGTGAACAATAGAGGTGCCACAAGTGTGAACAATGCAGGTTATTAGTCTGAATTTGTGGTTTAGACAATGCAGGAACCAGTTAATCTCTGTAGTGATACCTTTTAAATTTTACAAATGATAAACAGACACAGCAGGCAGACTTTGATATGGAGGGGCCCTCGGGCCGCTAGTTGGACAGCCCTGATCTATCCAATCGTCTATTTATATATCCTCTTTCTATCGTCTATCTATCTATTTTTTGCCGTCTATGTAATAGGAAACGGTATGAAATACAGTCTGTACAGATCAGTAAGAAACCTTTCTTCATAACCTTATGGGAAGCCTTTTTCCATCCAATTTCCCTGTGACCCTCAAGTGACCAAAGGAAATGGGCAAATATTCAGTTACTACATTTATTGTATGAATAATTGTTCAGAGAATGTATGTTTAAGATACAAGAATGTGTTATGACCTGTCTCATCTAGAGTACTTTTAGGATCCTGTTTACACTGAGTGACATGACTAACCAGTATAGGCATACATAGGGAGATTGTTTATTTAAATTTCATAATATATTCAGTGTTACATTGAAGCAAAACCATGTTAATCCATTATCCCCCTTTGTGTGTGTTGGTAGGCCAGCTGGAGGAAGCGAAAACTGGACTGCAACAGCTTGTGATGTTCTCTCATATTACCTTACTGGCGCTGTGGCAAAAATAGCAATTGAGGTTAGTCTAGAATTTTTTAAAAATGCCTATACAGGTACAGGATGGATTGTCCAGAAAGCTTGGGGCCTGGTGATTTCTGGTTAAGGGATCTTTTCAAAATTTGGATCACCATAGAGTATGCTAAAACAATAATCTAAACATTAAATAAAGGCAATACCTTTTTGAAGAGTTTTGCCACCAAAATGGCTTCATGCAGCCTAGTTAGGATCACATACAAGGTATTGTTTTATTATTACAGAAAAAAGGTAAATGGGTTTTAAAGGACAAGGAAACTCTTCTTTCCTGTAAATCATTAAAAGTTTGCCAACCCTTCCTCCCCTGGATCGCTAGGTTTATATCAAGGAAAAGCACATGTGAAACTGCCTGCTTCACTCAAGAATCCTCCTTCGATTATTTTATTTGAAACTGCCATCTTACCTGAACTGACGTTCATGTACGACTCTGAAGAACTGCGCATGCAAAGCATTTCTTTGTCCACTCAGTCTTGTTTATAACACTTTCTCCTGCACTGTTATAGATGAAAATCCCATGTTTCACTGAGACACATTCAGTTACATTGAGAAGGAAAAACAGCAGCCTGCCAGAAAGCATTTCTCTCCTAAAGTGCAGGCACAAGTCACATGACTGGGGGCAGCTGGGAAATTGACAATATGTCTAGCCCCATGTCAGATTTCAAATTGAATATAAAAAAATCTGTTTGCTCTTTTGAGAAATGGATTTCAGTGCAGAATTCTGCTGGAGTAGCACTATTAACTGATGCGTTTTCAAAAAAACATGTTTACCGATTACAGGATCCCTTTAACACAGCAGTGTACACTGACTTTTGCATAATTGTGTGGGGAAAGCACTTTCTTGTTTTAGCACAATAATAACGCATCCGCAAAGTGATGTCCAAATTAGTTTGCAAAGATGGCAATGGAAGAATTTGACTGACTAGCAAAGAAGAGCCCTCGCTGGTGGAATCAAATAGAACTGACCGTGATCCAGGCCTGATTCTATAAAAGTAATTTATTACCCTCAATTCTACCAATAAGGGAATATACAGCATGAATCATTAAATTACTGTTGTATTTTAAAAGCCCAATTCGCAAATACCGCTTGTCCATATTCATACTATTAGTAGGTCACACAATGCAGTAGATTCAATTGCCTATAGTTGTGTGGCTTTGTCAGACCATCCTTCTCAAAAGAATATGGTGCACACCAGGTCATAGACTTCATGAAAACAACATAACCAAGCTTAGCGTGTTTTGTGATATGTTTTTACAGACAATGATCTCTTAATTGATTAAAGAGCTTCATACCTTACATAGTGACATAGTAAGTTCGGTTGAAAACAGACACATGCCCTTCAAGTTTAAAGTCTATATATAACCTGCCTAACTGTCCGTTGATACAGAGGAAGGCAAAAAAACCCTATTTGAAGCCTCTCCAATTTGCCTCAGAGGGGGAAGAATTTCCTTCCTGACTCCAAAATGGCAATGGGACCAGTCCCTGGATCAACTTGTACTATGAGCTATTACCCATAACCCTGTATTCCCTCACTTGCTAAACACCATCCAACCCCTTCTTAAAGCTATCTAATGTATCAGCCTGTACCACTGATTTAGGGAGAGAATTCCACATCTTCACAGCTCTCGGTTCACGACATGACCGCTTCCTGCCATGAATCAATACCCCTTTTAATACGGTTCAAGACCTTATTTGCCCTTGATGATGCTGCTGACTGGCATTGCTTGCTGCAGCCAAGTTTATCATCTACATGGACTTCAAGGTCCTTTTCCATTATGAATTAGCTTTTTTCACACTTTTTGTGAAGTTTTTTTAATTGCTTTTTTTCATACCAATACACGAAACAAAGGTAGAGAAAGAGAGCCGGTGTTTCGGTCCCAAAGGGAAAGATATAATAGAGGGGCTCGGGTGGGGTCCGTTTGGATGTCACATTGTGTGGCCTCGAGTGACTTCATCAACAAATTCACTCGTTGATGAGCCGACGAAAAAGGCAAGTTCTCTGGCACTGGAGATAAAGTAGCCAGTGAGGTGTCTGTTATTCACAGTTCAACTTGTCCTGGTCCTCCCAAAGCCATCCACTACATACTTGAAATTTTCTGGCAACCCCAAGCCATGTACATTAATTAACTCTTGGCTGGACAGGATGTCATTGATTAGTTTTCCAGAAACTGGAAAGCTTGGAACAAGTTGGGTATGTTTTTGCCTTCCAGGTTGACAGGATAGCTCTTTTGGCAAGAATCATACTTTTTTATGTAGCAGGTAACAGTGATCCCCAACCAGTAGCTCGTGAGTAACATGTTGCTCTCCAACCCATTGGATGTTGCTTTCAGTGGCCTCAAAGCAGGTGCTTATTTTTGAATTCCAGGTTTGGAGGCAAGTCTTGGCTGCATAAAAACCAGGTGTACTGCCAAACGTAGCCTCAATGAAGGTTGGCAATCCACATAGGGGCTACTAAATAGCCAATCACAGCACCTATTTGGCATCCCAGGAACATTTTTCATGCTAGTGTTGCTCCCCAAATCCTTTTAATTCTGAATGTTGCTCATGGGATCTAAAGGTTGGGGATACCTGAGCTAAATGGATTGCATTAGTAGCACAATCAAGCTGACCTGGAACACATTTTATTTTCTCTGGTGTCACAGTAAGGTATGATGTAATGTACTATGTACATTACAGTAAAATCGAAGACTGATATGCATTATAGGCTAACACCGTATTGAAATATAAGCTTTTTGTGCCTTTTACTGCAAATAGTTTAAAGTATATCCAGTTCCTAAATAAAGGGTATCTCTTTGTGTAAGTACAGGTATGGGATCTGGGGTTTTCCGGATAACGTATTTTCCGTAATTTGGATCTCTTAACCCTAAGTCTATAAAAAATACATTAAAACATGAATTAAACCCAATAGGATGGTTTTGCCTCTAATAAAACTTAGCTATATTCTTGTTGGGATTAAAGGAAACTATACCCCCCCAAACAATGTAGGTCTCTATTAAAAGATACAGAGTAAAACAGCTCATGTGTGAAACCCTGCTTCATGTAAATTAATCATTATCATAATAATATACTTTTTAAGTAGTATGTGCCATTGGGTTATCATAAATAGAAAATTGCCATTTTAAAAAATAAGGGCCGCCCCCTGAGATTCATTGTGCACACATACAAACCACATGTAAGGTCACATGAGCCAATTAACAGACAGAGTTCTGCCTTTTGCTTCCTCACTTCTTCCTGTTACAGTTAGTGTTGTAGTATTTCTGGTCAGGTGATCTCTGAGGCAGCACAGATAGAGTCACGAAATGGTGGTTCAAGGCAAGAGATGTAAAAGGGCAATATTTATGTAAATATATATTCCAGTTTGGTAAGATTCTTTAATATGTCATTCAATTTGATATAAACTATCTGTTGCTTAAGTATTCATTTTGGGGGTATAGTTTTCATTTAAGTGCAAGGCACTGTTCTATTATTACAGAGAAAAAAAAAAAAATTTTTAAAATGCAAATTACTTTATTAAAATAGATGTCCTACCTGTAATTTGGATCTTTCTGGATAATGGGTTTCCGGATAACAGATCCACATACCTGAATCTACTTTATAGGAAAAAATATTTATAATCTTTATAATATGGTTGTTTACAGAAGGTGGTTGCTTTAAAATTCAGTTAAATATTATAGAGCATATTTATTTGCTTAGTCTAATTTATTTGTTGTCTAAAATATAAGCACAGTACAATTATTTATTTATTTTTGTATTTATGCCAATAGGAGAAAACAAAACAGTGGCCACTGCCTGTAAAGATCTGGATAAAAGATGAAGCAAGCCAGGAAGCTGATGTTTCTGACTTCCTTATAAAACAGGGCTTAGCGCTGAAAATACGAAGGTATGTCCTTTGCTTCTCAGATTGGAGGTTAGTAACCAATCTTTATTCCTGATGATTTCTTATTATTGGGATATTGTAGCTAGTACCCCTATGTACATTTAACTTTAAATATTGTACATAGGGACCAAATATGTTGTCTTTCTGGCTGGTATTTGGAACAGGTATCCGTTAGGAAGGTTTGAAATTCTCGTTGGCCAAATTAGGAACTATCTTGGTTACTTTTCCAAACTAACTGTCCTTTTTTGTGTATGTCCAGTTTAATGGAGAGCTAAGCTTTACAAAAAAAGTCTGATAAAAAAAAAAAAAAAAACACTGGGGCTCATTTATAAACACTGAGCAGATTTGCACATGGGCAGTAACCCATAGTAACCAACAGTGCCTGGCTTTTTATTTTTTAAGGCAGCTGTGGGTTGAACATTTTATTCACACCTTTGATTGGTTGCAGTGGGTTACTAACCCAGGTACAGATTTGCCCAGTGTTTATAAAGGAACCCCATTTATTTATATCCTGCTATTTTGTTAAACTTTTTTACTAGATTCAAGCGATCACAGCCCTTTAGCAGTGAAGATCTCTGCCTCAGATAGGGTTGTCATATTTAAAAAATACCTTTTTCAGTGTCATTATATAAATTATCATGCTTCATAATGATTAACATGATTGTTTACCTTCCAACAATTTTTTTTTCAAAGGAAGAAGTGTGGAAGCAAAAGACAGAACTCTGTCAATTGTGACCTGTATGGTTTGTTTGTGTGCAGTAGTGATGTGTGGGTCGGGCTTTTCCCCCAACCGCCCGAGTCCGACTTCCAGGTGCCTTTTATAGACCTGCCCCACTGATGATGTCACAAAAGGGGCAGGGCGAGATGCGCCCATCTATAAAAGTTCATGTCGGAAGCTGGCATTTGGAAGGTCTCTCAACCCACACCCACCTGCGACCCGGAAAGGGGGGTGTGAGGTCGGCCCGAACCTACAGGTATCGTGCAGGCCCGCACACCACTAGTGTGCACTGTGAATCCTAGGATCCGAAGGGGCGGTCCTTATTTTTTAAAATGGCAGTTTTCTATTTATGATTACTCAATAGCACATACTACTAAAAAGGTATATTTTTTATGAAAATGGTTTATTTACACAAAGCAGGGTTTTCCATATGAGCTGTTTTATGCAAAATATTTTTATAGAAACCTGCATTGTTCAGGGGTATCGTTTTTCTTTATATTAAATAAACCTCCAATAAGGTTAATTATATCTCAGTTGGGATCAAGTAAAAGGTACTGTGTTATTTTTAAAATTGTGAATTATTTGATAACAATGAGTCTATGGCCTGACTGTAATTTGGAGCTTTCTGGATAACCGTTTTCTGGATAATTGATTCCATACCTGTACTGAAGTTTAATTTCTAAAGCAGCATCAACTCATTGGTTAGCATGTTCAATTGTATTATATAAATGTTTAAAGCTTTCACCTTTTTGACATTGTTTAATATTCATAGATCAGACGAACCTGAGACTGTGGAAAAAGTCAGTGAAAAGTCAACTTCCATTACAGATGTTCATGAATTGATAAAAGTAACATTACAATGTGACTCTAACAATATAGCTTCTGAGACAAGAAATGCAAGTGAGCACCTGGAATCTGATGAAGCAGTGTCTGAAAAAAACCTAATTGAGCCCTACTTGCCTCCTCGTATACCTGCTTCAGTATTCAGTGCAAAAGTCAGCTGTATAGACAATGGCATTATATATGTGATTCCAGAATCATTAGGTAACCTGTGGCACTCATATTTGTTGTATGTATATGTCTGTGTTTGTTTTATATATATATAAAATTCTGCCTTCCAGTTCAAAATTATGGAATGGGGAGCATAGTCAACTATATACCAAAGATCGATATATCGAGACCAGCAGTCCCTATATTATGTGGTACTTTTCAACACATGGTACATATGTTGGTCCCTGTTGAGATCATGGAGAAAGATCCCAGTAGTGACTCTAACGTAGAACGTGTACAATGTGTTTAAAATAAAGGGAGTTATATAGGGAGTGCTGGTCTCAGGGCTGCCATCAGGGGGGTACTGCTGTACCGGGCCTGAAGGGGGTCTGGGCTGCACTTTTCGAAATAGGCAGGTGTACCATGACAGGAGCCGAAGTTGAAGTCACAAAAGGAGCCCAAGTTGAAGTCACGAAAGGTGCCCAAGTTGAAGTCACAAAGCCACGAATGAAACCGAACTTGAAGACACGAAAAGACCCAAAGCCAAGAACAGAGCCGAGTTTGAAGTCCCGAACACGCAAACAGACCCAAAGCCACAAACAGAGCCGAAGTTGAGCCCAAAAAAGATCCAAAGCCACGAACTGAGCTGTAGTTGAAGTCCCGAAGCCACGAACGGAGCCGAAGTTGAAGCCGCAATAAGACCCGAAGCCAGAAACGGAGCAGAAGTTGAAGCTGTGAAAAGACCCGAAGCCACGAACGGAGCAGAAGTTGAATCCGCGAAAAGACCCGAAGCCACGAACGGAGCAGAAGTTGAAGTCCTGAAGCCACAAGTTCAGTTCTACTGAACACCAATGTGTGTTTTTATTTTATTAAACCCCTGGCCACCAATGTATTATTTTAATACCCTATATTCCTGCCACCAATGTTTTCTTAAAAAATATTCTCTGGAGCCTGAAGCCGCGAAAACACCTGAAGCCACGAACGTAGCAGAAGTTGAAGCCACGAAAACACCTGAAGCCACGAACGGAGCTGAAGTTGAAGCCGCGAAAAGTCCCAAAACCACGAAAGGAGCAGAAGTTGAAGCCGCAAAAAGACCCGAAAGCCACCAAGGGAGCAGAAGTTGAAGTCCCGAAGCTGCGAAAAGACCCAAAGCCACAAACAGAGCAGAAGTTGAAGTCACAAAGCCACAAAAAGACCCGAAGCTATGAACGGAGCCGAAGTTGAAGTCCTGAAGCCACAAGTTTAATTCTACTGAACACCAATGTGTGTTTTTTATTTTATTAAACCCCTGGCCACCAATGTATTATTTCAATACCCTTTAGGCCCCTGCCACTAATGTATTTTTAAAAAATATTCTCTGGGGCCCAATTTTTTTCTTTTTTAACTTGTATGGGGGGGGCTGACGCCAATGTTTTTGTTTAAAAAAAACTTATGGGGTGTCCTGGCATCCACTTTTTTTTCTTATGGGGGACCCTGCCCACCAATGAATTTTAAAGAACTTTTATGGGGGGCCCTGGCACCACAGTTTTTTTTTAACTTTTATAAAGGGGCCATGACCATCAATGGCTTTTTATAACTTGTGTATTGGGGGGGTTTACTGTTTTTTTAGCGCTGATGTCTGTGTGGTCTTTTATCTGTGGGGTGGGCGTGGCTGGCACAGGGGCCCCCACATTTTGTTGTACGGGGTCCCTTGATTTCTAATGGCGGCCCTTGTGCTGGTTTACATATCAATTTTTGGTATATATACATAGTGGGTATTCACTCAAATGGCAGAAGTGGTAATACATTTTTCAGAGTAAAAGGCAGCCATAACCTCGGTAACTGTGTTTTACTCCCAGCAAGGTTTTTCCCCCACAGAGTAAGACTCTTTGCACACAATATGCAAAAAACTAATTTGTTCATTCCTTGGTCATGAATAGACTTAATTTAAATTCTAAATTACTGTTTATTGTTTTTCCTAGGAAAATAAAAGAAGGTACAGGGTATATCAGTTCTGTTTCTTTATGTATAGGGCATTTATTGTGGAAACAAATAATCAGTCATTTGTGATATGAGAGAACAAACAGTTTGTGAAGGAACTAATGTAAAAGTATTTTCTTTTCCCCTGTAAACAGGATTGTTTATTCAGGTGGACATACAGTACTCTGCAGCTTTTGTTATATTTTGAGATAAGGAGCAGCTCATTATACAGAGGTTTTATCTGTTCACTAGAATTATTATACTACCTGCTTCTCCAAAAACAGTGACTTAATAGTACTAGAAAATTAGAAAGGAAGTTAAACATAAAGAGGTTTACGCTTTTTATTGCAAGAAATATCAAAATCCATTTAAACTCCTTACTAGACCTATTGTCTAAATTGTGTGCAACTCAACCCCTATTTTCTTCATTCATGTTAAAAATACTGTTCATTTTAAGTAAACTAGATTTTTCAGTCAGAACGCTTAACTGGTTTAGATGTCATTATCTTCCTTGTTTCTGTGGCTTGCGTTTTTTTCTTAAAAAAAACATTAAATGAGATTCAATTATCTGTTTTTGTTTTAGTACCCACTGCTTTTTGTAATGATTTGGTACTTTAGAAGATGGGGAGGCACATTTATCAAGGGTCAAATTTCGAATTCATGTGAGTTTTTTTTAAAACTCCCTTAAATTCGAAAGAATTCTAAATTCAACTTAGGGAGATTTATTATTAAAATTGAATTTGTTAAACTCGAACGAATTTAAAGGACCCGAAAAATTATGGGGCAGATTTGTTAAGGTTAGAATTAGAATTTTTTTTATGGTCAAAACCATCAAATTTGACTAGGGAATTATTCAAACTCAATTCGATTTTTTTTTCTCAGAAAAAAATGTGAATGTCAGAAAGGCTGCAAACATCTCCAAAATGATCCCTGGACCTCTCCCATTATATATACTATATACAGCAATCCGGGAGGTTTTAGGTTGCAAATAGTTGAATTTGAATTCTTAAAGGGCCAGAGTATGATAAATATCGAAAATCAAATTAGAATTTTTTTTAAAAAAAACTCGAATCGACTTTGAATAATTCGATGGTTTTGACCATAAAAAAAATCTAATTCTAATTTTCAATTCTACCCTTAATTAATCTGCCCCATAATGTTAGCACAGTTTGTATGTTCTCACCTTGTCTATGCGGGTTTCGTCTGGGTACTTTGGCTTCCTCCCACACTTCAAAAATTTGCTCCTGCTGAAATTTACACTAGATAGTGAACATGAGAAGGACCTTAGAATATAAGTCAAAAGGGCTCAGGGACTGATATGAATTATGAAAAGTGTTGGTAAAGTGCTGCGTTTGCATTATACTTTGACTTTCCATCATACATCCTGAGTGCTATATGTAGCTGCTCTATTAATACTCCTGTGTGTCCGTGTGCTTAGCTTCCTGGGGAAACGTAATATGTTTTATTAATGAAAAAAGAATGTTCTGCACTGAAATCCATTATTCAAACATTGATTTTAATAAGTCTGACATGGGGCTAGACATATTGTCAGTTTCCCAGGTGCCCCCAGTCATGTGACTTGTGCTCTGATAAACTCTAGTCCCTCTTAACTGCTGCACTTAAAGTTTGTGATATCAACCTTCCCCCCAAGAAACCCATCCATAGAACAATGGGAAGGTAATAAGATAAAAGCTCCCTGGTAGATATAAGAACAGCACTCAATAGTAAAAATTCATGTCCCACTGCAACTCCTTCAGTTACATTGAGTAGGAGAAACAATAGCCTGTCAGAAAGCAGACTGGCTTTTTCTGAAAGCACATGACCATGCAAAATAACCTGAGGTGGCTGCCTATACACCAATATTAAAACTAAAAAACTACATTTGTTGGGTTAGGAGTAAAATTTTACATAGTAGAGTGAATTATTTGCAGTGCAATTTAGAAATAAAAACAATGCCAAAAAAATGAATGACCGAATCCAAGATTTTAATAATTTGTGTTTTTTGACCGGACCACAATGACTTCCTTGCAAAATTTCTAAACAAATGGCTTTTGCAAACATGGGCAGTATATGTAGTATCGCAATTCCAAAGTGTTATTTTTTTGTGCCACGATATTTAATATAACACCACAGCAGATGTTAGGGAATGCTTATCTATGCTTAGCGATAATGAGCGATGTAATATTTGCCAGCGAATGATTTTACATTACAAACAGACCAAAACATTTGCAAAAATACAATCGATTGTGACTTTAATTACATTCCCCCATAGAGATTTAAATTATGCAATTTGTGCTTGTTTACTTAGCTTTGAATACAATGTTTTTTTTGCCTAACATTAGAAACAGATCTTGAAAATATTATGAATGACCTTCACAAGTCCTTCAAATGTTTTGGTATTATGGGACACTATAGCTGGAAGGAAGGAGAAGGGTGTCTCATTAAAGGATCAGATGCTAGGCCATACAGAGGAAAAGTTCTTAAAATTCTTGGTGGCGAAATGATATTGGTAAGTTAATATATATATACCACTTTGGTTTTATATTTGTCACTAAAAAAAGCAGCACTTTAATTAAAATTCTGTGTTTACTTTTTTTTTTAATGTGATATGGGTCATTGTTTCGGTTTTTACCTGTACCATTATCATACCTAGAAATGCTCTGCCCTAGTCTATTTTAATAACTTCAAAAAACTGTTCCTGGAAAATGTGTTTTCTAGAAGGGATATCAGATTCCTTTATTGCATAATTTAAAGTTAATTTTCCTGAAACAAGACACAGACTGGTCCACTGGCACCTCTTACCACTAGTGTGGTGCAGTCCATTTGCCCTATTTCAAAATCAACATCTCCAACTAACATTATACCAAAAGTAGACTCCTTAAAGGCAGGCCCGGACTGGCTGTGGGTTCTGGCAAATGCCAGAGGGGCTGCCATAAGATACAATAGAAAGTCACTATTTAGTGGGCTGGTGGGAAGCTGATTGGGCCTCTCTGTACTTGGAATGGTAGGGCTTATTTTGACTCCCAGTCCAGACCTGCTTAAAGGGATACTGTCGTGGGAAAACATTTTTTTTTCAAAATGCATCAGTTAATAGTACTGCTCCAGCAGACATATTCTCTGAAATCCATTTTTCTAAAGAGCAAACAGATTTTTGTATATTTAATTTTGAAATCTGACATGGATCTATACATATTTTCAGTTTCCCAGGTGCCCCCAGCCATGTGACTTGTGCTCTGATAAACTTTAGTTACTCTTTACCCACCCCCCAGCAGCCCATCAACAGAACAATGAGAGGGTAACCAGATAATCACTCCCTTTTAGATCTAAGAACAGCACTCAAAAGTAAAATCCCTGTCCCACTGCGACTTCTTCAGTTACATTGAGTAGGAGAAACAATAATAGAAAGCAGTTCCATAGTGCAGCACTGGCTCTTTCTGAAAGGATATGACCAGACAAAATGACCGGAGATGGCGCCTACACACCAATTTTAAAAATAAAAATAATACACTTGTTGGGTTAGGAATGCAATTTTACATGGTAGAGTGAATTGTTCACAGTGTAAACAGTGTAATTTAGAAATAAAAAGTATGCAATAACATCATGACAGAATCCCTTTAACTTTCAAAATTCATCTATAGCAAAAAATTCAAAGGTGGACAAAACTCGCATTTGAAACCAGGCCACCCCTGTTCTGCCAGACAGCTTAAAGTCTTAAGAGCAGGTCTGGACTGAGAATTAAAATAGGCCCTGGCATTTCAGGTACACAGAGGCCCAATTAGCCCACACAGAGGCCCAAACAGCCCCCACCAGCCCACTAAATACTGACTTTCTATGGGACCTTATAGCAGCCCCTCTGGCATTTGCCAGAACCCACAGATTGCCAGTCCGGGCCTGCTTAAGAGCACCACGAGAGTAACCCTTTGAGCCACTTCATTCTCAGTGTCAAATTACAATCCTGGAAATGAGGCTTATTAGTTGCTAACCTAATTTTTTCCTAAAGTAGCCACACATTTGCTCATAAATTGGCAATTTGCATTTTTATCCCTCTTTCCAAAACTAAAGAACCCTAGAGAAACAACCTAGAAGGAAGCTGACAATAGTTGGCCAGGCACAGCAGTCTGAGGGGCATAGCCTCTAAACCTTTCTATTCTGCACAGTACATGCACATAAAGTAGAAGCGCAAGACACAGTTTAGTTCACTAAACAAGGGAAAGCCAATAAACCCCAGCATTATTAAAGAAGAAGGAAAGCTACCAAAGCAGTTTATTGCCAATAGATTAGCCACAATAGTGCAAGCTATAACACTGTATTTGTTCTGCAAAATGTTATGACACTCTCTCTGTTTGTTTAGGAAGCAGCTGCCATATTAGCTTGGTGTGACATCACTTCCTGCCTGAGTCTCTCCCTGCTCACTCTGGGTTTAGATTACAGCAGCGGGGAGAGTAGCAAACTGAACATGCTCAAACCCTAGCCCTGGAAGTTTAAGCTGAAGGCAGGAAGTCTGATACAGAAGCCCATGAGTACACAATAGAAGTAAAGAAATGCGGTGTTTCTTTTGCCAGAGGACTCAGAGCAGCATTACTTTGAGGATTTACTGGTGTATTTATATAGACCTTTGTGATAAAGCTTACTTAGTTTTAACCTTTCCTTCTCCTTTAAAAATTCTTAATTATAATAGCTTCAACATACAGTGGTGTGCAAAACTATTTGCCCCCTTCCTGATTTCTTATTCTTTTGCATGTTTGTCACACTTAAATGTTTCTGCTCATCAAAAACCGTTAACTATTAGTCAAAGATAACATAACTGAACACAAAATGCAGTTCTTAAATGAAGGTTTACGTTATTAAGGGAGAAAAAAAACTCCAAATCTACATGGGCCTGTGTAAAAAAGTGATTGCCCCCCTTGTTAAAAAATAACTTAACTGTGGTTTATCACACCTGAGTTCAATTTCAAAGGTTATAAAGCCATTTCTAAAGCTTTGGGACTCCAGCGAACCACAGTGAGAGCCATTATCCACAAATGGCAAAAACATGGAACAGTGGTGAACCTTCCCAGGAGTGGCCGACCAAAATTACCCCAAGAGCGCAGAGACAACTCATCCGAGAGGCCACAAAAGACCCCAGGACAACATCTAAAGAACTGCAGGCCTCACTTGCCTCAATTAAGGTCAGTGTTCAAACGGCAAAAAGAACATTAAGGCTCATCTCAATTTTGCTAAAAAACATCTCAATGATTGCCAAGACTTTTGGGAAAATACCTTGTGGACCGACGAGACAAACGTTGAACTTTTTGGAAGGTGCGCGTCCCGTTACATCTGGCGTAAAAGTAACACAGCATTTCAGAAAAAGAACATCATACCAACAGTAAAATATGGTGGTGGTAGTGTGATGGTCTGGGGTTGTTATGCTGCTTCAGGACCTGGAAGACTTGCTGTGATAGATGGAACCATGAATTCTACTGTCTACCAAAAAATCCTGAAGGAGAATGTCCGGCCATCTGTTCGTCAACTCAAGCTGAAGCGATCTTGGGTGCTGCAGCAGGACAATGACCCAAAACACACCAGCAAATCCACCTCTGAATGGCTGATGAAAAACAAAATGAAGACTTTGGAGTGGCCTAGTCAAAGTCCTGACCTGAATCCTATTGAGATGTTGTGGCATGACCTTAAAAAGGCGGTTCATGCTAGAAAACCCTCAAATAAAGCTGAATTACATTGATTCTGCAAAGATGAGTGGGCCAAAATTCCTCCAGAGCGCTGTAAAAGACTCGTTGCAAGTTATCGCAAACGCTTGATTGCAGTTATTGCTGCTAAGGGTGGCCCAACCAGTTATTAGGTTCAGGGGGCAATTACTTTTTCACACATGAAAATGTAGATTTGGATTTCTTTTCTCCCTAAATAATAAAAACCCTCATTTAAAAACTGCATTTTGTGTTTACTTGTGTTATCTCTGACTAATAGTTAAATGTGTTTGATGATAAGAAACATTTTGTGTGACAAACATGCAAAAGAATAAGAAATCTGGAAGGGGGCAAATAGTTTTGCACACCACTGTATACAACATCTTTCTTGTATTTTTCTAAGCCTGTGGTGCATCTGAGGAGTTTACTATAATATTAGCAAAACACACACTAAAGAAATGTATTCCTCATTGGAGTGAGAGAGGAGACCAGAGTACTTCGAGTAAACTCTTGTAAACCCCTTCAAGAGGTCTACTCAGTCAGACTTGGAACTAATGCTAGGACCCAAGCACTGCAAGCCAGCAATATTAAATCACTGAGCCACTGTGCTGCCCCCAAATCTTTAACAGTACTCAGTACCTGCATATCACATGTTTTTAAATCCGCTAGACTGATATAATCGTGGTAAGCATATCCTGGCATGGGTTCTAGTTTCTTTTTTTCCCAAACTCTTAAAGATACAGTAATGCCAAAAAATGTAAATCTTCTTAAGTAATAAAACCATAATGAACTGTTGTGCTGCACTAGTAAAACTGGTGTATTTGCTTTAGAAACACAACTATAGTTTAACTAAACAAGCTGCTTTGTAGCCATGTGGGCAGCCATTCAATGCTGAAAAAGGAGCAAAGGCACAGGATACACAGCAGATAAAAGATAAGGGCTGTAGTATACAGTGGGATTCTTTAGAACTTATCGGTTATCTACTGTGTATCCTGGGTATGAATGGCTGTCCCCATGGCTACACAGCAGCTTGTTTATATAAACGATAGTAGTGTTTCTGAAGCAAATACACCAGTTTTACCAGTGCAGGGAAACGGTACATTATATTGTCATTCCTCTAAAACACTTGAATTTTTGGTGTTCCTGTTCCTTTAATGCTGTTTATATTTCTCTCCATATATGAAAGCATGCAAATAAGCATTAATAATTGTCTTTATCAGGTTCAATATGTGGATTACGGATATATTGAAAAAATCCTTTTGTGCCATACTTCTGCCATTGTCTTCAATCCCGATGTTCCACTTTTTTGCATACCATGTCAGCTACATAAAACACTTCCCGTGAGTAACTTGTTTCTAAAGTAAAAACTTTAGTGGTAATTTTATTGCAGATACTGATACATCTGCAGCACCTGGAGCCCAGAATCTGTCTCTAACCAGAGAATTTGCTACAGGGTGTTGGCTTTTTCCCCCCACAGGTTGGTAACAAGTGGCAGCCAGATGCTATAGAACTTCTTAAAGAGCTACTTCTGGATAGAAATGTCAAAATTCATGTTGCGGTAAGTGATATTTGTTCTTTTGGGGTGCACGTTGCAGAATATACAGATACAATAAATGATGGGCAGTTCTGTCTTAATATAGTCTAAATAGTTAAAGGGGTGGTTCACCTTCAAACAACTAGTTGTTTCAAATAGATCACCAGAAATAACGACTTTTTCCAATGACTTTCTATTTTCCATGTGTGACGATTTTTCTAATATTGAAGTGTAAAGTGTCATTTTTTACCTTCTGAAGCAGCTCTGGGAGGGGGGTCGCCGACCCTTTAAACTGTTCTAAATTGATACATTTGGTTGTTACATTTCTTGTCTTTGTCCTGAGCAGAATCTCTGGGTTTCATTACAGGCAGCTGCTAGAATTGATGCAATAGCTACTAATATTCCAGAGATGCTGCTGAGAAATGGATCAACTAAATGTTGCAAAATTGTAATAGTTTTGAGTCTGTCCCTGAATTACTGAGCTGCCAGACTGAAACTCCAGAGACACAAACATTCAACTTTAAACTTAGATTTTGGAAAAACAGTAAAAAATAAATAATTGAAAGTAATTGAAAAAAAACAACTGAATTGAAAAAAGTGTTTGGAAGGTGAACAACCCCTTTAACTCTGGATACCCAGCAGTATTCTTAGGTCTGTGTCATCCTTTTTTTGCCAGTTACCAAAACCTCTTGCTTTTCTTTCTTTCACTGGAGACAGCCATGCTTCCGCAGTGTATTGTAAATTGCTATGCTGTCTCCCAAAGCTTTGGCCATTCCCTCCTTGCTGGCAGATGCAGCAAGTAGAATGAGCATCCACACTTCTCACAAGATCACAGGCACAGTATGCCAAGCTACTTTTGCGTTATATTACATTGTGTCCTCAAAATGTAAATGGCGCTTAGACTGCACTAAAAAAGGATGGGTTTGTGGTACTACCTACAGTCCAAAATAAATACTATACAACGGCTGGCATGAAGCACTGCCATATCAAAAATACCCTGAAGACGCTTCTGTTCTATGCAAGGGGAACAGTTCAATAGCTCCCCAGGCACTGCCATAACATTCTGACAGTCTTATCTCCTAAGAATAACGCACTTGAGACAAACTTTTAGGGAACCATGAGGTTAAGGAGACACAATCCCAAGGGGACATTCACACTCCTATGCGCATAACCAGATCAGCCAATCACACCACAACTCCCTCCTCAGATAGGGGGTTTCCTAGAGTGGATAAAATCCACTTTTAAATCAACTCACCCACAGTCTCAGGTGGTCAATGCAGGAGTCGGAACTACAGCTCCCAGATCAGGCTGATTCAGAGACACAAAGTGACTCAGACACTGAGCAGAACTCATTTGCAAAGCCAGAGGTGTTAGGTGTCCATCAAAAAAAGACACAAGTATTCCCTATGTTTAAATCAATCGCTCAGACAGTAAACATGGAATGGGAACAATCTGACCGCCTGGGCGACCCTAACAAAACGTTTATATGATACCTTTTCGATTCCGGAGGAACAACATAAATTATGGGATAAACCCCCCTGGGTAGACTCAGCAATTGCTTGACTTTCCAAACAAACAACCATTTCAACTGAAGACTCAGCCTTTAAGGACCCCATGGATTAAAAAGTTAGAAGTTAGTCATCACTTAAAGGGGAAGTAAAGTCTAAAATAGAATAAGGCTACAAATGCTGTATTTTGTATACTAAACATGAACTTACTGCACCACAAGCCTAATCATACAAATGATTTATGCTTTCAAAGTTGGCCACAGGGGGTCACCATCTTGTAACTTTGTTAAACATTTTTGCAAGACCAAGACTGTGCACATGCTCAGTGTGGCCTGGGCTGCTTAGGGATTGTCATAAATTATCAAAACAGAAAAACAAACAAAGCTGCTTGAGTTCTGCAGGGCTGTGAAGTAAGGCGCCCCCGCCCCGCTATTAATAAGTATGATTGATTCCCTGCAGAGCAGTTAGGGACAATTCCGATCTACAGCAGTAAATGAAGGGAGAATTTCTTTGCATACAATCAGGTTTCTTATAAAAACAGTACACATTTTTTAATTAAAGCATATTGGAGATAGGTTTCTTTTTCATTAAAGAATGTAAAAATTGGAGTTTATTTGTTTGCCTTTACATGCCCTTTAAAAAGGTTTATACACAAACTGCTGCAATCCTGAGGTCAGCTTAGCCCGCACAGCGAAACATTAGGCACAAGAAATCACACATCACCCCCCTACTTCAGTTGAAGAACTAGCAGGAGACATCAATAAACTGAATACAACACTGTCCTTCCTGGCAGACTCCGCCTTAGAAATAGTCTGATTAGCAGCAAAGTCTACTGCCAATGCGGTGGTCGTTGGATGTGCCCTTTGGCTACATCAGTGGTTGGAGATAAAGCATCTAAGAATAAGCTACTAAATTTATGTTGTACGGGGGAATCCCTGTTTGGGCCGGACCTTGAACAAATTATCACAGAGGTAACCGGATGGAAGAGTACATTCATAAATTTGGGCACCCCAACAGAGATATTACATTAATACTTAGTTGAGTCTCCTTTTGCAAATGTAACAGCCTCTAGTCGCCTCCTATAGCCTTTGATGAGTGTCTGGATTCTGGATGGCGGTATTTTCGACCATTCGTCTATACAAAATCTCTCCAGTTCAGGTTAATTTGATGGCTGCGGAGCATGAACAGCCTGCTTCAAATCATCGAATACATTTTCAATGATATTCAAGTCGGGGGACTGTGAGGGCAATTCCAGAATATGATACTGAACAATCTTTGTTTTCAGATATTTTGAGAGTTGCGGTCACTCTTCAGAGGAGAGTCAAACAGAAGCACAACTTGCAATTTTTCACTTTAAATACTTTTCTCATGATTGGACACACCTACCTATTAAGTTCAAGGCTTAACGAGCTAATCCTACCAATTTGGTGTTGCCAGTAATCAGTATTGAACAGTTACATGCATTCAAATTAGCAAAATTACAAGGTTACCCACATTTTTCACATTTGATTTTATCTCATACAACTGAATACTGCTTCACTAAAAATCTTTGTTCAGAAAACACCCCAGTGTTCCTGGGAAATGAAAAACATACAACTGTTATTTTTTTTGTTGGAAGTGGAGTAAATTTATTATGCAGGCTGAGAGGGGTTCTCCGCTCGACACCCCAATCTGACCATGCTCCGTTTGACGGCTTGGCACCTGAGACCAAACGCTGGGCCCAGAGGGGATTTAAACCACCAGCAGTAAATATCCTTATTCGGGCCCGTAAAGTATCCACAGCCAGAACAAGGTCTGGCAAACCTTCCGTTCTTCTAGACAGCTAATCTATGAACATAGCACGCCAAAAATAATAACAGAACTACTCACTTCAGGATTCGAGAAAGGACTGGCACCAAACACCCTTAGGGCACATATCTTGGCTGTGTTCGTGCTATCGCAAGTCAAACGGGCTGAGAACCCAGATATTAAACAACTCATACAAGGGGCTCTATAACTTAGACCCCCCCTTCAGGGATCCCACACCACCATGGGACCTAACACTAGTGCTATCACCCTTGCAGTGGGCACCCTTTGAACCCATGCAATCATGCGACTTGAAGTGGCTAACTCTAACGGTCACATTCCTCGTTGCATTTACTTCGGCCAAAAGAGTCTCCGAATTAGGGGCTCTTTCACATGAGGAACCATGGCTAATTATCCACTACGATAAGGTAGTCCTTTGAACAGTTCCTGGATTCTTACCAAAGGTGATATCTAAGTTCCATATCAACAAAGCGCTTCCTACCTAAGAGCATCCTACCGGTATTCTGCCAATTCTGAGCAACGACAAAGAGAAACAGCTCCACAAACTAGGCATAGTAAGAGCGTTAAAAATTCATAGAATCCAAATGGCTGCCTTCAGGCGTTCAGATTCACTACTAATCTCCTACTATTCAACACACAATGGCACACAAGGGCTAGGTAGTATCCAAGCGGACTATTGCAAGATGACTGATGGAAACAATTGACCATGCCTACACTTAAGAAGAAAAGCACATTTCACATTAAAGCACACTCAACGAGGGCACAAAACACTTCCTGGGCCCTTCAAAATTTGGCTACACCTGGACAGATCTGAAGTGTAGCCACATGAGCTTCACCGAACACCTTCAAGTTTTATATGTTAAATGTTTTCACTTCCAAACCGGCCGCATTTGGTCGCAAAGTTTTACAAACTGCCAAAGATGGACCTATGTGTTAGTTATTGTTACCCACCCTTTTTATGGGACAGCTTTTGGACATCCCCATACCTTTGTACTGAAAGGAGGGCCGACTATAGGAAAAGGGATTTTGTATCCAATGTAAAATCCTTTTCTAGTAGGCCCGAACTGTCAGTGCAGTTAGTCCCACCTAGACTGATTTTAATATGGGAAAAGGGGACTATCTTATCTCTATCACCATTTCATACTGTTGTCTCTTGACTTTCCTTCATACTTGCTGTCTCACCTCACTAAGCTTTACAACAGAAATGGGAAACAGAGGTGGTGCCAGCCTATATATCCAAGAGACCAGTTCTTCTGTCCTGCCTCCAGAGATGAACCTGGACAATAACCCATACGTTTGCACTGACAGTTCGGGCCTACTGGAAAAGGATTTTTCGCTGAATTCAAAATCCCTTTATGCAAATTAGGGTTTGGTCAGGCACAAGGATTCGTCTGAATCCTGCTGAAAAAGTTTGCATCCTGGCCAAATCCCGAAGCTGTGATCCCAGCTCAAGGTACATTTAATTTTATGGTCAAGGTTTTTCTATTACAGCTGCAGTAAGAAAACCTACAGTACTCTTTATCTGGAACACAGGGTAAAGCTGTGTTGGCATTAAAAGGAGGGTGATATGTTGAATGAATATTGTACTATTAATGCACATTAGCCAAAGAATTAACCTAGTGGGTTAACCTAGTGCAACGTCACTACAGGTATTTTCATCTTGAAAATGTACATTCAAGTACAGAACTGCAACCTTTTATTATTATTTTTGAGAACACACATGGGATACATTATAAGTGATGTAAAGTTACGTCTCTAGAAGCCACATAATGTATACATATTATATACATAATTAATATAAAGTCAATATTTGTATGTACCATAATTTAGTCCTATGTAATTTGTTTTTCTTTTTTAGGAGCCCCCCACAGTACCTGGAGGTGTTGCTTCTGTTGATATCTATTGCAACAGTGCATCTGTGTCTCGTATTCTGGAGCAGTATTCCCACTGTGTTCCAGAAGATTCTGACAAAAGATCCAAATTTGTTAGCATTATTTTTATATAATTTGTAAGCATTATATTTTGCTCCTAGCATTTGGACTTCTGATTGTCTTCTCTTTTTTTTTTCTTTTAGGAAAGAAGCTATGAGTCCAAACATTGTCTAATGAAAAACCAAGGAGATCAGTACTGTGTACGTTCTCTTTTTATAAATTGTATGCTTAAAGAGGTTATTCATCCTTGAGTTCATTTTTTGTATGATTTAGAGTGATATTCTGAGATAATTTTTATTTTATTTTTTTTATTTGTGTTTATTTTTGAGTTACATAGTTTTTTATTCAGCAGCTCTCCAGTTTGCAATCTGGCAAATTCCCCTAGCAACCATGCATTAAGTGGAATAAGAGACTGGAATATGAATAGGAGAGACCTGAATAGAAAGATGACTAATTAAAAGTAGCAATAACTACATTTGTAGCCTTTTAGATTTTTTTTTTTATATTTAATTTTGAAATTTGCCAGGGGACTGGACATGTCAGTTTCTCAGGTGCCCTCAGTCATGTAACTTGTACTCTGATAAACTTTAGTCCCTCTTTACTACTATACTGAAAGTTGGAGTGATATCACCCCCTTCCCCCTCCCAGCAGCCCATCAGCAGTCTATCAACAGACCAATAGGCAGCTACCAGAAAACCTTTGCTGCATAAATTGTTTGCATTTCTAAAATTGCTCCCTAGTCCCACTTAGTAGTAGATAAGAGAATAGCACCCTAGCAGCAAAAACTCCGCTTTGTGTGTTATTCTCACATATACCACTGAGGAGCATGACTTGGGTTGTATTGAAGTACAATGTGAAGGGGAGAAACAATAGCCGTCTCAAAGCAGTTCCATCCTAAAGTGCTGGCTCCTTCTCAAAGCTCAGAATCAGACACAATACACTTAATAAAATACATTTATTGGTTCAAGAATATTTTAAATGGTAGAGCCAATAATTTGCAATGGAAACTGTGTAATTCAGATATAAAAAGTAAATCATCAAAAACCCCCCCCCCCCCCCCTATAATTTGTACACTAACTATTTCAACCCAAATTGTTTCAGGAGGCAAATATGTTCCGAAAGTCAGATCTGGATAAGGTTTTTGATCTAAGTTTTGAGGTAAGTTTTTGTATTTTTCAGAATATATATTGGCTATAGGTAATTTTTTTAGCATCCTCATTAGACTTACCAAGAGCTTGGCTCTTTCATAAATCATTTCATTTTCATTCCGCGCAAATTGCAAAAATAAAGTGTGTGCCATGGCTCTGATCTAGAGATAGACAGCTCTGAGCATGCAACCAATGTATAATGTATTTTCTGCAAGCTTTCTGGGATTTGTTCATCTCCAAATTTTGTGGTAAACCTATGAAATAAGCTCATGACTCATGTTGATGATCATACTTGCCACTGACTGGGTCAGCCTTACTGTTATCACTGACAATGAGCAAGGTCAGGTTTGACTTCATTCTTGCATGCGCCTGTGGGAGGATCGCAGTGAAGAGGACCAGAAGCTGCCGTACCACTCTGCAATTTCTTTGTATTTTGAGAAGACCCATGGAAATTGAAAAAAAAAAAAACCCAAAAAAGTTATTTAAATATTAGCCAATTTTGTCTCCCCCCCTTTTCCATTTCTACTTCTGGAGGAAATTAGCTTAAAACCTAAGGGGCACCACAGTGATCTAGCACAGCCTGTGTCTGGCAGTTGTGGACTAGCAATGTTACACACAGAACCATGGTCGGCCCAGACCTGCTCCCCTGGCTGAATGGCTGATACAGCTGTACAGCATTTTCCGTGCATGTGCACCGGCAATTTAGAGGTCTCGAGGGGGCTGCCAGGAGAGCCCTTTGTTTTGCAGCCCCAGTGGGCCCCCAAGGCTCCAGTCCGACACTGCAGAACTGTGTTTCATTGCTGGTCCCAAGGGCACTGCGCCAGTGAGGCAAGTTAAGAAACTCTCCTCAGGCAAAATTGCCTCTCCTAGTAATTTTAAAGGAACAGTAACATGAAAAAATTAGTGTTTTAAAGTAATATAAAATGATGCAGTGTTGCCCTGTACCGGTAAACACTACTATTGTGTATATAAACAAGCTGCTGTGTAGCAATGGGGGCAGCCATTCAAAGGAGAAAAGGCTCGGGTTACACAGCAGATAAGCTCTGTAGAAAACAATGGTGTTATCTGTTATCCACTATTTAACCTGTGCCATATAGCCTTTTTTCAATTTCCGCTACACAGCAGCTTGTTTATATGAACTATAGTGGTATTTCTGATGCAAGCACATCAGTTTTACCAGTGCAGGGCAACACTGCATTATATTTTCATTCCTTTAAAATACTTTTATTATTTGGTGTTACTATTCCTTTAAGATCTAAATTCCGGTTATGACTGCACTTTCAGGAGCAGCTTTTTAAACTAGGCAAGAAATGTTTTGCCTGAAAAGCCATTCATCCTGATGAAGGGTGGGTGTTTCCCCCCTGAAACGTTGAATGTTTGGTGGCTGAATAAGGGGATACTCCCCGACTGCATTAACCAGTGTGTGTGCGTATCCGTTTTCTATACACATTCGTTGCCTGAAAAGCCACCAGTGACTTGCATGGAAATCATCTACAACAGTTTTTCAGGAAATAGTCTGGGTGGAGGGGAAGTATTGTATGCTTTTGCTCGCCCTTGCGGTGACCAAGTAAAACGCACCATGAGTAATAGCACACAGGTCATTTGAGCACTACTTTTTTATGTAGGCAAAATAATGAGGTGCCCAAAAACATCCCATGTACAGTTCTACTTGTATACAGGTATGGGATCTGTTATCTTTAAACCCGTTATCCAGAAAACTCAGAATTTGGAAAGGCTGTTTCCCATAGACATTTAATCCAAATTTTTTAAAAAAAAGATTTCCTTTTTCTCTGTAATAATGAAACTGTGATTTGTACTTCAGACAGACTAAGATATAATTAATCCTTGTTAGAGCAAAACCAGCCTGTTTAGTTTATTTAGGGGCAGATTTATTTTAGGGATGCACCTGAATCCAGGATTCGGTTCAGGATTCTGCCTTTTTCAGCAGGATTCATCCGAATCCTTCTGCCCGGCCAATCTGAATCCTAAAGGTAGCCATACACTATAAGATCCGCTCATTTGGCATGGTCGCCAAACGATCGGATCTTAACCCAATATGCCCACTAACGGCTGGGCAATATCGAATGAATCCGAACGATCGGATTACAATACTACGAGTGTGCTCCGACGGGTCGCAGGACCACATCAACTAGCCGATGTGGTCCTGGATCGTACAAAAAATCAAACTTGACCCATCGATATCTGGCCAATTTTTGGCCTGACATCGATCGGGAGGACCCGTCGGGAGTCTCCACACGGGCATATAAACTGCCGAATTGGTTTAAAGGACCAATATCTGTGTATGGCCACCTTAATTTGCAACAAGAAAGTATATGTTTTCTCCTTCCCACCCCTAATTTGCATATGCAAATTAGGATTCGGTTCAGTATTCGCCTGAATCTTTCGTAAAGGATTCGGGTGTTCGGCCGAATCCAAAATAGTGGATTCGTTGCATCCCTTATTTATTTATTATTTAATGGTACATTAGAATTTTTGAGTTTTTTTTTGGTCAAAATTTACAGATTAGAATTTTAAATCCCCAAATCAAAATTGAATTTGTATGAGATTTATCACATCTTGACCCCGGACACAGTTCTATTTCGAATATTTGCCACCTAAAACCCGTCGAGTTCATGTACAAAACCGCTTGAAGATCTTAATTGCCTTCCTGAGATTCAAGGTTTTTTTTGAGAGGAAACCTCGATTTGAATTTTCAGGTTGTTTGTATTCAATGGAATATTAGACGTTCGCGTTTTTTCATAGATAACCTCCCATTCGAGTTGTGAGTGCATTCAAATTTATTAGAGGTAAAAAATAATCACATAACTTCGAAATTCCGCTTTTGATAGATCTGCCCCTTACATGATTTTCTAGTAGACAAAGTATGAAGATCCAAATTACCGAAAGATCTGTTATTCGGAAAACCCCAGGTCCTGAGCATTCTGGATAACAGGTCCTATAGCTGTACCTGAAAATGATTTTTGCATAATTAAAGATGTAATTGTAAGAAAAGTTTGCGTATGCCTTAAAGGAGAAGGAAAGGTTTAAAACTAAGTAAGCCTTATCAGAAAGGTCCATCTACATATACCAGTAAACCCCCAAAGTGGTGCTGCTCTGAGTCCCCTGTCAAAAGAAATACAGTATTTCTTTCCTTCTATTGTGTACACCAGGGCTTCTGTATCAGACTTCCTGCCTTCAGCTTAAACCTCATTGCCCTGGGCAAGAGCATGCTCAGTTTGCTCCTCTTCCCCCTCCCTTCTCTACTGTAATCTGAGCCCAGAGCAGGGAGAGACTGAGGCAGGAAGTGATGTCACACCATGTTAATACTGCAGCTCCTATCCTAAACAGAGAGTTTCTAGAGCTTTTTACTCGGGTATGGTACAACATTCTACAGAATAAATATAGCATTCTAGCTTGCACTATTGCAGCTAATCTATTGGCAATAAAATGCCTCCGTAGCTTTCCTTCTCCTTTAATGACACCTATTATTTGTAAGTGTAATCACTATGGAATACAGCATCTGTCTGCCCTTTTCTACTATCTGCACTGCTGTTCTTCACTGCATGTACCAATTACAGAAAGGAAAAGCAACTGCCTCACATCTCTTTTGAATTACATTTTACTTGCCTATTTAAAGTTATTCTTTTTACCTTTTATAGAACTTACTTTCACCTGATCAGGAAACACCAGTTTTGCCCAGATATACTGTACCATCACTGCCTGCTCCAGGAGAGCATTTTCTTGTTAAAGTTCGGCACATACAGACACCGAATAAAGTAAGTTGACATAATATTTAATTGTATGATACAAAAAAAAAAAAAAAATATGTATATATATATATATATATATATATATATATATTTTTTTTTTTTTTTTAATTATATAAAAGCAGTGTAACAGCACTAAAATATGTAAGTTTAAAATGCATTTTATAATTATGCTTGCTAATGTTATTTAGTGTTCTCGTATACAGTGGTGCTTTAAAGTTTGTGAACCCTTTAAAATGTTCTATATTTTTACATGAATGTGACCTAAAACATCATCTGATTTTCAAGCAAGTCTAATAAGTAGATGGATAAAACCTAGTTAAACAAATGAAATATATTTGGTCACGTATTTATTGAAAAAAAAATCCAATAACATATCTGCGTGTGGCAATGTTGGACTGGGAAGCACATTACAGTTCAGCAATACTTTTGAATTTGCCGCACACCACTTACTTCATGTTACTGGGTGCATCCATATCCCTGGCCGCTTCCAAGCCCAACACTGCAACGGTCCAAAGTAGGGAAGAAGCACACCAGTTCAGGTGCTGCTAGGCAATGCCTTTAGCACATTTATTTGCAGAAGTATTAACACACAAGCTTTTGGGGGTGCACCTAAGGAAGGGGTTGGACCCGAAAGCTTGTGTATTAATACTTCTGCAAATAAATGTGCTAAGGGCATTTCCTAGCTGAACTGGTGTGCTTCTGGTGTGTTGGACTGGGGTTTCTGGACTCACTGGGGGCCATCACTATAGTGAGATGTCATGTCAAGGTGTCCCACCAGCCCAGTCCTTCAAAAGTAGATCCATATTCACTTACTTTCGCTTAATATTTGGTGAGACCCCCTTGCGCAGCAATAACTACAACTATACATCTTCGATAATGGTTGATCAATTAACTCAATGACATTTTAGCCCATTCCTCCATACAGAACAGTTTCAGCTCATGGGTTTTTGTGGGTTTCCTTACATGAACCACTTAAGATATTTCCACATTTCAATTTGATTAAAGAGATTCTGTTATGATTTTTATGTAGTTTTTTCTAAATTACATAGTTTACACTGCAAATAATTCAATCTACAATGTAATTACTGAACCAGCAAGTGTAGTTTTTTTGGTGTGTAGGTGCATCTCAGGTCATTTTGCCTGGTCATGTGCTTTCAGAAAGAGCCAGCACTTTGGGATGGAACTGCTTTCTGGCAGGCTGTTGTTTCTCCTATTTAATGTAACTGAATGTGTCTCAGTGGGACCTGGATTTGACTATTGAGTGCTGTTCTTAGATCTACCAGGCAGCTGTTATCTTGTGTTAGGGAGCTGCTATCTGGTTACCTTCCCATTGTTCTGTTGTTTGGCTGCTGGGGGGGGGGGGGTGATAGCACTACTTGCAGTACAGCAGTAAAGAGTGACTCAAGTTTATCAGAGCACAGGTCACATGACTGGGGGCAGCTGGGAACTGGCAATATGTCTAGCCCCATGTCAGATTTCAAGATTAAATATAAAAAAATCTGTTTGTTCTTTTGAGAAAAGGATTTCAGTGCAGAATTCTGCTAGAGCAGCACTATTAACTGATGCGTTTTGAAAAAAACATTTTTTCCCATGACCGTATCCCTTTAAGGTCAGGACATTGCCTTGGCCATTCCAGAACATTCACTTTATTCTTCTTCATGCATTCTTTGGTAGAACGGCTTGTGTGTTTAGGATCCTTGTCTTGCTAAATGATCCACTGTCTCATTTCACGGAAAGATGTCTTGACATTTTCATTTAGAATTCTCTGGTATAGTTCAGAATTTTTTGTTCACTCAATGACTGCAAGCTGTCCAGGCCCAGATGCAGCAAAACAGGCCCAAAACAGAACATTCCCACCACCGTTTTTCACAGATAAGGTTCTTATGTTGGAATGCAGTGTTTTTATTTTTCCAAATGTAACACTGCAAAGCCATAAAGTTCTATTTTTGCTTTATCCGTCTACAAAACATTCTTCCAGTCTCCTCCTTGTCTGTCCACATGATCTTTAGCAAATTGTAGACAGTCAGCAATATTTTTTGGGGAGAGCAGTGACTTCCGCCTTGCCACCCTGCCATACACACCATTGCTGTTCTGTGTTTTCCTGATGGCGGACTCATGAACATCAACATTCTCAATGTAAGACAGTCCTTCAGTCACTTATCAGTTACCTTGGGCTCTTTTGTAATCTCCTTATTCCTAGGACTATTGGACTCCTTTCAGTTGGAGTTATCTTTGGTTGTCCACTTCTGGGTAGGGTAACGACTGTCTTGAATTTCCTACATTTGTACTCAATCTGTACATAGTCTGTTGATAGGTGGAGCCTTTAGATATAGTCCTGTAACCGTTTCCGGGTTTATGGGCATAGACAACTCTTTATTTCTGAGCTCCTCAGACACCTCCTTTGTTGGAGCCATGACACACATCCAAAAATGTGTTGCATGTGTGTTCAAGCTTTGCTGAACACACATCCCCGTTCTTTAAAGGAGAACTAAAGCTTAACTAAAAAAAGTATGGTAGAAATATTGTACATTATGGTTTGGGCTTCTGTACCAGCCTAAGGCAACCACAGCCGTTTAGCAGTAAATATGTGTCTCCAAAGATGCCCCAGTAGCTCCCCATCTTCTTTTCTGCTGATTCACTGCACATGCTCTGTGCTGCTGTCACTTACTGAGCTTAGGGACCCACTCACAATATACAGTACACATAGAATAGAAATGTCACAATATAAGGCTGATTAGTAATTAATACAGATAATTACTACATGGCAGCACAGAAACCAGTACAATTAGCATCAGAATTTAATAATCAGCCCTGTAGCATCAGCTTATATTACAGGGGAAGCTCATTTTCTGCTGGATAATTAGTGACGACCCCTAAGTTTAGCTTCTCAACAGCTGCTCAGAGCCCACTGAGCATGTGAGTGTCGCAGACACTTTCCAAGATGGTGACCCCCTGTGACAAGTTTGAAATCCTGGATCATTGCTGCTATTGACAAGCTGAACCTTGCAATAAGCTGGTGCAATAAATTCAGTATAAAAAAATGACATTTTTAGCCATATTCATTTTTTGGATTTAGTTCTCCTTTAAGTAAAACAGGGTCTGGCACTCACATCTGATTGCCATCCCATTGACTGAAAACACCAGCCTGTGATTTCACCTTGAAATGATATGATAATCCTAAGTATTTCCTTATTTTTGCCATACGCAAATATAATAGGTTTTCTTTTACTACTTTTAAGACTTGTTTGAAAATCAGATGATGATTAAGGTCACTTTCATATAAAAATAGAGAAAATTGAAACCTTATAAAGGGTTCACAAACTTTTAATCACCACTGTATATGTCACTCTCTTGTAGGTAGGGGCTGTCCCTTGCTCTCAGGATGGTCACATTTAGGGATGGGCGAATTTTTTTGCCGTGGAAATGTAGCCCATAGACTTGTATGGCATCGTGCATCAAAAAAAAAAAGACACGTGACTAAAAAATGTCGTCGCCCATAGACTTTAATGGGTGTCGGCGACAGGAAATTTTTAACGAAATTTTTAACGAAATTCACCCTTCCCTAGTCACAGTCAAACTGCTTGCAACCCCAGCCAATAGTAAGGAAACAGGGAAATATCAACACACCTAATGCTTTATTATTGCTGGCAGTCTGAGCAGCACTGAGGTCTGTATGCTTATTTTAGCAAATATAGTTCTAAAATGCATTCTAAATGTTCAACTTTTCATCCATAAAGTAAAAATATTTTCTTTATAAGTGAGCAAAAATAATGTACTTTGCTCTAGTGTAACAGATTGAGTTTTAGCATAGCAATACATATACATTTTATTCCACTAGAAACAACCATGAAACCTAGTCAAATTTACTGTATAAAGGAACTCGTTGCTTTCTATGGGAATGTGATGTATCTTTTTGCATTACATAATTCATTCAGGTGTTTTTTTTTTTTTTTTGAAAACCCACTTAGGGGGTAAAGAAACAACCTTGGAAAGAAGCTACGGTGTGATAAAACAAACTTTTAATCTGGAGGGAAAAAATGTCAACTATTCTGTTATTGCTTAGTTGCTCCTAACTGCTTCAACAAATGGCATGTGTATGATAACTAGGGATGCACCGAATCCACTATTTTGGATTCGGCTGAACCCCCAAATCCTAAGAATCGACCGAATCCTAATATGCATATACAATTAATGCAAATTAGGGGTGGGAAGGGGGAAAATAATTATTACCTCCTTGTTTTGTGACAGAGAGTCACATTATTTCCTGCCCGAATTTGCATAAGCAAATTCGGGTTCGGCCGGGCCGAATCCTGCCCGAATTCCGAATGCTGGATTCGGTGCATCCCTAATGATAACCTTTGCTCCCTTCTCTATGTGGTTTTTGATGTTGGATAGCAGCCAGACATGAATTCTTTGGTAAGTGACCCCTACCGTGAGGGCAAACATACCAAAACCCTCTATAACACATACACATAATTGGCCCCGAGACTCTATGCAAGGGCTATGTACTGTCTGGATTCTACATTCAGACTAAACTGGGCATGCTCCCCAAATGGCACCCCATTGGCACAGCAGTATTATCTGTGATTGGCATCATTACAACTCATGGCCAGATTGGTCCTTATAATGGCACGCCTGGCTGATCATGTGATTGGTCCTTCTGGAAGCTGCCTTTGTTGGTTGCCAGAAGGAATCAAACCCTGTTCTGCATTTACGAAAAGGGGCTGTTCCCTTTCTGGCTTACAAAGGTGGCTGTTAAAGGGGACCTGTCATCCAAAAAAAAATATTCAAAATCCTATTTTTTCACATTAGCCAAGCAAAATGAACTTTAATTACACTATATAAATTATTTGAATCGTGTTTCCTTCTGTCTGGGAACTCATAATTATAGCAAGCGAAAGGAGCCATTTTGTGGACACTGTTATTAAGACCAGCATTGTGTCATCTCAGAATCTTGTTTGTGCACCAGAATGGGGGACCTGATGTCCATCCCGATGCACTAGCTACACAATTAAACAGTGAAGAGAGCGATGGAATGTGGGGGGAGCAGTGACATCTAGGAAGTGCTGAATGGAAAGTTAATGTAATTGCTTGCCCCGCCTCTATGCCTAAGTCATAGAGAAGGGGCAGACAATATTTGATTGACAGCTGAGATTTTTAAATGAGTTTAATGAATGCTTAAAGGAAAACTATACCCCCCAAACAATGTAGGTCTCTATTAAAAGATACTGAGTAAAACAGCTCATGTGTAAAACCCTGCTTCATTTAAATGAACCATTATCATAATAATATACTTTTTTAGTAGTATGTGCCATTGGGTAATCATAAATAGAAAATTGCCATTTTAAAAAATAAGGGCCGCCCCCTGAGATCGTACGATTCACTGTGCACACATACAAACCACATGTAAGGTCACATGAGCCAATTAACAGACAGAGTTGTGTCTTTTGCTTCCTCACTTCTTCCTGTTACAGTTAGTGTTGTAGTATTTCTGGTCAGGTGATCTCTGAGGCAGCACAGATAGAGTCACAAAATGGTGGTTCAAGGCAAGAGATGTAAAAGGACAATATTTATGTAAATATATATTTCAGTTTGGTAAGATTCTTTAATATGTCATTCAATTTGATATAAACTATGGACCCCAATGCTCGAACCCAAAAGTCTTCAGCATTAAATAAATCCATTAGTGTTCATTACATCTTTGAAAGAACATCAGAAACATACACAATAATATATGTGCATATACAAACTGTAGTTGCACAAACCTTAAAATCAGTTGCTTGTGTTTTTTTAATTAATTTGGGTGAATTAAAAAAAAAAAAAAAAGGGTACAATGTCTGCCATTAATATGTACCAGGGAGGTGTTTTAGTTCTTATTTTTTTTTTTTGTTTTTTAAGAAGGATCTTAATTTGTCTTTCCTTTTAGGTATATATCAGCAGGAACTTAACAAATAACCTCCTGTGTGATCTAGATGAGAATACACTGTGCTGTGACCCTGATGAGGATTCTCTAACGTCAAAGATTATATGGATCAACAAACATGCCAATAAACTGTTACGCTTGACTAATTTTAGATCAGGTACTGTATAAGAAAAGCTGACTGTTCTGAAAGACGAGGTGAAGGCACAACTAGAACAATGTTTGCTCCAGTGTACAGTATTTTAATCTCTGAATTTATGGATTCCCCTGAATACGGAGTCCTCAGACAAAGAGATTACCAAATACTGATCCAGATCCTAATTTGCACATTTTACATTTGAACACAAAAATGGCATCTTTTTGGTGACATTTGGGACCATTGTTTTGGTGCTTTAAATTGACAGATTGGATGTCGTCTGGTTTAGGCACTGATGATAAAGTCAAATCATGCAAAAATGATTGGATTTCTCTGATTCTGGATTTGATGAATTCATGCTTCTTGATTCAGGGAGATTTGGTAACCATTGATATGGATGAAAATAATATTTCTTAGAATAAATCTTGCCAGATTATAAATTGTCCAAGTGTTTTACCATGTATGGGTTATAAAATGAACCATCTTTATCACAATCTCAGGGTTGCGTTTATGCTAATGTTTTGTCCTTCTCCTTATTCATAAAATATTGGCCTTAAAACTATTCATTTTTTAAACCAAAGCTTTTCAGAAGCACCTGCTTATTATGGCCCAGCATGTACAAGATTTCTATAGACATTGTTGTGTAACTTCAATGTTCCCGCCTAAATATACTGTAGCCCCCCCCTCTTCCTTTTACCATTACTATTGATGATATGGTCATTAGCCCTGTTAATTCAGCATTCTGATTGGGGGTCATTTTTGACCTGTCTCTTTTTCATCTAATTTCATTAATACTACTGCCAAAACCTGCCACTTTTCCTCTGCAATATAGCCAATATACACCCCCCCTTTCTTTCACAAATAGACAAAACACTGCCCTTATCCTATCCCTTTTAGACTATTGCAATCTCATACTAACCAGTCTTCCTGACTCCCATCTCTCTCCACAGCAATCAGTCTTACATTTTAAGGATACTCTCTCCTAAGAGGGAAACTGTTTAACCCCAAAATATTCAGCATGGCTGCCTGTTAAGCAAAGGATAGCATATAAAATGCTTTTCCTAACATTCAAAATCTGAGTAAAATGGCTCATTTCAGACATTGTTCAGAAGAACAGCGTACAGATGAAGCCACTTGGATTTGTGAGTTAAATGCGTCATGACTCAGGGGTAATTGAAGAAACTGTGTTATCTTAAGTCATCTTAACTCATTTAATGCATTTAACCTTTTCATTAGCATACCAAAGCTCCATTGTTCACAATGGTGAATGCTTTAATTAGATGGGATGTTGTGACGCAGTTTTCTGTGTTAAATGAGATAAATGGGATATCTGTGTTTAGTTATTCTGTGTCAAACAGACAAACCAAAGTGGCTGCATCTGTACTTTGATTAAAAAGTTGATTGGAGAGGGGAAAGAAGTGCAGAAAATGATAGGTTGCTGCTAAAATGATCTGAAATGCTTTAAAATGACATCCACAACCTGAAAATGTGGAAGAAAATGGGAAAACTACCATTGGAATGGATAGAAGAATAGCCAAAATGGCAAAGACTCGAAGATGGTCAGCTCCAGGAAGATGAAAGAAGGAGTAAAGTTACCTGTGATACTGGTACAATTAGAAGACTCCTATGTGAAGCCAAACTATCGGCAAGAAGCCCCCGCAAGTATCATTGTTGGAATAAAAGACAGGCCAAAGAACACATTGACCTAAATAGAAATGACACAACATTTTGTGGACTGATGAAAGCAAGATTATTCTGTTTAGGTCTAGGGGCTAGAGACAGTTTGTCAGATGACCCCCAAACACTGAATTCAAGTAACAGTATAGAGTGAAGCCGGTGGCACAAGCATCATAATATGGGGATGTTTCTTATACTATGGTGTTTCTCATATGGTGTTGGGCCTATTTATCACATATCAGGGATTATGGATCAGTTTCAATACATCAAAATACATGAAGAGATCATGTTGCCTTATGCCAAAGAGGAAATGCCCTTGAAATTGGAGTTTCAACAAGACAAATACATAAATTGGGTTGAAAAAAGACAAAGTCCATCAAGTTCAACCCCTCCAAATGAAAACCCAGCATCCATACACACACCCCTCCCTACTTTTAATTAAATTCTATATACCCATACCTATACTAACTATAGAGCTTAGTATCACAATAGCCTTTGTATTATGTCTGTCCAATAAATCATACAAGCCATTCTTAAAGGCATTAACTGAATCAGCATCACAACATCACCTGGCAGTGCATTCCACAACCTCACTGTCCTCACTGTGAAGAACCCCCTACGTTGCTTCAAATGAAAGTTCTTTTCTTCTAGTCTAAAGGGGTGGCCTCTGGTACGGTGATCCACTCTATTTGTCTATAATGTCCTCTAATGTACTTGTAAAGTGTAATCACGTCCCCTCACAAGCGCCTTTTTTCCAGAGAAAACAACCCCGACCTTGACAGTCTACCCTCCTAATTTGTCTTCCCTCCCTCTAACCAATTTAGTTGCACTTAGTCTCTGCACTCTCTCCAGCTCATTTATATCCCATTTAAGGATTGGAGTCCAAAGCTGCACTGCATACTCCAGATGAGGCCTCACCAGGGACCTATAAAGAGGCATAATTATGTTTTCATCCCTTGAGTTAATGCCCTTTTTTATGCAAGACGGAACTTTATTTGCTTTAGTAGCCACAGAATGACACTGCCCAGAATTAGACAACGTGTTATCTTCAAAGACCCCTAGATTCTTCTCATTTAAGGAAACTCCCAACACACTGCCATTTAGTGTATAACTTGCATTTATATTATTTTTGCCAAAGTGCATAACCTGCATTTATCAACATTGAACCTCATTTTCCAGTTTTCTGCCCAGTTTTCCAGTTTATACAAATCACTCTGCAAAATGGCAGCATCCTGCATGGAACCTATAGTTCTGCACAATTTAGTATCATCTGCAAAAATAGAAACAGTACTTTCAATGCCCACCTCCAGGTCATTAATAAACAAGTTTAAAAGCAAGGGACCTAGTACAGAGCCCTGCGGTACTCCACTAACAGCACTGGTCCAATTAGAGAATGTTCCATTTACCACCACTCTTTGTAGTCTATCTTTTAGCCAGTTCTCTATCCAGGTACAAATACTATGTTCCAGGCAACATTCCTTAATTTAACCAGTAACCTTTTGTGTGGCACTGTATCAAATGCTTTAGCAAAGTCTAAGTAAATCACATCCACTGCCTATATGTAACTATGTAACAATGACCCCAAACACACCAGTACATGAGCAACATCTTGGTTCCAGACCAACAAGATTGACGTTATGGAGTGGCCCAATCCCCGGACCTCAATCCAATAGAAAACTTGTGGGATGACATCAAAAATGGTGTTTGTGAGGCAAAAGCAAGAAATGCAGAAGAATTGTGGAATGTAACAGGTGCCAGAAGTTGGTAGAGTCCATGTAACACAGACGTGCAACAGTTCTCAGAAACTGATTATATAACTCAATATTAGTTCAGTCTTTCAAAGGAAAACAAAATCTTAAAACATTTTTCAGTTTATACAGTGAATGTCTGAGTTTGTAAGAAGAATGCAGGGACTGCTATTTTTGGAACAGACTTATATTCTCCTTCACTTTCTGTAAAGGAATAACACAAATTTGATACATTTTTCTTCGTTTTGATTTGGAACAGAATGTGCAGAGTTCCCAGTGCATTTGTGTGTATGGAAATAAAAGCTATTATAAGGATATTCACCTATTTAATAAACACATTGCTATAATTCGGAACACAACTGTACATATAAAATATAATAGTTGTTGGCACTGCACCAGCCACAGTTTCCATAAGGTTTGCCCTTTCTGTAATATTTTATTGATATCAGTGTAAAAAAGTAAATAGCACCAGTCTTAAGAACAAAAGCAACCACCACAATCTTAAAACTGCTGTCTGCTATGGCATCTTGCAAGTCAGATGATATATAGTGAAGAAGAACACCTTGGACAACCATTCAGAAATGTTTGTGCATTATCTCTTGCAGAAATGCCGTGTCTTGCTGAATACAGTGATGGAAAAATATACAGAGCCAAGTTGCTGTCTGTTTCAAGCTATGACCCTCCAAAGTTTTTTGTGGACTTTGTAGATTATGGATCAGCAAAATCAGTAGCAACAGAAAGGTAAAGACATTGATGTATATTTCACTATACAGGTATGGGATCCGTTACCCCGGGAAAACAGTTATCCAGAAAGCTCCAAATTACCGAAAGGCTGTCTCCCATACACTCCATTTTATCCAAATAATCCAAATCTTGAAAATAATTTCCTTTTTCTCTGTAATAATAAAACAGTAGCTTGTACTTGATCCCAACAAAGATATAATTAATCCTTATTGGAAGCAAAACCAGCCTATTGAGTTTATTTAACATTTATATGATTTTCTAGTAGACTTAAGGTATGAAGATCCAAATTACGAAAAGATCCGTTGTCCTGAAGCCCCGGGTCCTGTGAGCTTTCTGTAGAACAGGTCCCATACCTGTACCAAGATAACAAAAACGCTACTTTTGTTTTTGTTTCGTTTTTTTTTTTTTTTTGCTAAAGCGAAAAACAAGCGTGTATAGTCATATACAGTAGCAAAAACAGTTAAGTTAAAGACACAGGCCTCAACAGCTAGCATCAATACAGCTCAAATAATCTTAAGGGGGTTGTTCACCTTTGAGTTAAGTTTTAGTATGTTATAGAATGACCAATTCTAAGCAACGTTTTAATTGGTCTTTATATAGTTTTTATTGTTTTTTCACTATTTGCCTTTTTCTTCTGACTCTTTCCAGCTTTCAAATAGGGGTCACTGACCCCATCTAATAACAAATGCTCTGTAAAGCTACAAATTTTTGGTTATTTATTTCTCATCTTTAAATTCAGGCCCTCTCCTGTTAATATTCCAGTCTCTTGTTCAAATCAATGCATGATTGCTAAGGTAATTTGGACCCTAGCAACTAGATGGCTGAAACTGCAAAACTGGAGAGCTGCTGAAGAAAAAGATAAATATCTCAAAAACCACAAATAATAAAAAAAAATTAGAACAGAATGCAGATTGTCTAAGAATATCACTCTCTACATCATACTAAAAGTTAACTCAAAGGCGAACAACCTCCTTCCCTTTACAGGGGGAGAAGGGGCTGGCTGGCTGGCTGACAAGAGGAGAGTGTTTTTGGGCCTGAGGTAAGTGTTACATTCTTCCCTGCAGGTCCCCCTCAACCCCCCTTTCCCTTCCTCTCCACAGCAAGGGGATAGCCTTCTACAAGGTCGGGGGCACGCAGGTCCATATTCTTGGCCAGGTCCCCTGATGTGGGGCTCAGTGCACTGCTCTGCCACAGGGAAACCCTCACTGAGCACAATACTGAACATGGGCCAGACGTGGAAGGCAGCAGGTCATACTGTGCAATCCAGCAATAAGAGCACCTAGGGGGAGAGTGCGGGTGGAGTGGCACGCTAAATTATGGCGTGACGGTTAACGCCGCAATGTCGTGCGACCGATAACGGAGGAGCGTGCAGATTTTCCCTCGGTGCGGCCGCCATTTTGGTTGCGCCTGGCGTTTTTTTGTTTTTTTTTGCGCTCACCTTTCTGGTTCTGATCCTACAGCAGGGGCAGTGCTTCAGCACACGGCATGGGGAATTAGCTGGTACCAACAACACCAACAGCCAACCCAAGACTAAGCTGCTCCTCCTTCCTGCTCATACACATGGCAGGTTAGTGGCTAGTTCATTAATCCATTAAGGGTTTTTCCCTACTGCGCACAGACCTTCCTCTGTCGCATACTACTAGGCACCATGTCTGAAGGGCAAAGTGACAGTCTCTTCTCAAGGGGAGCACCTGCAGCTCCAGTAAAATTCCTGGCTTGTGCAAAATGTTACAAACGTCTCCCTTCAGGGCACAAAGACCCTCTATGCAATAAATGTAAACCACTGGAGCAGGGTCCGGAACTCCCAGAACATACTCCACCCCAGGCGAACCGGGAGAGTCTTCAGTTTCCAATAAGGATGCTACACCACTCCAAGAGCACTTGTAATTAAAAAATATATCTGGAACGGTCTAATTCCTATGACGGACGAATGGCTAGTGTCAGAGGGTTGATATTTGTCACCCCCGCCCTCTATGACGCCATAACGCTATAGGGCCCAAGGCAGGATGGACTATAAGGGCTAATGGTCTACTGTGGACAATGGTCACTCATATAGCTTATACTAGGCCATACAAACAAAAGATCATCACTCTGTTACTTAAATTCCAGAGTGTCAGCATAATGCCAGCCTGTCTGGTGGGGCCCCTTTTTGCAGAAGTGTTGCTCAAATTACTGGAAATACCACAATGGCCTTGGTTAGCCAATAGCCTATTGCGAGGTTTTGGACCGTTGGAGCTAGGCACAGTATGTTACAACATTCTTTTGATAACATGTAAGACTAAGCAAATCATTTAGACATTAATTGTACAAGGAGGAGTCAGACTATGTATGGTATTGGCATACCCCCATTTGTTATCACCCCCATCTATGACATCAAAATGGGTATATAAACTTATGTTATGTGGGAGTATCCTTGGTAAGCATTCGTGTACCACCCAGGTGACACATCGACTGTTTGCCCAGGCAAAACCTATTGTCTTGTATTTTGGACACAATAAACTACCCCATTGTATTTGAACTTGCACTATTTCGTGGTTTTGCTTTACGTACGAGGTCATAGAGGTACAAATATAACAACACACTCCACTCCTGAGTGGCAGCACAACAAGCCACAGGAATAAAGAATTTAGCACAGTCTTTAGGCAAACTTCTTTCCTGCCTGACAATCCTAAGGTGTGGGCCTCCAAACTCCTCCCCATCTGAGGAGGAGATTGAGCCTATGAGTAAGTGCCCCAATCGGCACGAAACACGTTGGGTCTTATCATGTCCTAATAAAAAAGATTTTTAATTTTTTTAACTGATCGTTTCTTACTATTGGAGGTCCTCACATCTCTCTTGAAATATTGCTGAGGAGGTTGACACCCCTTCCAGACACCAATCCCCCCCCCTCCACCAGATTGTGATCTCAGTGAGTACGAGCTTTCTTCACTTCAGACCATGAAGAAGAGGATTCACCCAGACTCTCTTCGGAAACAGTGGATTCATTGATTTCTTCAGTCCTAGTGACTTCATCTTCAGGAACCGATTCTGTTGATTCTTCCAAAGTACTCTTTTATACATCTCAGCAAGACGTCACCAGTGTTCCCCTCTCACTCACAGCTTAACCAGATCGTCCAACATGAGTGGGACAAACCTAAGACGGTTTCAAGCAAACTGCCGCTTCCTTAAGTTATTTCCATTCCCTGCGGAGCTCACTGAAAAATGGTTGTCTCCGCTCTCTGTGCTACTGTATCCCATCTCTCCAAAAATACGGCTTTACCAGTGCCCGACGCTTCTTCCTTCAGGGACTGTATGGACAAAAAGATAGAGAGCCTCCTGTGCTCTGTGTTCTCACCATCCAGCACATCCCTTCGTCCCGTTTTAGCTATTGTATGGGTCAGGCGAGCTATCCAGTACTGGTCTGACTCTTTCCTCAACGCCATTGTTGTGGAAGCACCTCGCACGAACTTTCACAATGGGCTTCCCAGATCAAGGAAGCAAACGATTACCTGTGCGAGGCCTCACTAGATGCAGCCCAAGTAATCAGCAGGTCACCGTTGCTTGCAGTGGCAGCCCGTAGGTTCCTCTGGATGAAATTGTGCTCAGTAGATTCCAAAAAATCGCTGGCAACCATTCCCTTCAAGGGGGACAAGATCATCAGCCAATCCATGGGGGGAAAGAGTACTTTACTTTAATAGAGCATAAGGTCACCTTCCCAGAGACTCATTCACAACTAGAAGTTGCTTCAAGTGTAAGCAAAAACCATCTTGGCAAAACCGAAAACACCCTTTAAAGACTGCGGAAAAGACTACCTCTGCATGATTTTGGTCCCTCACCGCCAGGCACAACACCAGTAGGGGGGAGACTAGGCCATTTCACCCATCCGTGGCTCACACACATTCAAGATGCCTCCCCTATTGTTTTTTTCATGCCCAGGTTTCTCAATAGCCAAGCAGACGCACAACATTCCAAAGCATCATTTCCAGCCTTCTCCTCGCTCAAGGTACGGGCAATCCGCCTAGGTCTGCTTCATTGACAGCAAGATCTGACAGGTCAGGCAGTGAAGATACAGTCCGACAATTCCACGGCTGTGGTGTACATCAGTCACCAAGGGGGCACAAGAAGCACTAAACAAAATAAAGCTCATCTTCCAATGGGCTGAAACCCACCAAGCTCTTCGGTTAGTCATCTACATCCCAGGGCTACAAAATTAGGAAGCAGACTTCCTAAGCAGGCAATCCCTAGACCCGGACGGTCACTGAAAGAAGAAATCTTTCAAGAAATAACACAGAAGTGGTGTACTCTGGAGGTGGACTTCATGGCAACTGGCACAATCGAAAGGCGCCTGCCTTTCTGGCTTGATACAGGGACCCCTTGGCCTTAAACGCAGACTCTTTATCAGCCATCTGGGATTTTCATCTGGCATACGCCGTCCCATCTATGCCACTTCTACCCGGGACTGTCAAAAAGCTGCAACGAGAACAGACCACCCTCATACTTATAGGGATGGTCAGCCTTATGAACCACTGGGGGTCAGTGCCTCTTCTATGGCTCACTTGGAAATCAGTTTTTCTCCTGGCAATTGCTTCAGCGATATGCGTTTCAGGAGCCAGTTTCTTTTTATCGTTGTATCATGCCTCCTGTTGGTACTAGCTATACCCTGTGTCCCCCAAGTGACTGAAGAGAAAGAGATTTAACAGTGAGTACACAAAATTTCCTTTTCTGTGGGGGGGACTATAGTTCAGTATAAAAATAAAAGCTGGGTAAATAGGCTGTGCAAAATATAAAATGTTTTCAATATAGTTAGCCAAAACATGTAATGTATAAAGGCTGGAGTGACTGGATGTGTAACATAATAGCCAGAACACTACTTTTTTATTTTTTCAGCTCTCTTGCTTTCCACTGATTGGTTGCCAGGCAGTAACCAATCATTGACTTGAGGGGGGGCCCATATGGGTCATAACTATTTGCTTTTGAATCTGAGCTGAATGCTGAGGATCAATTGCAAACTCACTGAACATATATATCCCATGTGGCCCCCCTTATAGTCACTGACTAACTCAGAGTTAGAGAGCTGCTAAGCAAGAAGTAGTGTTCTGTTCGACATCCAGTCACTCAAGCCTTTTTACTGTACATTACATTTTTGGCTAACTAACTATATCAGAAACATTTTCTATTTTGCACAGCCTATCTATTTATCCAGTTTTTATTTTTACACTGAACTGTTCCTTTAAACTAAAAGTTCCACAAGGAAAAAAAATCCTAATGCTGAAGAGCACAAAACTGGTGGCAATTAAGTATGAAAATAATCTATAAAAACCTAAATGGTTAACCTTGGCATTATTTTGAGTTTGCTGTTTTAACAGCTTTAGGGCTCATACGGACGCTGTTCTACTTGTGTTTGCCTGTGGTCAGTTTCAAAAAGCACTCAGCCGCAGGGGAGTGCAGGAAGGAACAGCCTATTGATTTAAAGGGGCCCTTACTGACACAGGCACATGTCGGCAGCGCACACACGTTTCTTCCTGCGATCCCCTGCAGCTGAACGCTTTTTAAAACTGACCGCAATACAAGAACCGCTCATCAGTACAAGCCCTTACACATGTAAGTGGGCTTTAAGTAGACTGATAAAAGTACTGTTGTGTTTCAGCTTGTTCCAGCTGCCTGCTGAGCTAATCCACTATCCTGTAGAAGCAGTAAAAGTCCACCTGGCTGGAATTAAGCCCCCCATCGAAGACTTCGAAGTAGAGAGGCTTCCTTACTGCACAGAATGGAGTTTCAGAGCCGTCAGAGCTTGCATGGATATACTTGAAAAAGATACTTTTATGGCTTTACGTACGGTAAGAAATCCATAGGAAAATGTATTTTATTTTCAGTGCAAGGGACATTTCAACATTCTTTAGGTAGACCACATTCCACAGATATTGATGAGCAGTTCTGTGATGAGAAATTACCTTTCCTTCAAATACACTGATAGACTGATCCCATTCTTGTCAATGTGGAGTGGTAGAGAGTCATGTGACATGATCCTTAGGTTTAATGGAGCATAATGACCCCAAAACCATTTGATTAGTTGACATCTCTGCATTAATATTGCAAACGTGTAATAAAAACAACTAATCTGTTCGAAATTCCTTTGTTTCCTGATGCTGTGCTTCTATATCAATACCTTGAAGCACTTTTTTGTTTCATAAACGACTAATCTACAATTGGTTATGCATGTGTTTTCTCTGCAGACAAAGAGAAGGACATACCCTCCCATTTGCTTTGTCTCTGCAGTGGCCAGCACAGCGTCAGTCTGTATGTAGGCACATGGAGAGGATATTGGCCAAAAAATGTATTGTTTCACTCACATCTGCTCTATGTGTCTAAAAACAAGTTGATTCTATGCCTGCAAGTGCAGAAAGACAGCAGATGGGAATGTATTAGTGCTAATGTGGCTCAGGAAAACCTCAACCTGCAAAACCTTAACCTGACCCATATGTGCGTCTTCTCACTCTCCACTCTTCTTCTGTACATGCCTCTAGTTCATAGAAAGGGGAATATTTGGGAGGAGGAGTGTACTTTCTCAGTCTGACCCACACCCAAGCCTAACCCCCAATGGTCACCTAAATGTTTCAGGTCAACCCACACATGACTAGTGTATGTACTGCTCTCCGTCTGAAGAGAAACTGCTGACGGACATTATACTAGGTTCCGTTGCTTAAAGGACAAGGGAAGTTAAACTAAAGAAGTAGCTAGAAATTTTGTACATTATGTTTTGTGCTTCTGTGCCAGCCCCAGACAACCAAAGCCCTTTAGCAGTAAAGATCTGTATCTCCAAAGATGCCCCAGTAGCTCCCCCATCCTCTTTTCTGCTGATTCACTGCACATGCTCTGTGCGGCTGTCACTTACTGAGCTTAGGGACCCACTCACAATATACAGTACACATAGAATAGAAATGTCACAATATAAGGCTGATTAGTAATTAATACAGATAATTACTACATGGCAGCACAGAAACCAGTGCAATTAGCATCAGAATTTACAGAACTTTAGCCTTGTGCAATAAGTTCAGTATATATAACATTGCATTTTTAGCCATATTCATTTTTAGGGTTTAGTTTAATGATCCACCCCATTCCAATACTTGTGTAGATCTAACCAGTAACACATTTAAATTTATGACCCTATGGTCCTTTTAGAGCTGGGCTCTAGATTCTATAATCCACAACTTCATAAGTATTTTTATTGGAGTTTACCAAGTGTAGAAAGCAGGCATATACATTGGATCCGTTATCTAGAAAGCTCCAAATTACGGAAAGGCCATCTCCCATAGACTCTATTTTATCCAAATAATCCAAATGTTTAAAAATGATTTTCATTTTCTCTGTAATAAAAAAACTGTAACTTGTACTTGATTCCAACTAAGATATAATTAATCCTTATTGGAAGCAAAACCAACCCCATAGCAAAACAAGCCTATTGGGGTTATTTAATGTTTACATTATTTCCTAGTAGACTTAAGTTATGAAGACCAAAATTACGGAATGCTTCGTTATCCAGAAAACCCCAGGTCCCGAGCATTCTGGATAACAGGTCCCATAACGGTATAGCAAATCAGTTAACTTAAATATTTCTCTTTTCAGGGGTCCTCCTCAGAGCTTTCTGTATATTTGTATGAGGAAAGTGGAAACGAGCATGTTTACAAGGCACTAGTGGAAGAGGGCTTAGTTGAATTTGATGAATGATGTAAGTATAAAGGACATGTAAAGCCTACATTTTTATACCATGTATATAAGTTGGGCACATCTCCCCCACCCAAATAGCATTATTTGTACTGTATGCATCCCCTCTATTTGCCAGCAACATTACACTTTTTTAAAACAAATAACAGCTTTCACCCAGGGGCCATTTTCCCTCTGACAAATCATCAGTGCATTTATATCTGCAAACAGCACATATGTGATGTAAAGTTCTTGTAATTAAAGAATTCAGGCTAACACAAGCAGAATTTATTATGATAACAAGTCCTGCTGGGATTGAGCACTGTAATTGTTACTCTGAGCTCAGGAGAGGTGGTTAGGATTTAAAAATAGGATCAGACAGCTAGAGCAGAGTTTCTATGGGAACCAGCAGTGCCGTCTCTTCATTGGCTGCTAGACTGGAGGGTGTGTTTATTAATTTGAGTTGAGAAGAACTGAGCATGCTCATGAGCCAACAGTGAAAGTAAATTCCAGAGGGAGGGGGCTGATTGGTTTAGAGGAGTAGAAGGAATTCTAAGTGATTAAGTGGATGCTGCAGCCTTACTGTTAACCTTTGAACAACCAGAGTGGCAGGTAGAGATTTCAAAGAGGCTCTTCAGTGATCACATTTTTGTGTGGGGGGGGGGTTACATGTCCTTTAAATAGGCGCGAAGTACACCCTTACACATAACCTTTATTCAGGGGTAGAAAATTGTATTCATAAGATTGGAATTTATAAGCTACTAGTAGGTTCTGCACCCACTGTATTTCAACCATTGTGCCTGAAGTTATTAATTAACTCATAATTGGTATAAGCTCATTAGTGCATAAACACTAGATGAAAAACCAAAAATAAATAAATAAATTCTACCAGTTTGCATAGTAGAAGCCCTTTAGCTGCAGTCTTTGATCATTTTTCTTGGCAAATTCGTCAGGTTGGATGTCGATCATCAATATTAAGTCTTGACACAGATTTACAGTTGGACTGAGTTAAGACAGGTTCTTAGTTTCCCATCTGAAAATGGCTTAGTTTGCCCCAAGCAAAATAAAAAAAATTTTTTTTTTTTGCAGATGCTGCCAGCTCATTACGTACTGTGGAGAGAACGTACATTTTTTGTTGATTAAGAAAACACGTTTTGGCTTTGGTTGTAAGATAAATATACAGTACAATTGGCATTTAGCGGATATGCACCAGTAAGGTTTGTTTTGTTGAATGTTATTCTATCTCAGTATCACAATAAAGCATTGATAGCATAAATGTATTTACTTATTTAAAAACTGAACTGTTGGTAAAGTTCATGCAGAATGCGTACGGAAATGAAAATGAATATCGTTTTTCATGGAAGCATTGGTTCAGAAACTTAACAACTGCTAAGATTTTACACCAGCACTTACACTAAGTAACAGACATGGAATGAAATGGCCACAGTAACCAAACCATAAAGCCAGTGTCCACATATTTTAGTGATTTGTGGGTGTGTGGAGTGTCTGTATAGTGTGCCTGCATAATGGACACCATTATCAGTGGTGCTGCTTGTGTTCTAATACCTGCCTTGGAACATGTAAAATTGAATTCCTGAACCAGCGAGTGTTTTTTTTTTTATTTGTAATATTGATATGTAGGCACATCAAAGAGTGACTGAAGTTTATCAGAGCACAAGTCAAGTGACTGGGGCAGCTGGGAAACTGGCAATATGTCTAAGCCCAGGTCAGATTTCAAAATTAAATATAAAAAAAATCTGTTCGGGCTTTTGAGAAAATGGATTTCAGTGCAGAAGTCTGCTGGAGCAGCATTATTAACTGATGCGTTTTGAAAAAACTTTTTTTTCCCATGACAGTATCCCGTTAAGCAGGTATGAGCAGTGGCGTAATTAGATGTTACTTTGCCCCACAGCAAATTCATTTTAGGGCCCCAAACATATCCAGAGGTTGTCCTGTTCTACCAATAGATATTGAAATTGCTCATTATTTGGGCCTCATTGTCCCCCCTTGTTTCCTCTGTAGTTACTAATTGTACCTTATCTAGACTGTAAATGGCATCACTTCAGGTATACTCTGTTTTAGCAGGGGTTACTTAACCTTGAAGTAGAGCATGCAAAGACTATACAGTATGGCTTGTGTCCTCATGAGGAGCTTTGTCATTGTCACACAAGTAGAAACAGACACACCTGTTGTAGAGAGTTATGCTCAATAAGCAAACCGTTATGACCCATATGCCCCCCTTCAAGTCACTGATTGGTTACTGTCTGGTAACCAATCCGTGGAAACCAAGAGAGCTGCAAAGCAGGAAGTAGTGTTCTGGCTATTATGTTAGACATCCAGTCACTCCAGCCTTTATACATTACATTTTTGGCTAACTAACTATATTGAAAACATTTTTTATTTTGCACAGCCTATTTACCCATTTTTTATTTTCATACTGAACTTTAAAAGGCCATCAAAGTTCCAATTGCACCTGTACAAATCCAGGTACAGGATCTCTAAAGCTGGCAAAGATATAATCAAAGTTTCATACGACTTTTTGGGCCATGTGTGGATGTGTGTGTATCAAAGTACTTAAAACATAATATACTGTTACTCTGCACTGTTTAACTCTTTCCCTGCCAGCCGTTTTGTCCTAGATGCAAACATCTACTGCCAAGCAGTTTTTAGATATTTTGCACTCTTTCACTTTAAGGACCTTTCCTGGGGCTGTCTTTTAGTTTACCCAGGAAAACAATATATTGTTTTTTTTTTCAGGACAACCTGAACTTTCAAAATAATGCTACTTCAAAGTAATTCTACTTCTGTAAAAATAATATTGGCTTCTAAGTGTCTAATAAAATGAAAAAAAAATCATGTTTCACAAAGAACAATCACATATATCAGAAACATCATTTATTTTAGGTACGAGAACACAGTCGATTTGGAAAGTTCTATGTCTCCTGGCAATACCAAGTATATATAGTTTTGTAGAGATGTCTCACTTGTATAGATCAAAATCTACAAGCAGTACACTACCAAATTTCCAAAGAATCGGTCCCCAAACGGCATTCTTCTGATTTCAAGGCCAAACATTCCACTAACAGTAGGTTTACCCTAGAAAACGATCCATTATTAGAAAGAACAGAATCTGGTGAATCAAAAATGGGTAAATATATATTTGTACTCCAAACTACCAAGTTGCAATTGTTTCCTAAAGTTATGTTTTATAGAAATTGATGAATTTTTTAAAAACATTACCTCAAAGCTTCCACTCTACAGCATCATATCTCCCACACATCATTAGGTATCAATGTAAAACACCCCAAATATGAAAGCCTGGGGTCCACTTAACAGATGCCCAATATGTGTAGGTTTACCCACACGTGATATATAGGGGCCTTAAATGTAGACACCTCATTTGAGCTATCAGTTCTGTAATTCCAGATACTGCAAAATCAACACATTTACCTACTTTGGGGGGGCAAAGTTAGAAAAAAGTACGTTCACCCCAAAAAACCATATATTTTCGGAAAGTACACATTCCCCCGAATCTAAATTGGGTATGCGTGTCTTTCTACTCCAAAGCACCAAGCCACAAACCATTCCTAAATTTGGCAATTTTGGTGCCAATCACCTCAAAACCTCCAACTTGTAGCATCGTATTTCCAACACACTATTATGTATCAAGAGAAATCACCCGAAATATGAAAGCCTAGGGTCCTCTGAACAGTTTGATGCCCAAAATGTAAAGGTGTAGCTAAGCACATGGCGTATAGGGGCCCCAAAAGGAAGACCCCCCATATGGCCATTCACAAATTTCCACAAATCCAAATTGGGTATGCATATCTTTGTACTCCAAAGTACCAAGCCGCAAACCATTCCTACATTTGGTGATTTTGCTGACATTTCCAAAAATCACCTCAAAATTTCCATCCTGCAGCATCGTATTTTCCACATACTTTTAGGTATCAAGAGAAATCACCCCAAATGTGAAAGCCTGGGGTTCTCTGAATAGTTTGATGTGCAATATGTATAGGTGTACCCAAGCACATGGCGTATAGGGGCCCCAAAAGGAAGACCCCCATATGGCCTGTCATTTCAGGTATTGCAAAATCAACACATTTGCATAGTATTGGGGGGGGGGCAAAGGAAGAAAAAAGTAAGTTCACCCCAGAAAACCATATATTTTCAGAATACACATTCCCACGAATCCAAATTGGGTATGCATTTATCTCACCCGATTTCTGACATACAATTGTAAAACACTATAAATATTGATGCCAAGAGTCTACTGAACAGTTTGATGCCCAATATGCATAGATATACCAAGGCAGCTGGCATGTGCGGACCCCAAATAAATATAGTGCATATGATTTTTCTCCGCTGCCGATTCGCCTTCTGTGAACATAGACCCTTGTCTTCATATTATGTGCCTCAAGACCCTCCTAACAGCAAAGACCCCCCAAAACAATATATTTTTGGAAAGTACACATTCTGACGCATCCAACAAAGATAAAAAAAAATTTTCTACACCAAACTACCAAACTGGAAATCTTTTCTAAACGTAGAGGTTTTTACAACATTTCTGAAAATCGCCTAAAAATTTTGCAGTTTGCCACATTTCACACACAATGTTTTACGCACAAAGAAAAATCTCTCTAAATATGGACGTCGGAGGTCAAATGAATAGTTTGATGCCCAATATGCATAGATTTACCAAAGTATGTGGTGTGTACGGACCCCAAATGAAAAACGTGCATATGAATTTTCACGCTAGCCAACTCAGCTGCTGAAACAGTACCCAGACTGTGTGTTATGTGTTGTAAGACCCCCAAACTGTAAAAAGCCCCCAGAACACCATATATTTTTGGAAAGTACATATTCTTACGGATCAAACTAAGTAAAATATATCTTTCTATACCAAAGCACCAAACAGCAAAACTACTAAAGATACATAAGGAAAAATAATGCAGGGATAAAATTGCAATAAAACCACAAAAATTGTGTAAATCAATGAAATAACAAAATGACTGATCCGACAGCATAATTAGTGGCCAAAATCGAATACCCAATAGCCATGCTGCCAAAACAAACAGTTTTTAGGGGTAAAAAAACACAAATTAGTAAAATGAAAAGTAAAAAAAACCCTCTTTTTAAATTTTTTTTGTGTATACACTTCTAAAAGTGGTGACAGTATGTAAGTGTGTATATAAGTGTGAAATGAAGTGCAAATAAGTGTACATAACTTTACAAAAAAAAGAATCTTTACTAAAATGAGTATGTAAGTGTGTATAAATGTATATAATTGTGTGTAGTGTGTAAATGAAGGCCACTTACCGTTCCTGGAGTAGGAGGGACAATCTGATTGCTGTATAGGTCTTGAAGCTGCGTGTATGCCGAGTCACTGCAGCCAGGAAGTGCGTGGGTGAAGGAGAAAGAAGAAGCAAGCCGGGTGAAACGGGTAAGTGCAGCAGATGTTTCTTTCTGTGATTTTAGGTCGGCCCTGCTACAATTCTGTTGCAGGACCGACATGACAGCCCCCCAGCCTTGTTGCCCAGGGGGCTGTCAGCACTGCTAAGTCTCTGCAGAGGTGGCTAAAGCCGCTGATTTCTGCCAGAACGTACTAGGTACGTTCTTGGCAGTTAAAGCCCTTGCCTGCCAGAATGTACAGCATACGCGCTTGGCAGGCAAAGGGTTAAACACTACAATAGTTCATATAAACAATCTGCTGTATAGCCATGGGGGCAGCCATTCAAGCTCGAAAAAAGGCATAGCACATAACAGAAAAAGCCCTGTCCAACACAACAGTGTTTTAAATAAACTATTGTAGTATGTCTAAAGCAAACACACAATCCTTAGCAGCACAGGGTAACAGTATATTATATATTACTTTAAATTTTTGGTGTTACTGTTCCTTTAAGTCACAACGGTGCATAAAATAGGGTTGAAACAGACAAGGAGTGAACAGAGGAAAAAGCCTAAAGACGTGGAAGTTTCCCATCACTATAGTCAGAAAAGACAGCAGTGGCACAAGTAAGTGGGAACAGAAAAGCTTATGCCACAAAGGTTAAAGAAACATTAACCCATAAAATGTAATTTTTTTTAACGTAATAAAAATATAATGAAGCAAACCGATCAGTTTTAACAGTGCAGGGCAACATTACTTGAGATTTCCATTACTTTAAAACACACTTTGTGGGTTAGTGTTCGCAAAAGACAGGAAGTGACATCACTGTGGATCAACCAGGTAAGGGGTGAAAAATGGCTTGATTGGGGAGGGTGGGTTAGCTGAACCAGATACCCAGACGGGATACACACAGACCATCCCCCTGGTTGCTGAATTCAAACTTCCTACTCAAAACTTGGGTGGGTTTTCCACTGGTACCTGACCCACTGCAGATCTCTTAACTCGTCCCCTCTCCTTTGCAGTTAGGGTGTATAACTGTTTTGGAAGACTGGATACACTGATCAGAGCTGCTTCTCTCTGCTGATGTAAAACCTGTGATTATGACTGGCAATCCTTTTAGATACTGCGTGAGTTGATTCAAATATGTGGATTGCTGTTGAGATCACTACCAAGTTCAAATGTAAAATTTGACTTTGCTTACGGCACCATAACCTCAACCATATGTTTAGATAGTGTTGTTCCTGGCACAATTGTTTTAAAAATGGAATTACTTTAATTCAGAATAAATCACTGTTCTCCAGTTCTCTGGTAAAAATTCCATATACCTTTGTACATGTCTAGTACAAAAACATATATACAGTAAACAAACAAATAATTGCTTCAGTATCACTTAAACTATTAGAGGATGAGAAAAGACATGAACAAAAACTGTTTGTTGCTTTATCATGGATATTCAGCTTTTCTGCTGTCCCATGACTTTAGTGCCTTGAAAATGGGCCCAAGTGTGTGTTAATGGCTCTGTGGAAACTCAATGGAGCTGGGCCCTCGTACATATAAGTGTCCCAAAACTGCCAGAAACACTAGGCTCCTTTACAGACATTTTGCTGTTCAGGTTTAGTGTCCATTACAATGTTACCATCTTTATCTTTAATTTGAAGTTTTCCTAAGGCGTATTTGGTTTCTGTTTGCCCGTTGCTATACACAGTCTTGACAGTCCCATCAGGATATTCTCTCCTCTTGTACTGGGCTGTATGAACCTCTCGCTGCCCATTGTCAAATTTTATTACTTTACTTCCATCCCTAGAACAAAAACAAATGTAAATCTTGACACAAGTTGAAGCAAGAGCCTGACACATACAGCACAAGTGATGAGCACGTGCTCTTTTGTCTGAAACGTATTCACAATGTGATGTAAGGTCCAGATCAGAAGTCGCTATTAAAGGGGAAGTCTAAAATAAAAAGAGGCTAGAAATGCTGTATTTTGTATACTAAACATAAACATGAACTTACTGCACCACAAGCCTAATCAAATAAATGATTTATGCTTTCACAGGGGGTCACCATCTTGTAACTTTGTTAAACAAAGACCAAGACTGTGCACATGCTCAGTGTGGTCTGGGCTGCTTAGGGATCATAAAATGATCAAAACAGCACAAGTCAAATAATATCTGCCAGAAGCCGATACAGCAAAACTGATTAATAATCAGAAAATACAGACTGCACTGTGTCCTGTGGTGTCATGTAATCTAATGTGGATTTTATAAGTTTTGTATTGTTTAAAACAAACTTTCACCAACTTTGCAGAACCAGTGGCTGCTGCTGCGCAGTAACGAAAAATGCCAAACGCTAGCGAATTAACACTAGCGTTTGGCATTTTTCGTTACTGCGCAAATTCACTAACGAACGCTGGCGTAGTTTCGCTAGTGTTACTTCGTGTTACTTCGCACCCTTACGCCAAGCGAATTTTCGCTAGCAACGTAACTACGCAAATTCACTAACTTGCGCAGTGTACTGAACGCTACCTTTTACGCTAGACTTCCTTCACCACCTCAGACCTGGCGAAGCGCAATAGAGTAGATAGGGATTGTTTCAAAAAAAGTCAAATTTTTTCTAAGTCCCAAAAAACGCTGGCGTGTTTTCTACATGATGGGTGATAGGCTGAAAAAGATAGAAAATATTTTTGGGGCTCCCCTCCTTCCCCCCTACATTTCCTGACTCATGGCAACTTACCTAGACAGTGGGCACATGTGTAGGGCAAAATAAAATTTTTATTTGCTGATTTGAAGGTTTTCTAGTCATTTGTAGTGCTAATACGTATTCCTCCATTGAAATTTTAATTTCGCGCCGTATGGAAATTAGCCTTCGCTAGCGTAACTTTGCTTTACATAGCGAATCAACGCTAGCGAACTTCGCAACCTTACGCTACCCCTGTGCGCAACTTCGGATTTTAGTGAATTTGCGGAGCGCTGGCGAAACTATGCCTGGCGAAGTGCGGCGAAGTTCCGCCTGGCGCAACTTCGCATCTTAGTGAATTTGCCCCTAAGAGTGAACATAATGTGGTCAACGCCCAAAAAAAAAACAATTCCTTAAATTATTTTTGCTTTAAAGGGTAACTAAAGTCTTAAATAGAATAATGCTAGAAATGGTGTATTTTGTATACTAAATATAAACATGAACTTACTCCACAAGAAACCGAATTAAACAAATGATTTATGCTTTCAAAGTTTGCCACAAGGGGTCACCATCTTGTAACTATGTTAAACATAGTTACAAGATGCTCAGTGTGGTTTGGGCTGCTTAGAGATCATCTTAAATGATCAAAACAGCACAAGTCAAATAATATCTGCCAGAAGCCGATACAGCAAGACTGATTAATAATCAGAATATACAGACTGCGCTGGGTCCTGTGTTGTCATGTAATCTAATGTGGATTTTATAGTTTTTGTATTGTTTAATACAAACTTTCTTCAACTCTGCAGAACCAGTGGCTGCAGAAAAAAGTAAGTTTAAATCTGACTCCATGATCTTTGTCCCTGCAGCTGGAGTTGGAAACAGTAAAGAGGATATAAAGGCAAAAAAATAAAATCCCATTTTTACTTTAACTAAAAAAAAACCTATCCGTACAGTTTTTATAAGAAACCTGACTGTATGCAGTGAAATTCCCCCTTCATTTACTTGCTCTGACTGCTGCAGATATGAATCTCTACATGGTCGCCGGCTGTTCGACATGGAAAACAAAGCTGCTCGAGTTCTGGGAAGTCCTTCCCCCCTGCCGTTTGAACGTATAATGGTTTCCCTGCAGAGCAGTTAGAGATCGTCTGAAGTTTCCTATCCACAGCAGTCAGAGCAAGTAAAATGAAGGGGGAATTTCACTGTTTACATTTAGTTTCTTATAAAAACGGTAGATATCGTATATATGGAGATATATATATACAGTATAGTATATTGGGGATAGGTTTCTTTTTCAGTTAAAGTAAAAATGGCATTTATTTTTTTTTTGTTTTTACATCCCCTTTAAGCAAAACTTTTCTAGATACTCACACTGCATTTGCAACTGTTGCTTGAAATGGTAATCCACATTTTAGTGTGACATTTGCATGACATAACGTGGCCGATTCACAAAGGGTCGAATATCGAGGGTTAATTAACCCTCGATATTCGACTGGGAATTAAAATCCTTTGAATGTCGAAGGATTTTAGCGCAAATAGTGCGATAGAAGGATTATTCCTTTAATCGAACGATAAAATCCTTTGAATTGAATGATTCGAAGGATTTTAATCCTACGATCGAAGGAATATCCTTCGATCAAAAAAACGTAGGAAAGCCTATGGGACCTTCCCCATAGGCTAACATTGCATTCGGTAGCTTTTAGATGGCGAACTAGGTGGTCAAAGTTTTTTCTTAAAGAGACAGTACTTCGACTATCGAATGGTCGAATAGTAGAACGATTTTAAGTTCGAATCCTTCGATTCGTGGTCGTAGTAGCCCAAAAACACTTCGAAATTCGAAGTTTTTTTACTTCGAATCCTTCACTCGAAGTTAGTGAATTGGCCCCAATGTGTAGGTCCACACAAATATGAATGGGAATATATTGGGGGCATTTTGCGAGCAGAGAAAAAAGTGTTTGCCATAGCCCTTAAGTTAACGGGCAGGGGGATAAGCGGTTTCTTCTTTTGTCCAGTTACTTATATTCATCATTAAAAATAGCGAGGCTTAATAAAAAGTAGGCAGAAAAACAAACCTATTTGCCCATTGGAAAACTGGAGTATTTCAAGCCTAAATAAGTCGTATGTGTAGTTTGGTCATCCGCATAATAGTAAATCTAAATAGAGACAATAAAGTATTAGCACAAACTCACATACATACAACATAGAGACCACACCGTGACACATATTATTCTCTGATCTCCCACCACTTGCTTCAAATCTCCATTAAAAAAAATCTTACAGTCATGGACTTGCCGTTAGTGCTCACTTCCTTGCGTGTCCCATTAGGAAATATAACGGCGTGGCAGCCGTTTCTGAGAATTCGCTCAAACTATAGTAGTACTAATCTGTTATCTACTGTGTATCCAGTGCTTGAATGGCTGCCCCCATGGCTACACAGCAGCTTGTTTATATAAACTATAGTAGTACTTATCTGTTATCTACTGTGTATCCTGTGCTTGAATGACTGCACCCATGGCTACACAGCAGCTTGTTTATATAAACTATAGTAGTACTTATCTGTTATCTACTGTGTATCCTGTGCTTGAATGGCTGCCCCCATGGCTACACAGCAGCTTGTTTATATACACTATAGTAGTACTTATCTGTTATCTACTGTGTATCCTGTGCTTGAATGACTGCACCCATGGCTACACAGCAGCTTGTTTATATAAACTATAGTAGTACTTATCTGTTATCTACTGTGTATCCTGTGCTTGAATGACTGCACCCATGGCTACACAGCAGCTTGTTTATATAAACTATAGTAGTACTTATCTGTTATCTACTGTGTATCCTGTGCTTGAATGACTGCACCCATGGCTACACAGCAGCTTGTTTATATAAACTATAGTAGTCTTTCTGAATCAAACAAACCAGTTTTACCAACGCAAGAACAACACTAAAGTACAGTGAAACACTATAATTTTATATAGTAATTAAGCAGAGACAGTTTTCAGTATTGTCCACAGCAGGATATTTTCTGGTTAATCGTAGCTGTGACAAAGCGGTTGACAAGTAGCACCATGTGTCACTGCCCTTACTGATCAAGCTACTGGGAGTTGCATGAAACAGATTAATAAATGCCCTTAAAAGACTGATTCAAGACAAATTTAACAAGTTAGGCAGAAAGCAGCAAGAGATATAACAGATGCACAAGATATTAACTGACTGGCACCTGTAACTACATTCATCTTCTAAGCCACTGAGGCTCTTAAGTATGGTTTTTGCTAACATGGAATGTTGCTTATGTTATATCAACCCACAATTGCATGAAGTGAAGTTAGCAGTATTACCAGCAGGGGGCAGAAGGAATGTATTTATTAGTAAAAAGGAATAGATTGGAACAAAAACCAGTGGGGATTAAAAGACAACAAAAATTAATCATGCTGACTGCATTTTAAAATGCACCAAAAAAACATGAGCAATATTCCCAAAATAACCACAGAATAATGAATTGCTAGTTTACTAAGTGCGGTTTATGTCAGGTGCAGAAATTACCAATCACCCTAATGACGGGTTCACTGCCAACATAAATTTTTGCTAGAACTTTTCCACAGTCTGTTTTAATCACCCATACATTGTAATATCACAGATACATAGAGGCACATTTATCAGGGGTCAAATTTCGAATTCATGTGAGTTTTCCTTATATTCGATTGAATTTGAAATTTGACTTGCTGAAATTTATTAATAAAGTTGAATTGTTAAAACTCGGTTGAATTTTACCGATCAAAAAACTCCCCAAAAAAACTCGAATGCCAGGAAGGCTACAAACATCACCAAATTGATCCCTGTCCTATTGACTTATACAGTAATTCGGTAGGTTTTAGGTGGCGAATAGTCTTATTTGAGTTATTTTTGGATACTTCCCTAGTCAAATTTGATCATAAATTTGACCATAAAAAAACAAATCATAAATTTAAATTAAATTTTTTTTTTTTATTTAAAGAATTTTATTTTCCGTAAAACTTGAACAAGCATAGTATTAGCACACGTATGAGCATGTGAGTTATAAAATTGTTGACATTATCACAGATTGGCGAACAGAATTGTAGGACTTTCAATACATGTAACTCTACACAGCAAATAAACCTTCACAGTTATCTAATAAACGTGGCACTATCGTTTTTATCTGCATCTCCTTTAATTCTACCTGTGTTACATGGTCGGGACTGCCTAATCCGTTAACGGTGCTTTTCCAGATTTCTTAAAGGGGAAAGAAGTAAGAAAAAAAAGGAAGAAGAACAAAGGTAAATGGGGGGGGGGTCAGAGGGTGAGTGCAAAGGAGCCAAGTCCGTGAGTCAGTTCGCATCTGTTTGGGCTGTCTCATATTCCGCCCAAGGGAGCCACAATTGACCATTTTTATATTCTTTGCCCTGCAAGTATGCCCTAATCGTCTCCATATTTCTTATCCATTTCACTTTGGCAAGTAAAGCCTGTTGGGTCGGGAGAGAGATACCCTTCCACTTGGACGCCATTAATGTTTTTGCAGCCGTTAGTATATGTGTCGCCAATTTATTAGATTCGGAGGATTTCAATGAGTCAATAGGCAGGCCCAGTAGGAATGATACGGGCTCGGGCTCAATGTGTTGTTTAAAAACAGTTGACAGGGTATGGGCTACCATTTTCCAAAATGCTTTGACTGTCTCGCAGGTCCACCACATGTGAAAATTTTAATTTCGACCCTTAGGGTTTTATTTATCAAAGTCTAAATTTATCTCAATATTTTCTGCTACAAACACCAATCAAATCCACTCAGATTTTTTGTGTTAATTTATTATTACATTTTCCCAAAAATAAAGCAGATTTTCAAAATAATTTTTGGGATTTTTCATTCGTTTTTTCTGGATTTTTCACCCAAAAAAACTCAGATTTTTGCCCGAAAGCTTTGGGGTATTGCATGAAACCCAGCGCACATCAAAAAATCATTGAGACTTCTCCCATTGACTTATATGCAACCTCGACAGGTCTGAGATGCCTGATTTTCTGATTCAGACTTTTCCATCCTCAGGGTTTAATAAATTCCGAAAAATTTTGTGATTTTTGCATTCGGAGTTTAGTAAATAACCCCCTTAATAAATCTGCCCCATAATGTTCTCATAGTGCTATGTGTAAAGACAAATGCAAAGAGAAAGCTGATCCTTTTGGGCCGGTGCACATGCTCCTGGTTGATTATCATAGAGATGCATGCTGGGAACAGAAGTGACGTGAAAAAGATTTTGGCTGTCATTTTTATAGAATTCACAGATGAGTTGGGACAATTAGCAGTAATGTCATTGGGGAGGCAGGTGGGGGTTCTGTGCTTTGGTGCAAAAAGTACAAATTTAAGGCAAGACCCTGTGTATTAATCTTCAGCTGTTGGCAGGGCTATAGAAAACTATGGACAGAGTGTGAGGTATTTAACAAAAGAAAGAGATGCTCGACCTGATGCTCAAGGGATCTTTCTGTACCACTAATCAAGTATATTTGGAATTGATCCCTTTCCCTCTCTATGTCAGTGTTCTCCATGTCAGTAATGGAATGGAATTTGATCTAAGAGACTGCACAGCGGTATAAAGGTTGCACCACCCGCTATCAAAACATTGTCATCAGACCCCTTCCAACATTAACCTAGGCAGAAACACTCTTGTGTCACTAGAGTGTAAATAGCTCCTGCACACAGTGAAACTGTAAAGACTGGGGCTATAGTTTATTCCTAATTAAAAATCATTGTGGCTAACGCAGTAACCAATCAAAATGTACATATTAGAAGCAAGTAAACCCCACAATACCATATGGTCCCTCTATCAGTGGTTTAAATGAGAACCAAAGCCGAATTAAAAAGTAGCTCAGAACGTTGTACATTATGTTTCGGCTTCTGTACCAGCCCAAGGCAACCACAGCCCTTTAGCAGTAAAGATCTGTGTCTCCAAAGATGCCCCAGTAGCTCCCCATCTTCTTTTCTGCTGATTCACCGCACCTGCTCTGTGCTGCTGTCACTTACTGAGCTTAGGGACAGACTCACAATATACAGTACACATAGAATAGAAATGTCACAATATAAGGCTGATTAGTAATTAATACAAATAATTACTACATGGCAGCACAGAAACCAGTGCAATTAGCATCAGAATTTAATAATTAGCCCTGTAGCAGCTTATAATACAGACCAAGCTCATTTTCTGCTGGATAATTAGTGACGAGCCCTAAGCTTAGCTTCTCAACAGCTGCTCAGAGCCCACTGAGCATGTGAGTGTCACAGACACTTTCCAAGATGGTGACCCCCTGTGACAAGTTTGAAGTCGTGGATCATTGCTGCTATTGACAAGCTGAAACTTTAGGCTGGTGCAACACGTTCAGTAAATAAAATATGGCATTTTAGCCATATTCATTTTTAGAATTTAGTTCTCCTTTAAGGGATATGCATTCATTTTTCAGGGCCGTAAATATCCTTTATGTGAATGTTCTTATTTTAAAGTACTGCCAGGAGTAATTATGGAAAATTTAAAATTAGATATAGGATAACGATGTAATGATGCAAAAATAGATATCAGTGGTTTCCATTTCATAGACAAGTACATACATATTTAATACCTATAATTGAATATCTCCTCTAACAGTGTAGGAAATATACATTACATTAATGTGCTCAAAGCAAGTCTATAAAGTACTGTAAGATGAGATGTCTAAAGCTGAATGTTTGTGGAAATGTATCTCTTTGATCTTTTCCATGCATTTACCAAAAAACAGCGGCAAGTGGATAAAGGTATTTTCAATCTGTGCGCCATTAGCCTAAAGAATGGGGGTGCATGCTGAAAAACAGGCTAAATGAACTGGTTAATTTATAGTGTCATTACAGAAGCAACTCGCTACACTTTCACCCCTAAAACTGCATTTTTTCCACAATACCAGTATAATTACAGTGGCATTTGGATTTATGTCCATTGATTTAAAAAGTGCACAATTGCATCATATCTGGCTCTATGAATGAAAAAACGTGGAATTATCGATACGTTTAGGATGACAGTAGCTGTGTGGTTCCCCTGTGTCCAGCATTGGACTGGCGGGTCAGAGGCCAACCGGGCTTCCACCACATGGGTCCCCATCCCACCTCGGGCCCCCCTGATTCTGCCACAGTCTCCCTACAGTCCCCCTGCCTCAGACGCAACCTGCCCTGTAGTTGCAGCCTTGATCAGGGCCTTAAGGGGGGGCGAAATGGGGGGCAGCACGGGTCATAGAATGGGTGCGGGTCTGGGTCGACAGGGCCTACCGAGGCTTTATCGAGTTGCTGCCTGAGAAACTCAAATTTATCAGATTGGCAAACGAAAAACAGCACAAACAGCCCGAAACTCTTGAGAATCCTGAAGTTAAAAACATGTTCCAAAGGTTAAAGGAGAAGGAAATGTTAAATTAAGTAAGCTTTATCAGAAAGGTCTATATAAATACACCAGTAAACCCTCAAAGTAATGCTGCTCTAAGTCCTCTTTTAAAAGAAACATCACATTTCTTTCCTTCTATTGTGTACTCATGGGCTTCTGTATCAGACTTCCTGTTTTCATCTTACACCTCTAGGGCTAGGGCTTGAGCATGCTCAGTTTGCTCCTCTCCCCCTCCTCCTCCTGTCATGCCCAGTAGCCCATACCGCACACTGGAATGACCAGCAGGGCCACTGGGTCAATATAAGTATAACTAGGAGTGAGTAGACTGGAAGGGATGCTTGCAGACAGTTTATTAACCAACATCAAGTAAAAGAAGAACTTACTGGCTCAGGAGTTCAAAGTAAAACAAAAGTCCAAGAACAGGTACACTTTAGCCAAAAAGGAAAACAAGAATCGGGAACATCAGGATGGGAGCGAGTGTCCTGGAACAGACTGGACCATAGAATGGGTATCCAGCAGGTTTGGAGACCTATGAACGGGCAAGGGTGTAAGCTTGTTCAAGGTTTAAATAAGGGCCCTCTGCTGAGAGCTAATTAGGAATTAGCTGCACTTGTTGGTTAATGTAGAGCAGCAGAGTATAATTAACAGCACCAGGGCTAGCCATATGAACCTCAGAACAGGGTAAACCTATACCTCTAATCAGCCTGAATAGTAAAGAGGTAAGGCAACAGGTTGCAATACAAAAGGTCCCAGGTTCAAACCCAGCAGAAAAATATTTCTTTACACGACCTTCCTATTCCCTCCTACCCTCCCTGCTGTAATTTGACACAGAGCTATATGAGTGAGCAGGGAGAGACTTGGGCAGGAAGTGATGTCATACCAAGCTAATATGGCAGCTGCTATCCTAAAAAGAGAAAGTTTCTAGAGCTGTTTACTCAGGCATGGTAAAGAATTCTACAGAATAAATATAGCATTCTAGCTTACACTATTGTGGTTAATATATTGGCAATAAACTGTCTCTGTAGCTTTCCTTCCCCTTTAAAGGGACCACCTGCCATTGACTTTTACATGATTGCATGAACAGGGTTTAGCTGGAGTATTTTTTGGATTCACATTTTTAGCAGCATCAGAGCATATAAAATTTCAAGGTTTTTCCCTCTAAAAATTCTGGTTTTTAAAGGGAATCTGTCGTCATTTTAAACTTTTTTTTTTTGCATTTTTATAAAAAACACACATCCATAAACACTGTCTGGCAAATAAAATGTTAATCCACAAATCCATGCATAAGTTATTTTAGTTTGTATTTTGTCATGGGGGCTTCCATTTTTGCTCATTACACATTCATCCTGTGCTGCTCTAACAGCAGGCACAGCATTACCTGTGTGCTTGGAGGCAGCCACTCTGTAATGAAAAGCCAGGTCGCACTACGACATGAGAATCCAGCTGTACACTCCCCCTCCCCTGTCTGCCCATGTGTGTGATGTTTGGAGGAGAGAGGTCACATGGTTTGCAGGGAACCAATTACTTTCACTTTCCTACGTCCTGCTCTCCAGCTGCACTAGCAGCCCCTCCTCCCACAGACACTATCAAAGCTCCTGCCGTTCTGTAAATTTGATCTCTGCTTTCCTTTGGAGGGGGGAACTTTCTCTCCTTGCTGCCTTCCTAGTTTTACTGGTTACTAGATGAGGTAAAGGAGCTGTGAGTTCCCTCTGCTATCCACCTCACACACACTGTGCTCCTTTCCTGCCTGCAATACTTCTTTTTTTTATTAACTACTTACTGCCTCCTTTCTCCTGAGCTATTTTAACCCTTCCTAGACTTCCTCCTAAGTTTTCCTGGTTTTCAAGTATGTCCTTATTTTATCCTGTTTTTTCTATTCCCTGTCATCAGTCCTGGGAGTGTACTCCTGTGTTTCTTCCATTCATTTTTGTGTAAATAAATATAATAAACTATCTATATAAAATATTTTTTCCAGTGCCCAAAATGAATTGTGTGTGTGTACATATATATATTTATTTTTGAAACGTAAGTGGGGGCAGTGATCACAGCACAATCTTATTTCAGTCCTTCTGAAGTGGTGTCAGTGGGAGCTTATCTTGATTCCTGCCTATTGTTCAATTGACAGGCTCAGCAGACAAGGCTCTATTTACATTACAGCAGCTTGTAGGAGGGAGGGGTAATGACATCACTCCAACTTGCAGTGCAGCAGTAAAGTGTGACTGAAGTTTATCAGAGCCCAAGTCACATGACCTGAGGGCAGCTGGGAAATGTCAAAATGTCTAGCCCCATAGCAAATTTTAAAATTAGATATAAAAAAATCCATTTCTTGTTTTGAAAAACGGATTTCAATGCAGGATTCTGCTGTAGTAGCACTATTAACTGATACATTTAGTAAAAAACATGTTTTTCCATGACAGCATCCCTTTAAAAACTCGACCGGAGAAACTCAACCTTTCATAAATAGACCTCTTACAGTTGTAAATCACCCTTCAAAGCTACCACCACTCTGGGCATGGTGGCAGATCCAGGGTCTCCAAAGTATCAATAAAAGCACCAGAAGTAAATAAGCAAATAGTGTTTGAATTTGTCATAAAATTTACTTTTTTTTAGGAAGACAATTCTAGGTAAATTTTCGATTTATCTTAATCCAGAAATAAATGTTATTTCAGGGTGTTATTTCTATATTATGATTTTATTTTCAAAAACAAACACTGATATTTATACGTAGAGGCATATTTATCAAGGATCGAATCTGTGAGTTGTGAGGGGGGTTTTCTACCTCTGATAAACTCAAATTTTGAATGTTTGAAAAAATTTGAATGCCAAAAACTTGAATGAAAAACGATGGGGGGAAAAAAACTCTAATGATCGGCTTCATGTCAGGAAAAAACTCGAATTAAACCCCCAAATCAACCAAAAACTTGAGCTTTGCCTAGGACAACTCCTACTGACTTCTACATGACCTTGCCAGCTTTTAGATGGCAAATTTTTAAAATTTAATTTTCAAGTTTTTTTTTTCTTATGCTTAATAAAAAACAGACATTCGAGTTTTGGGTGCAAAAATAAGTCGGGGGAAAAAATCTAATTCTAATGCTTAGGGGGCGATTCACTAACTTCGAGTGGATTCTAAGGATTCTAAGTAAAAAAAACTTCGAATTTCGAAGTGTTTTTTGGGCTACTTCGACCATCGAATGGGCTACTATGACTACGACTTCGAATCGAAGGAATCGAAATAAAAATCGTTCGACTATTCGACCATTCGATAGTCTTTAAGAAAAAACTTTGACCCCCTAGTTCGCCATCTAAAAGCTTCCGAACTCAATGTTAGCCTATGGGGAAGGTCCCCATGGGCTTTCCTAAGTTTTTTTGATCGAAGGATATTCCTTCGATCGATGGATTTAAATCCTTCGAATAGTTCGATTCGAAGGATTGAATCGTTCGATCGAAGGAATAATCCTTCGATCGTTCGATCGCACTATTTGCGCTAAAATCCTTCGACTTCGATATTCGAAGTCGAAGGATTTTAATTCCCAGTCGAATATCGAGGGTTAATTAACCCTCGATATTCGACCCTTGGTGAATCGGCCCCTTAGTGTGTTGCTATGAGAATTCCAGATAACCATTTTAGAATTGGGTTCTATTATTTTCTTTTTGTGTCTTATTAAAGATCTTCATTTCGTAAAGCTCAAGACCAATAAGAACTGAATCATACACAGGGTGCTGCTTAAAGGGCATGATTTACTGGGTATAAGTAGGACTTGATAACCATTTGCTAACGGATACTATTTAAAAAAAAAAAAAGTAGGAATACATTGCTTTCATTATTCTGTAAGTGCTTTATTTAACATATGTCCCAGCTTCCCATTAGAAGAGGGTTGCTCTGATGAAAAGAGATTGAGATGGTCCATTGTGCAGCAAATTCATGGTTTAATAGAAACAATTATACCTATATCTTAGCCTTGACATTAACTCACATATGCACATTGTAGCAAATGCGATTACGAATAATAATTTCAACAACCTTCATATTTATGCAGCACGTCTCCAATGAGGAATTAAAGCAACCACTGGAATATTAATTCTAATTTATCCTTTAACGTTTTATCTCTTGCATGGCCGTGTCTACCTACATGGTTAAATTAACAACCTGTCAGCCTTGTAATGTGTTGTGTAGTAGTATGTGCCATTGGGTAATCATAAATAGAACATTGCCATTTTAAAGAATAAGGACCGCCCCCTGGAATCCTAGGATTCACGGTGCACACAAACAAACCAAACATGTTAGGTCACATGAGCCAATTGACATTACGGGGCACATTTACTAAACTCGAGTGAAGGATTAGAATGAAAAATACTTCGAATTTGGAAGCATTTTTTTGGCTACTTCAACCATCGAATTGGCTACTTCGACTTCGAAACGAAAGATTCAAACTAAAAATCGTTAGACTATTCGACCATTCAATGGTGGAATTTTTTTAAAAAAACTTTGACCACCTACTTTGCCACCTAAAACGTACCGAGCACCCATAGGCTTTCTAGGCAATTTGTGATCGAAGGAAAATCGTTCGATCGATGGATTAAAATCCTTCGAATCATTCGTTTCGAAGGATTTAATCGTTCGATCAAACGATTTTTCCTTCGATCGAACGAATTGCCGTAAATCCTTCGACTTCGATATTTGAAGGATTTAACTTTGATGGTCGAATATCGAGGGTTAATTAACCCTCGTTATTCGACCAATAGTAAATGTGCCCCTTCGATTCTGTCTTTTGCTTCCACACTTCTTCCTGTTAGGGGCCGATTTATCAAGGTTCGAAATGAAAATACAAATTGCCAAAACTGTCAAATTCGAATAGGGAATTATTAAAATCTGATTCAAGGTTTTTGAAAAATTTGAATTCCATTTTCAAAATTTATCATACACTGGCCCTTTAAGGATTCGACTATTTACCACCTTAAGCCTGCCAAATTGCTGTTTTAGCCTATGGAAGACGTCCTGGGATCAATTTGGAGTTTTTTGCAGCCTTCCTGACATTCAAGGTTTTTTCTGAGAATCGAGTTTTTAAAATTCGAATGGAATTCGATCCTATTCACCCATGGAGATTCAGGAAGATTAGTTGCCCAGCAACAAATCACCTCTTCTTCGGGCGACTAATCTCCCCGAACTGCCTTCCCGCGGCTAGCGTGTAAATTGCTGTCAGGATGGCCTCAGTGCATTTGTTTTCCGAAGTCACGATGAAACTTCGGGCAACTTCAGAAAACGACGCGCTCCGAGTGCCATCCCGCCGGATATTTCAATTGTAGCCGCTGGAAAGCAGTTTGGGGTGATGAGTCGCCTGAAGAAGAGGCGATTTGTCATGGGGCAACTGAATCTCCACGTGTGTCTCTGACCTTACAGTGTATGTTTGATACATTGATTTCTTTCTTGTATATTTAAAAATTGGAATGGTTTAATTTTGGGCTTTTAGCAACCAAACATTTTTACTCATTGCAGACTGCCTGTCAGTATTTAACTACATATTGCTTGCCCATGCTGTGATGAGCCTATTAGAGCTGCTGATATCTGACAGCAACTCACAGCAAGATTGTCTTGTCTGTAGCTAGAAAAAGTTAGGTTGTGGCGCTCACAAATAAAGAATATCTTCCTGACTTCTGAAATATTGGCTGCATTAGAATTATGTGATTACCGCAAACTCAGCAAGCTCAAATCTCATAAGATTCCGTTCTTTCCTATTTTAATGCATTAAAGATAGCATTCACACGCCTGCTTTTGTTGGATTTACTACGCTTTTGTCAAGCAGAATTTATAGTAGAATATTTGTTTTCCTTAAGTGCTTTTTTGTTATATGTTTTGCTGAGGCTCAGCACTCAACTTATGAGAATAAGAGATATTGATGGTTTCTTGCCATATAAACTGGTGTATAGCATACTAGATGCTTTTTTAGACTGAGTAATAAAAAACAAAATTTTTCTCCAGCTACTGGTATCATATTTAAAGGGCTCCTGGCATTTAAAACAGAAACAGACCAACTGACAGTTTGCAGCTGACAGTCGGTATCCTTGCTAGTTGCTAAGCTGAAGTAATTGGTAGTACATACAGGTGCCATTCAGACACTCTGATGTCTCTTGTGTAAAAGGGTAGCAGCCATATACACAGAAAGAACAGGTATAGAAATAAGGGGTGCACAAGAATTGGGGGTGGGATTACAAGTGACGGAAATGGCAACCAGCAATAGGGGATGTTTCAAATGTGACAGTTTGCTTCTTTATGGGCGTTTTTGTCACTTCTGGAGCCCCAGTACTGTACTCTTCTTTTTGCAGAGGGCTTAGTAGATTTTTCTATTGTATGAAAAGGTATTTGTTAAAAAACATGTCACAAGTACATATAGAGAGCAAAAGAACTATTGATATGTGACATGCTGAAAATACAGTACAGGTATGGGACCTGTTATCCAGAATGCTTGGGACCTGGGGACCTCCAGATAAGAGGTATTTCCGTAATTTAGATCTACAGACCTTCAGTCTAATAAAAAATCATTTAAACATTAAGGGGGTTATTTATAAGGGGCAGATTTATCAAGGGTCGAAGTGAATTCGAGGGAATTCTCGAAGTTAAAAAATTCGAAATTCTAAGGTTTTTTTGGATACTTCGACCATCCAATACGATACTACGATTTCGAAATTGATTGGAAGTAAAAATCGTTCGAATATTCGACCATTCGATAATCAAAGTACTGTCTCTTTAAAAAAAACTTTGACTTCAATACTTCGGCAAATTAAACCTGCCGAAATGATATGTTAGCCTATGGGGACCTTCTAGAGCAGTTTTCTTAGTTTTGAAGTCGAAGAAAAATCGTTCGTTCGATCGCTGAAATCCTTCGATTCGAACGATTTAATCGTTTGATCAAACGATTTTACTTAAACCGCAAAACGGTCAAATTTTGTAAAAAAGACTTCCAATTCGATGGTCAAATTTAGAAGTATTTTTTCCTTCGAAATTCGACCCTTGATAAGTCTGCCCCTTAAAGTCCAAATGGCAAAAACTCGAAAAATTTATGTTTTTTCTTTTGCTATAAGATCCGAATTTTTAGTGGAAAAGAAACTTACATTTTTTGAGATTTATTATACCCCGAGGGTGCAAAACTCTGAATCCGAAAATCTGCCATATCAGACCTGCTGAGGTTCTATATAAGTCAATGGGAGAGGACCCTATCCTATTTGGAAGTTTCTGTCGTCTCCGATTCAATTTATTTCTGCTTTTTAAATAACACATAGGGGCACATTTACTTAGCTCGAGTGAAGGAATAGAATAAAAAATACTTCGAATTTCGAAGTATTTTTTTGGCTACTTCGACCATCGAATTGGCTACTTCAACCTTCGACTACGACTTTGAATCAAACGATTCAAACCAAAAATCGTTCGACTATTCGACCATTCAATAGTCGAAGTCTCTTTAAAAAAAACTTCAACCCCCTACTTCGCCACCTAAAACCCACCGAACTTCAATGTTATGGGGAAGGTCCCCATAGGCTTTTTAGGCAATTTCTGATTGAAGGAAAATCGATTTTTCCTTCGATCTTCAAAGTCGAAGGATTTAACTTCGACAGTCGGATATTGAGGGTTAATTAACCCTCGATATTCGACCCTAAGTAAATGTGCCCCATAAAGTCAAACCATGGATTCTAGTTTTGTTTTTTTTATTTAAAAAATCTGAATTCTGGATTCAGATAAACAACCCCCTAAATAAACCCAATAGGAATGTTTTGCTTACAATAAGGATTAATTATATCTTAGTTGGGATCAATTTCAAGGTACTCTTTTATTATTACAGCGAAAAATATGTAAAAATTTGAATTATTTGATTAAAACGGAGTCATGGGTGATGGCCTTTTTTAATTTGGAACTTTCTGGATGAGTTTCCAGATAACAAATTCCATTCCTGTACTTGCAGCTGTAATACATGTTTAATGATACCGCTCTGTGCTAAAATTGGTGATTTTATGCCTGGTTCTCCCTGATTGGACTGGCTAATGAAAATGCCAGTGTGCCATGAGCCTAAGTTATATTATTGTATGAGTACTTTACAATACACTGGCATACTTGTTTTTTTATCCATTACGCATTCACCTTGCTTCATAGGAAATGTTTCCTGGAAATAAGCAGTAATTGTAGGGAGATAAGAGATACGGTACGATATCTGCAGATGTAGGGTGAACCAGTACATCTCATTGACTGGAGATATCTAATCACATTCCGTTCATTGCATGCGGTTCCATCTCAGAATGTCCACCTTATCCTCCTGGAATATAGATCCCAAATTTAAAACTACCAAGGTCACTAACAACGTAATGGAGAAAGTTGTTATTTCACTTCAGACCGCAGTTCTTTCCCCTTTTAGTTTCCAATTATTGGAGTGACGTATATTTTCTAATTTTGCTGATCCAATACTTATTGCCTTAAACGTATCTAATGATTGGACTTTTGTACAAGGACCAATATATATTTCTATGCTGCTGGGTTTTTTGTTGTTGGTTTTTTTTTTGGTTTGTTTGAAAACCAAGACAGACCCAAGTTTGTGCATAGGGAGCAAGACTTATAGGGGCTGATATACGTTTGAGTTCAATAGTTTTTTTTCCCCAGTGATCCACATTTGGCCACATTTTTGTATTGTAACAAATAAAGATCGTGCCACCTAAAACGTCCCAAGATGCATCGATTTACAGTTTTTTTACATGTGAACTGGATACACAGATTTATATTAAAGGAAAACCAAATCCTTAATTATAAACCAAAATTGGTTTTACTATTTATGCATTCATTGCTGCTATCCTACATTTTTATGCAGGGGAGATTAGTTTATTTTTCCAAAAAAAATGTACTTTAATTATATTTATTGTATTTCTCCTGTCACTTATCTCTTCTCCTTTCAGGAATGGCAACAGGAATTATGGGTAAAACAAGATGTTATGGGATATTTCATGTCCCTCCCATTGAGAATTTTCTGGCGGAAAAATAAGTTAACGCCACCATATAGATGGCGGTAAATTTGTGCGAATATTCTTGCGTTAATTTTGTCCTTAAACCATTTAGCTGTTTAGTAAACCAGGCGTTAATGTGTACGTAGCGTTATTTTCAGAGAATGCGATAACTGGTGAACACATATTCTTGCGCAAGAAAATTCGCAAATTTATATTTACCGCAGGTTAATAAACTCGCGAAAACATATTCTGCGTTAAATTTGTCTATATTTTGTGCGCAAATTTTTACCGCACTTTAGTAAACGGACCCCTAAGCATGAGTTTAGGGAAGTTCACTTTAAACTATTTAACTATATGGAGTTCTAAAATCAAATACATATCCTTATAAATACAAGTAGATAACTAAGGAAGGGATCACCGCATCAGAGTTTTAAAAATATATATTCTTAGGGGCAGATTTATCAAGGGTCGAAGTGAATTCGAGGGAATTTTCTAAGTTAAAAAATTTGAAATTCAAAGTAATTTTTTGGATACTTCGACCATCGAATAGGATACTACGACTTCAAATTTACTTCGATTTCGATTCGAAGTAAAAATCGTTCGACCATTCGATAATTGAAGTATTGTCTCTTTAAAAAACTTCGACTTCAATACTTCGCCAACTTAAACCTGCCGAAGTGCTATGTTGGCCTATGGGGACCTTCCAGAGCAATTTTCAAAGTTTTTTATATTCTAAGGTAAATCGTTCGAATCGTACGATCGGAGTACGTTTGGAATACGATCGTACAATAAATAAAATCCTCCGAATTCGAATATCGGAGGATTCTATTCGATGCTCGAATTTTGAAGTATTTTCCACTTCGAAATCCGACCCTTGATAAATCTGCCCCTAGGTGTATATATATATTTTTTCATTGTATTGTCAGATACTGTTTATTAATAGCTTGGCTCGTCCTTGGAGAGGGCAAACTAGATGTTCCAGAGGGCCTCATTTGTTTAATTTATTTTCATTCTTTTCAGTGATTACCGGGGTATGGACTTCTTTTAACTGAATTAAACCTTTAAAAAGAAAGATTTTGAAATACTAAAACCAGCAAAATGCACAAAGCACCCCCTATTTTCAGGGCCAGTTAATTGCACTGGATCTAGGGACTTTATATGCCAAGAGCCAATTGACCTTCAAAGAAAAGACAACCACTGTATATTTGGCTATTTGTGAATTTTGCTATTTATTTATTTATACACTTCCCTTCAATAGAGACTTCCAGTTTAGAGAGGTGTTCGGGAGAACATCACCTGATTGGACCTTAATTTTGGGTTCCCAGAACTGTATCAGTAGCACATCATTAATAAAAGAACAACAGTGGCTTATGAAATAAAATTGGTCGGAGTCGGTGAAGACATTGGCCTCAGACCAGAAGATAATAAAGAGTTGTCCATTAAAATTATTTTCACAGACTGAGAAGGTAGTAAAAGGACATATATTTGGGTCATTTATCAAAGTCTGATTTTTTTCAAGAAAAAAAAAAACTTTTTCGAGAGTTATTAAACCCTGATGGTGTTAAAAGTCCGAATAAAAAAAGTACTCCAACTCAGACCTGCCGAGTTAATGTAGAAGTCCATGGAAGATGTCCATTGATATCTGAGCTGGGTTTCATTCAATAATCGGGAGTCAAATTTGAAAAAGTCACAGTTTTCAGCAACAAATCCGAAAAATTCATATGATTCAGATTTTTTTCACAATTTTATCGAGTTTTATCGCACACAATAAATTTGTGGAAAAATGTATTGTTAGTCAGATAGATAGTCAGTGCGGATTTGGTTGGAGTAGTTTTTAAAAATAGTGAGAGCTTTTTGGATTTTGATAAATAACCCCCTATGTGTAAAAATTAGGTGGCCTTGGTTTCTGCAAAAAGGCAGTTTCACATACATCATATTGGGGCTGAGTAAGTGAATCCTATGGGAATTAGGAGGGTAATGTGTCCAATGCCACTTCTTAGTTTGCTTGTGGCCCCAGGCCCAGATGCAGAACAGATTTACTGTCTGAGAAGACTAAGGGGGTTATTTAATTACGAAAAATTTATGATTTTTTTATAAAATCGGACTTTTAAAAAATAACGAATTTTTCAGGATTTATTAAACCCTGAGGATGGAAAAGTCTAAATCAGAAAATCCGGCATCTCAGACCTGTCGAGGTTGTATATAAGTCAATGGGAGAAGTCCCAATGATTTTTTGATTTGCGCTGAGTATCGTGCAATACCCTGAAGTTTTTCGGGCAAAAAAAGCATAAGAAATCGGAGTTTTCAGGTGAAAAATCCGAAAAATCATGAAAATCTGATTGTTTTCCCTGCAAAGCAAATTTTCGGGAAATTGAATAATAAATAAACATAAAAAACCCGAATGGATTTGATCGGTGTTTGTAGCAGAAAATGTTGAGATAAAATTGGACTTTGATAAATAACCCCCTAACTGTGTTCCTATAGAATCACTTTGTTCCTTTCCAAGTGGTCCATTTAGTGTAAGTAGAGAAGCTCAGCCCATCTGTACCTTTCCATGTATGTGTTCCTTGAAAGTGATTTGTACTAGGGATTCACCGAATTCAGGATCCTTCTGCCTGGCCGAACCGAATCCGAATCCAAATTTGCATGCAAATTAGGGGAGGGAAGGAAATCACGTGACTTTTTGTCACAAAACAAGGAAGTAAAAAATTTTTGCCTTCCCACCCCTAATTTGCATATGCAAATTTGGATTTGGTTCGGTATTCGGCCGAATCTTTCGTGAAAGGATTTGGGGGTTCAGCCGAATCCAAAATAGTGGATTTGGTGCATCCCTAATTTGTACAGGTTTGGGATGTTGGAATTTGGGGTTTTACTAAAAATAACATTTAAATAAACCCTATAGGATTGTTTTGCTTGAGAAAAGGAAATAAAAGTTATCAGAATTAATTGCTTAAATTGACTCTATTAGGGGATGGCCTTCCTGTAGTTTATATGTCTGGATAAGGGGTTTCTGGATAAGGGATGCCATAGCTATAAGGCATTATAGTAGAAATACCTGGTTTTGGAGGCAAAGATATTTTTGAATTTGCCTTGTATTTAATTGCCATTTAGCAATTGCAGATGATGAAAATTACTCGCTAAGGAGTAAACTTTATACTTGGAATGTGTAAGTTGGGAAGTTTCTACATAACATACATTGGATTAAAACTGTTTTTCATTCCTTAAGTCCCTAGTTCGTGATAAGAACATAAATAAAAACAAGAAGTACATTTATTTTTAAATGTTAATTGAAAAAACATCAACATAAGGGCATGACACACTGGCTCTCTTTTCTGTAAACAATGAATCATTTAAAAAGATACAATTTAACAGTTTAGAAATATAAACATGTTTATGCATTTTCCAGATTTTCACCGTAAAGGAAAAGTAATGGCTAAACTACAAATAACACAGCACACAAGTATTAATATCTATAATAATGCCGCTAAAATGCCACTGGCAGCAGCATGCCATGATGGTGCATCAAGGACTGCAGAATTTTTCTGTCTTTTAATGATCTTAGCTGAGTTCCTTTCGGAGTCGGTTAAGACATTGGCCTCATAACCGAAGATAATAAAGAATTGTCCATTGAAATTATTTTCACAGACTGGTAGTAACAAAGGTAGTAAAAGGACATATGTTTGGATTATTTATCAAAGTCTGATTATTTTGTAGAAAAAAAAAACGAATTTTTGACAACTCTGCTTCTCCCTGGTACCTGGTTATTTTGGCTCTCCAGCCTCTCTCCACTACTGAGATTCCTATTCCAAACTTCAGATGATCCTTCAGTCAGATTGAGTTGCTTGTAGGTGACAACGTCATGTATTTGGCTCCACTCCTGACAGGGAAACAAGGAGGCGATCAATCCTTTTATGTTGTGTGAAAACTTCTCCATCAAACCTATTTTTAAAATATTAAAAGGTTTGATGTATTTATGTTGGGAGAAAAGTTGGGTTTGAGAGAAGAATGACTATAACTATGAAGATTTCCATTCATCCAGTGTAACAATCGTTTGCCCTGGTGGTCTTGTGGCCGCCAGAGACGCCCGCTAAGTGGTTCCATTCCCTCTGGTGCCGGGTTCCTCTATGGAGCACAATTGCTGGTTTTATGCTGATGACTTCATCACACCTTGGTGTGAAAATCAAAGGTATTTAAAACTCATTGCCCGTTGTTAGGTCTAACTGGATTAGTTCCCATTGTGTAAACTGGTTTTGACCCGTGCCTGCCTGCCTGACTATTCTGAATTCTCCATTCCTGATCCTTGCCTGTCTGACCTTGCTTGAACTCTGCCTGTACCAACCCGCCATGTCTGACCACGCTATTCCATTTGTTCCTTCCGAGTTGTGTTGCCTTCTGTCCTAAATCCTTGGTGAAACAATCGTGCCCCTTCGCTTGTCCAGAACTCTTGCTTTGCTCCTCTCTTATTAAGACCTGGTGGTATCTAAGTGGCTGAGGGCTCCTCCCAAGGCCAAATGCGGCTGCTACAGGTGGAAGCAGAGCTGTGACCAGGGAGCTTAGCTCCTGTTCTAAATTTAGGGAGCAGATTGTGATATCCAGGTCATGGTATATCTAGTATAAGTAATTCTAAAACAACTGATCATTGAAGACTTTCGCTACTCATCCAAGCAAGAATTGAAGAAGCTGCTCATATGAGTAGTGAAACGTCTTCAATGATTACTCAGCAAGTCCAGTTGTTTTACAATTACTTATACTAGATTGTGAAGGAACATATTATTTACAAATAGGCGAGATGGCACTATACACAAATAGTGAGGATCTTTTTTTTTTATAAGGAGATGAGACAGAAAATCAACACTTTAGGCTGGAGGACAGGCAATTTGACCCAGAGCAACGGAAATGGTTCTTCACTATTATGGCAAGTCTATGGAATGCCCTGCTCTGCAATGCTGTGATGAGAGATTTTCTTTGGGGGAAAGCTTGGATGTGGCTACATATGTATTTATGTGCATGTATATTTGTGTATATATATATATATATATTTGTGTATATATTTATATTTTTGTCTAATGTTGGTCAGTGATGCTAGGAGATACCATGAAAGGTTGAACTTCATGGATCATAACTAGTCTATTCCAACTACGTATACAGATTGCTTAGTGGTTTTTCTACGGCATTACTGTATTATGACATTTTCTGCAAGAGTTGCTTGTTATTAGTAATTGTTAGTATGTTTGTGTTATGATATCAAATCCTAATGCATGAACCTTACAACAGATACAGAGCTCTTCTGTGTGTAGGATTTGAATTTTTATTGCATTGTAACACTCATAATGACTGCTAATTTAGTCTATTTCCGTGGCCTGGTTTAATCATTTGATCATCCTTTTCTGATTTTGTAAGCCCGAGGCCTGACTATTATTCCCAATGTCATTTGTGCAAATAATGATACTCGGGTTTTAAAGGAAGGGTACTGATCCAACAGAAAGATATGGAAGTGTTTCCAATCAAGCAACGAGGGGGTAGTTGGGAACGTAATGAAAAGAGATTTGCTTTTTGATCATGTGTATAATTTTGCACTTTACCATTTTAGCAAACAGAGGAACATTGGAAGCCTCACAATTTGTATCAGAACTGTCCTCTTAATCATCATAAACCTTAGCTGTCTCTTCATCTTCCATGGGTTTTCACAAACAGAGATACACAGGCTTGATGACTGGCTGACTTCTAGATAAAACGTGAATCATAGCCTGCTTGAGAATAGAGTTTTTTATTGCAGAGAAAACCATCCTATTGATGGAAAAACAATTTTGGGATCGTACGACCACATTTTTTCAGGGTTGTTCTATTATTTGTTGTAATAAACTGTATGTTTCTCTTCATCTTCAGTACAGACACATATATAATGGTCAAAATGGCAGGCATAGAAGCCTGTTAACCAGTTACGCTACTGTTAGTATATAGAATGATGACCTGCTGACTTCTAGATGAAAGCACTGGAATCAAATACATAGCAGACGGCCAAATAACAACTGGAGGAAATAAAAGAAATTACTCGCCCAGGGTCCTCACTGCTTCTAAACCTCAAACTTTGTACCGCATGCCTACATAATCCATCAGATGCGACTGAAAGAACTATAAAACCATCAATAAATAGTAATCTTTTTTCAGGTGGGGGTTCTGGGCCTTACAGATCACTTGGGTGGGCCCCAAACATCTTTGTCAGGCCTCACCTGTCTAGAGTCGAGATGTGAGGAGACGAGGTCCAGCAGGAGTGCCACAACCTGTTGCAGGCAGTAGTAGTAAGAAGGAATAGGCAGAAGAGTAGTTGGAAGGCAGGCCGGAGTCGGTGCAGGTGGAGTTCATTCATTATCGGATAGGCAGGCCGGAGTCGGTGCAGGCAGAGTTCAATCGTAAACGGATAAACAGGCTGGGGTCAGATGCAGGCGGAGTTCAGTCGTAAGTCGAGATCTAAAGCCGAAGTCAAAACCAGAATCAAACAGTCAGGGTTCCAAAAGGTACAGGAGCAGGTTTTTATCAACAAGCACAGAGCCTTCCCCTGAGCGTCCTTTTAAAGAGGTATTTTGGCGCCAAATGTAATGACGCCTGCGTCCTGCCTCAACCTGCGCATGTTCATGTAAGTGGACGTTTTTGACGCCCGCGTCCGTTTCGGCGCGTGACATAAGATGATGCACATGCGTCGCCGTCCATCTTGGCATGCGCGCTGATACCTCAATCTTTGAAGGGGGGAATGTCCTCAGCATATGCATTATGTAACCCGGTCACAGGATGATGATCAAGCTTTTCATCACAAAGAAGAATTTTAGGCTGGACAATGGATGTCAGACCATACCATGAGCATCAGATCATTTGGGCATTGGTGTGTTAAGCACTTTTGATCTCTGTAATGGTAGTTGTTGTCAGGTAAATATACTAGTATTCGGAAGTCGAAGTACCAGTATTTGGAAAAAAAAAATTATCATACACTATTCCTCATGCATTGTAAAAATTAGTCTTGGTTTTGCTTTAATTGATAAGACACAGGCTTTGGGTCCAATATTTATTTTCTCTCCAAATGTTTAATTTACAATATGAAATGTATGAAACAACATTTTTGAGTTCATTGTGAAATAATCCTGTTTCCCATGCAAGGTCATTTCCCAAACTGGAATAGCCTGTGTGCTGTGGGAAGACTAAAGAGATCCTTTGCCAGAAACAACATACAACGAATACAAGAATGAAATCACCAGACATTTAATAAAATGATGAAATCATGATTAAAGGAAAAGACAATAGTCTACTCCCAGGGCCGGATTTCAGCGGCGGTCGGTCCTAGCGAGAGCAGGCGCATGGAGCACTGGGAAGCTGGGCATCCCCAGTGCTCCTCAGCAAGCCGCTGGGTGGCATGCCACCCCTACCAACTTGCCGCCCTATACCCAGGCCTTTGTGGCCTTGCCACAAATCCAGGCCTGTCTACCCCAGCAGTGGAGCTCATCTTCCGCCTATTCATTAATCTTTGGGAAGTGAGCACCGTATTGGCACAGTTCAGTGGCGTAACTACCGGGGGAGCAGGGGGTGCGATTGGGCCAGGGCCCGCACCCCCTCAGGGCCCCCGGCAGCTCACACGCCATGAATTGCAGGCATACGGAGGGGGGCGGGGTCGGCTGCACGGCCCGCCCACCCCCTCTAGTTACGTCGCTGTTCTGCCCTTTGCTGCCTCAGCGTACCTCTCCCTCTTCTTTGACGATCGTCGATCTGCCTGCGTCTCTCTCCTCCCTGTTCAGCTCCCCCCTCCTTCTCCAGTCACGCAGCATGCTCCTTCTGTCCCTCCCACACCCTGTCATTCTTCAGTCTCGCTCTGTCTGCCCCTCCCACCTACATCTCTCTCCAGCCTTGTGCCCTCATTCTCCAATCTGTTTCACTCCCTCTATCCCTCTCCATTCATCTCAAGTGTTGCTCACCCCCTACATCTTCCATCCTCCGTGTCCTCTTTCCCCTTATGCCACAACCTGCAGCAATACAACATGCTCAAGAGTCAATATAAGGGTAAGTGTGGCATTGTGTACAATAATATAAATCAGAGGCAAAGAACTTCTTACTTATTTACTTCTTACTTATTTATAATGAATAATGCACCCCCTACCAAAATTTATAAAGATATTGGAAGTCACTTTGGAGTTATGTGACCTGTATAAAAGCCTGCGGCCTTGTGCTTTTATATGGTTGCGTAACTCCTCAGTGACTTCTAATTTCTTTATAAATTACAGTAGGGGGTGCATTATCCACTATATATATATATATATATATATATATATATATATATATCCTGAAAATTGACATTATAATACATGAGAGATACTTGTATCATATACTGTATATCTCATATCTCAGCCTGCAGCCTTGTGCCTTTATATGGTCACAGAACTCCTCAGTGACTTCTAATATCCTTATCATTTACAGTAGGGGGTACATTATCCCTTATAATACATGAGTGATACTCAGAGTTCCCTGTTTAACTCAGCCTTGTGCCTTGTGCCTTTATATGGTCACAGAACAACCCCTCAGTGACTTCTAATATCCTAATCATTTACAGTAGGGGGTACATTATCCCTTATAATACATGAGTGATACTCAGAGTTCCCTGTATAACTCAGCCTGCAGCCTTGTGCCTTTATATGGTCACAGAACCCCACAGTGACTCCTAATATTCTTATCATTTACAGTAGGGGGCACATTATCCCTTATATCATTATAATACAGTGAAACCTCAATTTTACATGTCCTTTTTACATGTAACTTTTAGTATGTTATATAATGGCAAATTCTAAGAAGCTTTTCAATTGGTCTTCATTATTTATTTTTATTGTGTTTGAATTATTTTCCTTCCTCTTCTATATCTTTCCAGCTTTTAAATGGGGGTTATTGACCCCATCTAAAAACAAATACTACTTTTTAAAGACTTATTTGTGTGTTTAGACACTCTTCAATTCATATTTAAGTCTCTTATTCAAATCAGTGCATGGTTCCTAGGGGAATTTGGACCTAACAACCAGATTGCTGAAATTGCAAACTGGAGAGCTGCTGAATAAAAAGCTAAATAACTCAAAAACCAACAAATAAAATAAAAACCAATTGCAAATTGTCTCAGAATATCCCTCTCTACATCATACTGTTACTCATAGGTGAACAATCCCTTTAGGGGGGCCCAGTTGTAAATTTCTGTACCGGGGCCCTTAGGGGTCTAGTTACACCACTGGCACAGTTGAAACGGTCTTCCAGTTCGTAGCAACTGCACATGCGCCAAAAGTGACTGAAATTGCCGAAGGGAACGAAGAGGACTCAAAGAAGACCGAAGAGCCGGAAGATGGCGCCCATGAGCTCTGCTGAGCTTACTCTGTACCTACACTGCATACAGGAGTAATGAATTAGGTGCACTTTCAATAGTAATCACCTATGCGGGGCGAGGCAGGGAGGGGGGACTATGTAGGGTAGTGTTATTATTAGGAGGTTTTGTTCTCCTTTAAATACATCTACAAAGACTAGGGGCCAATTTACTAAACAGCAAGATTTTCAGGTCAGGCTTTTTTACACCAAAATTGGAAAAGAAGCGCAACTTTTTCAAGATGTATTATGCAACAAAACTTCAACAATACTCTAGCTAAAACCTGTTGAAATCATGTTGAAGTCAATGGCAGATGTCCCTTTTCCAACTGGAAGATCTTTCTTTGATGTGTGGTTTTTGAGATCTTCAGGTGTTTTTGACAGTTGCTTTTGTGCGACAATACGAAAAAGTTTTAGCTATCGTGCCACAGGTCGAAATAGTCACTGTTTTCCCAACTTTTCTGTGACTTTTCCCGTTCGTGCTTTTTCAGTTCAGAACTTTTGGCATGACTGATCCCTGCATACCACGTTTCTGACCGGATCTCCCAACCTTGGAAAAAAAACCTAGATTTTATAATAACATTTCATCAAAATACTCACCCCACTAAAGAAAACAGAGTTACATATATGTGTCCTTACCTCAGCTATGGGATCCATTACCCATGATGTTTTCTAGATCTTTCTGAAATGTGGAACCCATGTCTACTGTAAATAATTTTAAAAACCAACATGGGTTTTTGCAGCTTTATGGTGTAACGATGAAGCACAAGTTTCTGTCTTAATAGTAGAGAGAAAAAACACTGCTTTTTTTTTTTTTTTTAAACGAATAGGAGAATGGCAAATGGAATTGCTGTAGAGCTTTCTGGATAGAGGATTCCAGATAATGGATCCCATCCCTGCACTAAGCTATACATGTATGTATAAATGAAGCAATCTCCTGTAATGTATTGACTTTGACTACCGTATTGACGTGTCCAGTGCTTTCTGCAATTTCCATATCTTCTATAACGCTCTGTAACTGGTTTGCAGTATCTGCTGGCCTGCCCTCTCATTTCCGTTTCTGTAGTAGAGATAAATTATTCCATTCGCAGGCATATCAAATTCAAAATAATTGCCTCTTATTGTGTGCTCCAATGTGACCTTGCAGGGCTCTGATTTTGCAGGGTTCTCTGAAAAGAAAGTGTATGCGAGAGAATTGTTGGAGCACAATTCATTTAAACAAGACAAGATCAACTATTTATCTCAAGTTACTGGAATGGCTTGGCGTTGCATTCTATTCTGAATTGCATGACGGATACACAGATGCCCTGGAGCAGCATACACCATAGAAAACTCATAAGGGAGTCACTACGTAGGCACATTCAATACTCCTGCAGGTATTGAACATCAATATGCTCGGAGAAAAGACTTTCTTTGTGCACAGGTTACCAGATTCTGGTTGCTGATAACCTGATTTAGTAAGTAAAGGTGGCCACACACGGAGAGGTCCGCTCATTTGGCGATACCGAGGTGGGCAATATCGGGCTGATCCAATCGTGGGCCCTAGGTCCCAACGATTGGATCCTAACAAACGGGAACAGGCGGTCGGATAGCGGGACCGCATCAACAAACAGATGCGGCTGCGATCCGACGGGATTTTTAGTCCCATCCGATCGAGATCTGCCCGACTTTCGGCCAGATCTCGGTCAGGGGGCCCCCATACACGGGCCAATAAGCTGCCGACTCGGGCCACCTTAACATTAAATTACTATGGAGCGGGCACTCAAATGACCACCAGGTAATTGAATCAAAGTAAAAAGGTTTATTGTGTCCACAGCCTTACACATTTCATGTTACAAGCACTAAGGGGCAGATTTATCAAAGTATGAGATTAGAACTCACCACAGAAAAACTATGTATTCATTCTTTTAAAAGCATATATATCAAATGGTGAACTCCATTAATAAATATGATTCTAAAAATCCCATAGGAATGAATAGAAAGTGAGTGCATTTTTCTGTGGTGAGTTCTAATCTCATACTTTCATAATTCATAGGTTAGTAAGTAACATTAAAGGGATACTGTCATGGGAAAACATTTTTTTCCCCCAAATACATCAGTTAATGGTGCTGCTCCAGCAGACTTTTGCACTGAAATTTGTTTTTCAAAACAGATTTTTTTATATTTAACTTTGAAATCTGATATGGGATATATTGTCAGTTTCCCAGGTGCCCCCAGTCATGTGACTTGTGCTACTTCAGTCATTCTTTACTGCCACACTTCTTATTGGAGTGATATCACCCCCCTCCTACCCCCCCAGCAGCCCATAAGCAAAACAATGGGAAGGTAACCAGGTAACAGCTCCCTAGTAGATATAAGAACAGCACTCAATGTCCCATTGCGACATTTAAAGACATTTATGTTTAATTCCTGAATATCGCAATATAAAAAAGAGCCGAATGATGCACTAAAAAATACGAATACCTCTTAAATTCTTAGCAAAAAAAATCTGAAAACATATAAAATTCTAAATGGATTAAAAATGGTCCAATAAGATCAGCCACAGGGTTGATAATTTCCAGAACGGAGAAAAGACCAACAATTTTTGGGAGAACTTGGGAGAAGGAACTTTAAGTTTGTCCCCTACATTGTACTGGGTAGAGTATTTCCATTTCTTATCAGCATTGTTCTTGTGGGAAAAGGCACTTTTTTCAAAGTTGGCTTTAGCGGAGGACCAAATATTAAAACATGTGGGCCACATGATCATTAGCAGCTGGAACATCCGACAAGAGAAAGTCTTGAGGAAAGGTTTAAGGATGCTGCCCGTACACAGTCAAGAAGGCTGATCTGCCAGTGGATGTGTGAGAGGCATTATTGTGAGCGAATTCCACCGAGGAGCAAATCGGACCAATCATCCTGACAAAGGGAGACTTTACTTCATTTTACTCAAAGACTGTTCCAGAGCTTGATTTACACGCTCGGCTGCCCCGTTGTATTGAGGATGGTAGGCCGAAGAGAATTGAAGATAAATGGCCAAACTTTTACATAGCGAATACCAGAACTTTGACATAAACAGGGAGCCTCTGTCCAAAACTATGTCTATCGGAAATCCATGCAGATGAAAGATGTATTGGATAAAAAGTTGGGAGTTCCATTGCAGAGGGAAGCTTCCAGAGAGGGATAAAGTGTGCCATTTTCCTAAAGCGGTCAATAACTACCCAAATGTCAGTATTACCTTTGGAAGGCAGTTCAACAATGAAGTCCATAGCTAAGTGAGTCCAAGGACAAGAGGGAATGGGTAGAGGTTGCAATAGACTGCATGGTTGAGAGTGACTGGGTTTGGAGGAGATTTATGTGCTTCTGTAAAGTTGGCAACGAGGCGACTTAACAAGTCTAAAGGGTATATTAGAGGATGGAAAGACGGAGTACAGGGGGAACATATAGCATCTGAATGGGAGTGCTGGGCGGGGACAGATTGAACAGACTGAATCTGTGAGGCAAATTGTGGCAGCAGAGAAGCAACAATCCTGGTTGGAGGAATAATTGGGTCTTGGCCCTCACTGTGATAAAGCATCTGCCTTTCCGATTTTTGTAACCAGGGCAGTATGTAATAATCAAACTGCATCAGGAGAGGAAAAGTGCCCACCACTCCTGCCGAGGATTCAACTTCCTGAGGGTCTGAATATATTCCAGATTTTTATGATCCATGAAAGGAAAACTATACCCCCAAAATGAATACTTAAGCAACAGATAGTTTATATCAAATTGAATGACATATTAAAGAATCTTACCAAACTGGAATATATATTTACATAAATATTGCCCTTTTACATCTCTTGCCTTGAACCACCATTTCGTGACTCTATCTGTGCTGCCTCAGAGATCACCTGACCAGAAATACTACAACACTAACTGTAACAGGAAGAAGTGAGGAAGCAAAAGGCAGAACTCTGTCTGTTAATTGGCTCATGTGACCTTACATGTGGTTTGTATGTGTGCACAGTGAATCTTACGATCTCAGGGGGCGGCCCTTATTTTTTAAAATGGCAATTTTCTATTTATGATTACCCAATGGCAGATACTACTTAAAAAGTATATTATTATGATAACGGTTCATTTACATGAAGCAGGGTTTTACACATGAGCTGTTTTACTCAGTATCTTTAATAGAGACCTACATTGCTTGGGGGGTATAGTTTTCCTTGAAGATAGTGGTTGGGTGAGGTGATCCTTACGGGATATGGTGTCACTCCTCAAGGACTAGCTTAACTGCCAGTAACTCGCAGTTTCCAATGTCATCATTTTGCTCAGCAGAGGAGAATTACACATGGTTGTAATTTCCCATTTACAGCTTGTCTTTAGGATAGAATAGCCCCAGCCCCAATGTCAGAAGCATCTACTTCAATGAAGAAGGGTTGAAGAGGGTTCGATGTCTGACAACAGGAGCAAATGATTCCTTTAAAGATTGAAAGACTGCAGGGGCACAGCGACATCAGTGCATGGCTCTGGGCACCTCCATCTTGTCGACGAATCGGAGTGCTCCGCAACGGAGCACTCCTGACAGGATGTTAAAACGCCATTGTATGTTGATGACAAGCGTTGTTGCATGCCCTCTCCTCTGCTCAGGGATGTTTTTTTCCAGTTTGGCATAAAGGGCCTCCTTCACACCCCTTTTAAATCTTCTGTCTTCTCAGTTAGGATCTGTTCGTTGATGTGGTCCCGTGATCTGACCGCCATTCCCATTCATTAGGATCCGATCGTTGGGCCCTAGGGCTTACGACCGTATCAGCCCGATATTGCCCACCTCAAGGTGGGCATATCTGAGAGAGATCCGCTCGTTTGACGACATCGACAATAGTGTTGCTCTCTCCATGGCTCTGGACCAGGTCTGGACTGAAAATTAAAATTGGCCCTGGCATTTCCGGTACACAGAGGCACAATCAGCCCACACAGAGGCCCAGACAGTTCCCACCAGCCCACTAAATACTGACTTTCTATGGGACTTTACAGCAGCCCCTCTGACATTTGCCAGAACCCACAGATTGCCAGTCCGAGCTTGCTCGGGACCAACCCAAAGTGGCAGCTGCTGGACTGCAGCACCGTGGCTGTGACAAAGCTTCTTTCGAGCCATTTTCTCTGCGTCCCAAGTCTCATCACGCAATACGAGGCACTGTTTCAACTACTGAAGGCGGGTATGTAAATCAGGCAGGTCATGGCCTACCAGGAACATTACCGAGATCTACTGGTAGACTTCTGGGCACCCCTGCCCTAGAGCTATCACCTGGTCTAGAGGTGGCGCTATCTTCAGGGTTCCCTTGCATCACCAGTTTAGAATTGAAAGCAGGAAGGACTGACCTGAACTATACAGAAGTGTAAGGATCACATTTTGACGCAAGTAACGAAAGTGGTTTACATGCAACTGACTGTAAATAAATGGATAAGCTATTAGGCTAAAAATGGTGCCCTATAATATTATAAAGGGAGGCTTTATTTGTCCATTGGCAAACTCATCATACTTCCCTACTGCTCCTTATACACCCCAAGCTCTACTCTGCCTCCCACTTGTACATTACTCATTGCACTTTGCATTTTTTTTAATGTGTGCTAATTAATTTACAGGAAGGTGTGCAAAAACCTAATCCCATATGTTGCTCAGCTACTCCAGCCTTGACATTTTATCTTCCCTGCTGTATCGTCTCATCCTTTTATACAGTAAGTGACTTCATATGACAAAACAGGAATCAAATCCTGCAGCCAGTCAGTAATGGAAAAAGTATTAGTCTAATCCTTCCCACCGCACATTTCATGGAGTGATTTAACCATGTGTTGCTGGAATTTGCAAAGGAAACTAGTTGCTTTGGAATTGATTTATGTCTACTGCTCCTTTTCAACCATGCTCATGATAAAGGACCAATTAAACTTTAAGCTGATCATGGCTTTTTTGCGATGTTTTGTTTTATTTTACTAGCATTCACTTGCTCTGATTTCTTAACTAAGCCATACACTCTATATTATGAAAAAAATCCAGACACCTGCCTGTTCAACATCCCCAAACCAAGGGTATTACAGATATGGGATCCCTTATCCTGAAATCCATTTTCCAGAAAGCTGCAAACTATGGGAAGGCTTCCACCATTAGGGTCCAATTTAATAAAAAAAAGGTATGGTGATCCAAATTAATGAAAGATCCCTTATTTAGAAAACCCCAGGTCCCCAGTTTTGTAAATGCTGGATGCATGTGGTCCTGTTTGTACAGTCCCTTTAGAAAAAAGTTAATTGATATATTGCATAAAACAGCGCATATGTAAAACCTTGTTTTGTGTAAATAAACCATTTTTATAAAATATACCTTTTTATAGTATGTGCCATTGGGTAAACCTCAATAGAAAATTGCCATTTTAAACTAAGGGCTAGGGATGTAGCGAACTGTTCGCCGGCGAACTAGTTCGCGCGAACTTCGACTGTTAGCGTCCGCCACAAGTTCGCGAACGTCGCGCGACGTTCGCCAATAGGCGTTCGCGTCAAAAATCGTTCGACCATTCGATTCCTTCGACCGCTAAAATCGAAGGATTTTCGTTCGAATCGAACGATCGAAGCCATTGGATTGAATTAAATCATTCGATCGAATGGCTTCGATCGTTCGATTCGAACGAAAATCCTTCGATCGAACGATTAAAATCCTTCGATCGTTCGAATCGAACGATTTTCGGATGTTCGAAGTTCGCGAACTGTTCGCGAACTGTTCGCATTTTTTGCCGGTGTTCGCGAACGGCGTTCGCGAACACATACTCGCCGGTTCGCTACATCCCTACTAAGGGCCGCCCCCTTGGATCCTATGATTCACGGTGCACACAAACATGTTAGGTCACATGAGCCAATAAACAGACCTTCTGTCTTATGCTCTCACACTTCCTGTTACAGTTAGAGCTGCAGTATTTCTGGTCAGGTGATCTCTGAGGCAGCACAGAGAATATTACAAAATAGTGGCACAAAGGAAAAGATATAAAAGGGCAATATTTACTGATATCTATATCTCAGTTGGGTAAGATTCTTTAATTAATATAATATAAACGATCTGTTGGTCAAGTATTTATTCTTAGGTTTTGTTTTCCTTTACTACCCAACTTTTAATAGGCTACCCTCATGTTTCTTATGTTTTTCGACTTAGCCAGAATAAATGTAGATACCCATAGGATTAATAGGCAGAAGGGCCTGTATCTAAGATAGTTTAGTTACATATGTACGTTATTGGCCCATGGTATGGTGACCACCTCTTGTCACTCTTTAATGTAGTGTTGGAACAGGGGTGGTACTTATTCTTTGGCTTCAACCAGAGGAACAGGGTGGGTGTCGGGAGCCTGGGACCTAAGCCAGAATAAAGGAAAGGCCCCAAGGGGTCAGGTCCTTGGTAAAGTCAAGATACAGGGACCCCGTAAATGAAGTGTAGTTAGTTGCAACAAGGGCTCCTTTTATCATCTCTGTCTGTAACCCTGTGCATTTGGCTCAAAACTACGGCACTCCGCTGGGTCCTCCTCCTCCTCTCTCAGACATGCACTGGGGCTCCCAGCCAATCAGATTAGTTTCAAGCCTGTAACCGGGCCGGATGATGTCACTGACAGAAAAACAGGCGAAAGATATCTGGTCCCCTACAATGCCATACAATTCGGTTTCCAAAATACTCGAATATTGATGAATCCATTGTAACAGGTGTGTAGTACTATAGACATAATGGGGCTTATTTATAAACACTGCGCAAATTTGCACATGGACAGTAACCCAGAGCAACCAATCAGTGATTAGTTTTTTCAGCCAGCAGCAGACAAAACAATGGAAACATACATTTGATTTGCTGCCATTGGTTACAAATGTACCTGGTGTTTATAAATGACCTCCCATGTTGCCCTTTGATAATGTGTGTGTAGCAATATTTAAGAATAATAGCAGTAAGAGCAGAAATGTGTATTTGCCAATGTTTTATCAGACATGCATAAAGATAGCACTTTTTTCAGTAGTAATTTTTCCATTTGTGGATGAGGTTCTATGAGCTCATAAAACATTGATTCCATTACCCCATCTCACATCATGGTAAATGTTTAGCGTTTGTGCTTTATGATAGAAATTGTGCACAGTCTTTGGAAAAAAAGTTATTGGACTGACTGTACTGGAATGCCTGCATACTCATAGGAATACTTTACGATGGTGAGTACGAGGGGGACTCGAATATAGGGGTCATTTAATATTCCCCCAGGCTGAAGTGCAAGAGCAGTATAGGGGAGCAGAAGCAGGAGCTTAGTGATCATTCAGATACACTCCTGTCCAAGGTCTGGCCTCATTCTGCACCTTGCTCCAGATAAAAACAACCCAGCAGGAGGTGCAGGCCAGGCATATACAAGGCAACGCTATCCTTAGCCCATGGGAACTGTACCCACCAGTGTTCTATTTGATGAGCAAGTGGGACCACCTGGCCAGTAATTGCCATTAAATATGTAACCCCCTGTGCTTTTACACCCAGGTCATCCCAATTCCCTTCTGATATAACTTTCTTGTCTCTTCTTCTAACCCTGGACAGGTCTGAATCCCTGTTCACTCACCCAATCTCCACCCTAATCACCCTGTTTCTGGGGTTGCCACCTTTATTGTTTTGGGAAAACGGGCATGGGGCGGGCTGTGATGTTAGAGGTGGGGTAGTGATGTCAGGGGTGGAACAGATGATGTAGAGGGGGGAGCACTGGCGTAGGGGACCGGACTGATGATGTGATAATCAGCGATTGGCTGATGGCCATGTCATTCACTTAAATGTCCTGTCTGGATTTCCTAATTTGGAAATCCAGACAGGCGCTTTTCACCCCAGCACTACTGGGCTGTCAGGGTCAAATCCAGACAGGTGGCAACCCTACTTACATCACCCAGCCATTCAGGCCAGTATTGGAACCGACAAAAGGAGGCAACCCCAAGTGAAAGAGGGCAAGACAAAGTATAGTATATTGCCACCCCACTGTATTTATAGGGCGAACATAGGCATAAATACACTGAGAATAGGTGAAGGGGCTGGGTAGATAGATAAACATAAAAATATCAACAATAATAATTTAGCATAAAACAGGTATGGAATCCGTTATCTGGAAACCAATTATCCAGAAAGCTCGGAATTACAGGAAGGCCAATTCCCATAGACTCCATATTAAGCAAATAATTCAAATTTTTTTATATTGATTTCCCTTCTCTCTGTAATAATTAAACAGCACCTTGTACTTGATCCCAACTCATATATAATTCATCCTCATTAGTGGTAAAGCAATCCTATTGGGTTTAATTAATGTTTTAATTAATTTTTGTAGACTTAACGGATGGAGATTCAAATTCTTCTCCCGAAATCCTCCAGGTCCTGAGCATTCTGGATAACAGGTCCCATACCTGCATAGAGATAAAGCCAGTGACTGATGCATTTGATTGGGGGAAAGGGGTTGTTGTGAGTGCCAGTTCCATTTTGAACTACAGTATATGTGGCCTTCCAGCTGCCTCTGAAATACAATTCGCAGCATCTTCCTATAAAAGCACATGCTGCCTCATGTATATTTTATATTCTGGAATTCATCTTTTTTTCCGGCTTGAATATATCTCACACTGAAGTACATAAAATATTGCAATATTCCATATAAACGCCAGTACATTAGCAGCCTGTGAAATGAAGCACCGAATTTAATGAAGAGCTGACCCCTCCGCCCCCCGTGCTTCTGCATTGGTTCATTGAGACTGTAATTAACACGACTATTGAAGTGAGTAATAGGAATACAAGTCAGTACAGAAAGGCTTTGATAAATGATACAGTATATTCAGACAGGACTGGGGAAGAAGTTTCCTAACAGAGCTCCACATTAATTCTGTCAGTAATTCCACATGGACTGATTCCTGTACGCTACTCCGAAATATTCCATATGGTGGTCATATTTATTACTCTATACGACTTTTTTTTTTTAAGGAAATACACATTTATTGAAATTGTTTTATTTTTAATAATTATTATTTACATTTTTGATTTTATAGTCCCTTTCTCTCCACCATTTGTCCAAACATCCTTCCTTATTAGGATTTTATTGACATCCCCAAAACACTGTTTGCTAAACCCACAACACATCATTTTATTATCAAAGTGATTGTTAATACAAAGTCATCAGAATAGGTTATAAGGGGTTATTGAGGGGACAATTACATTTAAAGGAACTAACACCAACAAATGAAAGTGTCAAAAAAATATAATGTACTGATTGCACTGCACCCATACAACTGGTTTGTTTGCTTCAGAAACACTACTATAATTTATATAAACAAGCTGCTGTGTAGCCATGGGGGCAGCCATTCAAGCACAGGATACACAGTAGATAACAGATAAGTACTACTATAATTTATATAAACAAGCTGCTCTGTAGCCATGGGGGCAGCCATTCAAGCACAGGATACACAGTAGATAACAGATAAGTACTACTATAGTTTATATAAACAAACTGCTGTGTAGCCATGGGGGCAGCCATTCAAGCACAGGATACACAGTAGATAACAGATAAGTACTACTATAGTTTATATAAACAAGCTGCTGTGTAGCCATGGGGGCAGCCATTCAAGCACAGGATACACAGTAGATAACAGATAAGTACTACTATAGTTTATATAAACAAACTGCTGTGTAGCCATGGGGGCAGCCATTCAAGCACAGGATACACAGTAGATAACAGATAAGTACTACTATAGTTGATGTAAACAAGTTGCTGTGTAGCCATGGGGGCAGCCATTCAAGCACAGGATACACAGTAGATAACAGATAAGTACTACTATAATTTATTTGCTAAACCCACAACACATCATTTTATTATCAAAGTGATTGTTAATACAAAGTCATCAGAATAGGTTATAAGGGGTTATTCAGGGGACAATTACATTTAAAGGAACTAACACCAACAAATGAAAGTGTCAAAAAAATATAATGTACTGATAATGTACTGATTGCACTGCACCCATACAACTGGTTTGTTTGCTTCAGAAACACTACTATAATTTATATAAACAAGCTGCTGTGTAGCCATGGGGGCAGCCATTCAAGCACAGGATACACAGTAGATAACAGATAAGTACTACTATAATTTATATAAACAAGCTGCTCTGTAGCCATGGGGGCAGCCATTCAAGCACAGGATACACAGTAGATAACAGATAAGTACTACTATAGTTTATATAAACAAACTGCTGTGTAGCCATGGGGGCAGCCATTCAAGCACAGGATACACAGTAGATAACAGATAAGTACTGCTATAGTTTATATAAACAAGCTGCTGTGTAGCCATGGGGGCAGCCATTCAAGCACAGGATACACAGTAGATAACAGATAAGTACTACTATAGTTTATATAAACAAACTGCTGTGTAGCCATGGGGGCAGCCATTCAAGCACAGGATACACAGTAGATAACAGATAAGTACTACTATAGTTGATGTAAACAAGTTGCTGTGTAGCCATGGGGGCAGCCATTCAAGCACAGGATACACAGTAGATAACAGATAAGTACTACTATAATTTATTTGCTAAACCCACAACACATCATTTTATTATCAAAGTGATTGTTAATACAAAGTCATCAGAATAGGTTATAAGGGGTTATTCAGGGGACAATTACATTTAAAGGAACTAACACCAACAAATGAAAGTGTCAAAAAAATATAATGTACTGATAATGTACTGATTGCACTGCACCCATACAACTGGTTTGTTTGCTTCAGAAACACTACTATAATTTATATAAACAAGCTGCTGTGTAGCCATGGGGGCAGCCATTCAAGCACAGGATACACAGTAGATAACAGATAAGTACTACTATAGTTTATATAAACAAGCTGCTGTGTAGCCATGGGGGCAGCCATTCAAGCACAGGAAACACAGTAGATAACAGTTAAGTACTACTATAATTTATATAAACAAGCTGCTGTGTAGCCATGGGGGCAGCCATTCAAGCACAGGATACACAGTAGATAACAGATAAGTACTACTATAGTTGATGTAAACAAGCTGCTGTGTAGCCATGGGGGCAGCCATTCAAGCATAGGATACACAGTAGTAATGATATTATTATCATTATTAATATTATTATAGTAAAATATCATTATAATGTTCTTCAGTTGGAATTGATGTTTAAATTGAAGGCTGATCCTCCAAGGGCATTGCTCTTGGTCTTAATGCTTCTCATTTTTAAAAGACTAAGGACAGTTTATATTGTAGAGGAATGAAAAAGGTCCCAAAGTTAAGTCACATCACTCACCAATGTCTTGGAAGAGGTCCAGGTGCACCACCTTTAGCCTTCAGCTTCAGGGGAGCGGATCAAATCATATAAGTGTAGAGCAGGTACTCAGTGAGCGGTCTTCCTAAACGAAGTGTAAATTCCAAAAAGTTTATTTAGGTATGTAATAGGGTAAAATGTTAATGGTTTAATATAAATGTTTGAGTAATGGTTAATAAATATATTTTGGCTGGCCACCAGGGGGAGCTAGAGGAAAACAGTATAAGGGAAAGGCCCTAGTGCAGTGATCCCCAACCAGTAGCTCGTGAGCAACATAATGCTCTCCAGCTCCTTGAATGTTGCTCCCAGTGGCCTCAAAGCAGGAGCTTATTTTTGAATTCCAGGCTTGGAGGCAAGTTTTAGTTGTATAAAAACCAGGTGTACTGCCAAACAGAGTCTCAATATAGAGTGACAATCCACATAGAGGCTACCAAATGGCCAATCACAGCACTTATTTGACACCCCAAGAACATTTTTCATGCTAGTGTTGCTCTCCATCTCATTTCACTTCTGAATGTTGCTCACGGGTTCAAAAGCTTGGGGATCCCTGGCTAGTGGATGGGGAATAGGACGTTATAAAAAGCAAGGTTTCAGGAAGGGATTTTAGAGATGTGTCATGGGAAGAGAGATGAGCAGCAGGCTCTGTAGCAGTAGAGTCGTCTCTTGGAAGATCTACTGAGCCTAGACAGTGAAAGGTCTAGTGATAAACAATACACTCTAGGAAGTGTAAGATAGCTAGGTAACTAGCATGAGCAGCTTAATTTAAAGGTGTGCAACCCCCTTTTTGTACAGTTGGAATTGGTTTATGCTGTATGTTTTTTGAACTTCACGTTGTACCCTTATGCACAGTTCTTTGCAGTCCCACGTTGGAGCACAAAAGGTTGTGTCTCTCTCACTGCCTCTCTGTATAATGGCACCTGACATGTACAAAACTTGCATGTCACATCAGAAATATACTGATTAAAAGAAATCACCAACAACACAGGTTTTCCAAGATCAAATTAAATTGTTCACATTTTTTAAAAAAGGTTTGAAATTTGAAACATATATATAAAACAATGGATGGGTCACCTTTAAGTTAACTTTTAGTATGTTATCGAATGGATAATTCTAAGAAAATTTTTCACTGGCCTTCATTTTTTCTTTTTTATAGTTTTTGAATTATTTGCCTTCTTCTTCTCACTCTCTCCAGCTTTCAAATGAGGGGTCACTGACCCCATCTAAAAACAAAGGCTCTGTAAGGCCACAAATCTATTGTTACTTTTTATCACTCATCTTTCTATGCTGTGTCCCACCTACAGATGAAGCCACTTGGATTTGTGAGTTAAATGCGTCATGACTCAGGGGTAATTGAAGAAACTGTGTTATCTAAAGTCATCTTAACTCATTTAATGCAGTTAACCTTTTCATTAGCATACCAAAGCTCCATTGTTCACAATGGTGAATGCTTTAATTAGATGGGATGTTGTGACACAGTTTTCTGTGTTAATTGAGATAAATGGGATATCTGTGTTTAGTTATTCTGTGTCAAACAGACAAACCAAAGTGGCTGCATCTGTATGCTTGGCACTAACATGAGTCTGTGTGAGAACAGCCCCCTTGACAATAATTGTGTGCGTTTACTCCTGCGCTCCACTAAGGCTGAACGGAAGAAAGTGTAACGCAGGGGAGCGCTGCCATGACAGCCTGTGCAATATACAGAACTGCTAGAATTGGTACTTTCACTGGATTTTGTGATGTTAAAGGGTAACCTGTGGATTGTAGAGGCCAGTATGCCTTTTGGTGATGTGGATGCACAAATATTCATATCATTAAATGTTTCATTGCTACGGTTATTAAAGGGATACTGTCATGGGAAATTTTTTTTTTTCAAAATGAATCAGTTAATAGTGCTGCTCCAGCAGAATTCTGCACTGAAATCCATTTCTCAAAAGAGCAAGTAGATTTTTTCATATTCAATTTTGAAATCTGACATGGGGCTAGACATATTGTCAATTTCCCAGCTGCCCCAAGTCATATGACTTGTGCTTTGATAAACTTCAATAACTCTTTACTGCTGTACTGCAAGTTAGAGCGATATCACCCACCTCCCTTTTTCCCCCCCAGTAGCCAAACAAAAGAATAATGGGAAGGTAACCAGATAACAACTCCCTAACACAAGATAACAGCTGCCTGATAGATTTAAGAACAGCACTCAATAGTAAAAACCCATGTCCCACTGAGACACATTCAGTTACATTGAGAAGGAAAAACAGCAGCCTGCCAGAAAGCAGGCACAAGTCACATGACTTGGGGCAGCTGGGAAATTGACAAAATGTCTAGCTCCATGTCAGATTTCAAAATTGAATATAAAAAAATCTGTTTGCTCTTTTGAGAAATGGATTTCAGTGCAGAATTCTGCTGGAGTAGCACTATTAACTGATGCATTTTGAAAAAAACATGTTTTCCGATGACAGGATCCCTTTAAAGGGTAGAAACTAGTGGTATTATTCAGTTTTGCACCTGCAATTAGATACATTTGTAACAATTTAAGACAAGCAAAGATACAATTGTAACTAATATTACTTCTCTTGTTTATTCAGTACTACTGTAAATATTTCGCATTGTTTTCAGGACCAAGTAAATATTTATTCTGATTTCAGCATCCGTTTAATGACACATATTCCAGGAATCTTTATTTCCAGTACGGCAGCCTCCGGGATGACTTTTGCTTCACGCAATGCGGAGAACAGCTGGATATCGCAAATTATATACCTTTCTCATTATGTACTGATGGAGGGAACCAGCCGCTGTGAATGATGTATCCGATCGCTGGCTTTCTGCTTTCCTGTCAAAACTCCCCGATACCCTGTCAGTCATCACGCTGCATTTAATGTCTTTGTGTTCCCCAAGGATCGTTGAAGGGAGAATAACTGACATTCCGTAAAGATATCCCAGCGACTCAGCGGAGAGAGAACATTTTCAGAGGAGATATTACTAACTGCTGTTTTGTTCTGCCGAGACGGCTCATGTGGAACTGCGTTATATTAGCATTTTAAAGAAAATTAGCCATTTCCATGCCAACATGCAAACTAGTGCATGTATCTTGGAAAATGTTAGTAATAGTCAGTATGGGTCATTTATGTCAGTGGTAACCATGCTGATTTCCCAATAGTCATCCCATTCCCAATCCCATTCATTAAAAAGGAGAACTAAAGCCTAACTAAAGAAGTAGCTAGAAATGTTGTACATTATGTTTTGTGCTTCTGTACCAGCCCAAGGCAACCACAGCCCTTTAGCAGTAAAGATCTGTGTCTCCAAAGATGCCCCAGTAGCTCCCCATCTTCTTTTCTGCTGATTCACTGCACATGCTCTGTGCTGCTGTCACTTACTGAGCTTAGGGACCCACTCACAATATACAGTACACATAGAATAGAAATGTCACAATATAAGGCTGATTAGTAATTAATACAGATAATTACTACATGGCAGCACAGAAACCAGTGCAATTAGCATCAGAATTTAATAATCAGCCCTGTAGCATCAGCTTATATTACAGACCAACCTCATTTTCTGCTGGATAATTAGTGACGAGCCCTAAACAGCTGTGCCAGGTAAAGCTCCCCCTGGTACAGTGTTGGAATGGGGGTCTGGAGATTGCTGCCTCAGGGTCCCTGCCCCAGTAGTAACCCTCCTACACTAGCCACCGCCACTCATTCCTAGTTTTTTCTTCTTGCAGCCTCACTCCTGACCCCTCCCTCTTGCAGCATCCCCCTCCCACCTGCTTCCTGGCGGGCTGTGTATCTTCAGGTCCTTCTGTGATCTTTTGCAGTGGAGACTGGGTGGGCGGGAGATGTTAAAATCTCCCATCCAGTCACCTGTGCTGATGTCGGCAGCGGGCAGCATGTCGCCTTCCCAAATTTGTAACACCCTAGGCCCAGGTCCTTGTGGCCTGCCCATAAATCTGGGCCTGGAAGTGGGTCAGGGTCAGTAGGGCCCAACGGGTTTTTTCCCGTTGTCTCACTGGCCCAGTGCAACCCTGGCCTGCTACTTACAATAATGCTGGGATTCTTGGAAAAAGAAACACTGCATTACTGGAAAAAAACATGGCGGTTGCTCTCAAAATTGCCTTTGTCAGACACCTGTGGTTGTAATTGAACCCTAGAGAGTCAAAGGAGTTCTACAATAATCTGAGATTTATCGGTTAAATAGTTTAGCGATAAATTGGCCTTAAAGGAATAGTTCAGTGTGAAAATAAAAACTGTGTAAATAGATAGACTGTGCAATATAAAAAACATTTCTAATATAGTTAGTTAGCCAAAAATGTAATGTATAAAGGCTGGAGTGACTGGATGTCTAACATAATAGCCAGAACACTACCTGTCATATCTGTTGCTTTTGAATCTGAGCTGAATGCTGAGGATCAATTACAATCTCACTGAACAGTTATGTCCCATGATGTGGGTTCCCTTTAAGTCGCTGACTAACACAGAGTTAGAGAGCTGAAAAGCAGGAAGTAGTTTCTGGCTATTATGTTAGACATCAAGTCACTCCAGCCTCCTGCAACTAACCATAAGTTGCAGATATCTCTTACCAAATGAACCTTCAACGATAAATCCATGATCCGGAAACACTTTACTATATATTACTATTATATATAGGCACCCAAGTCTAGGGTGCAGAAAAAAAGGTGCAGGTGCAGAAAAAAAAGATTCTTATGAAGAGGGGGGGATTTATTAAGGCGCAATTTTTTTTGCGGCGTGCTTTACGATGCAACTATTTTCAATGCAAAAAAACTTGAATCCAGGTAAAAAGCTGAATTCAAATGTTGATAAATCTACAGAATGATACGATATTTTGTTTCCCAGAGACTCGCCACATATATGAGGAGGCCCAGGTGCTCAGCCCTGTTTGTAGAGCAGATACTCAAAGAGCAATTCTCCAGGCAGACTTATAAAAAAGCAGAAGTACAAAAAAACATTGACAGCCTTGCGCGTTTCGTGTTCTCACAGCACTAGTCGTAGAGCCTATGACTAAGGGAGTTGTTTATTAAAGTCCAATTTTTTAAAGGGGAAAACAAAATTTTTTTAATAAAAGAAAACCTTGAATTTTAAGTGATTTATTAGACCCCCGATTGTGTTAAAAGTCAGAATATAAAAGTACTCCATCTCAGACCTGGCACTTCACGAAGAATTCAATGGCAAACGTCTCGTTTACAATTGAAAAATATTATGATCTGTTTCGTCCAATAATCCGAAGATTTCGTGGTTTTCAGGCGATTAACCGGAAAAGTTTCCATTTTTGGGGAGACAAATTCGAAAAATTTGTGTGATTCGTTTTATTTTTTTACATTTTTATCGAGTCTTTTCCTGCACCAGATTTTTTCATGAAAATGTATTCATAAATACGGTAAAAATGTCAGTGGGAAAAGAAAATACTGATAAATTTTCTGATTTTATTAAATAACCCCCTAAGTGTTGTGAGAACACAAAATGCGTAAGGCTGTCAGTGTTTTTTGTATTTTAATAAATGCCTGCTTTTTTACAATCTGCCTGCAGGATTGCTCTTTGAGTGCCTGCTCTACAAACAAATACATTGACAAATCTACCCCATAGGGGCAGATTTACTAAAGTTCGAATGGTAAATTAAAATTTTCTAATTTTTTTTTGGTCAAAACTCACAAATTCGAATTTTAAAGAACCAACTTGAATTTGAATTTGAATGTGCGATTTATCACACCTCAACCCTGGAAACAATTATAATTTGAATATTTGCCACCTAAAACCTGCTCAGTTCATGTAAAAGTCAATGGCAGAGATCACGTGAACTATTTGAAGATGTTAATAGTAGTGATGAGCCAAACTATTGGCAAGTTTCTCTGCGAAAATGTTGCCCCATAGATAAAATGTGTTGCGTGTCAAAATAAAAAAAATTGTGGTGCGTCAAATAAATTTGATGCTCAAAATTTTAGGGTTTTTTTTTCAGAGGAAAACTTGATTTGAATTTGATTAAAAATTTTGGGACATTCCTATTCGATCGAATGTTAGACCTTCAAATTTTTACATAAATATGCTCCCATTCAAGTTGTGAGTACATTTGAATTCACAGTTAAAAAAAAATTCACAAAACTTCGAAATTCGACCTTTGATAAATCTGGCCCTTAAAGGGCATGTAAAGGCAAAAAAAATAAAATCCTATTTTTACTTTCTTAAATGAAAAAGAAACCTATCTCCAATATACTTTAACTAAAAAATGTGTACCGTTTTTATAAGAAACCTGACTGTATGCAGTGAAATTCTCCCTTCATTTACTGCTGTGGATAGGAATTGTCAGATGGTCCCTAACTGCTGAGCAGGGAAACAATCATACTTATGAACAGCAGGGGGAGCCCCCGCCTTACTTCCCAGCCATGCAGAACTCAAGCAGCTTTGTTTATGACGATCCCTAAGCAGCCCAGACCACACTGAGCATGTGCACAGTCTTAGTCTTGCAAAGATGTTTGACAAAGTTACAAGATGGTGACCCCCCTGTTGCCAACTTTGAAAGCATAACTTATTTATTTGATTAGGCTTGTGGTGCAGTAAGTTCATGTTTAGGTTTAGTATACAAAATACAGTATTTCTAGCCTTATTCTATTTTAGACTTTACATGCCCTTTAATGTTTTGTCCATGGTTGTAGCCAACTAGAGTGTACTAGGCAGTGAAGCTTGATAAAGGGCTGGAAAAGCTCGAAACGTCGCTTAGCTTGAGGCACGAATAAAGTACCAATTTTTTCACCATAATCGGAGTGCTGCTGAAGTATTTTCTTATACGTGAACCAGACCTGGGCAGACAGGGTCACAGACGGCACCCGACGCTGCAAAGAGCGGTGAGAGTGTGTGTTTAGCACTACTTTGTGTTTTTTAGAGTGTACTAGGCACCCCTGTAAAAAAATCTTCAGTGGGCACTCCGATCCCCACCCTCCTGCCCACTTCCTGTCCTGCCTCTGCCCCACCCATTTCCCACCTCCACCCTGCCCCAACTCCGCCCAAGTCATGTCCCCCTTCCTCGTCAATAAGAGAGAGCGGCTGGGAAAGAGGGTTTGTTTTGTTGGCAATAGAGAAGTCAGATTTTATGAATGTGCAGTGCCTCATTTGACATCATCAAGCTGAACTTTGTCTAGTTTTCTTACTGAAAAACGCAACTGCCAGCAACCGTCAACGGCGAATATATTACATTGCAAAAACCTTGTCTATTCTTGGAACCAGCTGTATGTTGAATGGGCAGTTTTATCCTTAGATTTTCCATTCACCCCATCTGTTTTCGTTATATTACAAGGTCAAAGAAGAGGCCTTTGATTTCCCAGCGAAATGTCAAGATGAAACTTTCCTGTGAATTACGTTTTTGGAAATCCAAAACAAGAGGCAAAATGTAACTTTCCTCTTTGTGAATTTCTTTCACCTAAAAATAAAGGAAAGTTTTGCTCTTTAATGAATGAAAGATAAAAGACAGAAAAACTGTTTTTTAAAGCATTTTCTACCCAAAACCAAACTCTTAAAGAAGTCTTGAATCTTAGTTAATAATTTAGAGGATTAAGCCTGGAAGGGATACAAATTGACAATTAAACTTCAGAGCGTTAAGTGAATTGAACTGTACAATCTCCTGTATTTTGTAACAACATCAATATTTGATCTCTTGTTTCTTATTGCCTACTTCAAAAGTAATGTTTGCTTAATACAGTGTTAGATGTTCTTAAAGGGGATTCTGTCATGATTTTTATGATGTATATTTATTTCTAAATGACACTGTTTACACTGCAAATAATTTACTCTACAATATAAAATTTCATTCCTGACCCAACAAGCAAATTTTTTTTAATATTGGTGTGTAGGTGCATCTCAGGTCATTTTGCCTGGTCATGTGCCGACACTTTAGGATGGAACTGCTTTCTGGCAGGCTGTTGTTTCTCCTACTCAATGTAACTGAATGTGTCTCAGTGGGACCTGGATTTTACTATTGAGTGCTGTTCTTAGATCTACCAGGCAGCTATCTTGTGTTAGGGAGCTGCTATCTCATTACCTTCCCATTGTTCTGTTGTTAGGCTGCTGGGGGGGAAGGGAGGGATTGATATCAACCCAACTTTCTGTACAGTAGTAAAGAGTGACTGAAGTTTGTCAGAGCACAAGTCACATGACTCGTGGCAGCTGGGAAACTGACAATATGTCTAGCCCCATGTCAGATTTCAAAATTAAATATAAAAACATCAGTTTGTCTTTTGAGAAACAGAATTCAGTGCAGAATTCTGCTGGAGCAGCACTATTAATTGCATCACATTTCTCTTGAAAAAAAGTATACTTACGATTTTTCACTAAAAATGAGATATGTTATTAAAATACACTTGGAGAATTAAGGTGAACTTTGTTGAAGTCAGACGAGGAGCAAATTCATACTTTACTGAATGTGCTCCCTAGTGTGTGCCGTTATAGATCTGTCCTAACGATGTGTTCAACTGTTGATCATTGGATAAATGCTAAAAGTGCTAAAAAGTGAGATCTTTACTAATCTGCCAAAGTCCTGATGCAACTGTAATTGATACAGAAACAAATATAACAAGTGTCAGTATAGAGCAGTAGTTTCCATTTGACCCAGTGACAATCCCTCTCTGGGTTTCACGGGCTACAGTACAGTTTGAAAAAAATAATCTTAATAAAATAAAAAGTGTGAAATTAGATGCGTTGTGCAAAATAAAAAATGTTTATAAAAAATGTAATGTATAATGGCTGGAGTGACTGGATGTCTAACATAATAGCCAGAACACTACATCCTGCTTGCAGCTCTCCAGGCAGTAACCAATCAGTGACCTGAGGATCAATTGCAAACTCACTGAACAATTATGTCCCATGTGGCCCCCCTTATAGTCACTGACTAACTCTGAGTTAGAGAGCTGAAAAGCAGGAAGTAGTGTTCTGGCTGTTATGTTACACATCCAGTCACTCAAGCCTTTATACATTACATTTTTGCCTAACTAACTATATTAGAAACATTTTTATTTTGCACAGTCTATCTGTTTACCCACTTTTTATTTTACACTGAACTATTCCTTTAATGTAAGAATGTCATTTATTGGATAAATACTCTGAAAGTTTTATTTGGTATTTGTTTTATTTTATTTATTTGCACTTACTGTATTTCTGCAAGAAAAAGTCATGGCATTTAAAGTTCATTTTTCTCGGAGACGATGGTTGCTGAAAGAGGTTGGGGAGCACATATCTCCATCTCAACCTCCCTGACAGTTATTCCTACAGGTTTTCGAAGAGCTTAGTCACTCTCTGATACTGATAAACGGAAGGAGCGATGGTAACCTTTCATCTAAAAACTCTCTCGTCCTATTTCACTGTATGATGATGGGACCCCATTAAACCCACAGCTTGTGTTGCTTCTGTGCAAACTTTGGGTCGTACCCTCGAAGCGCTTTTGATGCAATTAGCCTGTAAGCGCACGGTACTCGTCCATCAGGGTCACTTAATAGGGCGAGCAGCACAAACGCAGACAATTTTACTGTCCTTGTGTTTCTACTTTGTTTAATAAAAAAAGAAAATATATTTTATAAAAAAATATATTTCTATACCCAATGTATTTATTGAATTTCATTAAAAATGCTGCATTTCTTTAAATGTAACAGCGGGTGCGGGCTGGAGCGGGGCGGGTTAGGGTCGGTGACCCGCACATCACTAGTGCAGGACTAAGATAACTGGATGCACAGTTTTAGCAAAGCAAATTTCTCTCTCTCTCTCTCTCTCTCTCTCGCTTCCATTGATGGGGTGGAAGATTTAACGAGACATGTCTGATTGCAAGGAAAACTATAGCCCAAGCATTTACATCTCCATCCGCAGAAGCAGCCAGTAATGAGTTCATATTATCAGCTCATAATTGGATGGATTTCTTATTGTTAATTATGTTTCAGTGGAATATCTTTTTTTTTAAACATGGTATAAGGCAGCTATTGATAATAGAATGACATTGTTTGGTATGTTGCTGCTTTGGAAGGAGATAGCGATGGAGCCCAGAGAACTGATTGTAACACCCTTTGGAATTCTCTTAGCTTCAATAACAGTATATATCATCAATGAGCCACCATATACTCTAATATAAAAGGGGTGGTTTATTAAGTTAACGTTTAGTATGTTATAGTATGGCCAATTCTAAGCAACTTTTCAATTGATTTTCATTGTTTATTTATTATTGTTTTTAAATTATTTGCCTTATTCTTCTGACCCATCCCAGCTTTCAAATGGGGGTCAGTGACCCCATCTAAAAAAAGAAATGCTCTGTAAGGCTACAAATATATTGTTATTGCTACTGTCTATTACTTCTATTTCTATTCAGGCCTTTCCTAGTCTCTTGTTTACACCAGTTCATGGTTCATGCTAAGGGTAATTTAGACCCTAGGAATCAGGCTGCTGAAATTACAAACTGGAGAGCTGCTGAATAAAAAGCTAAATAACTCAAAAACCACAAATAATAAAAATGAAAAACAATTGCAAATCTCAGAATATCAGGCTCTACATCACACTAAGGGGGTTATTTACTAAACCCTGAATGCAAAAATCACAAAAAATGTGTTATTTTTTTTTATAAAATCTGACTTTTAAAAAATCACAAATTTTTCGGAATTTATTAAATCTGAATTTATAAACTGAAAATCCGGCATCCGGCAAACCAGAGAAGTCCCAATGATTTTTTTCCATGTGCGCTGGGTTTTTTGTGCAATACCTGAAGTTTTCGGAGTTTTCAGAGTTTTTGGGTGAAAATTCGGAAAAAATCTTGGAATTCCTGAAAATCGGACGAAAAAATCGTTAAAATTTAAAAAAAATTTCCCGCAAAGCAAAATTAAAAAAAAAATAAGAAATAAGCGTGAAAAAGCTGAGCGGATTTGATCGGAGTTTGTAGCAGAAAATATTGAGTTAATTCAAAGGTTAACAAACATTTAAGTTAACTTTTAGTATGTTATAGAATGGCTAATTTTAAGCAACATTTCAAATGGTCTTCATTTTTTTTTTTTTTTTTTTTTTTTTATAGTGATTGAATTATTTGCCTTCTACTTCTAAATCTTTCCAGCTTTCAAATGGGGGTCCATCTAAAAAAACAAATGCTCTGTAAGGCTACAGATTTATGGTTATTGATGATTTTTATTTATCATCTTTGAATTAAGGCCTCTCCTACTAATTTTCCAGTCTCTTATTCAAATCAGTACATAGTTGCTAGGGGAATTCGGACCCTAGTAATCAGATTGCTGAAACTGCAAACTGGAAAGCTCCAAAAGCTAAATAACTTAAAACAACAAATAATATGAAATTAAAACCAACTGCAAATTGTCTCAGAATATCACTCTCTCATACTAAAAGTTAATTTACTTTTAATTGAATTTTACTTTATATCTAAAGCCCATAATGCATTTGGCACAGGCATTGCTTACAACGTGCCATATGCTTTGGTAATGCCTGCGTTATATGGTTCATAGTAGGTATATTTAATGGGATTTAATATGTTCAGATGGAGCAGAATATGTTGGTGCGTTATAACTCAAGCAGTGCAGCATGTTGCAGAGATGCCAGTAACTCCAATAGAAAAGGGTGTCTAATGTTACAACTTGCTGAACAGAATCGACCATTAAAGCTGCTGCATTTCTGTATGGCGCAAGTAGCCCTAATAGATATCATACACAAGGAGAGAAACATTACTACTGGCCCTCTTAAATGGGACACCGAAGAAAAGAGGTTCTGCATGAGCGCTCTGATATTTATAAGGGGCTTACAACCTACAGTATAAAGAACGATCCTCTACTGAAGAGGGTTACCATCATATTAATGATAGCAATGTTTATCCTCTAGCTCAGGTGTCCCCAACCTTTTTAACCCGTGAGCCACATTGAAATGAAAAACAAGTTGGAGAGCAACACAAGCAACACAAAGTTCCTGGGGTGCCAATACAGACTGTAATTGACTGATGGTAGCCCCTATGTTGACTAGCAGACTACAGGAGAATCTGTTTAGCAGTGCACCTGGTTTTTATGAAACAAACTTTATTTCAAGCCTGGAATTCAAAAATAAGCACCTACTTTGAGGCCACTGGAATCAACATCCAAGGGGTTGGAGAGCAACATGTTGCTCACGAGCTACTGGTTGGGGATCACTGCTCAGCTGAACCACAATCGTTGTTAGGGTACCTTAAACAATCCAACTAGGTACAGCAACAGAACAAAATGTTATTATTGCTAATTATTCATAAAAGCAAACCCAACGAGAGTTTACAATGGACTCCTCCCAAATATTTTGAGATGTCATGCCTTTGGATAATGCAATTAGAACCCTCCAACTTGTCCCATCACAGCTAAGTCGGGTCTTCAGGAGGAACAGGACAAGAATATGCACCGTGCCTGGAGCCAGCCGAAGGACCCGAAGCCACGAAAACAGCCGAAGTCCCGAACAGCGAAGCCGAAGTCCCGAACAGCGAAGCCGAAGTCCCGAAGCGACGAAAAGACCCAAAGTCACGAAAGGAGGCAAAGTTGAAGCCATGAGTTCAATTCTACAGAACACCAATGTTGTTGCTTTTTTTTTTTTTTAATCCCCTGGCCACCAATGTATTATTTTAATATTCTATAGGCCATTGGCACCAATGTTTTATTTTTAAAAAAATTTGGGGGCCCCAATGTTTTTTTTTAAAAAAATGTTTTTTGGGGCTCCAATTTTTTTAAACTTGTAAGGGGGGCCCTGGCGCCAAATTGCAAGGGGGGCCCCAATTTGTTTTAACTTTTAAGGGGGGCCCTGGTGCCAATGTTTTTTTTAAAAAAAATTTTTTTGGCCCAAATTTTTTTTACTTTGTAAGGGAGACCCTGGCACCAATGTTTTTTTTTTTAATTTATAAGGCGGCCCTGACCATCAATAGCTTTTTATAACATGTGTGGGGGGGTTTACTTTTTTAGCACTGATGTCTGTGTGGTCTTTGGGCGGGATGGAGTATGGTCTTGGGTGGAGTGGGCGGGATCTGGGGTGGGACTTGGGCGCTAGTGTGGGCGGGGCCCTGAAAATTTTTTTGTACGTGCCCCGTGATTTCTAATGGCCCTGACTATACCCATACCATCATATGAGTATAAGGCTATGTCTACCAAACTGTGATAAGATCATGTGGTCACGTGCATAGGAAGTCAACAATCAGCAGAACCAGGACAAAAACCCACACAATGTCAACTAGGTAGCCAAGGCCTGAAGTTATTGAATTGTCTGTCTAGTGTTCCTATCAAACCTCAAGAATGCATAATATATCTATGTGCAGGTTCTGTTTGACAGTACACCTGATTTTTATGCAACCAAAAACTTGCCTTCAAGCTTAAATTTTCAAAAATAAGCACCTGCTTTGAGACCACTGGGAGCAACATCCAAGAGGGTTGGTGAGCAACATGTTGTTTATAAGCCACTGGTTGGGGATCACTGACATACCATAGTTGGGCTAAGTTCCCAAAGCAGATATACTGATATACTTTAGGTGACACCAAATATTGGTCCCAGTAAAATGTGCATAAACTGGGTGATACCCTTAAGATTATATTTATCACATTTAGTGGGTTATTTATCAAAATCGGAAAATATCTCATTATTTTCTGAAATCTACTCCTACCAAATCCGCACGAGTTATTTCCCCTTATTTACAACTTTTTGCCCAAAAACTCAGATTTTTGCCCAAAAACCCAGGAAATCTTCAGATTATTGCAGAAAACCCAATGCAGATCAGGATATATTCTGGACTTCTCCCAGTGAGATGCTGGATTTTCGGATTCAGACTTTCCATCCTCGGGGTATAATAAATCTCGTATTTTATTTTATAGTAAAAAAAATTTTTCTAGTTTTTGGCATTCAGACTTTAATAAATAACCCCTTATAATTCAGCTCTTTGGGGCTGGAACTTTGTCTGGAAGACCTTGCTGGTGCCAGGTCATCTTTGTTGCTAATTCGTGTTTCATTACGTTTTATTTAATTTCATGTCATTTTAGGGTGCCGACATATTGTGCAGCGCTGTAAAATAAATGTGTTTATATAAAGAACATACAGAATTACATATATAAGCCCCAGTAACCAATACAAAATTTGAAGAGGGCCCTTCCCTTACAATCTAAAAGTAAAATCTCTTGTTCTCTGGTGGCACTTTCTTTTATACTTAATTATATCAAATCTTGCTTTATTAAATTCCCTTTCTATAACAAAGTGTTCTGCAGCGTGGGGTAATTTGTAATAAGTCTCTGCTTTCCTTATATTGTGGCATTTTCAATTAACAGAAAAAAAACAGAATCGTGACGATGACTGTTGCCTTAAAATCAACTCAATTTACATGGTTGCACAATGGATTCTGATGATTGGATGTGCCAGTGAGTTTCGCTTCCAGCTCTGCAGTGTTAGAACAAATAACATTCCTACAGAAATTAAATGACTTTTACCTTCACTAAGTTGACTAATTGTGATTGTAAATGATTGTAACCTCCTGCTTCTCCGTGTTTATGGAAGGACGATTTTAATTTGTTCTGACATAAAGTGAAAGGTTTATTTCTACCTCTACTGAGTACATGGTTAGTGCAAAAATCTTTGCACCCCTAGGCCAGGCCGCCCCTCGCCACCTGCACCCCAATAACCCTAATGCACCTGCCACAACAACCTGACGTGACCATCTCAGGAGCAATGTCCCCTCTTCTCTAAGGACCCACCCCTGAATTGTGATACCAAAAGAAAGAAATAAGGATCTGTGCTGAGGACAGAATATAGTGATTTCCCCAGTGTGACTCCCTAGCAATATGGATATCGGAATAATATATATGCCTACCCTAAAAATCTGCCACCCTAGGCCTGGGCCTTTGTGTCCTTCTACAAATCCCGACCTGAGCACGACTGTATGTGGTTCTTGGTTCCAAGGTTCAATTCCAACCAGGGCACTATCTGCAAGGAGTTTGCTTGTTCTCCCCATGGGTTTACTCTGCTTTTCTTCCATACACATGGAGGCATTTTCCTCCCCACAATGATCAGGGGCATTTCAAGTTGATGCCACACCCACCGTGCTTAGTTTTTTTTATGTTAGAGCAAGTTGGGGAGCCCATCACTAGCGCAGAGAGCAGCAATTGTAATCGGATTTAGAAGGAACAGCTATAGACCTGAATAATTATTGCACGGTTTAATCATATAAATTATGGACTTAATGAGGTTAGATGGCAAGTCTTTTGTTTAATGGTGTCATTTGTATTCTAAAAGGGTCAGAAACATTTCAATATTGTGCGTGTGTGTATTTTTTACTTAAAGAACAAGGAAAGCTTTCATTCACAATCATGTTTGGCACCAGTAGCGTAACTATAAAGGAAGCAGGGTCTGCTTGCTCTATAGCGAACAAGAACCCCCCCCTTTACCCAGCCGCTCTTACCGTCGGCGAGGAAGCAGAGCGCAAGCCGGCAGGGGATGGAGAGTGGGCAGAGTCAGGGCGGAGAGTGGGTGAAGTCAGGGCAGGAAGTGGGAGGAGACAGGAAGTGGGTGGGAGCATGGGGAACGAAGTGTGCTGAGCCATTCTGAAGATGTTTTTGCAGGGGGGCTCAGCACACTCTATTTACGCCACTGTTTGGCACCCCCCTGTGAATCCCAACAATTTTTCCCCGAGACCAGTGCTCCTATTAGAAAAAAACCAATGACTATACAATGGAAAATAGTACTGCTGTGATATACTGCAACAACCTTATTTTCCGAGGCATCCCTAGTGTAGATTAGACTCATTTATGCACAGTAAAAGTTGAAGTCCCCGTAGAGCTAGGTTTTCTGTATTGCATTTTTTACCCTAATAGAAGCACAGGTCTGGGATTGTCACGGAATTCAGCTTTCATTGCCAATACATTTCTAGCCTAATTCTAATTTTATTATTTAAAGTTTCTCTAAGCCCAAGGCGCAAGTCATTGCTTTTTTTTTTTTATTTCAGCCGACTGTAGCCAGTTGCTAAAATGACCAGCAGGTGACACTGTTGCTTCAGATTTACTATATTACCATTTCAAAAATGGCTTAGATATTGAAAACTAAAAAAAATGTTGAAAAAGTCCTAAGAAGAGCGTTCTAAGCCATTTTACATGAATTTTTAACATAGTGACATAGTAAGTTAGGTTGAAAAAAGACCCATATCCATCAAGTTCAACCTTTTACGTCTATATATAACCTGCCTAACTGCCAGTTGATCAGAGGAAGGCAACCCCCCCCATTTGAAGCCTCTCCAATTTGCCTCAGAGGGGGAAAAAATTCCTTTCTGACTCCAAAATGGACCAGTCCCTGGATCAACTTGTACCATGAGCTATCTCCTATAACCCTGTATTCCCTCACTTGCTAAACACCATCCAACCCCTTCTTAAAGCTATCTAATGTATCAGCCTGTACCACTGATTCAGGGAGAGAATTCCACATCTTCACAGCTCTCACTGTAACAAACCCCTTCCCAATATTTAGGCGGAACCTCTTTTCTTCTAATCGGAAAGGGTGACCTTGTGTCAGCTGGAACATAAAGCATTAGAGAGATTATTATATGATCCCCTTATATATTTATACATAGTTATCATATCACCCCTTAAGCGCCTCTTCTCCAGCATGAACATCCCCAATTTGGCCAGTCTTTCGTCATAGCTAAGATTTTCAATACCTTTTACCAGCTTAGTTGCCCTTCTCTGTACCCTCTCTAATACAATAATGTCCTGTTTGAGTGATGGAGACCAAAACTGTACGGCATATTCTAGATGGGGCCTTACAAGTGCTCTATACAGTGGAAGAATGACCCCCTCCTCCCTTGACTCTATGCCCCTTTTAATACAGCTCAAGACCTTATTTGCCCTTGATGCTGCTGACTGGCATTGATTGCTACAGACAAGTTTATCATCTACAAGGACTCCAAGGTCCTTTTCCATAATGGATTTGCCTAGTGCAGTCCCATTAAGGGTATAAGTGGATATTTTTACATCCCAGGTGCATGACTTTACATTTATCAACATTGAATCTCATTTGCCACTTAGCTGCCCAGATTGCCAGTTTGTCAAGATCATGTTGCAAGTGCCACATTCTGGATGGAATTAATTGGGCTGGATAGTTTTGTGTCATCTGCAAACACTGATACATAACTTACAACACCCTCCCCTAAGTCACTAATTAACAATTATATCCATATTCTTTAAACCCTTGAAACATTGTAATTGTTGAATTACATTAGTGTGTCCTTAGAAGAGATGTTCACTTTTATCAGTCCTACCAATTTGGTAACAACTGGCAATATAAATATCAAAACCATATAAAAATAAACATATCCATGCCAAAACCATTAACAGTAATGGCTGCTTTATATAATATTACTAAGAAAGCACTTACCCAATCATGCAGAGATGCAGGCACTTGAACATGCTGGACTGTCCTCACTCATATGCATTGCATTGATCCATTTGGCTGGCAGTTTGATTAATGGCATGCAAATGAGGGAGGAAGAGCTGGGGAATGCGCATTGGAATTCTTACTGTCCCAATCAATTGCTGCACCGTTGTAGTGGAGGCCTAAACCCAATGATCGGTAAGTGCTTTTTTTCCTTAATAATATTATGTAAATAGCGATTTCTGATCATCAGGGTTGATTGTAGGAATGTTTGGCAAGTTCTACTCTATTGGCTAAAGGTGAACCAAGAGATGTAGAAATAAAAGATCATATATATATATATATATATATACACATGGGGATTACAAGATGCTGTTGCAATAATCCCTTGTATCTGCTGCAGAACTGTGGAAGCCATTCACATATATTGAAAAGCAATATTTATATATATTTGTTATGCATTTGCCACAATGCAGCAATGTGGATCTTCATACCTTACATCTTCTAGAAAATCATGTAAACATTAAATTAACCCAATAGGCTGGTTTTGCTTCCAATAAGGATTAATTATATCTTAGTTGGGATCAAGTACAAGCTACTGTTTTATTATTACAGAGAAAAAGGTAATCATTTATTAAAATTTGGATTAGCTGGATAGAATGGAGTCTGTGGGAGATGGCCTTTCCGTAATTTGGAGCTTTCTGGATAACGAGTTTCCAGACAACGGATCTTTTCATAATTTGGTTCTTCGTACCTTAAGTCTACTAGAAAATCATGTAACATTAAATAAACCCAATAGGCTGGTTTTGCTTCCAATAATTAATTATATCTTAGTTGGGATCAAGTACAAGCTACTGTTTTATTATTACAGAGAAATTATTTCAATTATTAGATTCTAATGGAGTCTATGGGAGACGGCATTGCCGTAATTTGGAGCTTTCTGGATAACAGGGTTCCGGATATCGGTTATAGGTTTTCCATGAATATAGTTATAAAGAAACACAGCTGGAAGATGCTGGATATATTCCCCATTGCACCCAACAAAAGTAGGATTCTGTCCATTCAGTTTATATAATTCAGTTAAAATGATTGAAGATAACAAGAATAAAGTCAATTAGTCTAAAAGGACAGATTTCAAGAGTATAATCTGATTATCTGTAGTTTATTTATCTAAAGATTCAGTCTTGCTTGTGGCTGAAGGGGGGACCCAGGAGTGCAGGGGGTCCAGTAAATTTCTGATAAGTGTTTTATATACTGGCCAATCAGATCAGCTTCTACAGGGGGACCCTAAAAGGAATTTGCAGTGGGACCCATTCACATTTATTGTACAGCCAATATTTAGTCCTGTAGCGATAGAAATATTCTTTTCTTCCGTAATCACATTTGATTGCACATTGTCCTGCTTTTGCTGCCTTATGATTTAGCAATGTTTTGTCCAAGTAGAAAATCGTGTTGGACTGGGAGACGCCTTGCAAGTACAGACATCGTTAGAACTGCCTAAAATGAATGTACAATGAAATATCTGGTTAATTTGGCTGGTCTTACATGGGTAAAAGCTCATCCCCAGACCTCTCAGGAAACCGGGTTTCTGTAGCAACAAGACAAAAAGACCCGCCGGCTGCAGGACACTGACACTCATAATATTAACCCTTAATGATGACTTCCTCCCTAGTGAACGACATCATCATTATTCTTATCCGTTATTTAGTCAGTGCCGATATATTGTGCAATGTCTCTTCTCCCGTGGAGCTTACAGTCTACGGTCCCCATCACATTCAAGGCAATTTTAATGTAAGTCAGTACAGGTTATTAAATATTAATTCCAACTGCAGACTCGTGTGCCTGGTATTAGTAAATGAGCCCCATTGTGGCTGATTTTGAGCTCTGCAACCATCCCCAAGTGTTGTGGCTGCTGCTATTTAGTAGCTCGTAAATTGCTTTGGGTCCCCTTATGGCTTGACCTTCTTTTATTGTCAGGATGATGTCAGGCCACAAAGACATGTGCATGGTGAAAAAGCGAGCAGAGACGCAATTAAAATCAGTTTATTTTCACAAACCGCTTTTTAAACACCAAAGGGGCCTTCCATTGGTCCTTTTCTTGCTCCATTTGGGCCTCAGTGAAGTGGAAACATTTTTCAGAGCGTGAAGAGAAATTATAGTTTTGTAGAACTAAAACGTTCAACTCTTATTCATGTGTCTGGGCCAGGTAACAAGGGGAACGTTTGGCTCTGCAAGCTATTCCTAAAAAGTGGGATTTGTAGGATTTATTTGTGTAACAATCAAGAAAGCAAACCCCATTGTTGTGGGGGACAGGGTGGTCTGGACTGTAGACTTTGCTTCCTTGATTGTTGTAGAAATTCCCACTCGCCGCCAGTTCTCAGGTAGGAGAGCAGGCGGCAATTTATTGGCACGTACAGACGAGGGGTAGAGGGCGGGTAGGGTTTCTTCCTTAGATTTTTTTTCCGTAGAGGTCCGGTGCAGAGTTGTTGCATCATGGTATGATTATTTTCTGCCTCCTATTGTATGGTCAATAACTTGTTTTTTGTTACCTTTTGGAAGTTGTCATTTCTTGCCAGTAAAGGTATGGAACCTGTTATCCAGAATGCTCGGAATTTGGGGTTGGATAACAAATCTTTCTGTAATTTTGATCTCCATACATTTAGGGGCAAATTCATCAAGGGTCGAATTTCGAGGGGTTAAATCCCTCAAAATTAGACTGGGGAATAGAATCGAATAGAATCAAATAGGTGAATTCGGGCGAATTTACGCGCTGGCGAATATTCGCCAGGTGAATAGGCGCTCAATTGAATATTCGCTCGAAGGATTTTCATTCGATCTAATGCCTTTTTGTTCGATCAAAACCTTGGAAAACAAGCCTATGGGACTTTCCCATAGGCTTTTAAAGCAATTTGGTAGGTTTTAGGTGGCAGTCGAAGTATTTTTAAAAGAGACAGTACTTCGACTATCGAATGGGCGAATAGTCGCAGCGTTTTTGTGCTTGATCCATTACTTTGACTATCGAATGGCGAATAGTCACAGCGTTTTTGCGCTCAATCTATTCGAATCATTATACTCAGGTGAATTTCCGCCAATTAGATAGTCGAGGAGAACAAAAAACTACTCGAAATTTGAAGTTTTTTTACTTCGAATCCTTCACTCGAAGTTAGTGAATCGGCCCCTAAGTCTACTAGAAAATCACGTAAACATTAAATAAATCCAATAGGCTGGTTTTGTCTCCAATAAGGATTAATTATATCTTAGTTGGGATCAAGTACAAGCTACTGTTTTAGTATTACAGAGAAAAAGGAAATTATTTTTAAAAATTTGGATTATTTGGATAAATTGGGAGATGGCCTTCTTGTAAACGGGAGCTTTCTGGATAACTGGTTTCTGGATAACAGATCCTATACAGGTATGGGACCTGTTATCCAGAATGCTCTGGGGGGTTTTCTACTAGAAAATCATGTAAACATTAAATAAACCCAAAAGTCTGGTTTTGCTTCCAATAAGAATTAATTATATCTTAGTTTGGATCAAGTACAAGCTACTGTTTTATTATTTTATACAAAAAGTAAATTATTAAATACTTGGATTATTTGGATACAATGGCATCTATGGGAGATGGCCTTCTTTTAATCTGGATCTTTCTGGATAACGGCTTTCTGGATAACGGATCCCATACTTGTATTTAAATTATATTGAGTTTAGAGGGTTATTTAGTTTGACCCTGGGTGCAAAGGCAAGCGCTTCAAGGGGCAGAAAATCACACCCTTAATTTGTTTATAAAGAACCAGGGTCTGGCTGCATCCGACCAGCATCTGACCATTACCCGATAAGCAGACATCCGAGATCAGAAATCCTGGACCCAGATACCTGCACATTATCATCTACACAAAGAAGTCTTAACCAGCCTAAACTCAAATTCAGCCCAAGTCCTTACCCCATGCAGGTGGGGTAATGAACCTTTAAACGAGAAGGAAAGGCATCCTGCACTTGGGGTGCCAAATTTTAGGCACCCCCAAGTGATTGTATTTACTTACCTGACAATCCAGGCCAGTGCTCCTATAAACAGAAAACGGCACGGGTTCTTCCAGTGAACACCACAGAGCAATCTGTTTCATCTTTCAACTCATTGCTGCACATGTGCAGTGGAGGGAACAGCTGAACTTTAATGAAAAAGTCGCTATTTCGTTCTACTGCGCATGCGTCTGCCCCGGGAAATTTGAAGAGTGAAGAAGCAGGAGTGTCAGGTAAGAAAATACTAGTGAGCACAACGGAGCGATTCTCTTCCAGCTTCTCCTTTCTTCAAATTTTCTGCTGATAGGAGCACAAGACCGGGGTTTCACGTATGTAACTACAATCACTTGGGGTGCCTATCATTTGGCACCCCCAAGTGCAGGATGACTTTCCTTTTCGTTTAAGGAATCCCTTTAAGTGTTCATTTTAAACGTTTGCTTGAGGGTAGTGTTAGGGGCTCTCACCTCAGGCGACAGAGCCAGATACGTTTCCAGGGGCGGCAAAAAACTGTACTTTTCATACTTTTAAGAGCCGAATTTCCTCTTTTGAAACCGGAAATTCGGCTTTACTAGTGTGAGAGAGCGATGTTGCTCTCTGCACACTAGTGTTCCTGCCTCAGATGCCTCCCCTCCTGATAGGTAAGCCGGCAAGGTGGGGGGGCGGCATTTTAGGTACCACCTCAGGCGGCTCTTTCGTCAGAATCGGCGCTGGGTAGTGGTACCTATAAAGTTGCATATTGTGAATGTTGTGTCGTACTCTGAGCAATTGCAGAGAAATGGAGCACGAAACGCGTCAGTAGTTGTTTATTGCACTGAGCCAATGCTGACAGCTTATAATGTATTTATATAAATAAAAAAAAATACGATTTCAATATGATCCTGGAGAGGACGTGTTTCAACTGAAGTCACTATATGCAAGAATGTGTTTTATAGGGTTTAAATTGAATGTAAAGGTGAACAACCCGTTTAACTCTCTGCTAGAGACGCCCACACATAGAAAGACCAATATCAATAACAGGTAGAGACAGATCACCTCTCCTCTCCCTGAGATTGTTTGGTTGTTGCTAGGGAAGCACCAAATCCACTTTTTGGGAATTCGGCCAAATACCGGAATCCTTTGTGAAAGATGCAGCCGAATACCAAATCGGATCCTAAATGCAAATTAGGGAAGGGAAAGAAAAACGTGGACAAAAAACTATACTTCCATGTTTTGTGATGAAAAGTGACGTGATTTCCATCCCTGCCCCTTATCTACATATTCAAATTAGGATTCGGATTTGATTTGGCCAAATCTGAATCCTGCTGAAAAAGGTAGAACCCTGGCCAAATCCCGAACTGAATCCTGAATTATGTGCGTCCCTAGTTGTTGCTGAACTATAACTCCCACCATCCCACTAATACTGATTTTCCCCTGGGTGAGCATTCAGCTGCAGCATTTAGATATGCCGGCTGTACATTCATGAGGCCGCTCACTGGATCGATTTCCTTATTATGATTATATTATTATAGAAACACACATACTTGTTATAAATTGGTGCAAACGGATTGGTTTAGTTGTTCAGAGCCGACATATCAGAGGGGAGATGTTGCCATGCGTTGTCTGCACTTGTTTGTTCCAGCACATGATTGTACAACGCTCCGCTCACCCTGGCAGAACCAACGCTTCCCATGATTCAGAGAGGGTGACATTTCGCTGAATGATGAATCCACTAAACACTGCCTGACTCACTAATCACATCTGCACAGCCGTGGCCTCGTGCTACTACTTTGTGTTGTGCTGTTTCCACATAACATAAAGTGTAAGCAGCAGCACTAAGTTGAATCCTTCCTGCTTTTCTCTGTAGTGTCACATACATTTTAAGAGAGACAAATAATTTGCCTGGCGGCGATTTTTTGACCATGCCCATTTAGTGGCCACACCCCCTTATTACCACGTTCATTTTGCAAAATTTGGCAGGTTATAAAAGTTTGAACATATTTCTGTGTTTTTCCCCCCGTTACTACAGTTTTGCTAATGAAGGTGAATTGCCCTTTAAGTTGTGAGTCTAACTTTTTCCAAGGGACCTCCTTATCTAAATTGTTGTAATTACTTATTTGCTTATCAGGTACAAAGTATCTTAGATGCACCTGGTGGCTGTTCTGGGCTCTCTGCCAAAAGCCAATTAAGTTAGAAACTTTGTTTCTTTTTCTGGCTGTTCAGTACAGAGAAAAACAGGACTTTTCAGTACAAACGTGGGACTGTGGTAGTGATGTGCGGGCCGGCCCGATACTCTTCTTTGTGGGTGGCGAGAGGGTGCGGGTTGAGCTCTTCCCGCCCGACGCAGTCAAATGCTGGCTTCCAACTTCCGGGTTATTCTTTTATAGACGCTGCGCCTGCTCGCCCCACCCCTTTTGTGATGTCATCGGTGGGGCGGGACGGCGCTGGTCTATAAAAGGAACCTGCAAGTCAGGCGCAGGGGAGGGGAGGGGAGGCGGGCTGGTGCGGGTCAGGGAAATATCCACTATTTTGGAATCAGCCGAACCCCCAAATCCTATGTGAAAGATTCGGCCGAATACCGAACCGAATGTTTAAATAAAAAAATAAATAAATAAAAAAAAATGACCAAGCACAATTCAGCAGGAACAGCCCCTTATGCCTCTACAGAAACATACCGGAAAACTGTGCCAGCAAGAACATTTTAGTGTATAGTTACCCAGTAAAGGGGTTGTTTGTTTAAATTAACTTATAGGGGCAGATTTCTCAAAGGTCGAATTTCGAAGTTATGTGAATTTTTTTTAACTCTTATAAATTTGAATGTACAGTGTGAAGTTTGGGGGGAATCACAGCGGGATTGTTAGTTTAAACGCAAGCCACTCCAAGGTGAAAAGAAAAACAGTCCGTTTATTTTGAACACAAAGGGCTTCCAGCAGCAGTCAAAATGTAACAGAAAGAAAACAGCTTCATTCAGCAACATAAAGTCCAACAATAAACAAAATAGCTTACTTCAGCATTTTTAAGTTTTCAGTACCCCAAGGTACTATCCAGGCTTGGTCTGTGGGGAAAACACCAGGAAAATATCCACCTGCTATCAGGCCCCACAGGTCTCTGAAAGTCCAGTCATTCCAACTAGAGATGGCGCGAACTGTTCGCCGGCGAACTTGTTCGCGCGAACATCGGGTGTTCGCGCTCGCCGGAAGTTCGCGAACGTCGCGCGACGTTCGCCATTTTGGGTTCGCCATTGTTGGCGCTTTTTTTTGCCCTCTCACCCCAGACCAGCAGGTACATGGCAGCCAATCAGGAAGCTCTCCCCTGGACCACTCCCCTTCCCTATAAAAACCGAAGCCCTGCAGCGTTTTTTCACTCTGCCTGTGTGTGCTGAAGAGATAGTGTAGGGAGAGAGCTGCTGCCTGTTAGTGATTTCAGGGACAGTTGAAAGTTTGCTGGCTAGTAATCGTTTTGATACTGCTCTGTTATTGGAGGGACAGAAGTCTGCAGGGGTTTGAGGGACATTTAAGCTTAGGTAGCTTTGCTGGCTAGTAATCTACCTTCTACTGCAGTGCTCTGTATGTAGCTGCAGTGGGCAGCTGTCCTGCTTCTGATCTCATCTGCTGACTGCTGCAATAACAGTAGTCCTTGTAAGGACTGCTTTTATTTATTTTTTTGTTCCAATACAGAGCAGTATCAAGCAGATTACTAGCCAGCAAACTTACTATCATCTGTCCCTGAAATCACTAACAGCTCTCCCCCTACACTATCTCTTCCAAGCACACACAGGCAGATTTTTCAGATACATTTTTGCCCTTGATCCCCCTCTGGCATGCCACTGTCCAGGTCGTTGCACCCTTTAAACAACTTTAAAATCATTTTTCTGGACAGAAATGTCTTTTTTAGATGTTAAAGTTCGCCTTCCCATTGAAGTCTATGGGGTTCGCGAACCGTTCGCGAACCGCTCGCATTTTTGCGCAAGTTCGCGAATATGTTCGCGAACTTTTTTTCCGACGTTCGCTACATCCCTAATTCCAACCCAACAGCCCAGCCCTCCTGTGCAGCATCTTCTCTCACACACTGCACACCTGCTGCTGACTCCCTTAAAGGAGAAGGAAAGCTACGGAGGCATTTTATTGCCAATAGATTAGGTGCAATAGTGCAAGCTAGAATGCTATATTTATTCTGTAGAATGTTGTACCATACCCGAGTAAAAAGCTCTAGAAACTCTCTGTTTGTTTAGGATAGGAGCTGCAGTATTAATGTGGTGTGACATCACTTCCTGCCTGAGTCTCTCCCTGCTCTGGGCTCAGATTACAGTAGAGAAGGGAGGGGTGGGGGGAGAGGAGCAAACTGAGCATGCTCAAGCCCTAGCCCTGGAGGTTTAAGATGAAAATAGGAAGTCTGATACAGAAGCCCATGAGTACACAATAGAAGGAAAGAAATACTGTATTTCTTTTGACAGGGGACTCAGAGCAGCACCACTTTGGGGGTTTACTGGTATATTTAGATGGACCTTTCTGATAAGGCTTACTTAGTTTTAACCTTTCCTTCTCCTTTAAACACCCCTTGGCTGTCCAGCCCATCTTCTGGCTGCTTAACCCTCTGGTGTTTCTTAAAGTGAACATTCCCAACTAAGATTTAATTAATCCTTATTGGAAGCAAAACCAGCCTATTGGGTTTATTTAATGTTTACATGATTTTCTAGTAGACTTATGCCATGAAGATCCAAATTACAGAAGGATTCCTTATCCAGAAAACCCCAAGTCCCGAACATTCTGGATAACAGATCCCATATCTGTTCTCACAACTCGAATGGGAGGTTATTTATGAAAAAACTTGAAGTTTAAGATTCGATCAAATATGAAGGAGCTGGAAATTCGAATTGAATTCAAATCGAGTTTTCCTGTGAAATAAAAACTGTTTCAGGGTCGAGTTGTGATAAATCTAAAATCTGAATTCAAATTTGAGTTGGTGATTTAAAATTCGAATTTGTGAGTTTTGACCAAAAATTCAAACCTTAATAAATCTGCCCCTAAATATGATGCAGAGAGTGTTATCCCTTTTTTATTATTTGTGGTTTTTGAGTTATTTAGCTTTGTATTCAGCAGTTCTCCGGTTTGCAATTTCAGCACTCTGGTTGCTAGGGTCCAAATTATCCTAGCAACCATGCATTGATATTAATAAGAAACAGGTATATGAACAAGAGAGGGACTGAATAGAAAGATAAGTAATAAAAAGTAGCAATAACAATACATTTGTAGATTTACAGAGCATTTGTTTTTAGATGGGGTCAGTGACCCCCATTTGAAAGCTGGAAAGATTCAAGAAGAACAAGGCAAATAATTAAAAAAATACAAAAATAAGGTCAATTGAAAAGGTGCTTAGAATTAGCCATTCTATAATATAATATAATAATATATTTAACTAAATGACTGTACTACTGAACACTCTCCTTGGAATATAAAGTGCATAAATCATAATGATTTGATAGAGACCTTTCTTTTCGACATGTGATACCAAACCAAAAACGTTAAAATTAGCTCCAATCTGAAAATATAAACAGGCCAAATATTTATAGACCTGTCTAAAAACACATATCACTCCTGCGCTAATGAACGACTGACGGAGCAAAGGTGACGGCACATACACATAAACCAAACCAATACGTCAAGCAGTAGCAGAGAGAGATTTAAGGAGCTGTCTCATATACACACATAGCAATAATCCCAGTCATGTGTCCCATAAATCCTAAAAATACACCCTTCTGACTTTATGTTCCAGATTAATCATAATAATGCAACAATGAAAAAGAGAGAAAATGGGAATATGCCTTATTTAAATAAGGATCTAAAAGACGGATGTGTGATATGTAGTGATGGGAGAATTTGTCCCGTTTTGCTTCACCGGGAAAATTTGCAAATTTCCCAAATCGGCAAAAACATTGCAAAAGGGATTGAAGTCAATGGGCGAGCAAAATTATTCTGACGTGCGTCAATTTTGACGCCCGCGACAATTGTTATATGTGCGGCTGTTTTGGACAAATGCATTAAAGTCAATGGGTGTTCAAATAATTTGGACGCACGGCAATGTTTATGCATGCGACTATTCTGACGCGCGCCCAATTTCAAGCCCGCCTGGCGACGTCTAATCAATTTAATAGGGAACACCGCTGATTTTTTTTTTCTTTCATTATGCAAGAAAAAAAAGGAATGTTTCTGTTGCTAGGATTTTGGGTGCTGACAGTTGGTTGAAAGTGGTCAGTTAGTGTTTATGCACCTTTTCTATAAAAGCCTGATTCAAAAAGTGGGGAATAATTTCTCTTTAAAGGGATTCTGTCATGATTTTTATGATGTCGTTTTTATTTCTAAATAACACTGTTTACACTGCAAATAATTCCCTCTACAATATAACATTTAATTCCATAACCAGCAAGTGTATTTTTTTAGTTGTAATATTGGTGTGTAGGTGCATCTCGGGTCATTTTGCCTGGTCATGTGCTTTCAGAAAGATCCAGCACTTTAGGATGGAACTGCTTTCTGGCAGGCTGTTGTTTCTCCTTCTCAATGTAACTGAATGTGTCTCAGTGGGACCTGGATTTTACTATTGAGTGCTGTTCTTAGATGTACCAGGCAGCTGTTATCTTGTGTCAAGGAGCTGCTATCTGGTTACCTTCCCATTGTTCTGTTGTTAGGCTGCTGAAGGGGGGGGGTGATATCACTACTTGCAGTACAGCAGTAAAGAGTGACTGAAGTTTATCAGAGCACAAGTCACATGACTGGGGGCACCTGGGAAACTGACAATATGTCTAGCCCCATGTTAGATTTCAAAATTAAATATAAAAAATATGTTCACTTTTTTGAGAAATGGATTTCAGTGCAGAATTCTGCTGGAGCAGCACTATTAACTGATGTGTTTTGAAATTATTTTTTTTTCCCATGACAGTATCCCTTTAATGTATAAAACAAAAAGATGGTGCACAACACAAGAAAATTGCTGGGGGAAAAGATCATCAGCAGGAGGACAAGTGGGTTAGACTGGGCCGGTGGGAGGCTCTGGGGCTTATGGAACCATCAGCCGTTTCCTGTCTGGAATCTGCCCAGGGATCAGTTTGCAGCAGGGAAGGAAGAGGAGCCCTGCAGTGTGGGGTGCAACAGGGGTGGAGGGGGGCCTCAGTGGCTGGGGTGGTGGGCCCTCGGATTGGTGGCTCCCCTGTAGGCCCTGTACACCCCAGTGCAACACTGCTCAGTCAGAAGTGGGTGTAAAACAAAGAGGTGAATGAAGTTGTATAAATATATTTACAAGTGCAAAGTACTGGAGAGGATGCGCCAACTGAGCATGTGCTGATGCTATTCACAAAGGATCTTGCACATAGGGCTGCCCTCAATAATCATGGGGCTTCATGAGGCCCACCCACGGGACCCCAATTATTTATCCTGGTTTATTAAGCCCTGCCAAAAAGAAGAATGGGACCCCCGGGAGAGAAAAGTAGCCTGTGCTCATACGGTTACACCCCAGATCTTCCTCCGCCAAACTCTGTAATTCCACCCACCCATGATCCTCCAAAACACTCCCCACCAATTCACCACTTCAGTAGCCCCTGATGGGTCACCCTGGTAAGTGGCAGATCCACAGCTCCCCTGCTGTTTTATGTCTAAATAAATCTGATGCAAATGGCGTTGTTTCTATTCCAGAAGTAGTGCCACCTCAACTATTCAACTCATGCAAATTTCCTATTGAGCTCTGTGCACACAAATGGAAATGCTATCATCTATCTATCTATCTATCTATCTATCTATCTATCTATCTATCTATCTATCTATCTATCATCTATCTATCTATCATCTATCTATCTATCATCTATCTATTTATCTATCTATCTATCCATCTATCTTAGGGATGCACCAAATCCAGAATTCGGTTCGGGATTCAGCAAGGATTTGGCCTTTTTTTAGCAGGATTCAGATTTGGCCGAATCTTTCTGCCCGGCCGAACCGAATCCTAATTTGCACCAAATTAGGGGTGGGGAGGGACTTTTTGTCACAAAACAAGGAAGTAGAAATGTTTCCCCTTCCCACCCCTAATTTACATATGCTAATTAGGGTTCGGATTTGATTCAGTATTCTGCCGAATCTTTCACAAAGGATTCAGGGGTTCCACAGAATCCAAAATATCTATCTAACCATACATCCATCATCTATCTATCTATCTATCATCTATCTATCTATCTATCTATCCATCCATCCATCCATCCATCCATCCATCCATCCATCCATCCATCCATCCATCCATCCATCCATCCATCCATCCATCTGTCTCTCTCGTAGTAGTTGCAATCGCAGCAGCAGCAGTAGTAACAACAACAGTAGTAGTAGCAGCGTTTCTCGTCTCGGCCACTAGAGGGCGCGTGGGGACAGGAGTGAATGAGCAGCAGAGCGCGGCGGATAAAAGGCTGAATCTGCTCCAGGAGAACAAGCGCTTCATCCTTCTCTTCTCCTTTGCGCTGCGCCTCAGTGGCTCCTGCCCTTCTCCGCTGATGGAACCTGCTGGACCCGGCCGCACCTGAGACACTGACATCGGGGACAGTCCCTGTGAGAGGCGCAGCTCATTCCTTGCCCTTCAGTAGCGCCGGGAGATCATTAAGGATGAGCCAGTGTGAGCGCGATGTGTCCCGCAACAATAACTGTCCCAGCGCAGAGCAGCGCAATGAGAGTCAGGACTATCTGCTCATGGGCACAGAGGAGGGGCTGTCTGACAACTCCCAGCATCACTATGGTTACTACCCCATGTAAGTACTCCCTGTACCATAGCCACTCGCAGAACTACAACTCCCATAATCCTCTCTGTGAGTATGAAACAGGCTGCCCATGCTTGCTCTACTAATATATGGACTGTATTTATGAGAGCTGCTTTATTTTTGCTTAAGAACTTGTTGGTCCCTCACTTCACCTCTGTCTGTCTCTAAAGCTGTTGCTGAACTACAGTTTTCAGCTGTGATCAAGGTTCAGCAGTTATACAGGGGGGCAAGGAGGCAGCTGTTTATATAGTAGGAATTGAGCTGGTGTGTGTGGCATGTGCCATAGAAAACAATGCAACTTGTTTTTAGAGTCTACAGTAAATCTCATGTATTGGATTCATGGATCACTGGGGAGACTAGTGGCCACTTTCACATTGTTATTAATGAAATGGCACCTCAGCCGGCCAATCTCATAAGGATCAGTGAGTGAGGGATGGACCTGAATTCCAGTAGGAAAAATAACTGTATAGATGAACCCTCAGCTGCTGTGAGAGATTAGCGAAATGATTCATCTAATTGGTGGTTCTGGTCAATCAATAAAGGAATATTGGATGTGTATATACACACACACACACACACACACACATACACAGACACACACACATACACACACACAGACACACAGACACACACAGACACACACAGACACACACACACACACACACACATACACACACACAGACACACAGACACACACAGACACACACACACACACACACAGACACACACAGACACACACACACACACACACACACACACACACACACACACACACACAGACACACACAGACACACACACACACACACACACACACACAAACACACACACACACACAGACACACACACACACACACACAGACACACACACAGACACACACACACAGACAGACACACACACTAACAGACACACACACACAACACAGAGCAGGTTGCAATTGGTCCAGACTGTGTTGTTCCAGAGGGGGGGCTCATTGTTTCTCTGTACATCTTAAGCCAATGGTATTTTGGCACATCAGCAAGTGCCTCTAGCACAGGGGTCCCCAACCACTGGGCCGCGGACACTCCTGAACTGGGCCTCCAAGCCTAGCCCGCAAATAACGCCGGCGCACTGAATTGGCCACCAGCACACCCAAATTGGACGCGCAGTTACCGCTGGCCCCCCTTTATACACAGCTCTGCGTGCAGTTTATATCTGAGCCCGTAATTTAATGCTCCGCCGTGGCACAGACCCTATATCCACCGCTTCATTTAATAAAAATCCCTATATCCACCACTTCAGTCTCCTAAACTTCCAAGCGAGGAACTAACAGGCACGAGACCCAATTCCCGACGGATAAGGAACGACAAACAAAAGCATTTGCGCTCCCATCATAAATATTAGTGCGGCGCTGGCTCAATAAATATGTAGTTATGTCTATGAATACGCGGCTGTTACATTGGTTTTCAATGGACATAAATCCGCCGCCTACGAATAAATCCGCAAACCTGCCGCGAAAATTTGGTGGCATTAAACAATTTTGGACGCACGTCAGAAAAGTCGCTCATGTCAAGACCATTGCGCGTCAACATTATTCAGACGCCCATTGACTTTAATGCTGGCGTCAAAATTTATGCAAGCGTCAAAATTCGCGTTTCACCAAAGCAAAACGAGACAAATTCGCTAGTGATGTGCGGATTGGGCTTTTTCTGTCTTATTCTGAGACAATATGCCATTGGTTTTCATTTTTTATTAATTGTGGTTTTTGAGTTATTTAGCTTTTTATTCAGCAGCTCTCCAGTTTGCAATTTCAGCAGCCTGGTTGCTGGGGTCCAATTTATCCTAGCAACCATTCATTAATTTAAACAACAGACTGGAATAGGAATAGGAGATGGTCTGAATAGAATAGAATGAGTATTGATAACAATACATTCGTAGCTTTATAGAGCTTTTTTTTTTAGATGGGGTCAGTGACCTCCCATTTGAAAGCTGGAAAGAGTCAGAAGAAGACGGCAAATATTTAAAAGACTATAAAAAAAGAATAAATGAAGACCAATTGAAGAGTTGCTTAGAATTAGTCATTGTATAACATGCTAAAAGTTAACTTAAAGACGAACCACCCCTTTAAGGTATGAAGATCCAATTCACAGAAAGATCTGTTATCCGGAAAACCCCAGGTCTCGAGCATTCTGGATAACAGGTCTCGTACCTTGGAGTAGTAAGAGATCTGCAATTTAAGGACACTGGGGGTTTGCGTTCAAGAAACATTTGTTTGGTACTGGTGTGGGGGGTGAGCCGGTGCTGTTGCTAGGTAGAGTAGGACATAGTAGCATAGTACGCCTAGTAGTACCCCTACTCCGTTGCAGAATAGTCTTTTATGTGTAACTTTTAGGGGCAGATTTATCAAGAGTCTAGGTGAATTTTCGAATACAAAAAATTCGAATTTCAAGCTATTTTTTTGTGTACTTCGACTAGGGAATAGTCCAAATTCGATTTGAATTTGAAAAAATTTAGAAAATTTGAACATTGAAATTTATCATGTACTGTCTCTTTAAAAATTCGACGTCGACCATTCATCACCTAAAACCTGTCAAATTGCTGTTTTAGCCTATGGGGGACCTCCTAGAACCTAATTGGGATCAATTGGTGGTTTCGAATTCGTTCAAATACGATATTCCTTCAATTCTTACGATTCAAATTCGGCCGAATACGGACCTATTCGATAAAAGACATAATTTCGGTTGGTCTTTTTGAATTCGAATTTCGAGGTTTTTCAAATTCTAAATTTGATCCTTGATAAATATGCCCCTTAGTATCTTATAGAATGGGCAATTCTAAGCAACTTTTCAATTGTTTTTCATTATTTATTTGTTATATTTTTTGCATTATTTGCCTTCTTTTTCTCACTCATACCAGCTTTAAAATGGGGGTCACTGACCCCATCTAACAATAAATGCTCTGTAAGGGCTACAAATGAATTGTTATTTTTACTTTTTACAACACATCTATCTATTCCAGTCTCTTATTTAAATCAATGCATGGTTGCTAGGCTAATAAGAGCACTAGCAACCAGACAGCTGAAATTGCAAACTGGGAAGCTGCTGAATAAAAAGCTAAAAAGCTCAAAAACCACAAAAAATTAAAACCAATTGCAAATTGTCTTAGAATATCATTCTCTACAGCATAGTAATAGTTAATTTAAAGGTGAATGGTAAATATATGTGTCTGGCAGGTGGCAGAAGGAGTCACCAACTGTCAGTAGGTGTGAGTGGCACTTCTGTGAGGAACCTGATCCCAATTTAGTCATATTCATAGCTTTGCAGCTGTTCCAGAAACACTGCTTCCATCATCCTCCCCTCCTGGAACGCCTTTAAAAATGCTCATGTCCACGTGTTATAGAAATGTTACACTTTTACTGTTCATCAATGGGCTGCAATACTGAAAGTGTATAAGAAATGCAGCCTTTTGTACATTATGTATCGTGTTATACTGCATAAAATCACCAATTAATTAATAATTAATAATTGAAAGCCCCAGCCATATAATATAACATATCTATATATCTATATATATATATATATATATATATATATATATATATATATATATATAGGTTCTGTTATCTGGACCCTTTTATCCAGAAAGATCCGAATTACGGAAAGGCCATCTCCCATAGACTCCATTTTATCCAAATAATCCAAATTTCTAAAAAATGATTTCCTTTTTCTCTGTAATAATAAAACAGTATCTTGTATTTCATCCCAACTAAGATATAATTAATCCTTATTGGAAGCAAAACCGTTTTTTTTTTAGCTTATCTAAGGTTTACATGATTTTCTAGTAGGCTTAAGGCATGAAGCCCCAAATTACGGAAAGATCCATTATCTGGAAAGCCCCAGGTCCCGAGTATTCTGGATAACAGATCCCATACCTGTGTGTGTGTGTATGTATGTATATATATATATATATATATATATATATATATATATATATATATATAGGTTTATCTGCAAGGATCCGCACACCAAAATTTTCATAAAAAAAATGTTTTATTCAGTACATAGATTTATATATAGGGAAAAAATACACAAAAATACCTGGGTGCTCTGGTTAAAGAATAAACAGAAAAAGCACGTGGTACCGGCACAATCTCAGGATTTGCATGAAAAACTCAAACGTTCGATATATTGAAGTAAGAGAAAAAGGTTTATTAAATCCGACGTTTGTCCTTGAGAAAGGTTCCTGTGGGGAACCGAAACGTCGGATTTAATAAACCTTTTTCTCTTACTTCAATATATCGAACGTTTGAGTTTTTCATGCAAATCCTGAGAGTGCCGGTACCACGTGCTTTTTATATATATATATTAGGGATGCACCAAATCCAAATCCTAATTTGCATATGCAAATTAGGGGTGGGAAGGGAAATCGCATGACTTTTTGTCACAAAACAAGGAAGTAAAAAATGTGTTCCCCTTCCCACCCCTAATTTGCAAATGCAAATTAGGATTCGTATTCAGTTCGGTATTAGGCCGAATCTTTCGCAAATGATTCAGGGAATTTCGGCTGAATCCAAAATATATCTATATCTATCGCATTTACATGGCATAGTAGATCCAACAAGGGGATGTTGATTAAACGCACTTTGTATTAGACTACCCCTACCCCTGTAGGAATATTATTGTTGCCTAACATTTTTTATCAGATTGTAAGCTCTGTGGGGCAGCACCAAGTTTCTTTTTCCAGTTTGAATGTCTTTACTGGATCTATGTGATCCATAATCCGGAAATCCAATATCCAGAAAGCTCCAAATTATGGAATGCCCATCTCCTGTACACTCTATTTTATCCAAATAATCCAATTATTAAAATGTTTTGTTTTCCTTTGTAGTAATAAAAAAATAGCTTGTACTTGTTCCCAACTAAGATATAATAAATCCTTATTGGAAGCAGAACCAGCCTATTGGTTTATTTAATGTTTATATGATTTTCTAATAGATTTAAGGTATGAAGATCCAAATTACAGGACGATACGTTACCCTTAAAACCTAAGTTCCCGAGCATTTTGGATAATGGGTCCCATACCAGTATTTAGACACAGCATCAGGGGGTGCAAGCGCAATTGCTGGACACAAACACACATTATCACATCAGAGGCTTACTTGTCCTTTGTCCAACACTTTATTTTTATTCACTGATTATAATCAAAAGATAAATCTTGTGTTAAGTAATTAAATAACACAGATAGAAGATTAGCACTAATTACCACACTGCATTGTAGTTAGATCTGAGTTTGTTTCTCACGTCAAATTAAAGGCAAAGCTAGGGCTTCATACAAAGCCAGTCGGCATTTGGAAGTGACAGTAGTACCATTGATTTTAGATAAATATACATTAGTAAAATGCTTGATAGAAGCCCACAAATAACTCTACAGATTTTTTTTAAGAAAGTGAACCACCCCTTTAATTTACCTGCTTATGGCCCTAGGAATTTTCTGGTTATGGGATCCTTCCATAATTTGGATCACCATACCTTAAATCTACTAAAAAAAAAACATTGAAGCATTAATTAAACTCAATAAAATGTTTTGACTTCCAATAAGGATTAATTATATCTTAGTTGGGATCAAGTACAAGCTACTGTTTTATTACAGCTGCGAAAAAGGAAATCATTTTTAGATATTTGGATAAAATGGAGTCTATGGGAGATGGCTTCCCAAAATTAGGAGCTTTCCTGATAATAGGTTTCCGGATAACAGATATACCTGTATTCCTTGTTCCATGGGGATGAAGGGACTCGATGCCACTGGACCTGGAACGAGAAGCCCGTACAATACAGAGCACTATACAGAAAATGCAACTGTCAGACTCTCCATGAGCAAAGTGCCCCTTTAAATGAGTAATCTGAAAAGTTCAGACCTTGTGAAATAAAATGTCAGCTCTGATCTAGAGTAATTACGCTAGAAAGCCGGGTTATTTGTAATAACGTGGCTCTGTCCTGTCACCGGCCCTTCTCTTTCATCTGCCTCTTTAGCATTGCCGCAACTCATTTATCTGGCTAGCACAGGCACATTCTCCCCCGGGAACAATTCCCACTCTCCTATACAGACACACAAAGCCACGGCATCCTGGGAAATGTAAATGAGAGATTTTTCATACCTAGAGCATGTCCTGTTACACAAAACCACTGAATACTGGCAGCTTATTGCGATGGGTGGGCATTTGTAACCGCAAGTGCTGCATTTCTTTCCCCATAATCCCAGTATAACTGCAGGGGCCAGGGGAAATGGGCCTGATGCAGTTGCAGCCAAGGTTCATGCAGTTTCCCTTGCACTTTAATGCGAACTGAAAATTCCCTAAGTCTGATTGAGGTAATTTCTGGTATTTGGCATCAAAGTGTCAAGTTTGACGTCTTTGGTCCAACGTGCCCTGCAGTGAATGACATGAGGGAACCCTGGAGCGACTGCCGCAGAGCAGGAAAGACCAAGTAGTGCTGAGGGCACTTAGATGAAGGTACAAGGAGAGCAAGTTGCTACAAGCATGAACATAATTCCCATATAGGCACTCTAGAGCCTGTGCTTATGGCGGTAGCTTTAAGGGGTGGCCCTCGGATGCCTATATGGTAAATAAAACCTACTTTTCCTGCTGCTGGATACTTCCCTACTAAATCTTCAGCAGGGCTGGGGGTAGAGATGGATCAATGTGCAACAGAAGTGACGTCACAAGAGAGGTGCTCTCACATGTTTGGTGCCTAGGCTACAAGTACCATTAACTCTTCTTCGGGCGACTAAAACCCCCTGAATCTTAGTGTGTGTCCTGACCCTTAGTGTCTAATGCCTCTTCCAGATCAAGGCCAAAGTGCATAAACCAATAAAGTTGGGCAGTTTTGATTATGAGTCCAAAGAACAGCAAAGGTAACTTCATAGGAAGACTTTAGACCTGATGTGTGTCTGTCGGTGAAGCCCTGGCTGATCCGGAAATTAGGAGCAGTTCCAGTTTCTTCTGAGATGTTCACAGCTGTTGAACCAAAACGTTCGAACGTTCAGGTGATGAAAACCAACTGGTGGATGATCCCCAGAGTTTTTCCATTTGTCATCAAAGTGGCGCTTGGCCTTTAAACCGGTGTGTTGAATAGATAACGGCAGTTCTGCTGGATATTTTTACATGAGTAGGTATCACATTCATTTATATTATTGTTGGGCTCTTCTTGCTTAATCAGATAAGTGCCAGTCACTTGCTCTCCTGGCAAATTGCTCAGTTAAATAAATGTCAGTGTATATAAATCATACATCATTAGATGCCTTCTCTCTTTCTAGGAGTAGGAGGTGGGCTGCAGACATTGGATACTTGCTGAGTTAATACCCACTCATACAATTTAATCACAAAGCTTCCTCTTGATAAATAAATCTGATTGTGATATGGATTTGCTATAATGTATTTCATGGATCTGCCTGAATTATGTACAAGAGACACAATGGGATTTGATCTCTCAGATGAATATATTTCTATTATGGGCCCATGACAAATCTACCCTTGCTTGTTATAGCTGGGGGATTGTGGGATCTCTTTATTATTTGTTTTCTATTTAGGTTTGTTTAGATACATGTTTTGGCAGAGACATGTAGTGCATAAACTTGGGGGGTTATTTACTAAACTCCAAATGTAAAAATCACGAAAAATTAGTGATTTTTGTAATAAAATCGGACTTTTAAAAAAATCAAGAATTTTTCGGAATTTATTAAACCGCGAGGATGGAAAAGTCAGAATCTGAAAATCTGGCATCTCAGACCTGTCGAGGTTGCTTATAAGTCAATGGGAGAAGTCCCAATGATTTTTTGATGTGTGCTGGGTTTTTGGCAATACCCCGAAGTTTGCAGGCAAAATTCTGAGTTTACGGGTATAAAAGCCGAAAAAAATAGTGAAAATCGGATACAAAAAATCCGAAAAAATAGTGAAAATCTGATTTTTTTACGATTTTTTCCCGCAAACAAAAATTTCAGAAAAAAAGTGTATTAATAAATAAGTCAAAAAAACCTGTGCGGATTTGGTCTGAGTTTTTTTCAGAATATATTGAGATAAATTCGAACTTTGATAAATAACCCCCTTGGTGTACGGGAATGATTTTTTTTTTTTTTATACGGGGGCTGTGAAATGTTTTCATTTGTATATGTGTCCACATTGCCCTGCCTCCTCTGCTAATGTCAGAGAAGGGTTGACAGTCACAGAGTCCTGCGCGAACCCAATTTTTGATACCCGTATTGACCTGAACCCGCAGCCTGCGACCTGAACTGCAACCCTCTTATTTACCCACTGTTGCTACAAAACGGAAGTGACATCATTAAAAGTGGGCGGAGACAGAAAAAGTTTTGGAAAATTTTAAAAGGAGTAAACTAGAGACAATATAACATAAGAAATACAGATGAGACCTGCAACCCGCAGGGTGCCTGCATTTATTGTGGGAACACGACCTGCTGCAGGAGTCAAACACAAGTCTATTATAAACCATCCTAGTTTGGTGAAGCAGGTTGGGTGAGGGCAGGTCAGGGTCGGTGAAGATTTTTGTTCCCATCTGTCACAGTGTAATGTTTCTAAGGGGCGATTTAAAAAAGTTTGTGGAACGTTCATGTCTCTGAATCGTGCTTTTTAAGGAGAAGGAAAGCTACGGAGGCATTTTATTGCCAATAGATTAGCCACAATAGTGCAAGCTAGAGTGCTATATTTATTCTGTAGAATGTTTTACCATACCTGAGTAAAAAGTGCTAGAAGCTGTTTGTTTAGGATAGCAGCTGCAGTATTAGCTTGGTGTGACATCACTTCCTGCCTGAGTCTCTCTCTGCTCACTCATAGCTCTGGGCTTAGATTACAGCAGAGAAGGGAGGGGGAAGAGGAGCAAACTGAGCATGCTCAAGCCCGGGGCAAGGAGGTTTAAGCTGAAGGCAGGAAGTCTAATACAGAAGCCCATGAGTACAAAATAGAAGGAAAGAAATACTGTGTTTCTTTTGACAGAGGACTAAGAGCAGCATTACTTTGAGGGGTTACTTGTGTATTTAGACCTTTCTGATAAGGCTTACTTAGTTTTAACCTTTCCTTCTCCTTTAAGCGAAAAAACAAATACATTTTTTGTATAGTTCCTTAAGCCACAATTTTTTTGTAATTTAGTTTAAAAGCCATAAAATGGATCCTATATCTGTACCAGTTCTTCAATGGTTCACGATAAAAACTAGTGGCTTTCAAATTTTGGGGCGGCTCTTTGTGTTCATCCTTTTGTATTTGAACCTTTTAATAATTTTCATGGCATTCATGGTTTTATAGAAATAGAGTTTAATAGTGGTTTTAAAAACTGATAAAACTGATAAATTTCAACCTATAATATATAGTATTTCACGTTCCTACAATGCAATTGAGTTGGATCCAACATGGTGGATCATGTTGGGAAAGCTCTTTTAGAAGAGGATCTCAAATTGGTCATTTCTGGGCACCATTGGTGTTTCAGGAATGAAAGTATCAGATAACAAAGGTCCAGAGTAAAAGCTCTCGAGGTCATGTAGAAGTTCCCTTTCTTTCCTTGCAAAGATCAGTCTTTCATTTGTGGTATTGAAGGTTTTCGGAGATCAAAACACTCATTGACATACATGCTTGGGACCTGGGGTTTTCTGGATAATGAATATTTGCATAATTTGGATCTTCATACCTTAAAGGACAAGGAAAGGCAAAAAAATAAAATCCCATTTTTACTTTTTTTAATGAAAAAGAAACCTTCCTCCAATATACTTTAATTAAAAAATGTGTACCGTTTATATAAGAAACCTGACTGTATGCAGTGAAATTCTCCCTTCATTTACTGCTGTGGATAGAAATTTTCAGATGGTCCCTACCTGCTATGGGGAACAATTATACTTATGAACAGCAGGGGGAGCCCCCGCCTTACTTACCAGCCATGCAGAACTCAAGCAGCTTTGTTTATGACGATCCCTAAGCAGCCCAGACCACACTGAGCATGTGCAGGGTCAGGGTCAGGCCAAGATGTTTAACAAAGTTGCAAGATGTCAGCCCCCTGTGGCCAACTTTGAAAGCATAAATCATTTGTTTGATTAGGCTTTGTGGTGCAGTCAGTTCATGCTTATGTTTAGTATACAAAATACAGCATTTCTAGCCTTATTCTACTTTAGACTTTCCTTGTCCTTTAAGTCTAAGAAAAAATAATTTCAAATACAAGGGACTGTTTTATTATTATGGAGAAAAAGGAAATCATTTTTTAAAATTTGGATTAATTGGAAAAAATGGAGTCTATGTGAGAAGGCCTTTCCATAATTCAGAGCTTTCTGCATAATGGGTTTCCAGATAATGGATCCCATACCTGTACCAGTTTCAGTTCAGTTTCATTTGTTCACGAACAAAACTAGTGGCTTTAAAACTTTCAGGCAGCTATTTTTGTTCGTCCTTTTTGTATTTGAATCTTTTAATAACTTTCATGGCATTCTTGGTTTTAGACAGTTTAATCATGGTTTCAAAAATCGCTGAAAATGCTAAAATTCGACTTCTGACGTTCCTACAATGCAGTTGAGTTGGTGGATCATGTTGGGAAAGCTCTTCCAGAAGAGGACCTCAAACTGGTCATGTCTGGGCACCATTGGTGTTTCAGGAATGAAAGTATCAGATGAAGGTCCAGACATCCATGTAAGAAGGAATCTCTGTTGGGATAGTTTCCCAGAATTGGTTCCAGGAGATACATTTACTCATCAGTCATGGAGAGGAAGGCAGCTGCAGCAGATGGAACATGTGGGTAGACAACAGACAGCAGTGAAGGTGAGAGAGTTCACAGAATACTAAGGGGCCGATTCACAAAGGGTCGAATATCGAGGGGGATAAAAAAAAACTTAGGAAAGCCTATGGGGACCTTCCCCATAGGCTAACATTGAGTTCGGTAGCTTTTAGATGGCGAACTAAGGGGTCGAAGTTTTTTCTTAAAGAGACAGTACTTCGACTATCGAATGGTCGAATGGTCGAACGATTTTTAGTTCAAACAGTTCGATTCGAAGTCGTTGTCGAAGGTTGTAGTAGCCCATTCGATGGTCAAAGTAGCCCAAAAAACACTTCAAAATTCGATGTTTCTTTAATCCGTCACTCGAAGTTAGTGAATTGGCCCCTAAATATCAGATCTATTGATCAGAACAAAGCTTTTTTTTACAAATGGTTGAATGGTCCCAGTTTTCCATCTTTCTAAACTATATGCTCAATAAATCATAAGTGTAGGTGTTCTTGTACAGTGAGATTGAGTAGCAGTACGACAGCTCTGATACATTATAATGCAACAGGGAGATTGTTTTCTCTGCAGAATAGAGGATTTCAGTTGTATGTCGTGGTATGCAGGCCCGGATTTGCGGCAAGGCCGCATAGGCCCGGGCCTAGGGCGGCAGAAAAATAGGGGCGGCATGCCGCCCAGCCGCATTATGGGGACGCGTGCGTCCCCATTCAATTACAGCGCTGGGAAGGGGAGGTGGGCGCTAGGACCGCACGGCCGCCTGGTCGGACCGCGCGGCCTAGGGGCGCCCCTTATTCAAATCCGGCGCTGGTGGTATGTCGGAATTGACACTACTTAATCAGCAGAGGCAAAAGCAGAGGTTACATTTAGAATGGAAGATGCCTTTTTATTAAAGGAGAAGGAAAGGCGTCTTGCACGTGGGGATGCCAAATGTTAGGCACCCCAAGTGATTGTGTTGATTTACCTGAAACCCCGGGCCGGTGCTCCTATCAGCAGAAAACTGCACCGGGGTTATACCAGTGAGCACCACACAGCGATCCTCTTCCGGCTTCCTCTTTCTTTGCGCGGCTGCGCATGCACAGTAGAGCGAAAAGCCGAACTTGAACTAAAAAGTCGCCTATTTCATTCTACTGCGCATGCGTCTGCCCCGGGAAATTTAAAGAAAGAAGAAGCAGGAAAACGATCAGTTCTCACTGGTATAACCCCGGGTTTTCTGCCGATAGGAGCACGGCCCGGGGTTTCAGATAAGTAAATACAATCACTGTGTAGTCATGGGGATCATTTATCCAGAAATCCGTTATGCAGAAAAATAATAATAAAATTAATATAATTAACCCTTGTTGGAGGCAAAACAATCCCATTAGGTTTAATTGTTTAAATACATTTTTGTAGACTTAAGGTATAGAGATCCAAATTATAGAAAGTCCCATTATCCAGAATACCCCAGGTCCCGAACATTTTGGGTAACAGGTTCCTTTCCTGCTTTTTGTATTTTTATAGAAAAAAAACAGTTATAAAAAAGTAAAGTTAAAATATGTATTTACTTTTATCCTTTCACACAGTGCTTACTATGTGCATTTTCTAGGGCTAGTGATGAGTAAACAATACTTGCAGGAGCTGTTTTTAGTTTGTGCCATGTGCCTGGACTGATATTAAAGACATAGTATCCCCATTATTGTAACGGTAAAGTCTGCCAGACCTGCGAGTCCAAGGGGAGAGTGAGATTTCATTTTGTGCTCATTGCTGTAAAACAAACATCAGATTCTCACAATCCACCTCTACATTGGACCCCACAAGCAAAAAAAACATTTTTTTCATGAGATAGATCCCTTAGGAATAATTGTTCCAATAGAAGCATAAGAAATGAAACTGGTTATATTGGAGACCACTTCCAATTGATTAAGATGTTCCATTTCTTGGGAGGGTGGTACATTAGTAGAAGGTTATAGCATATCAATGGTCTGATGGTGGGCTCTGGGAATTTCCGACAGGTCCATCTGTACATTTGGGGGGCTATTTATTAAAGTCTGAATGCCAAAAACTCGAAAAATGCGATTTTTTGAGCTTTATCATAAAGTCTGAATCCTAAAATCCGGCATCGCAGACCTGCCGAGGTTGTACTATATAAGTCAATGGGAGAGGTTCCAGAGGTTCTGTGGCCTGCACAGGAATTAGCCCAAAAATCTGACTATTTCAGGCTTTTCAGCAAAAATCAGCAAAAATTGAGAGATTTGGGAAAAAAGCTGAAAAAATGGTATGATTTGGATTTTCGCTCCATTTTTTCATGTTTGTCCCCGATGGTACAATCCAATCGTGGATTCTAGTTTGGTTGGACTTTTTTTCATTAAAATAGTCAGATGAATTCGGACTTTGATAAAGAAAGCCCTTGATATATACTGTAGATATGGTAACCCAGTTTACGGCCAAGAATGGAGGTAGATGTAGACAGCCAAGGCAACATACCACTGGCTGAACAGGGAATTATTTTGTTGGAAGGAAGTGAAAGGAAGGAAATGAAGAAGGTTTAGAGACAGACCTTTAGGTGGGGGATTATTGCCAAGATGACCCCAATGGCTGCACATGCCTTATATTTGTCAGGAAAGTAGATCAGCTGCGAAGGAATTTCTATTTAACTAAATATCAATCTCAACAAATACAAGGGATTAAAATGAGCAACTGATTACCAAGGAAAGTATTCAGTGACCCCTGGGAAACATCAACTGGCGGCTGCTCAATGTCATGTTAGCAGACAGGCGGCTCACTGTCATTCATCCAAATCATCTTCTTGCCCGTTATGTCTAATACATCTTTAGATCTCAACCACTGAGCCCCCACCCAACTGATTAGCCGTGTTATTCGGCTGTATGACATCCAACAATATTAATGTCTAGTGTTCTGTGCTTGTGGATATTATTTTTAAGGAGCCAACAAAATGGTGCATGGCATCTTTCTCTCTCCAGACCAGTAACATCCGATTAAACTGACGCCTTTCAATTCAGCTCCATTGCTGGTGCAAGTTCCAGACTCTGCCTTAAATGGAATTGCTTCCATAGTGTACGTGGAAGGGAAAGTAAATGGATTTGTTGAACTAAAGAAAGGAAAGAGAGACAGATTGACCCATCACCCAAGAGGCATTCATATATCAGCGCTCACTGAATGACATCAGGGAAATGAAAAATGTAAAGGTGATACCTTTGTTGGATAACGGAGATGATAAACATAACTAACTCACATGGGGCAGTGTTTATACAGAGGTCTCTGATTTCAGCTTAAAGAAACAGTTATACCAAAAAATGAAAGTCTTTTAAAGTAATGAAAATACAATGTACTGATTGTGCTGCATTGGTATAACTGGTGTGTTTGCTTCAGAAATGCTACGATAGTTTATATAAACAAGCTGCTGTGTAGCCATGGGGGCAGCCATTCAAGCACATGATACACAGTAGATAGCAGATAAGTACTACTATAGTTTATATAAACAAGCTGCTGTGTAGCCATGGGGGCAGCCATTCAAGCACATGATACACAGTAGATAGCAGATAAGTACTACTATAGTTTATATAAACAAGCTGCTGTGTAGCCATGGGGGCAGCCATTCAAGCACAGGATACACAGTAGATAACAGATAAGTACTACTATAGTTTATATAAACAAGCTGCTGTGTAGCTATGGGGGCAGCCATTCAAGCACAGGATACACAGTAGATAACAGATATGTACTACTATAGTTTATATAAACAAGCTGCTGTGTAGCCATGGGGGCAGCCATTCAAGCACAGGATACACAGTAGATAACAGATAAGTACTACTATAGTTTATATAAACAAGCTGCAGTGTAGCCCCTGTGCTTAGTTGTGTTTTTTGCCAAAGTGTTTGATACTGTGCCCCACAAACGACTGCTTTCTAAACTAAGGTCTGTTGGGCTTAATGAAGTCGTTTGCACATGGATAGGAAACTGGCTAAAGGTTCAGGTACAGAGGGTGGTTGTTAATGGGACATTCTCTACTTGGAGTAAGGTTCTTAGTGGGGTCGCCCAGGGCTCGGTATTAGGTCCAATTTTATTTAACTTGTTCATTAATGACTTAGGGGAGGGTATTGTAAGTTATGTATCAGTGTTTGCAGATGACACAAAATTATTCAACCCAATTAATTCCATCCAGGATGTGGCACTTGCAACAGGATCTTGATAAACTGGCAATCTGGGCAGCTAAGTGGCAAATGAGATTCAATGTTGATAAATGTAAAGTCATGCACCTGGGATGTAAGAATATCCACTTATACCCTTAATGGGACTGCACTAGGCAAATCCATTATGGAAAAAGACCTTGGAGTCCTTGTAGATGATAAACTTGGCTGTAGCAAGCAATGCCAGTCAGCAGCATCAAGGGCAAATAAGGTCTTGAGCTGTATTAAAAGGGGCATAGAGTCACGGGAGGAGGGGGTCATTCTTCCACTGTATAGAGCACTTGTAAGGCCCCATCTAGAATATGCCGTACAGTTTTGGTCTCCATCAGTCAAACAGGACATTATTGTATTAGAGAGGGTACAGAGAAGGGCAACTAAGCTGGTAAAAGGTATTGAAAATCTTAGCTATGAGGAAAGACTGGCCAAATTGGGGATGTTCACGCTGGAGAAGAGGCGCTTAAGGAGTGATATGATAACTATGTATAAATATATAAGGGGATCATATAATAATATCTCTAATGCTTTATTTACCAGTAGGTCTTTCCAGCTGACACAAGGTCACCCATTCCGATTAGAAGAAAAGAGGTTTTTTATAGTGAGAGCTGTGAAGATGTGGAATCGTCTCCCTGAATCAGTGGTACAGGCTGATACATTAGATAGCTTTAAGAAGGGGTTGGATAGCTTTTTAGCAAGTGAGGGAATAGAGGGTTATGGGAAATAGCTCATGGTACAAGTTGATCCAGGGATTAGTCCGATTGCCATTTCAGAGTCAGGAAGGAATTTTTCGCCATCTGAGGCAAGTTAGCGAGGCTTCAGATGTTTTTGTTTTTTTTTGCCTTCCTCTGGATCAACTGGCAGTTAGGCAGGTTAAAAAAAAAGTTAAAAAGTTGAACTTGATGGACGTGTGTCTTTTTTTCAACCTAACTAACTATGTTACTATGTGTTTAAGGCAGAGCAAATGTTCATGTATAATTGTTTTGATCACTTTCCCCTATATGTTTATTTTACTCATCTAGTTGATATGCCCCAGGGTTATTATTGTAAAGGATAACTTGCTTGTTTTATAAATAACATATGATGACCCCCCCCAGGTTTTTTAGGTGGGTTTCAATGGCCTCATTTCTCTCTACATTTGTAAGTAAAATAGGGTGAATAAATACATTCTAAAGCAACTTTTAGGCTGGAAAGAAGAATCAAGGTTTTTTGAGACCTTAATATAATGACAAGTTTAGCATGAGTAAAGGAGGGATTAATATTCTAAATAAACCACAAGAAAGCTTTTCCCTGTGCTCCGTTATTTGGGTTAAGTAGAGGACAAACAGTGGAAAGAGACATTTAAAACTTCTGCAAATGTCGTGTTGTAAAAAGATACATTTTACGCACAAACATAAAATAAGACAGGAGACTAAAATAGAATGATGAGTGGGGATTAATGGTGGTTTAAAGGAAGCCTCATAAAAAAAGAGCAAACGTTCAACACTGTGCTACATCTAGTCCAAGCTGGGGAATCACTTCTTCCCTTCCACCCCCAAACTGCTCACCATTTTACATAGTGTATTTGAGGCCTATGGCACATGGAGCATTCTTCCCTGCCTAAAGATATGGCTACAAGAACAAGTATGGGACCTGTTATTCAGCATGCTCGGGCCTGGGGTTTTCTGGAAGAGGGGTCTTTCTGTAACATGGATTTCCATACTTTTAAGTCTTCTAGAAAATCATGTTAACATTAAATGATTTTCATAAACTCAATAGGATTAATTATATCTTAGTTGGGATCAAGTACAAGATACCGTATATACTTGAGTATAAGCCGAGTTTTTCAGCCCCCAAAATATGCTGAAAAACTCTACCTCGGCTTATACTCGGGTCAAGCGCAAAAACGGTCACCGGCATCTAAGAATAGTCGACGGCGTTCAAGAGTAGTTGCCGGCATCCAAGAATAGTCTCCAAGAATAGTCGCCGGCATCCAAGAATGGTCGTCGGCGTCCAAAAACGAGACGCCAGCACCTCCAATGGGAGCAGAAACCCTACATTTTTTGATTGAAACTTATCAGAAGCTGCTGCATTTCTAGGCTTGTACTCGGTTTATACTCGAGTCAATAAGCTTTCCCAGTTTTTGGAGGTAAAATTAGGTACCTCGGCTTATACTCGGGACTGCTTATACTCGAGTATATACGGTACTGTTTTATTGTTACAGAGAAAAAGGTAATAATTTTTAAATCATTTGGATAAAATGGAGTCTATGGGAGTTCAGAGTAATTCTCAGCTTTCTGGATAATGGATTTTCACATAACAGATCCCATACCTGTAGTGTTATGGACACGTGTATGACAATGAATGGATGACAGTATGACATCATGAAAGAATTTGCTAGTCTTCCTATATGTGACACTGGTGATATGGAAATCAGCATGACTTGGAGTCCTATATTGATGACTGTATTTATTAATATCGTTAATAAATACCTACCAGTACTGTATGCTGATGAAGATTTTGAAGAGATACTCCATTCAGGGCATCGGTTTGTGGCTAGGAAAGCCCCCACGTTAGGGTCCATCTTGGCACCAAGTTTTTGCTGTAGGAGCTCGAAGCCGGGTACATGATTGCAAAGCAGGGGAAAGTTTAAGGTGTATAACATGTTCTGTGATCCAAGTGAGAGATAGCTTTGAATGTAGCGCTACACATGAAAAGTATAGGTTAATGAATTTATAAATTGTAATCCAAAATCTGTTGTGTTAACATGTGGGGCGTGCTACAAACAGTATGTTGGCTGCACCATTGAAGGAGAGGAGGAGAAAGCACAAACTCCATTAAATGTGGAAGTGATACTACGGTAGTGTCAAGACATTTGAAAGAGTGTAACAATAGCAATATAGGGGCACTTAAAGCGCAGGGAATAGAGCAAGTAACTTTAGGGCCAAGAGGTGGTAACCTGCAAGCCAAATTATTGCAAGCGGAGGTCAAATGGATATACAAATTACACACGAGACAACCGCAAGGATTAAACTGCATATTATCATATATATCAGTTGCTATATTTAAATTCTGTGTAGTGATGGGCGAATTTGCGCCGTTTTGCTTCGCCGAAAAATTTGCGAATTTGTGAAATGTCGAAAAATTCGCAAAACGGCGCCGGCGTCTAGTTTTTAACGCCGGCCCCCATTTTTTTTACGCCTGCGCCCGTTTTTTACGCCGACGCCCGTTTTTTACGAAATTTTGACGCCGAATTTTTGCGGGTGTTTTGCGAAATCGCGCCTGGCGAATAAATTCACCATCACTAAGTCTGTGGAATAGAATAGAGATGATCGGAACAGATTGAATGAACAGTGGATTTACCCTCTTATTAACTTATTTAACTTGTTATTAACTGAACTAAACTTTATACTTACCGTGTTTAAATGAACTCATAATGTGACAGAGTAACTGTACATACTCATAATCGATTAGATTGAAACATTGTATGATGAAACATAGAGGTATTTTTATCGATCCATTGAAACATTTGTATGTATTACTGAAGTTCTGGAAACATTTGATCAAGGATGTTGCTTGTTTTTTAGGGATACTGTCATGGGAAAAAATAATTTTTTCAAAATGAATCAGTTAATAGTGCTGCTCCAGCAGAATTCTGTACTGAAATCCATTTCTCAAAAGAGCAAACAGATTTTTTTATATTCAATATATATTGATATATATATATTCAATATATAAATATATATATATTGTGAAATCTGACATGGGGCTAGACATATTGTCAATTTCCCAGTTGCCCTTGGTCATGTGACTTGTGTGCTGATAAACTTCAATCACTCTTTACTGCTGTACTGCAATTTGGACTGATATCACCTTCCTCCCTTTTCCCACCCAGCAGCCAAACAAAAGAACAATGGGAATGTAACCAGATAACAGCTCCCTAACACAAGATAACAGCTGCCTGGTAGATCTAAGAACAACACTCAATAGTAAAAACCCATGTCTCACTGAGACACATTCAGTTACATTGAGAAGGAAAAACAGCAGCCTGCCAGAAAGCATTTCTCTCCTAAAGTGCAGGCACAAGTCACATGACTGGGGGCAGCTGGGAAATTGACAAGATGTCTAGCCCCATTTCAGATTTCAAAATTGAATATAAAAAAATCTGTTTGCTCTTTTAAGAAATGGATTTCAGTGCAGAATTCTGCTCGAGTAGCACTATTAACTGATGCGTTTTAAAAAAAAACATGTTTTCCGATGACAGGATCCCTTTTACTATTTCTTTATATGTTACTAATTAGTACACTAATTGAGACAGCCTGCTTTTACAGGAAGAAGGGGAGTTTCCCATGGGGGTATAAATGAAGGGATTGAATGGTGCATACTCAGGTCTCTGAGGAAGTACGTAGTTACGAAACGCGTCAGACCTTGGGCTGTTTTTTCCTTTTATCAAATGTAACAAATAAAGGTGGATGTTTTAACTGAATATTGAGCTGAGCGATCATTGACCTCAGGAGTGCGCTGCAATGCTTGGATTGTTATTGATGACTGTATCACCCATGAAATTAGGGGAACAACTTGTAAGGGATGTGTTTTAGATTTATCATCAAAAAATAAGTCAGATAAGGAGACTAATCTGAATCTGAAAATATAGAAACTATAAAAGGTATGTAGGAATTTATTCAATACTCTTGAAAATTGCCTTTTGATTGCCTTTTATGTTGAAATGGAATACAAGCAGTATACGGTGCCGTGCCAGTTATTTCCCATAGAGAAGCACCGAGGGCACAGCTGGAAGATTAGTGTGGGAAGCTTCTACATTTACGCAAGTGTGGACATGGGGAATGACCTCTGTTACTGTTATTTTGTATGGATGCTAAAACGTACAGTGGCCATTTATTTTGTTTTTATTTATAAATCTCTGGCAAATTACACAGCAGCACACAATTTCTGATACAGGGTTCAGGAAACAGATTGTACATACCGTATATACCCGAGTATAAGCCGAGTTTTTCAGCATCCAAAATGTGCTGAAAAACTCTACCTTGGCTTTTACTCGGGTCAGCGGTACCCGGAGTAGCTGAGATTTCAGTCACTTTTAATCATTCCTATACCAACAGTACACTTGGGGAGAGACTGCAATATACCACAATGCCCTCTGTTGGTTATATGAAAGAATAACAGTGTGCCCTCTGTTGGTTATATGAAAGAATAACAGTGACTGCAATATCACACAGCGCCATCTGTTGGTTATATGAAAGAATAACAGTGACTGCAATATCACACAGCACCCTCTGTTGGTTATATGAAAGAATAACAGTGACTGCAATATCACACAGCGCCATCTGTTGGTTATATGGAAGAATAACAGTGACTGCAATATCACACAGTGCCCTCTGTTGGTTATATGAAAGAATAAAAGTGACTGCAATATCACACAGCACCCTCTGTTGGTTATATGAAAGAATAAAAGTGACTGCAATATCACACAGCACCCTCTGTTGGTTATATGAAAGAATAACAGTGATGGCAATATCACACAGTGCCCTCTGTTGGTTATATGAAAGAATAAAAGTGACTGCAATATCACACAGCACCCTCTGTTGGTTATATGAAAGAATAACAGTGATGGCAATATCACACAGCGCCCTCTGTTGGTTATACGAAAGATTAACAGTGATGGCAATATCAAACAGCACCCTCTGCACATGGTAGTGGGACAGTGGGACAATGCACACAGTAATCCGTTTGGCAATTCTCTGTCACCATCAACTTTGCAAAGAAGTCCGGTTGATCGCTGGGGGGGTCGCTTTGGCAGAATGTGCGCTGCTGGGAGACAGGGCTGTAGTTGTGTCTAGGCTTATACTAGAGTCAATAAGTTTTCCCAGTTTTCGTAGGTAAAATTAGGTACCTCGGCTTATACTCGGGTCGGCTTATACTCGAGTATATACGGTACCTTAAGTACTCGCACAAGTATAACCCTCTTCTTGCACTGCCTTCAAAATTAGGATCATGCTCCAGTATCCAGTTAGGGTGCTTACTTGCCAGCAGTGAGTCAGACCTTTGAACCCTCCATAGTAAAGGTGGAGGAGTGGGAAACCTAGTACATAAAGACCCAGTGCCTCCACCTTTTGGGACAGATACACTTAATGGGTCCAACTAGAAGAAACAGGTCGTTTGGTTGAGTTATGGCCACATTCTTGGTTATCTATCATAGTTCATAAACAATTTTCCTCTTTAGAACTTTGGAAGCATAGAAGAAATCACATACAGGTATGGGATGCACTTTCCAGAAAGCTCTGAATTACAGGAAGGTCATCTCCCATAAATATATACATGTCCGTATATTGCCTCACAGCTGCATAGATTATTATATATATTATATCAGCATGGTCTTCATTAACTTTCACTGCTGTTTAAATAAAGGATGGAGCCCTTGAAACAGAAGATCCTCTTTTGATGGAATACCTATTTGTATACACACATATATACAGCTTCAGTATAAAAGCTAGGAAAGTGGATTAGTATTGGTATTTTTATGCTAAGTAACAATTACTTAAGGGCAAGCAAGGCTTCCTACCAAACACAATAATGAGAGATTGTAAATAATCAAGATAAAAGAATTTGCTGTTTAGTCTAGACTTTATAACAGCATCTGGGACAGGTTTATAAGACGTTTGGTGGCATTGCTGATGTTACAGGAATGCAAAAAAGGACAATATAACTCAAGGTTAGAACCCGTAGTTATTTTAATAACCATTCATTTCATTTGTATTAGCGGAATTAGCGGAATTAGCAGAATTCAGAAAAGTCCTTGCAGTGCCGCCTCTTCTGAGTTCCGTGAACTGATGCCATGGCTTTCTGCTTTTGTGTTGTTACTCCTGGTTGACGTCTCATATCTATATATTTTGCAATAGGTTTTACATTATTAACTGCAGTATATGTCAGCAATAGACCCACCTGGATCTACACAGCAGGTGGCTAATTTCTGTCCTAGGAAACTGCTCAGCAATAATATTTATCCAATAACTCATCCTTAATATTTATCCTGTACCTCATGGAGAGGCACCTTCACATCTATCGATTTTACTCCAAAAAGTTGCTTAAGCTAATACCTAACACAGTATCATCTAGACACTTAGGTTTATGTTAAGCCATCAAACGCTGTATGTGACATAGCCCTTAAAGGACAAGGAAAGGCAAAAAAATAAAATCTCATTTTTACTTTCTTTAATGAAAAAGAAACCTTTCTCCAATATACTTTAATTAAAAAATGTGTACCGTTTTTATAAGAAACCTGACTGTATGCAGTGAAATTCTCCCTTCATTTACTGCTGTGGATAGGAATTGTCAGACGGTCCCTAACTGCTATGGGGAACAATTATACTTATGAACAGCAGGGGGAGCCCCCGCCTTACTTCCCAGCCATGCAGAACTCAAGCAGCTTTATTTATGACGACCCCTAAGCAGCTCAGACCATACTGAGCATGTTCAGGGTCAGGGTCAGGCCAAGATGTTTAACAAAGTTACAAGATGTCAGCCCCCTGTGGCAAACTTTGAAAGCATAAATCATTTGTTTGATTAGGCTTTGTAGTGCAGTTAGTTCATGCTTATGTTTAGTATACAAAATACAGTATTTCTAGCCTTATTCTACTTTAGACTTTCCTTGTCCTTTAATCTCTCTTTGAAAGGACTACTTTGGAGTGTCTTATTCTGTCTCTTTTGTGTCTCAACCCTACAGAAGACAACGGTATGACGTCATGAATTAATTTGTTAGTCTTCCTATATTTGGCACTTAGATATAGGTATGTGGAAATCAGCATGGATTGAACAGTTTGGAGTTCTATATTGTTGGATGTGCTTAACTTGCATCACCCATGGAATTAGATGGAGAACTTGAGTTGGGTAATCTGTGCCAGTTTGAGTTGGGTGTCTTCATAGGATGACTCGACTGGTTGGAATGAAAGACTTGTTGCCTAATTTAGGCTTTTCTTATTTTCATAGACTTGCCTTGGTAAAATACATATGCCTGGAGAGCATCCACCATATCGTTAATGTTATTGTTTATAAATTGGGCAACCTAGCAGATCAATCATTATTTTTTTCATAAATATAATATATGAGAAATTATTTTACATAGTTTGCACAATCTATGATGTTGAACTAATAAGTCAACCCCCCCCAGTACAGTAGTATTTATTACTTACAGCTAATGGGTTTATGATTTAGCTTTGCATTTTGGGAAAACTGAATGATAAACTGGGCAGACCATCTCCCCTAATGTGTATGTGGTTCCTTGTGTAACGCATGAGGGGTGCAGTGTATGGTACAATGTTATTACATTTCCGACATGGAGGAAAAGTTGTTGGCTGGTGAAGATGTTGACGAGTGTTATGACACAAGAGAATCAGCAAGAGATTTGGCTTGCTTTCATGATTCTATGGAGAACCTACTTGTGGGTACAAGAGCAATATGTTCCCATTCTTTACGAAATGGTTCTGTAAATATTGTTTTAAAGTGTACGACTGGTGAGATTTGCGTGGGAAGCTGCTAAATTTACAGCAGGATTTGACATCAGAAATAGTTATTTTTGTTGCATTCTTTTTGCAAAGTGGAACCTGATTCACAGCAGTAGCAGGTTGGTTATAAGCCGCACAACAAAGGCAAAACAGCAGAAGCCCAAGTCTCTGAGAAGAACAGAGCAGCACAATAAAGTAAAATTCAGGGCTAGAAAAAACACACAAACTTTGTATGATGCAGTGTTATAGTGTTATAGTGAGCATGGTGGGCACCATAGTACCTGTGTGATTTGTGTGGTTTGCTGTGTATATTCATTTTCTGCTACTGGCTGCCCTGAGTGGGCATCATAGATGTTGTTCTCTCTCCTTTACAGTTCACTTGTTTATATATGGTATTAAACATACAGGTAAGGGACCTGTTATCCGGAAACCTGTTTTCCAGAAAGCTCCCAATTACGGAAAGGCTGTCTAACATAGACTTTTTGTCTGTAGTAATAAAACAGTACTTAGTACCTAATTCAAACTAAGATATAATTAATCCTTATTGGAAGCAAATAAAGCTTGTTGGGTTTATTTAATATTTAAATGATTTTCTAGTAGACTTAAGGTACAAGGGTCCAAATTACTGAACCCTAACCCAGAATACCCCAGGTCCCAAGCATTCTGGATAACAGGTCCCCAGTGTTCAGGACTAAGGGTTTCTTGGTGGGATACAGAGCTTCAGTTCAGCATTAACTTTGGCCATGCTCAAACTCTTTGCCAACTTTTGCTTTTAACCAGGTATTTTCAAGGAAACTGGGTTTCATCTCAACCCTCAATGTAAAGACTTAGGGGCATGTTTACTAACATTGGAGATAAATATCTGGAGAGATTTCTGGAGATGTTGCCCATAGCAACCAATCAGATCTTTGCTTTTGTTTTCTAACTTGGCTGTGTCTGTTTAAATCTAATTGCTGATTGGTTGCCATGGGCAACATCTCCAGAAATCTCTCCAGATATTTATCTCCAATGTTAGTAAAATCCTAGAGTAGCTGGATATCACCAGGGCATTGATTCCACCCACACTCAGGCCTGGATTTGTGGGAAGGTAACAAAGGCCGGAGCCTAGGGCAGCATACTGGGGTGATGGGAGGTGCGAGTATTGGGGGCTGAGGGTGCACAAAAAATAAAGTCTGTCCCTGCTGACACTCCTTAGTGGAGTTATTGGCTGCTCAGTAAACAAACCTTTCTGTCTTGCAGACCTGGGGTGAAGTGAAAACCTTGCCTCAGATGGTGCTACTTAAAGACTCTTGGTAACTTAAAGAGACACATTTTTTGTTTATTCTAATTTGAAGTTTGGCTTTTGTAGTGTAGAGATCACAGCTGCACTCTCTGCAAGAGAGATCCTAAGAGCAGTCCCATCGGAGGTGGCAGCAAACTCAGAATCTCCACTGCCTAGAGTTCCTTGATCTAACAATCAGACATGTCAACTCACCCAATTTTGTTGGAATTACCTGCTTTAAACTGCCTCTATGGTTGCCAACTTTCCACATTTAGATTTTCAAACAGGGGTTGCGTATTGTGACATCATGGGGTGGTGTCGGGAACGGGAATATGATGTGGCGTTGACTAGTTGCTCTGTCAATCTAGTAAAGTCCTGCCCAGTTTTACTAATTTGTAAAAAGTTTAGACCCAGGCAGCCCTTCTGAAACCGGACTGTCTGGTTCCAAACTGGAAAGGTGGCAACCCTAACTGTCTCTCACTGGCCTCCTGTCACCTAACGTCATTCTCACAGGTTTCTCCAGCTAATTCAATATGTGCGAGAACGTGTGAGCACACACAGTGATGTTACTTCTGGTGGCAAGCACCTTATCCTGTGACTGATGGGGCTAAAAACTTTCGGGAGTGCGCCACAGTTCTTCCCCAGATGATCTCAATAGTAAAGGAATGCTAATTCAATCCCTGATTAAATTGACCAAAAGAAGAGGAGGAGAAGAATAATACATAATAAAGGTATGAGAAATGGCCCTGAAAACCTTTTTTACAGCACCATAGAATCTCTTATTTGGCTAAGATATAACTGTGATACAAGATAATCTTCCAAACAACCTTAACATATATTTTGGGAATTGTGTAGTAAATCATTTAAGGTACAGATTTAGGATCCGTAATCTGGAAACCTGTCATCCAGAAAGATCCGAATTATGGGAAGGCTGTCTCCCGTAGACGCATTTTATCCAAAGAATCCAATTTTTTAAAAAACAATTGCCTTTTTTTGTAATAATAAAACAGTAGCTTGTACTTGATCCCAACTAAGATATAATTAATCCTTATTGGAAACAAAATCAGCCTATTGGGGTTATTAAATGTTTACGTGATGCTCTAGTAGACTAATTACAGAAAGATCCATTATCCGGAAAACCCCAGGTCCTGAGCATTCTGGATAACAGGTTTCATACCTGTATTACTATACCGGGGACAAAAAGAACAGATGGACTTTTTAGAAGAGATTAGAGATTGTGTTTATTCTGGGGCTTTTTAAAGGAATCAATCAGGAAATTTCCTGCTCATATATTTCAGTAGCAATTCCTGTGGGAGCTTTCTGTGAGATGTGCCAGTACAATGCAATCCGTTTTTAAACCAAACACATTCAGTCAGTCTGTGCCAGCAATACTCGAGGGATCTGCTTTATTATCAATCAACCTCACCAGCCAACATTATGTAACTTCCAATTCATTATGATAAAGGAGTTTTCAGTCATTTCTTCTTCAGAAAGAGTTAATTTGTTCATTGAGCTGAAACACAGGGAGGGGACACCTGAGTAGGGGACACTGGGCTGAATTTGACTGGCAAAGCATAAGGGAATATTTGCCAAGGATGAAAGATTAAAATTGGACTTGGGTTGGACCCAGAATGCAGAGCGATTCCAGCTGCGAGGAGAAGTTGTGGCCGATGCATCAAAATGCAAATGCAATGGCATCTCCCAATTGTGTTTGATAGCAAATTATCCAAGTTTGTGCTTTTAAGGGCATTTTCAGTTTGTCTTCTCCTGTTTATATTCCAGTCTCTCATTCAAATCAATGGTTGCTAGGGTAATTTGGACCCTAGTACCCAGACTGATGGAATTGCAAACTGGAGAGCTGCTGAATACAAAGCTAAATTAACTCAAAAAACACAAATAATAATAAAAGAAAACCAAGTGCAAAATGTCTCAGAATCTCACTCTCTACATCATACTAAAGTGAACAACCCCTACATTTTCATGCTTGAATCATTTTTATATAAGAGCGTTTCCTTCAATTTAGCAGACATTGACACTGCCTAGAGATGTACAGTCTGTTTTCCATATCTCCCCCTTTCTTTTTCTTATAACCAGCATCCATGTTGTTTTTGGCCCAATGCATAACCTTCAAGTGAATTTTCAAATGACAGTTGCCTGAAAAAATCAGTTTCCACTGAGCAAAATGTGTAGCGACAGGGGGAGATTTAAGGAATTGAATGGGCACACAATGTCTCAGAACCATGAAGTATGCTATAGGCACATGGAGGCATGTGACGTGTAGGAGTTCATGGAGGAGGATTGAAGGTGGAGTTCTCATAGTGGAGCCTGAGAAAGGGAGAATTTAGTGGAATGGATGGTACTTAGAATAAATAATATAATAAATAAATGCAGGCAGAGATAATGCAAAGGAAGAGGCAGATTTCTGCCAAAGATATGGGCCTGTTGGGAAGCATTTTTGAGAAAGAGCACTGATCAGTTAGGTATGATTCTATATACAGGTATGGGGCCTGCCATCCAGAATGCTTGGGACCTGGGATTTTCCGGATAACGGATTTTTCCATATTTTGATCTTCATACCTTTAGTCTACTAGAAAATCATGTAAACATTAAATAAACCCAATAGGTTTGGTTTAATTGTATCTTAGTTGGGATCAACTACAAAAACTACTGTTTTATTATTACAGAGAAAAAGGAATCATTTTTAAAATAATTCATAATTCCATAATTCAGAGTTTTCTGGATAACGGGTTTGCGGATAAGGCATCCCATACCTGTATAGACAACACATCCATGCATCAAGCACTTAATTGCAGCTTTAATTTAGCTTATATGACATTCCAAAATGGCACATAACTATTTTGATGGGAACATTCAGCTGGATGGGATAAATCCAAACAATATTGTTTTGCAGCTGAAAGGCTCTGCCTTGTACCATTTCCTATCTCCTCTAGTTTGGTGCCACTTCATTATAAAAAAGGTGCAGTGCTAAATTTGAGTGTGAGCTACAGTGTTGGAGGGACCTACAGTAAGAATGCTGCCATAAAATAAAGTGCTAGCTCTGTGCAGTGTGAGCTAAAGAATAAGTACAAGCTAAAGTATAATGTGTAATTGCTAGATTAAGGGTCGATTTATTACAGAGATTGTCACAAAAAAAACATTTTTAGTGCAATATGGTGTCAAGATGTTAAATTGTAGGGTTGAGGGATTTAGTTGCCCTTTGAGCAATACTCTCTTTTTTTTTCTCAATAGATTTCTGGATTTTTTTCTCATTATTATTTTTGGAATCATCTCAACAACCAGTGGACCATTAATAAGAAAATTCAAGAATTGTACAATATTTCATTGTGCAGAGGAAAGCTATTTCAGTCGTTATATAGGGTACCTGGCAAGTGGGAGCATGATATGTGTCTTTGACAGACTGCTACATATAATAGCAATTATAGCTTGACATTTCTGTAGCTTTAAGATCTTGTTTGGAGCTAGCATTGGCTATGGCTGGATTAAAGGAAAAAGGCTGAGCGTTCCTGTTCATAGAGTATGGCAGCAGGTCCCGTGGGATCTTTCTCTAGGATTTGCCAATATAATCCATTATAGACCAACATTTAGTCAGTCTATGCCAAGAGTACTCATGAGATTCCCCTTCTAAACAACGAGCCTTGCCAGCCACAATCATTTTAAAAGGTTAATTAATTATGATAAACGAGTTCTCAGCCATTAGTTTTACTGGAAAGAAATTCCACTTACTCCTTTGTGGGAACAGGAGTTGGTTTTATACACAAGTCAAGGACAGATAAACCCGCTGGAAATCTGTATTCTGGGTGGTTAAAAACATGTAAAATCCTATTTTCTTGTCTAATTTGATTATGTACTAAAAAAATGAAGTTTTTTTGTGATAATGAATTTGCTTCTTATGTGCATAAAGCCCCAAAGGACATAGTTATTGGAGAATTGTTGCAGATAAGTCATTACAAGAGCTGGTGCAATTACTTATCTTCCAGTAAGGAGTATGAATATTTAAAGCTACATATAGACTAGTCACTCAACCCTGTAGTGGGTGAAATGAGAAAAAATGGCAAATATAAACCCATTGTGTTAATGCAGAACAACTGAAGGGCTTATCATTAATTGTTCTTTAAAGGGGTTGTTTGCTTTCAGTTAACTTTTAGTATGATGTAGAGAGAGATATTCTGAGACAATTTGCAATTGGTTTTCATTTTTTATTATTTGTGGTTTTTGAGTTATTTAGATTTATTCAGCAGCTCTCCAGTTGCAATTTTTCCAATCTGGTTGCTATGATCCAAATTCCCCTAGCAACCATGCATTGATTTGAATAAGACACTGGAATATGAATAGGAGAGGCCTGAACAGAAAGAAGAGTAATAAAAAACAGCAAAAATCTGTAGCCTTACAGAGCTTTTGTTTTTTTTTTAGATGGGGTAAGTGACCCCCATTTGAAAGCTGGAAAGAGTCAGACGAAGAAGGCAAATAATTCAAAAACTATCTAAAAATAATAATGGACATTCTATAACATACTAAAAGTTAACTTGAAGGAGAACGAACCCTTTGAAACCAACGAATTTACCTGCAAACGGGCAAAACATTTTCTTAAAATGAGCTTGTGTCTCTGTGCTGGTTGGAGAAGGCACAGGACGGGTGTCCCTTTTTAAAGTAAACTATGTCGGCATGAAATGCTGATGACTTTTTGTTCTAGAAGATTTTATTTTGGAGCAACCTTTAGTTTGGGCTTTACATGCCTTATTTGTCAAATTTGGAATTTTCCTGATTATTTTAAAAACAAAGTCAGACCAAACTAGAATCCACAAATGGACCTTATTTATTATTAATAAAGCACAATTTATTCGAATCGGGGACAAACACAATTCCAGCACAGACCAGTGGCGTAACTAGTTGTTACTGGGCCCCATAGCAAATTCAATTTAGGGCCCCAAAATATTTATAAATTGGCCTATTTTACCAAGATATATTAAAATTGCTAATTCATTAGGGTCTCACTGGGCCCCCTACACTCCTGGGCCCCCCTGCAACCGCAGGGTCTGCTTCCTCTATAGTTACGCCCCTGGCACAGACCACAGAAACTTCCAATTATCATAGGGACCTCTCCCATTGACTTATATACTACCTCGGCAGGTCTGAGATGGGGATTTTCGGATTATGACTTATTGCATCCTCAGGGTTTAATAAATCTCAAAAAAAATTCCACTAAAAATCCAGATTTTCTACAAAAAAAACCCTAGAATTTTTTGAGTTTTTGGGCTTCGGACTTCCCGCAGGACAGTTCTGCTTTTGAGAGCTCAACCCGCAGTCCTGCATTTGTACTGAGATGTCCCCACTTTCTATTTGATCTCCTGCACTGAACAGCCAGAAAAAGATACAAAGTTTCTAACTTAATTGGCTTTTGGCAGAGAGCCCAGAATAGATACTTAGATACTTTTGTAATAGTTTGAGGTAAGCAGGTCTCTTGGGAGAACTAAGACTCACAGCTTAAAGGGCAATTCACCATCATTAGCGAAACTGTAATAACACATAAAAACCACAGAAATTTGTTCAAACTTTCAACATTAGGGGGTGTGGTCATGAAGCGGGCGTGGTGCCATGCGGCAAATCTTTTTGTCCCTCTTTCTGTTTCCAAAATGTTGGGAGGTATGCCCATATGTAACCAGAAGCTGTTTCTCTAAACAACTACAAAACTAGAAAAAGCAGTTTACAAAGGCAGATGTCAATCAAGGTATCACCTGCAACACTATCTAACCTGGAAGTAAAAACTAGTAATCAGTGAATTGCATTAAAGTCAGTGGTTGCTTTTTTGCGAATAAATGCAGGCCAAGAATCAGCCCCTATGCTTAAATCATTGCTTCTCTGTGCTTGCGCCTGTGCATACTACCTCTATGGGACCTGTTATTCAGAATGCTCGGAACCTGAGGTTATCTGGATAACAAATCTTTCCATAATTTGGATCTTCATACCTTAAGTCTACTAGAAAATCATGTAAACATTAAATAAACCCAATAGGCTGATTTTGCTTCCAATAAGGATTAAATATGGAGACATCCTTTACGTAATTTGGAGCTTTCCAGGTAATGGGTTTCTGGATAAAGAATCCCATACCTGTACAATGATAGACACGAATAAGGAGAGGTGCTGCAGAATACCAATGTAGATAACTCACCAAAAAGAACCAGTGGTTCAGGTGCACCAGCCACAGACCCTCAGCTTCAGGGAGTGGCAAGTCCGTAATATACAGATCTGGCACTCAGGGGCCAAAATAATGAAATTAAAAACAATATTTATTGGTTAAAGTTTAAATGACACATCCCCATAGGCCCCACGTGTCTCGTGCCCAAGAGGCACTTAGCCATTGGCTGAAATCTCACCTACAGGAAGTAGGAATTAAAGGAAAACTATACCCCCCCAAACAATGTAGGTCTCTATTAAAAGATACAGAGTAAAACAGCTCATGTGTAAAACCCTGCTTCATGTAAATGAACCATTATCATAATGATATACTTTTTTAGTAGTATGTGCCATTGGGTAATCATAAATACAATATCATTGTACAGGTAAGATTCACTGTGCACACATACAAACCACATGTAAGGTCACATGAGCCAATTAACAGACAGAGTTCTGCCTTTTGCTTCCTCACTTCTTCCTGTTACAGTTAGTGTTGTAGTATTTCTGGTCAGGTGATCTCTGAGGCAGCACAGATAGAGTCACGAAATGGTGGTTCAAGGCAAGAGATGTAAAAGGGCAATATTTATGTAAATATATATTTCAGTTTGGTAAGATTCTTTAATATGTCATTCAATTTGATATAAACTATCTGTTGCTTAAGTATTCATTTTGGGGGTATAGTTTTCCTTTAAAGAGAATCACAGCCAATCCGAGACAATTAGAAAAAAAATCCTTAAAGACACAGTATCCCATAAATGTCTTAAAGGAGAACTAAACCCCCTTGCTAATGAAAAACCCCTACCCCCTACCCTCCATTGTCCCCCTTCCTTGCTCCCCCCCCGCACAGGTGTTCACACAAGCAAATGCCCCATAGCTGGTAATTACCCCTCAATGCAGAGTCAGCGCAGCAGAGCTCACAGACGCTTCGTAAATCTTCAGGATCCTTCATCAATGTCCCTGGCTTTTGGCGCAGGACCAGAATATTGCTACAACTGGGCATGTGGCGATACGATGCTTACTTACTGAAGATTCCCGAAGCACTGAAGATGGCCTCCTTGAGCTCCATTGCGCTGTCTCTGCAACGAGGGGTAATTACCAGCTTAGGGGCATTTACTTGTGTGAACACCTGTGCGGGGGGAGCAGGAAGGGGGGACTAGGGAGGGTAAGGGGTTTTTATTAGCAAGGGGGTTTAGTTCTCCTTTAAAGAAACCATAAAGTTCAATATATACAAAGAGTCTAATATATACAGAATTAAAGCAAAATTAGCAAAGATCACACATGACCATTAGTAATGCAAAGTGCGCAAATAGATATAGAATACACACATAAAAGTGCCTTTAAGAGTGCCGAATAGCCCTATTTGTTCTGTCTGCACACTACAATGATAAACATGTTTCTTTTCTGCCAAGACCTGCTGCAGCTATTGTGGATATGCGTCAGAATTATAAAAGTTACAAATCATCATTACACTGAACCCACTGATGCGTATCCATGTATTTAATAATAACATTTCATACTATGGTTTCAAGGACAACCTTTAATTGATCAAATGATCCAGATGGATGTATAAATCTCCAGAGGGAAAAAAAAAACCCCCAGAAGTGGTTGGGTTGTTTGTGTCCATTAAAAAAAGAGAATCATCGCTGAAGAGAGAAAGGAGCAGAATTCCAATGTGCCTTACAAAGACCAGAGAGCAATATATTAAAATAGGTTGTTAGGAAATGAATTTACTGTTGTCGTTTGTGAGATTGCCAGCAGTGAATATTTCTAGACTGTAACATAAATCCTTGTTTATAGTCCAGTGCATTCAAGGATAGTGCTTATGACTACTCTATGCTTATAAATGGACTTCACTCCTTTATCAAAGGGGAGTTCAAGCATAAAGTGAAATAGCTTTGGGGGCAGCCAGGGTCTAACTGGGGCTGCTGCCTCATGCCCACCCCATGCCCCTCCACAAGAGCCAGGAGCCCACCGGGTTTTTTTCCCAGTGTCCCCCAGCCTAGTCCTAGCCCCTGGGTTCCTATACGATTGAAAGAAATGAAAAAATCCCCAGATCCAGTGCAGGAGGCTTACTGCTTAAATTCAGTGGCGGAGCTAGGGGTGAGGGGTGAAGGGCCCATTGCATGAAATCCAGACATGATATCACACGCATGCCACATTCTGTACTTTGGGAGGGTGGGGGTGCTGTGAGGTCCAGTGCCTAGGGTTATACTAGACCTATATATATATATATATATATATATATATATATAATTATATATATAATTATATATATATATATATATATATATATATAGATATATATATATATATATATATATATATATATATATATAGATATATATATATCTATATATATATATATATATATAGATATATATATATATATATATATATATATATATATATATATATATATATATATATATATATATGTAGATAGATATATATATATATATAATGGTAAAAGAACACAGGTCAACGTTTCGGTCCCCTGCTTGGACCTTGATAAAGGTCCAAGCAGGGGACCGAAACGTTGACCTGTGTTCTTTTACCATTATGATCTAATAAAAATTGAAGATTTTATTAAAATCCCAGTGTGCATTCCTATACAAGAGGACTTATATATATATATATATATATATATATATATATATATATATATATAACCTTGAGGGCAGCATGTTTGGGTGCAAGGGAGCCACCTAATTAACACTTGTATAAGTCTTATAGTGCACATTGAGCCTTAAAGAGCTTGCTCTTGTGCCAAGCGATAATCAATCCAAGTGAACAAACTATAAAAGATAAATACTCAAACTAAACTAAAAATATTAAAAAGTCACATTTTTATTATATCAAGTTAAAATGCATTAGTCACCCCCAATAAAGCCTAACACGTTTCATACTTACCCAGCACTCCAAGTGAACACCCTTATCTTACCCACATGCCAACCCTTACATGGTGGCCGCATCTTGTGCCCATAATTATTTACCTTGAGCGATTGTTTATTCTTCTGTTATTGGATGGAAACGAGTGTTTTGCCTCCAATAAGGAATAATTATATCCTAGTTGGGATCAAGTACAAGGCACTGTTTTATTATTACAGAGAAAAGGGGAACATGTTTTTACATTTTGAATAATTTGATTAAATGAGAGTCTGTGGGGGACGATCTTTTCTCATAATTCCTGTAATGGGTTTCCGCGTAACAGATCCCATACCTGTATACAATAAGATTTGTTGGTTTTATCACAGAATCGCTTGTTTCAAATTACAGCTATGGGATCCGTTATCCAGAAACCTGTTATTCAGAACGAAGGAAAAACCATCTCCCGTAAACTAAATCTTATCAAAATAATCCAATTTTTTTTAAATGATTCCTTTTTCTCTGTAATAATAAAACAGTAGATTGTACTTGATCCCAACTAAGATATGATTAATCCTTATTGGAAGTAAAACCAGCCTATTGGCTTTATTTAATGTTTATATTATTTTCTAGTAGACTTGAGGTATAAAGATCCAAATTACGGAAAGATTAATTATCTGGAAAACCCCAGGTCCCAAGCATTCTGTATAACAGGTCCCATATATATATATATATATATATATATACATAGCAAGCATTGTATTTGATTCAAGCTCCCATTTTCAAGGTTGTTGGTGGAACAATGAGCTATTGAAACATGAATTCGCTCCGTCCTTCCTTCAACTTCATGAAAGATGATCAGTTTCTCATCACAAAGAATAATGGCTCATCATTCAGAACCACCACCTTATTCTCAGACCCGCAGGAGACTCTAGGTCTGCCGTCTCCATTTAAATTCTCCTGCCTCAAACCATTTTTGGGGTTAAAGGGTATCTGTTATGCGTTTATATATTTCCCAACAGCAATATTTATACCTATGTATGATCATATTTTACTTGGATGCTGCAATGGCCGCTTGATCAATCCCCTTTGAAACAAAGCAAGGTACATTAGTCTTGTTCTTCTTACATGTATCCTATACTTATATCCTTTATATAAATCTACTGTAGCTTTGTGAATTATAACCTTGGATCTAGTATTTCAGAATTTCATCATTCCCCACCAGCTAGTGCCGGCCGCAGTTGTTCATAATACGTGAAGCCTCTCAAGTGTGACATGCCTTGTGTCAAGGAATTAAACATTATTGTGTTGTCTACAGTATATACAATTATGTACAAATAAGTTATAGTATTAACAAGTTATAGTTTTCCTTTACAAGGTAAAATAATGCTTCATTACAATAATGCAAGAGCTCTTTTTTGTACATACTCACACCACTAAAACTGCTGGTGAGAACGTTTATCTCCTGTAACCCATTAATAATCCATAAATTATACAAAATTGTGCACAAAATCAATACTGTAATTGTAGTGTCTTCTAGTTTTTCAAATATACTCAGACTTTCTAATTGCGAATAATACTTTATATCTACTGAACCGGTTAACTGAGAGCAGTTCAAACCAAACGCACCCCTTGGGTCTCATTATTGATCCTTAGTTGCATCACCTGATACCAAAAAAAAAGGGTTTTTCCCCTGAAGGTTGTGGTTGCATTGACTGATTGTGAGTGAGGTGCTTTGGGAGATGGCAGTGTAATTCATTTAGCCATTGTTCTGTGCAAGTGCTTTATTGATCTCTGGCTAAAAAGGGCAACTGCTTACTTTGACGGTATAGATGGAGGAAAAAGGGTTTCTCAAACTTGTTGTAGCCCACAACTTGGAAAGGGAAATGATAGAATTGAAGTCAGGACCGTGGTTCTTACGATTACTACTTCCATACATTTTCTGCATATAGCAGGTTCTACAGTAGCCTTAGGACAACTCTGTCCTGTTATCTCATGGCACCAGATTAAATCCACTGAGGTGCACAACTTTGGCGTCTGAGATGGGAAGAGGCATGTGAAAAGGTGTTCCATATCTCTGTATACTCTCTGAAGGAGTTATGGCTGTAAGCTCTGTCCAGAGTTATTATATCAGACAAAAGGCTAGGACTATATTCTAACTATCCTGTGATGGTGTTCATGAGTATTGAGTACAATGTCCTCTTCCCTTTCCATGGTCTGTAGAGAAGAGTTCCAAGTGATCGGAGGTGCTTAGATAACTTTAGAGGATACTTTTCCTTGGTTACCACAATCATGTGTGAAATGAATCAATAGGAATATAGAATTCATGCGATTCTATGGATCTTCTACAATCACCTGTGGAGAATAGTGGGGCAGTCATTCCTTTAATACATTTAGGAGAAGTTATTGCAAAATACCAACTTTTTCTCCATTACAAGGTTCATTATTACCTTCAGCAACCCAGCAGTTCTATTTTGGTGGTATATTCAAATGACATTTTTTTTTTATAAACATTAGCCCATGAATTTTTATAGTAAACATAAAGCATGAACAAGCAGAAGCATGAAAGAAACAGAATTATCTGACAAAAACATTAACATGCATCATTTGCTCTGCAGGAAAATGTAATGAATTCTATTTAGGGGAGAACGCTTGATATAAGGCAAATGTAAATAAGAAATGAAAGCTGGAGATAAGCAGCCGTCGTGCATAATAAGAGCAGGATAATGTGGAACCTCAGTGAGACTGTATTTACCATCAAAACATGGATCTTTAAGGCTGTTGTTTCTAAGCTGATGGTCTCCCTTCCCCAAGAAGAGGACTAGAGGTTTGGTTTCTTCCGCTCATCCTGAAGTCTGCTTAGGGTGCAATTTAGGTAAAATGCATGCAGCTGAAAAGTGGGGCATTTGCAATTCAGGTGTTTACTGTTATTAAGATTGCAGTGCCATGGAACTGTGATGTCCTCCTGCAACCTTCCAGCTCTTATTGAACTACAATGCGGGCGTTCTTGGTGTTGAAGTTTAACTAAAACAGAAATGTGCCCTGGGGGATTGATGTATTTCCACAGTCCCATAGGTAGTGAGTGTGGTTCCTGTTCCCTAGTCTGTATAAGGAGAGGTGAATATAATGTCTTTTTTGGAGGTAGATGCTGCTGGAGAACCTGAGGCAGGAGGCCACAGTATGAGCCTGAGGTTGAGAAATTGCCTTATTTTCTGTTATTTCTTCAATAAACCTACTGTTCTTGATTAAGAATGTCTGCCACCCAAGAAAACTGAATGTGCTAAGAGTTATAGTTCAGCCTGGAGACCCTTCTTCAAATACTTTTGCCTGGTTGAATTGAAGTGTCACATGTTGTAGTGCCCTTCCCTAGAAAGCAGCTGGATAAAGGTGCCCAAATATCAATAGTGCTACAAAAGCACATTAAGTATATATATATATATCCTCAAGGGCAATGGGTACATGATGAACCCCCTAGAAATGTGACTATGTCATTTATCAAGATAATTCTGTCCAGTTGGGCTGTGGGCAGTGTAATGTCCTGTTGGCAGAACCTCAGTAAGAGTCTGAAATTAAAAAAAACAAAAAACATCAGGGTTGGAGAAGTGCCGTAGAACATGCTAAATCATTTAAAAGTGCCAGTATTACTCCAAGGGGCCGATTCACTAAATTCGAGTGAAGGATTCGAAGTAAAAAAACTTCGAATTTCGAAGTGTTTTTTGGGCTACTTCGACCATCGAATGGGCTACTTCGACCTTCGACTACGACTTCGAATCGAAGGATTCGAACTAAAAATCGTTCGACTATTCGACCATTCGATAGTCGAAGTACTGTCTCTTTAAAAAAAACTTTGACCCCCTAGTTCGGCAGATAAAAGCTACGGAACTCAATGTTAGCCTATGGGGAAGGTCCCCATAGGCTTGCCTAACTTTTTTTGATCGAAGGATATTCCTTCGATCGTTAGATTAAAATCCTTCGAATCGTTCGATTCGAAGGATTTAATCGTTCGATCGAATGAATAATCCTTCGATCATCCGATCGAATTTTCTGCGCTAAATCCTTCGACTTCGATATTCGAAGTCGAAGGATTTCAATTCCTAGTCGAATATCGAGGGTTAATTAACCCTCGATATTCGACCCTTGATACATCTGCCCCTAATTATTTCTGCATTTGGCCTAAAAATAAAATCTTCCTATGTGTTCTTTCCCGACTGAGAAAATGTTATTTTTGTTTTAAATGCAAAGCCATTTATTCCCTTCATTGTAAAGAAAGAACAAAGCATTCTATAGTTATTCAACTATTCCACTAGCCGTAATCTGCAAACCTCCTTTAAAAAGGAAAGAAAGAAAACAAAGGAATAAAACCCACTTTTGAGTAGCAATTTGCATTTGATGTGGATTAGTTACAGAAGTGTAGCTGAAGTGTCAGCTTTGTATTCCTTCGGGAGTGATTTCTTAACTCGCAGAACGAGAGTTTTTGTGAAATCAATTTCTTGAGAGGAACAGATTTTTTCATGATATTGGAATGTACAGGTATGGGATCCCTTATCCTGAAACCCGTTATCCTCAAAGTTCCTAATTATGGAAAGGCCGTCTCCCATAGACTCCTTTTTATCCAAATAATCCATATTTTTAAAAAAGTATTTCCTTTTTCTGTGTAATAATAAAACAGTAACTTGTACTTGATCCCAACTAAGATATAATTAATCCTTATTGGAAGCAAAACCAGCCTATTGGGTTTATTTAATGTTTACAAGATTTTCTAATAGACTTAAGGTACACAAATCCAAATTAAATAAATATCCATTATCTGGATAGCTCCAGGTTCTGAGTATTCTGGAAAACAGGTCCATACCTGTATTTGTGAATATGTGTCATTCCAAGTTAGTAGCCTCAGCTGTACAATTAGCCAAAGGACTCACCGTATGTTTTGAGAATAAAGTAGTGTACTTCACTGTATTTGTAGGATTTAGTAAGACAGGGAGTTTCACCATATACAGATGTTAAAGAAGAAGTTAAAGAGGTGGTTCACCTTTGAGTTAACCTTTAGTATGTTATAGAATGGTTAATTGGCCTTTATTTTTTTCTTTTTTATAGTTTAGCTATTTTATAATTATAGTATTTAAACGGGGGTCACCAGTCACTGACCCTATCTTTAAAAACAAATGATCTGTAAGGCTACTCATTGTCATGTCTTTCTATTCAGGCCTCTCCTGCTCATATTCTAGATTCTTATAGCAACTAGATGCACCAAATCCACTATTTTGGATTCGGACAAATCCAAATCCTAATTTGAATACGCAAATTAGGGGTGGGAAGGGGAAAACATTTTTTACTTCCTTGTTTTGTGACAAAATGTCACGCAATTTCCCTTCCCACCCCTAATTTACATATGCAAATTAGGATTCGGATTCGGTTTGTCCAGGCAGAAGGATTCGGCCGAATCCTGAACCGAATCCTGAATTTGGTGCAGCTATACTAGCAACCAAATTGCTGAAATTGCAAACTGGAGAGCTGCTGGATAAAAAGCTAAATAAATCAAAAACCATAAAAAATTAAAACCAATTGCAAATCGCTCTCTAGTCTACATCATACTAAAAGTTAATGTAAAGGTTAACAATCCCTTAAATTGATGCACCCTATATGAAAAATTATGGTTTAACTAGGGATGCATCACATCCACTATTTTTGTTTCGTCTGAACCCCTGAATCCTTTGCGAGAGATTCGGCCGAATACCGAACCAAATCCGAATTTGCATATGCAAATTATGGGTGGGAAGGAGAAAAATGTTTTACTTCCTTGTTTTGTGACAAAAAGTCACATGATTTCCCTCCCTGCCCCTAATTTACTTATGCAAATTCGGATTCGGTTTGGCTGGGCAGAAGGATTCGGCCGTATCCGAATCCTGCTGAAAAAGGCCGAATCCTGGACTGAATCCTGAACCGAATCCTGGATTCGGTGCATCCCTAGTTTTAACCTAGTGCACTAAACACAATTTAGTTTTGTAAGTTTGATAACTTATAAAAGTCGGGCCGGAGCTGGGAGTAGACAACAAGTAACTTATATAAATCTACAAATTATTTAAAGGTCTCATCATTAGATAAGCTCTTTGTCCCGTGTACTACTTCCCAGTTGGACGTGTCAGCTGGTCTTTATTTTCCAAAAAACTTTTTAAGACAAGAGGTAATGATGTGGTTGGTCCATAAGGGGAGAGCCTGATTGCTAACCTTGTCTTGGGAGCCATAGATCCTTGGCCTGGCTCTGATTACTGGTTCCATAAATAAAGAGAATTAAGAAGACTCCCGAAAGACCTTGGCCTCTGTGAAAAACAGGAGTGTGGCATAAGGTCCTTCCTCTCAATCTATATTCATTATTATGTTACGTATAGAACACTTTCTTATTGTTATAATTATGTTGACTATTGACTTTTTTCCTCAACTTGAACATTTCCCACGGATGCCCACGGCCGAATAATTGTTGTAGAAATTGCTTATGGGCAGAATGAAATGTGTTTGCAAAGATGTTTCCTTTTTCATTATGAAATGATGCGAGCCCTAGGCAAGTAGTTTTGTTAACTGAGGTTGTGACCAGACATTAACATGGGGGAGATTCATTAAAGGTCAAGGTGAATTTTCTAATTCAAAAAATTCAGATTCTGGGCTATTTTTTGTGTACTTCAACTAAGGAATAGTCCAAATTCTATTTGAATTTGAGAAAAATGCGAAAATTAGAATATTCTGTCTCTTTAAAAATAAGACTTCGACCATTCGCCATCTAAAACATGCCAAATTGCTGTTTTAGCCTATGGGGGATCTCCTAGAACCTATTTGGTTCTAGGAGGAAAAACTTTGATTCGACTTTCATCAAATGCGTTATTACTTCGATTCGTACGATTGCAGACCTATTCAATCGAAAACTGACCTATTCGGCCTTAATTTCGTTGGTCTTTTCGAATTTGAATTTCAAAGTTTTTCAAATTCGAAATTCGACCCTTGATAAATATGCCCCACAAAGATGAAATTTTATATATAAGCGATGAGCATTATTCTTTTATAAATGTATGTACAGAGCTAGAAAGCTTTTATCTTGATTAGATTGACATAAACAGAAGGATATACTTATATTTTAATCCTCCCCAGTTCAAAATAATAGAGTTCGTTTTGGTTCAGCCACAGTACAGTACAACATATAAAAATTTTTAAAGAGGCTTAAGGAAATTACTTTTTATTATTCAGTGTAATGATCATACAGTGAAGACAAATGCTGCCATGAAACTAGGTACTGAGATAAGTCTGGCGACTGAGGTCTGCTAAATGGCCCAGTGTGACTGTGTGTAAACTTAAATAATTACATTTTTACATTAAAATACAATAAACAAAAATTGTTGGGCTTTCTAACATTGCCATTATGAATATTGTTACGAGAGATTGAAACTGTAGTGAAACACATGTTCGTTTATCAGTAGACTTGGAAACAATAGTATACTTACAAAAGTCAGGGGGTTATTTACTAAATTCAGAATGCAAAAATCACAATTTTTTTTTTAAAAAAAACCCAGAGGATGGAAAAGTCTGAATCTGAAAATCCAGCATCTCAGACCTGTTGAGGTTGCTTATAAGTCAATGGGAGAAGTCGCAATGTTTTTCGTGCAATACCCCGAAGTTTTCAGAGTTTTCCAGGTAAAAATAGTGAAAATCAGATTTTTTGCCGCAAAGCAAATTTTCTGGAAAATGCAATAATAAATAAGCATAAAAAAACCTGAGCGGATTTTATCGGAGTTTGTAGTAGAAAATATTGAGATAAATTCGGACTTTGATAAATAACCCTCTTAGGGTGATCGGATGGGTTTTACAGGTATGTGACCTGTTATCCAGAATGCTCGGGACCTGGGAATTTTCCGAATCTTTCTGTAGTTTGGATCTTTATACCTTAAGTCTACTAGAAAATTATGTAAACATTAAATAAACCCAATAGGCTGGTTTTGCTTCCAATAAGGATTAATTATATCTTAGTTGGGATCAAGTACAAGCGACTGTTTTATTATTACAGAGAAAAAGGGAAATCATTTTAGCAATTTTGGATTATTTAGATAAAATGGAGTTTATGGGATCCAGCTGTTACATAATTTGGAGCTTTCTGGATAACGGGTTTCCGGATAACGAATCCCATACTTGTATATGGTTGCTTAATGCTTTCAATTATAGATAATCTTCTGGGTTGAACTGGGGGTTTCCTCTGTCACATGCACAATCATGACAATACTATATAGCAAAGGTCTCCAATGCTGCGTATGATTTATCAGTTTTGGGAGCAGACTTTTGGGGGCACATTTACTTAGCTCGAGTGAAGGATTCAAAGTAAAAAAAACTTTGAATTCCGAATTTTTTTTGGGGGGTACTTCGACCATCGAAAAGGCTACTTCGACTATTCGACCATTCCATAGTCGAAGTACTGTCTCTTTAAAAAAAACTTTGACTACCTACTTCGGCACTTTAAACCTACCGAGCATCAATGTTAGCCTATGGGGACCTTCCCCATAAGCTTTCTAAGCTTTTTTTGATCGAAGGAAAATCCTTCGATCGATGGATTAAAATCTTTAGAATCGTTCGATTTGAAGGATTTAATCGTTCGATCGAACGATTTTTCCTTTGATTGTTCGATCGAAGTATTTGCGGTAAATCATTCGACTTCGATATTCGAAGTCGAAGGATTTTACTTCGACCCTTAGTAAATGTGCCCTGAAGTCTTAGCATTCATTTTAGGGATGCACTGAATCCAGGATTCAGTTTGGGATTCAGCCAGGATTCACCCTTTTTCAGCAGGATTCAGATTCGGCCTTGTGCCTGGCTGAACCTAATCCTAATTTGCATAAGTAAATTAGGGGCAGGTAGGAAAATCACTTGACTTTTCGGCACGAAAGAAGAATTTTTTCTATTTTTTCCATTCCTGTCCCTACTTTGCATATGCAAATTAACGGATCAGTATTCGGACGAATCTTTCACCAAGGATTCGGGGATTTGGCCAAATCCCAAATAGTGGATTCAGTGCATCCCTAATTCATTTATTTAGGTGATAGAATATCTGCAATAACCATATAGAGATATCTGGATATGTTCCAGAACTACTTATAAGATTAGGCTGTGACCTGTTTGAGCCTTCCCTGATTCCTATTGGCTCAGAGCATTAAATTCTGTCTTCTGATTAGTCGATATGGGCTACAACTTCCCCATTTGTCTTGCTGACACCCCCCCCCCTCCCCATCAATGCTGGTTTTCCGAATGCAGAATTCAGATTGCTATAATTGTGGAGCAATTTTGGATAATAGAATAATGCATTTTAAACAAGGAAGAACCTTAGTTTATTAAAGCCCCAAATTCCCCTCATATGTCTAAGGGGCAGATTTATTAAGGGTCGAATAGAAAATTAGAATTTTTAAATTCGAATTTCGAGTTTATTTTAGTGTAATTCAACTAGGGAATACTCCAAATTCGATTTAAGTTTAAAATACAAAATTTGAAATGTATCATGTACTGTCCCTTTAAGAATTCAACTATTTGCCATCTAAAAACCTGCTGAATTGGTGTTTTAGCCTATGGGGGACCTCTTACAATCAATTTGGAGTCGTTTGGTTGATTTTTTAAAATCACATTTTTTTTTTGGTGAAAAAAACTTGATTCAAGTTTGCAAGTCGATCCTATTCACCCCGAATGTAAAAAAAATTTAATTTTTTAATCAATTTCGATTTTTTCTTAATTGTTTCCTTTCTCTCGTTCTGTTAGAGTGAATGGACTGCATTATAATAACAGATAGATATCAAACATTGAGCCAGATTTGCTTGAGAAATACTGATCTCCAGCCTCATTTCTAGATTTTCCCATAGACGGCAGTTTCGAAAAGATAAGAAAGAAGATACGTTTTTCTTAAATGACGCCAATCATGCATGCACAAGATTCGGGAGACCATAGGCGATAAGGAAGTACAGGTATGGGACCTGTTATCCAGAATGCTGGGGACGTGAGTTTTTACGGATAACAGATCTTTCTGTAATTTGGAACTTCATACCTGTTTTCTACTAGAATATTGTGTAAACATGAAATAAACCCAATAGGCTGAATTTGCTTCCAATAAGGATGAATTATATCTTAGTTGGGATCAAGTACAGGCTACTGTTTTATCATTATATTGGATGTATAGTAAGTAGTGTTTTATTCATTTATTAAAGCTTGCTACACTATATACTCGTTTCTATGTTTTAAGTCCAACCTGTGGAGCATTGGAGAATTTTTGGAGCTGCAGGACCGTATGAAGCTTTATTCCTTTCCATTTGGCTTAGTACTGGTCTGTATCTGGTGAGTAGAAGGACTCACTGCTTGTGCGTTAAAGGAGAGGTCACACAAGAGCGCAAGTCCCTTTAAGTGGAATTTATTGGTTATTTTTCATACATCAGGTTGTATATACACAGTTTGTATTAACTGACTACATTTTATAGTTTTTATCTGATGTCCAAAATGGGACCGCATAGGAATGATCCCTCTGTATACAGCAACCCATCAGAGGTTTAAATGTTTGCCCCCAGTTATCCCCCACTCACTTCATACTCTAGTTACATCCATAGCCAGTTAAAGGGACAGTACACTCCTTGTTCAACATATGTATGAATAGGATGCAATGGGAACAATCTATGGTTTTTTGCTGGAAAGTGAAGCTGCTCCATGTTTGGTCGGGGAACCTTGCATTGCACGATTGCTTCTGTGGTCGAGAGCTACACAGATTGCTCACATATATCAATTTGATTCAACTATTTATAAAGTACATTTCACTGCTTTCATGTATGTATTATTGTGCCAATAATAAGATTTGATTTATTTTCCCAGTAGTTGCCAGAACATTGAGGTCCAACTTTTCTTCCAAGAGTCCTCACTAATTCTCCCTCAGCATCTCTAGTTATCCACTGTGCCGGCTGCTTTGAGACATGTCCAGGTTTATATCAAAAGCTCAGATACAGAGATGTTATTTTTAAATGGCCGAGCCTTCGTCTAATCCCTGAAACATATTGAACTTTTACCTGACTCTGCACATGGTATAAGCACACGATCACTTTATGGACAGAAGTATCTGGACACCTGGCTGTGCAATATCTCATTCCCAAACCAAGCGTAGTACAGGCATGGGATCCTTTATTCGCAAACCCGTTATCCAGAAAGCTCAGAAGTATGGAAAGGCCGTCTCCCATAGACCCCATTAAATCCAAATAATCCACATTTTTAAAAATGATTTCATTTTTCTCTGTAATAATAAAACAGTAGCTTGTACTTGATCCCAACGAAGATATAATTAATCCTTATTGGAAGCAAAACCAGCCTGTTGGGTTTATTTCATGTTTACACAAGATTCTAGTAGACTACAGGTATGAAGATCCAAATTACAGAAAGATCCCTTATCAAGAAAACCCCAGGTCCTGAGCATTGTGGATTACAGGTCCCATACCTATACTATGAAATTAGTCCATTCTTTGCTGCTATACCAGCTTTCTGCAAAATGTTGGAATATAGTTGGTGGGATTGGGCACTGGTGCTGCATAATCAGGTCTGGCTCACATTGGTGTCGAATTCATCGTTACAGGTGTTCAGTTGGGTTGAGGTGAAGGATCTGTGCAGGTCATTTAGGTTCTTCCACTCCCATCTCTCCAAACCCATTCTGTATAGACCTCCCTTTGTTCTTTGGGAAAGGGCCTTCCCCAAACTGTTCCACAAAGTTGGAAGCACAGAACATGTACTTGGTAACGACCCCAGACCTTTATGGCTAATGATTAAAGGGATACTGTCATGGGAAAAAATTTTTTTTCAAAATGAATCCGTTAATAGTGCAGCTCCAGCAGAATTCTGTACTGAAATCCATTTCTCAAAAGAGCAAACAGATTTTTTTATATTCAATTTTGAAATCTGACATGGGGCTAGACATATTGTCAATTTCCCAGCTGCCCCAAGTCATGTGACTTGTGCTCTGATAAACTTCAATGACTCTTTACTGCTGTACTGCAAGTTGGAGTGATATCACCCCCTCCCTTTTCCCCCCCACAAGCCAAACAAAAGAACAATGGGAAGGTAACCAGATAACAGCTCCCTAACACAAGATAACAGCTGCCTGGTAGATCTAAGAACAACACTCAATAGTAAAAACCCATGTCCCACTGAGACACATTCAGTTACATTGAGAAGGAAAAACAGCAGCCTGCCAGAAAGCATTTCTCTCCTAAAGTGCAGGCACAAGTCACATGACCAGGGGCAGCTGGGAAATTGACAAAATGTCTAGCCCCATGTCAGATTTCAAAATTGAATATAAAAAATCTGTTTGCTCTTTTGAGAAATGGATTTCAGTGCAGAATTCTGCTGGAGCAGCGCTATTAACTGATTCATTTTGAAAAAAACATTTTTTCCCATGACAGTATCCCTTTAAAAAAACATAAAGAATACAAAATAAAGACCAGTCGAAAGGTTGCTCTGAACAGCTCCAACATACTACAAGTTTATTTAAAGGTGAACTTCCCCATTTAAAGGGACCCTACCCTACAGAGTATGGGGACCCAATTTTATAATCCCTGTTGTACACTGTGACAATGTTATTGCACAGAGATTCCTATTCGGTTCGAATCCTTCTGCCCGGCCGAAATTAACCCGAATCCTAATTTGCATATGCAAATTTGGGGTGTGGAGTAAAATCATGTGACTTTTTGTCACAGAACAAGGAAGTAAAAAATGTTTTCCCTTTCCCACCGCTAATTTGAATATGCAAATTAGGATTCGGATTCGGTTGGTATTCGGCCAAATCTTTTGTAAAGGATTCGGGGGTTCGGCCGAATCCAAAAATAGTGGATTCGGTGCATCCCTAGTTTCTGTATCTCCATTGTAATCAAAATTGTTACATATAGAACCAAAATGTACTTTCCGTCAATTCACTGGAGTTTTTTTTAACTCCCATGAACTCGAAATTCAACCAATTGAAATTTATAAAATAAAAAAATCTAATTTTCTAAACTTGGGTGAATAGGATCGACCCGAAAACTCGAATCAAATTCGATTCAAGTTTCAAAAACTTGAATGTCAGGAAGGCTGCAAACAACTTTGATCCCAGGACGTCTCCCATTGACTAAAACAGCAATTCGGCAGGTTTTAGGTGGCGAATATTCGAATTTGAGTTCTTAAAAGGCCAGAGTATGATAAATCTCGAAAATCGAATTTGAATTTTTGAAAAAAAAATGTAATCGAACTTTAACAATTCCCTAGTCGAATTTGACAGTTTTGGTCATAAAAAAACTTGAAAATTCTAAATTTGAATTTTCAATTCGACCCTTCGAAATCTGCCCATAATTGTGTGACTTAAAATAATTGCTGTTTAAATGCTGAATCTGGTTTACTTTCTTTCCTCTCTCCATATAAAATACATTCAATGCTGTAATGCTTATAGTGATTGTCACCTGTCTCCCTTATCATTCTGCGGCTGATTGACAGCGATTATCGAAATTGCCTCATGTAACCCTTTAGCTGCCTTTTACACAGGGCTCCTTTATGGAAACAGATATAACTGTAAATTGCACACAAGTAAGTGCTATTTAGAAATGTTCCTGCCCCAACCAGAGCACAGTCTGCACGATGGTTGTATGCTCTCCTTTTTGTTTGGGTTTCCAATATCAATGGAATAATATCTTCGCTCTCACAAGGATTATGTTCTTCCTTAGTGATCCAACTGCTGTAACATTAAGATCCTGCTTTGTTTCCCCTATGTTATGGTACATTGGTGCCAATTCTATGTCTGGTAGCTCCAAAGAGAAATTTGTTCTCTGGAATTAGTTTCCTTTATTTGCATTTAGCAATTTACTATCCATAAGGTGAACATGAGCCTGTGGCCATTATTGGCAGCCACAGATTCATAGAGGATTCCCATCACTTTAATGAAAAGCTTTTTGACTGAATTCTTCTGTAATGCACAGAGCCAATGTTAAAGTATAATTATGTTTGTTTCCCAACCCACATTTAGGCTGTTAGGGCCTCAGGGAACGAGTTCCAATTTTGTCATGCCGGTCACGGTTCCATCATTTTCCCTGCACCCGATTAGGCAGGATTCCTCAGGGGATTTCCAGTAGTGTTTATGTCTTTTTTTATTTGCCTTTATCAATCAAATACAGAATTTATCACTGAGTTACAGTAGCTAGAGGCCCATGGGGTAATAGAGGTGCAGCTCCAGGCTACTCTTCAAGATCATGAATCGGAGGATCTAAGAGCAGGGTAGATGTCAGGGTGGGTGAAGGTAGTACAAGAATAGGGGATCCTGTCATTATTAAAGGCCGAATGGTAACATTTTTAAAAATGTGAGTTTTTTTTACTATAAAATCTTTTTTTGAAAATTAAAACATTTTTTGAGATTCATTATACCCCGAGGATGGAAAAAGTCAGAATCCAAAAATTCAGCATCTCGGACCTACCGAGGTTGTATATAATGGGTGATGTCCATATCCTATTTGGAAGTTTCAGTGGTATGTGTTGGAATTAGCCCTAAAATCCGACTATATATCTGACTTTTTGGGCAAAAATTCGAGCTTTGTCTCTGATCCGATTAAATCGTGATTTTTTAATAATAAATAAGGTCTAATTGTGGATTCTAGCTTGGTCGGACTTTTTTTATTTCAATAGGATTTTTATAAATAAGGCTCTAGAAGTTGGGGAAAAACACAGGCATCAAAATAGTTCCAGGGGGTGCCAAATAATGACTGTGATAGGTAATTTAGTAGCTTCTTTGTGGACTGTCTGCAGGAGACTCTGTTTGGCAGTACACCTGGTTTTTATGCAACCAAAACTTTCCTCCAAGCCAAGAATTCAAAAATAAGCTCCTCTTTGAGGCCACTGGGAGCAACATTCAAGGGGTTGGTGAGCAACATGTTGCTCATGAGTCAGTGGTTGGGGAACACTGTTTACTTGAATGACCCAGGTACAGAGAGCAAAAGACTGGACCAACCATAAGTACATTATAAATCATTAGTGCAAGGAGAGTCTATAGGCCATGTGCGTAAGGGCTAAGATGTGAATCTATCATTTAGCTTCAGATTCAACTTGTGCGAGTCACAAGCAATAGGCTGCTATACAAATTATGGCACACGTTCTACACTTTCACTGGTACTGTATCATGTACCGAGTGTATGTAAAATCCTTTTGACTAGGTTCAGAAGTCTCTGCCATTTTGACCCTTGGCCTTTACAGACATGTTAACTTTCCTGTATTTTTTGGGAGTCACTATGATTTATAGCCCCCCCCCACTTATCCAGTCACCTATAGTAACAGGTCTGTCACCTGTTGTCAGTAATTTGCACCAGAAATCTCCATTGAAATATATAGAATTGTCAGCAGTCCCTTGTCCCGAACTTTGTCTCGAACTGAAATGAATTAGTTGTCCTAAATCAAATTGATTTCTCTTCAGCCCTGCAGCCTATTGCTTTATCTACAGAATAATCAGGGAGTAAAGGAAACAAGAATATCTTTAGGTCACCCCTTAAACTTATCATCAATTTATGATCCTTCTCTAGGGCCAAAATGAAGAAGACCCTACTGATATTTCTTTGTTTTTGTCTAATTTAAGCCTGATTTTTCATGTAGTGTGGTCATGAAGATAAAATACCTTCTTGTATCTGATTTCTCCATAGTAATCCTTTTAAAGCAGTAAATAATTTCATCAACGAAACACTGTGACCTTTGTGCTTCTGTGTGGCTGAAGAACATGGTTGCCTAAAACGAGTGTTTAATATATATAACAAAGCATTATGGAGAATGTATGCAGTCTCTGCTCACGTCTTTGAACCCATATTAACCAATTAGCTGTTTTCTTTCAGCCGGTTGACCAATAAATTTAATAACAATAAGACTCGCAAACTCCTCTGTTTAATGCATCTTGCTTATAACTTCACCATGAAACACCCAAAAGTTCTAATGTATGTGTCACCCATTGGCTTGCATTCAATGTTTCTCCTAATCGAATTTGAGATTCTCCCATCAGCCTCAATAGTTTCAAAGTTCAAGACTTTTCTAGTGATAACTCAACCATGAGATACAATATATGGCCAAAAGTAGATCAACACCTGCCTGTCCAACAATTCATTTCAAAACCAAGTTGCTCCTCTCTTTGCTACTAAAACAACATTTACCCTAGATCAGGGATCCCCAGCCTTTCTCACCCGTGAGCAACATTCAGATGTAAAAAGAGTTGAGGAGCAACAAAAACGTGAAAAATGTTCCTGGATGGAGCCAAATAAGGGCTGTGATTGGCTATTTGGTAGCCCCTATGTGGTCTGGCAGCCTACAGGAGACTCTGTTTAGTAGTACATCTGTTTTTATGCAATCAAAACTTGCCTCAAAGCCAGGAATTAAAAAATAAGCACCTACTTGGAGGCCACTGAGAGCAACATACAAGGGTTTGGGGAGCAACATGTTGCTCACGAGCTACTGGTTGGGGATCACTGCCCTAGATGCTGAAACATTGTTGATGGGATTTTCTTTTATTCATATGAAAGAGGTTGGGTACTGATGTCGGGGATCAGGCCTGACTCAAACTGGCATCTCAATCACTTCCACAGGTGTTCATTTACATTGGCAGATGTAGGCTGGTCACGTTGTTCTACCATCTCCACAACCAATTTGGGATGGACCTGTCTTTGTGCATGAGGTTATTATCCTTCTTAAAAGGGCCTTACCCAAACATGTTATTGTATGATGTAGCGGCACCTGTGTTGGCAATAAGTGGGTGCATTAAATAGCCAATTCCAGTACTATTAAAGAGTGTCCACATACTTTTGTCAATGTTTGAAACTAAACATACAGTTACATCAAGTCTACCAATCCGTTGCCTTGTTAGAACAATGAAGGTCAAACAAACCTGTCTTCGATGGCCAGTGGCAAAAAGAATTTCATTGGGTGTCTCCCTAAATCAGTCTTTCAAAGCTGAGGGTGATATCTCCTTTAATTCATAAAGGAGAAGGAAGGAATATTTCCCAAAGACTTGAGGTACCTAAATTTGCCTGCAGTATCTGTTTCTATAGACAAAAATCTCATTATATCTAGTGATGGGCGAATAAATTCGCCAGACACAAATTAGTTGCATTTTTCCAAGTTTCGTCGCAAGCAAATTTATTCGTGAAACTGCGATGACAATTCACCGGCGTGCGTCAATTTTTTATGCACGTGACTATTTTGACTAAAATTGACAATGGATGCCCATTGATTTTAATGCGTTTCGCGAATTTTTCGGTGAAGAGAAAAGGCACATATTCGCCCATCACTAATTATATCAGATCTTTGTATTACCCTTTTTTATGACAGTAATAAAACGATGATTGTTAATTCTTGTTTTGACACAGGCAGAGCACTGACAGCAGACTATCTCACCGTCGGCAAACAATACTCCGAGAAAAGGGTCGGAGGCAAGCTAACCGAGGACCAGCGTATATGTTTAGTGACTGCTCAACAAGCCTTTCTGCAGAAGAGGAACGTTTTTTAGATGCTGCAGAATATGGGAATATCCCCGTAGTACGTAAAATGATGGAGGAATGTCGGTCCTTAAATGTGAACTGTGTGGATTATATGGGACAGAATGCTTTGCAGTTAGCGGTAGCTAATGAACACTTGGAAATTACAGAACTTCTACTGAAAAAGGAGAACTTGGCCCGAGTCGGAGATGCTCTGTTGCTGGCAATCAGTAAAGGGTATGTACGGATAGTTGAAGCAATACTAAGCCACCCGTCGTTTTCTGAAGGAAAACGGCTCACGACGAGCCCTAGTCAGTCTGAATTCCAGCATGATGACTTCTACGCCTACGACGAGGATGGTACAAGATTCTCACAGGATATCACCCCTATCATTCTGGCCGCCCATTGTCAGGAATATGAAATAGTCCACACGCTCCTGAGAAAGGGGGCCCGGATTGAAAGGCCCCATGACTATTTCTGCAAATGTACAGAATGCAGTGAAAAGCAAAAACACGACTCCTTCAGTCACTCTAGGTCTAGAATCAATGCTTACAAAGGGCTTGCAAGTCCTGCATACCTTTCCCTTTCCAGCGAAGATCCGGTAATGACAGCTCTGCAACTTAGTAACGAGTTGGCTGTTCTTGCAAATATTGAAAAAGAATTTAAGGTATGTGCTAAAATCTACATAATACGTACAGGTATAATTATTTCAATATTATTGGCTTATGTTTGTATTGTTAAGTAAAATGGATAATAAGCTGGACCTTGAATATAATACACTCATAATGTGTACACTTTGGGGCCCATTCACTTAGCTCGAGTGAAGGAATAAAGGAAAAAAACTTCGAATTTCGAATGTTGTTTTTGGCTAATTCGACCATCGAATGGGCTACTTCGACCTTCGACTTCGAATCAAACAATTCGAACTAAAAATTGTTCGACTATTCGACCATTCGATAGTCAAAGTACTGTCTCTTTAAAAAATACTTCGACCCCCTAGTTTGCCACCTAAAACCTACCGAGGCCAATGTTAGCCTATGGGGAAGGTCCCCATGGGCTTTCCAAGATTTTTCTGATCGAAGGATAATCCTTCGATCGATGGATTAAAATCCTTTGATTATTTCTTTGATCGTTCAATCGAACAAATTGCGCTAAATCCTTCGACGGTTAATTAACCCTCGATATTTGACCCTAGGTAAATTTGCCCCTTTAAGGTAATTTTTGGTGGCACATACCCCTCCTTGAATGACTAGGCTTGACTCACTAGGAACCATTGAGAATTGGTTTGCTGTCCAATTTCCCCGCTGGTAGTGTGCAGCAACATAACTTTTTAAACAATCCTTGGTGAACTAGTTTACATTTTAGTGTCTGTTTCAAGAAAATGTGGCCATCTTGGAAAATAAGCATCAACACCATCTTTGAGCATTGTTGATAGAGGAACAGTTTACTTACCCTTGCAAGAAAATTGATTTGAGGTAGGACTAGAATGTGTGAGAAACCTCAACAAGAAAGCAGAATGGCAAGCACTCTGGAAAGATACAGCAGCTAAGATAAAAACAAAACTTTATTTCACATCTTGAAAAACTGCACTGCCTGATGCGTTTCGTATCCTTTGATAAGTATTCATAGGCTGATGCGTTTCGTATCTTCTAATGTAGTTATAGGCTGATGCGTTTCATATCCTCCGATACATAGTCATAGGCTGATGCATTTTGTATCCTCCGATACGTAGTCATAGGCTGATGCATTTTGTATCCTCCGATGTAGTTATAGGCTGATGTGTTTCATATCCTCCGAAACCTAGTCATAGGCTGATGCGTTTTGTATCCTCTGATACGTAGTCATAGGCTGGTGCATTTTGTATCCTCCGATGCAGTCATAGGCTGATGGGTTTCATATTCTCTGATACATAGTCATAGGCTGATGCGTTTTGTATCCTCCGAAATGTAGTCAAAAGCTGATGCGTTTTGTATCCTCAGATACGTAGTCATAGGCTGATGCGTTTCGTATCTTCTAATGTAGTTATAGGCTGATGCGTTTCATATCCTCCGATACATAGTCATAGGCTGATGCATTTTGTATCCTCGGATGTAGTCATAGGCTGATGCGTTTTGTATCCTCTGAAATGTAGTCATAAGCTGATGCATTTTGTATCCTTAGATACGTATTCATAGTCTGATGCGTTTCGTATCTTCTAATGTAGTTATAGGCTGATGCGTTTCATATCCTCCGATACGTAGTCATAGGCTGATGCATTTTGTATCCTCCGATGTAGTTATAGGCTGATGCGTTTCTTATCCTCCGAAACCTAGTCATAGGCTGATGTGTTTTGTATCCTCTGATACGTAGTCATAGGCTGGTGCATTTTGTATCCTCCGATGCAGTCATAGGCTGATGGGTTTCATATTCTCTGATACATACAGATGAAGCCACTTGGATTTGTGAGTTAAATGCGTCATGACTCAGGGGTAATTGAAGAAACTGTGTTATCTTAAGTCATCTTAACTCATTTAATGCATTTAACCTTTTCATTAGCATACCAAAGCTCCATTGTTCACAATGGTGAATGCTTTAATTAGATGGGATGTTGTGACGCAGTTTTCTGTGTTAAATGAGATAAATGGGATATCTGTGTTTAGCTATTCTGTGTCAAACAGACTAACCAAAGTGGCTGCATCTGTAGTCATAGGCTGATGCGTTTTGTATCCTCTGAAATGTAGTCAAAAGCTGATGCGTTTTGTATCCTCAGATACGTAGGCATAGGCTGATGAGTTTCGTATCCTCCTATAAATAGTCATAGGCTCATGCGTTTTGTATCCCCAGATACATAGTCATAGGCTGATGAGTTTCGTATTCTCTGAAATGTACTCATAGGCTGATGCGTTTTGTATCCTCCGATACATAGGGGCAAATTCACTAACTTCGCCGGACTTCGCCAGTCGTATTTTCGCCAGCGCTCGGCAAATTCACTAAAATCCAAAGTTGGGCACAGGGATAGCTTTAGTTTGCGAAGTTGCGCTAGCGTTAATTCGCCAAGCGAAGCGAAGTTTCGCTAGTGATGGTTAATTTGCATACAGCGCGAAATTCAAATTTCAATGGAGGAACACGTATCTGCACTACAAATGCCTAGAAAACCTTCAAATCAGCAAATATAAATGTTATTTTGCCCTACACATGTGCCCACTGTCTAGGTAAGTTGCCATGAGTCAGGTAATGTAGGGGGGAAGGAGGGGAGCCTCAAAAAAATTTTCGATCTTTTTCAGCCTATCACCCATCATGTAGAAAACATGCCAGCGTTTTTTGGGACTTAGAAAAAAATGTGACTTTTTTGGAAACAATCCCTATCTACTCTATTGCGCTTCGCCAGGTCTGAGGTGGCGAAGGAAGTCTAGCGTAAAAGGTAGCGTTCAGTACACTGCGCAAGTTAGTGAATTTGCGTAGTTACATCGCTAGCGAAAATTAGCCTGGCGTAAGGGTGCGAAGTAACACTAGCGAATTTACGCCAGCGTTCGTTAATGAATTTGCGCAGTAACGAAAATGCCAAACGCTAGCGAATTAACGCTAGCGTTCGGCGCTTCGGCGCATAGTGAATTTGCGCCATAGTCTCAGGCTGAAGCCTATGACTACATATCGATGGATACTAAACACAACAGGCAGCGCTGTTTTTAAAGATATAAAATAAAGTTTTGTCTTTTACCTTCAGCTGTGGTGTCTTTCCTGAGTGCTTGCCATTCTGCTTTCTTGTTGAGGTTTCTCTCACCCCAAGCTATGGATTCCAGGCGATTCACCTGGACCACCAACATTTATTGGTGAGTTCCTTTTTCTCCGCCATATGAATTGACTGTTGATTGGACATAGATGCAAGTGACAGCCTGGGGTATAATTACACCGGGGCTCACTTTACAATAGGGTTTGTTATTGTTTTCATTTTAGACTGAGCGGAGCATTTTTTGTTTTCTCTAGGGCTAGAATGATTGACATCCATGGAATAGGGAAAGTAGAAGAAATATTTCCAAAAGGCTTTGGGCACCATATTACACAGAAGAGCAAAATACACTAGCTGCTGTGTCTAACTGAAACTTCTTGGTCACAAAGGTCCAGATCTAGAACAGTATTATTTGGTGATAATTCTGGGGGATTTATCTAAAACCGTGGCCCATTTCAGTGTAAAGAATGGGTACTTTCTGCTAATTTGGAGCCAGGCAGTCTATGTTTCATAGGCTGTTAGCTGAAGATTAATAAAAGTGACCTTTTCATTTGTGTAAATATCTGTACATTAGAACAATGTACTGTATGTTACTGTATATATTGCACGGATGATTACTTCTCCGTAATCGCCTAATGGTTTTTCATCTTGCACTACCTTCTCTCTTGCCAAGAAAGAGATAAAAATTGATTTGTTTCAATGTTGACTGCATGCCCTGATCTTCTTTCAGCCTCATTAACTGATCTTGGAGTAACATAGTAAACATCTAAACATAGTAAATATCTAAATGTATAGATAAAGTCTGTATAAATCAGATCGGTCCCTTAAAGGAGAAGGAAAGTCATATTTAATTGGGGGTGCCAAAATTTAGGCACCCCCCAAGTGATTTTATATACTTACCTCGCACCCCCGGCGGTGCTCCTATCAGGAGAAAGCTGCACTGGTCTGGGGGTTCTTCCAGAGAGCAGCACGGAGTAGGTTTGGGCGAATTTGACCCATTAGTTTGGCAAAAATTTGCCGCCAGTCAAATGTTGCTGACTCTCATTAAAGTATACGGCAGTGGCGTAACTTCGGATTCCAGGGCCCCCCTGCAAAAGATTTTTCAGGGCCCCCCTCTGCACAAAAAACTGGTAGAATTGAATGTATAATATCCCCAGAACTATAGAAGGATGTCACAGTTGCAATTCCATATATAAATACCCCAGAACTATAGAAGGATGGCAAAGTGTCAATTTCACATATAAATACCCCAGAACTATAGAAGGATGGCACACAGTGGTGTAACTACTGAGCAAGCAGACCCCGCAGTCGCGGGGGGACCTGGGGGTACAGGGGGCCCGGCGGGGCCTGCTTCCTCCGTAGTACATCGTACCTGCCATAGTGACACATTTCCCCAGGTACACCAAGTGCTGTTTAAACACATAATGTAATAGCATTTGTGCTGTATAGATTGGTTTCTGCAATTCACTAAAGTCTGGCCACTGGAGAAACAGAAAGTTATTAACAATATCATTCCCTGAAATGGTTAACCTGCCGAGGTCTCACTGCAGCCTAGAGAAGAAGCATTTCTGCAGCATAAGTCAGCGGTACCGTGACAACTTCCTGCTCCTCACAGTCACCAGGACACTCCCATCTATGTATATGGAAAAATGTGTAGTAATGGGCATGTGAGTGTGTCTCATGTGTGTTGTATTTGAATTTGTGCTAAACACAAAATGACAGCTCCCAGAAACGAGCCACTCTTACTCATGTTTATAGTGTTCATCATGCTATAGTCTGTATAGCTGCCATGCTGCCACTTTATGATTGCCATGTGTTACTGTTTGCTTCATAGTTTAAGAAGTTTGTTATGAAAAATGTGTGCTTTAGAGGTAGCTGGCTGTATTATCTCCATGTCTGATGGTTTTAGTTTCATCTAATATTGTACTTCATTCCACAGTGACTTTCCTAATGCTCTACCAAATGCACTTACATGCTATTCAATTGTTTTGATCAGCTGGTATACCACTAACCCCCTTATGTAATAAAAGGAACCAAGTTTGCCCAGTAGCAGAATCCCATAGCAACCAATAAGATATTTGATTTTAAACAGCTGACCAGTGAATGCTACCTGCTGATTGGTTGCTATGGGTTACTGCTCCTGGGCAAACTTAGTGCCTTTTATTACATAACCCCCTAAGCATCTATAGGCATAACAGGCAAATAGATATTACTGGAATCCTCATCAAATTAATGTGAGGGCCCCAAAAAAATCTTTTATCAATATAAATTAAAATGATTAAATAACTAGAGCCCACAGGGCCTTCTATGCACTTGGGTCCCCCTGCAGCCACAGGGCATGCTTCCTCTATAGCTACATCCCATCTATAGGTGCGGCATACAAAGGAATACCAAATACTTAGGTCTGTCTTGGTCATTTTATAGTACATTTTTCCCTTGTATCTGAGCTGCTGCATACCTCAACACCTTGTGCAGATGTGGACAAGGGCTTGTGTTTAAGGGGTTGGTATACTGAGCATTATGAAAGTCACTGTGGAATGAAGTACAATATTAGATGAACCTAAAACTGTCAAACGTGGAAATAATAATGACAGTCAAGCAGCTGCCTCTAAAGCACACATTTTTCATAACAAACTTCTTAAACTATGAAGCAAACAGTAACACATGGCAATCATAAAGTGGCAGCATGGCAGCTATACAGACTATAGCATGATGAACACTATAAACATGAGTAAGAGTGGCTCGTTTCTGGGAGCTGTCATTTTGTCAAATTCAAATACAACACACATGAGACACACTCACATGCCCATTACTACACATTTTCTCCATATACATAGATAGAACTGTATGAGGCCGGCAGCAGACAGCACTCACCTGTTTGCAGAGCTACGCGTATGTATGACTAAGCATCCGGTAGTTTCCTACAGGAGGAGGGGAGTGGGTGTGTCCGGGTGGGTGTGACTGTGAGGAGCAGGAAGCTGTCACGGTACCTCTAACTTATGCTGCAGAAATGCTTCTTCTCTAGGCTGCAGTGAGACTTCGGCAGGTTAACCGCTTCAGGGAATGATATTGTTAATAACTTTCTGTTTCTCCAGCGTCCAGACTTTAGTAAATTGCATAACTCAATCTATACAGCACAAATGCTGTTACATTATGTGTTTAAACAGCACTTGGTGTACCTGGGGAAATGTGTCACTATAGCAGGTACATTGTACTACGGAGGAAGAAGGCCCCGCCGGGCCCCCTGTACCCCCGGGCCCCCCCGCGACTGCGGGGTCTGCTTCCTCGGTAGTTACGCCACTGGTATACGGGCACTAAAAAATTTTTGACTTGCTGCAAATTTTCTTTGACGTGCGTCTTTTTTTTGATGCGCAACGCCATACATGTCTATGGGCGTCATTTCCGCAGTGAAACAAGGTGAAAAAATTTGCCCATCCGGCATGGATCGATCGGCTTCCTTCTTCTTTCTTCAGATTTCCTGGGGCAGACATGCAAAGTAGAATGAAATAGTTCACTTCTCCGTTAAAGATTGGCTTTTCACTCTACTGCGCATGGGCGCCCACGGGAAGAAAGAAGAAGCCGGAAGCTGATCGCTCCACTGGAATCAGTTTTCTGCTGATAGGAGCATCTGACTGGTGTTTTAGGTACTGTAAGTATATACAATAACTTGGGGTTGCCTAACTTTTGGCACCCCTAAGTACAGAGCGCCTATCTTTCTCCTTTAGGATGCATAACAGATGCACAACCAACAATAGGTGGGTTTTTAAAGGGAATACTCCCCCAGTGGAGGTACGTGCTAATGAAGCTAGCACTCTATATGGGGCAAACAATAGCATTTTTGCAAGAAAAGCTCTCAATCAAATGATGTGCCCTCTGCATCAGGAGCCCACTCTAGTTGTGGACAGCCAAGCTGGTCACACATATGTTCATACCCAATACCAGGTCATAGTCATGTCCCAGCATAACTGTCCACACTACGAGTGGCTTTATAGTGCAGAAGGCACGGCACACGTTGAGGAGCGCTTCTTGCAAAAATACTATTGTTTCCCTCATCCGGACTCTTAGCCAGGAAACAACATTTTACTGACAGGTGCATTATCTCTTTCTGTCTCTCCCTGACCTATTTGTCTGTTCTTCTTTGGCCCTTTCTTGGCTTATTTTATCCCTGATGTAAATTCCCGTAATTCCCTTGCCTGTAACTCTCTGTATTGGAAGTGTTCCTCTAGCTTGTTACCTTGCATACTCATCCAAGAATGTTATTCTAGTGTTTTACTGCTGCTATATATGGCATTGTCCCACAAATGTTCTACAAGCTGATAAAGTCGAATTTTGCTCTAGGTTGCTGCTGCAACAGCCAAACTGTGAGAGAAATAGTTATTTGCTTCTATTTGCTTGAGCTTACCTAACAAAATATTGGCACAATACAAGGTCTGACAGTTATGTAATGGGTAGAAAGGGGATTCAACCTCAGATGCTGAGCACTGTTGGACCATGACCTTCTCCCTCAGATGGGCCCAGTATCTGGTGAAAGGGTGAAAAAGTTGAAGTATAATTTACATATTATCTGTACTAGATACAATAAAGGCACCAGTGGTACTTAACGTGTTGTTAATGAGGTACTTCCATGGTACAATAATGAGGCAATAGATGCATCAATAATAGACAGACTCACCCAGGTGTCAGGCCCAGTGTAGATATGTCTAGTGGTGCTTCAAGAGAATACACAATATCTAAGCCTTACCACACTAGAGTCCCTTCTGTGGCAGATTTTACCTGAAGATTTATAAGCCCCACTAATTCTATCTTACCTCCTAGGGTGTACTATGACAGGAGCGAGCCTTCTACATTCATGGGGTCCCTGCAGTCTCTAAGGCATGGGTTACTTTAGGGCTCAACTATATACTGGGGCCTTCTGTCCCCATGCTCCCCAGCATATGCACCTCTGGAGTCTGGAAGTGGAAGAGCCTTGCGCTCCCTCCTATTATGTACAAGCAGGAGAAGGTCATACTACCTTTTGGAAAATAGAGGACACTTTCCATCCTAAAGGCATAGGTAACAGAACTGGGACCTCCTGAGCATTACAGAATTTAACCCCTTGGGTGCCTTACAGTTATTTCACTGATATTTTGGTTGTAGAGAATATGGAAGTTCTTTAGGTGCTCTGAGAATAAGCAGTGGATGATCATGTTGCAATAAAGCATTTGCTTTCCAAATGATAGGCAAGTTGGGAAATTGTCAATATAACTGAAATGTTGACATTTTCTCAACATTGTTCCTTTATAAATAGGCCACGTAATCTGCCCAGGGATTGTTTGTGTGTTGTCTCTTGTCCAAGGCTTACAGTCATATGAAAAAGTTTGGGAACCCCTCTTCATTTTTTGGAGTTTTGTTTATCATTGGCTGATCTTTCAAAGTAGCAACTTCCTTTTAATCTATAACATGCCTTATGGAAACTGTAGTATTTCAGCAGTGACTTAAAGTTTATTGGATTAACAGAAAATATGAAATATGCATCATAACAAAATTAGACAGGTGCATAAATTTGGGTACCCCAACAGAGATATTATATCAATACTTAGTTGAGCTCCTTTTGCAAATGTAACAGCCTCTAGATGCCTCCTATAGCTTTTGATGAGTGTCTGGATTCCGGATGGCGGTATTTTTGACCATTCGTCCATACAAAATCTCTCCAGTTCAGTTAAATTTGATTGCTGCCGAGCATGGATGGCCTGCTTCAAATTATCCTATAGATTTTCCATAATATTCAATTCGGGGGACTGTGACGGCCATTCCAGAATAATGTATATTGCAGGCTATGCTGAAGTCATTAATCATCTAATTGTAAGCTGCCTTCAGGTATATTCCTCAAAGAACTAGAATGTAAATTCAGATCTCTATCTATTATGGAATGCTCCTTAAAATGCACAAAATCATTATTTCCTACATAAATATGCTTATAATATATATAACCTTCCAGCATTTATCATATTACCGTATATACTCGAGTATAAGCCGAGTTTTTCAGCCCCCAAAATATGCTGAAAAACTCTACCTCGGCTTATACTCGGGTCAAGCGCAAAAAAACGGTCACCGGCGCCTTAGAATAGTAGCCGGCGCCTTAGAATATTCGCCGGCGCCTAAGAATATTTGGCAGCGCTTAGAATAGTAGCCGGCGCTTAGAATAGTAGCCGGCACCTAAGAATAGTCATCCAAAAACGAGATTGAAACTTACCAGAAGCTGCTGCATTTCTCACCCTCGGCTTATACTCGAGTCAATAAGCTTTCCCAGTTTTTGGAGGTAAAATTAGGTACCTCGGCTTATACTCGGGACTTTTTGAATGCCTTCCTATCCAGGGACATACAGTCATATGAAAAAGTTTGGGAACCCCTCTCAGCCTGCATAATAATTTACTCCACTTTAAACAAAAAAGATAACAGTCGTATGTCTTTCATTTCCAAGGAATATCTGAGTACAGGGGTGTTTTCGGAACAAAAATTTTTAGTGAAGCAGTATTCAGTTGTATGAAATTAAATCAAATGTGAAAAACTGGCTGTGCAAAAAATGTGGGTACCCTTGTAATTTCACTAATTTGAATGCATGTAACTGCTCAATACTGATTACTGGCAACACCAATTTGGTTTGATTAGTTTGTTAAGTCTTAAACTTCATAGGCAGGTGTGTCCAATCATGAGTAAAGGTATTTAAGGTGGCCAATTGCAAGTTGTGCTTCTGTTTGACTCTCCACTGAAGAGTGACAGCATGGGATCCTCAAAGCAACTCTCAAAAGATCTACAAACAAAGATTGTTCAGTATCATGGTTTAGGGGAAGCCTACAAAAAGCTATCTCTGAAGTTTAAACTGTCGATTTCAACTGTAAGGAATGGAATCAGGAAATGGAAGGCCACAGGCACAGTTGCTGTAAAACCCAGGTCTGGCAGGCCAAGAAATATACAGGAGTGGCATTGTGAGAATGGTTACAGACAACCCAAAGATCACCTCCAAAGACCTGCAAGAATGTCTTGCTGCAGATGGTGTATCTGTACATCGTTCTACAATTGAGTGCAATTTGCACTTATGGCAGAGTGATGAGAAAGAAGCCCTTTCTGCACTCACGCAAACACAAACAGAGTCGCTTGTTGTATGTAAAAGCTCATTTACACAAGACACAGTCATTTTGGAACAAAGTGTTTTGACTGATGAGACAAAAATTTAGTTATTTGGTCATAACATAGCAGCAGAAGAACACCGCATTCCAAGAAAAACACCTTCTACCTACTGTCAAATTTGGTGGAGGTTCCATCATGCTGTGGGGCTGTGTGACTAGTTCAGGGACTGGGGCCCTTGTTAAAGTCGAGGATTGGATAAATTCAACCCAATATCAACAAATTCTTCAGGATAATGTTCAAGCATCAGTCACAAAGTTGAAGTTACGCAGGGGTTGGATTTTCCAACAAGAGAATGATCCTAAACACACTTGGAAATCTACGAAGGCATTTATGCAGAGGGAGAAGATGTTCAATATTCTGGAATGGCCGTCACAGTCCCTCGACTTGAATATTATGGAAAATCTATGGGACGATTTAAAGCAGACTGTCCATGCTCAGCAGTTACCAAATTAAACTGAACTGGAGAGATTTTGTATGGAGAAATGGTCAAAAATACCGCCATCCAGAATCCAGACACTCATCAAAGACTATAGGAGGCGTCTAGAGGCTTTTACATTTGCAAAAGGAGCTCAACTAAGTATTGATGTAATATCTCTGTTGGGGTGCCCAAATTTATGCACCTGTCTTATTTTGTTATGATGCATATTGCATATTTTCTGTTAATCCAATAAACTTTATGTCACTGCTGAAATACTACTGTTTCCAAAAGGCATGTTGTATATTAAATGGAAGTTGCTACTTTGAAAGCTCAGCCAATGATAAACAAAACTCCAAAGAATTAAGAGGGGTTCCCAAACTTTTTCATATGACTGTAAATGAAAAAACTACAAAATTGAAGGATTTTGCCATACCTTGATTTTGCACATCTTGTAAAATGTATATTACATGTTTTTGTTTTGTTTTTAGAATGACTACAAAAAATTGTCTATGCAATGCAAGGACTTTGTTGTTGGGCTTCTCGATTTGTGCAGAAATACAGAGGAGGTGGAAGCCATTTTGAATGGTGATGTGGATACAAACAACGGCAACGTGGAATCAGAGGGCCGGCCCAGCTTGTGTCGCTTAAAACTTGCTATTAAGTATGAGGTCAAGAAGGTAGGAGTCTACCTATTCCTCCTGTTCTTTGCTTGTACTGGAATCAGTTAAAAGAATGAGCATATATATAAATATATCATCTGCTAGGAAAGAAAGCCTCCCTATGAGATATATTGGACTAACTGTCAATGAATATCTGACACCAAATGCTGCATGAAGACTGAATGAAGAGAAACAGATTCTAAGGGGCAAATTCACAAAGATGCGAAGTTGCGCCAGGCGCAACTTCGCCGCACTTCACCAGTAGTTTCGCCAGCGCTCCGCAAATTCACTAAAATCCGAAGTTGCGCACAGCGTTGATTCGCTATATAAAGCAAAGTTACGCTAGCGAAGGCTAATTTGCATACGGCGCGAAATTCAAATTTCAATGGAGGAACACGTATCTGCACTACAAATGCCTAGAAAACCTTCAAATCAGCAACTAAAAATTTTATTTTGCCCTACACATGTGCCCACTGTCTAGGTAAGTTGCCATGAGTCAGGTAATGTAGGGGGGAAGGAGGGGAGCCCCACAAATTTTTTCAATCTTTTTCAGCCTATCACCCATCATGTAGAAAACACGCCAGCGTTTTTTGGGACTTAGAAAATTTTTTGACTTTTTTGGAAACAATCCCTATCTACTCTATTGCGCTTCGCCAGGTCTGAGGTGGCGAAGGAAGTCTAGTGTAAAAGGTAGCGTTCAGTACACTGCGCAAGTTAGTGAATTTGTTTAGTTACATCGCTAGCGAAAATTCGCCTGGCGTAAGGTTGCGAAGTAACACTAGCGAAACTACGCCAGCGTTCGTTCGAATTCGCGCAGTAGCGAAAATGCCAAACGCTAGCGAATTAATGCTAGCGTTCGGCGCTTCGCGGCTTAGTGAATTTGCCCCTAAGAGAGGAATAGTGAGGATAAACTTGATTATTTCAGAAATGATGCAGAATTTTTTATTGATTGTATTTAGAACGTTTCTTATAAAGTTTAATTGTTTCCCTTTAAAGCTGCTCAGCCTCTTTGCATAGGACCTTACGAATAAGGCGCTTATGTTGTTAGAAGCAGAAAAGAATATGTCTGCATTAACAAAATGAAAACTTGGAGAATAAGTCAGTTTTTGAATAAAAGTTATTACAACCATGAAGGGAATGAGACGTCATAATAAATGGGTATTCTCTGCTGTCACAAAGCTAAATCTAACAGAGTATTTCTTGTTTCAGTTTGTCGCTCATCCAAACTGTCAGCAGCAGCTCCTTTCAATCTGGTATGAGAATCTATCGGGGTTACGCCAGCAGACCACCGCTGTAAAATTCCTGGTTGTTTTAGCTGTCGCAATGGGATTGCCGTTTCTGGCAATGGTTTATTGGATTGCACCGTGTAGTAAGGTAATAAGCCATCCACTACTCATTATCTATATGCAGTTAAATGGCATCTACTCTGCATGCCAGCATTTCCCATCCCTTCCGTGCCTCCAAACTCTCTTTCAGACCCCCATTTGTTACCAGCCTTCCTTCTGTGGTCGCAATACCAGGCAAACTGTATATAGGTTTCTCGGTAACTTTTACAAATTGTAGATAATATCACTCTGGAGAACCAATTGCATCAAATCAATCAGATTTATAAATCTGAATATTTGTAACTCTGTGCATCATTCAATCCTAATGGTTCAATGGTGCACAGAGTTACAAATGTTTAAATCTGATTGATGATTTTATATTTGCAGCCTATATGGACTTTTCTGAACGTCTTACTGGGACACTTTTTTCAGCAGGTAGGAGACGACCAATTGCTGCAATATATAATGTATAAATGATTTGGACTTTTTGGTGCAGTACCGGAGCAGGCCATTAGGTGGCAATACTCTGTAAGAGTTTTTGTAACAATGTATATCAGTGATCCCCAACCAGTAGCTCGTGAGCAACATGTTGCTCTCCAACCCCTTGGATGTTGATTCCAGTGGCCTCAAAGTAGGTGCTTATTTTTGAATTTCAAGCTTGGAGGCAAGTGTTGGTTGTATAAAAAACAGATGTACTGCCAAACAGAGCCTCAATGTAGGTTTACAATCCACATAGGGGCTACCAAATGGCCAATCACAGCCCTTATTTGGCACCCGAAGAACATTTTTCATGCTAGTGTTGCTCTCCAATTCATTTTACTTCTATGTTGCTCACAGGTTCAGAAGATTGGGGATCCCTGATGTATATCAATGTGTCTAGCCACATGGTGGAATTGACATACTTGTTTAAATTCATTTTGCTTTAAAAGGTGATTTGGGTTATGTGCACTGTTTATACAAGCACCCGAGGAAGGATCTCTTGATCTCTCGAGGAAGGATCTCTCTAATGATTGATGAAATTTGTTCTCCAGAGGGATATTATCTACAATTTGTGAAGGTTTGGAATGTCTGGTGGTACCTGACTTTGAAACTGAACCCGTACCCTTGATAACTAAGGATCACATTGCCCATGCAGTGCTTATATCTGGCTTTTACCCTGCTTGTTGTGCCTCCCTGCTGGTAGTGGGGAGAAACCCGGTCCTATTACACAATGTAAACCACATTCCATTGCATTCAAGCTAGTAAATAAATACACAAGGAATTATGTAGCAGCTATGAATAACTTATCCCAGTATAACCTGTCAACAACCTGTTAACTGTGGCCAGTCAAAAGCAGCTACAACAATGGTTCCCAAACTATGGGGCTGCCCCATCCTGGTGGACTTGGAACAATAAAAAGAGGGGCTCATGCTTCAAATGAAGAGATTTGGAGATAATGATCATTTCATCTGCTAGATCAGGGATCATAATAATCTTACAAGACGTACCTGAGGTGCAAAATATGGAATATTATTGGCAATGGATAGCCCCATGTGGACTTGCAGCCTACAAGAGGCTCCATTTGGCAGTACACGGTTTTTAAGCAACTAAAACTTGCCTTCAGCAATTCAAAAAGAAGCACCTGCTTTGAGGTCACTGGGAGCAACATCCAGGGAGTTGGGAAGCAACATGTTGGTCATGAGCCACTGCTTGGGAATTACTGTTCTAGTAGATACACCTAAAAGCCCAGTCCGAAGGGCGGTTTGAATGAAATCTTGGGTGAAAACTTATTTTCAGTCCTAGATATTATTATTATATGTGGCTGAATGTCTGATAAACCAATGCTTTTCTATATCTGTAATCTTCTCATGAGCTATGGGTGGGGGAATGGGGGAATGCTGACCAATAATTAGACCTCCAACTGGACTGAAAAAGTCAGAAATTCAGTTAGAATAATAATTTGCTTTTATAAAAAAAACAAAAACAAATGCATAGAATGAAAATCTCCAATCACATTTTAATGATCTCCGTGGACAGTACATACGTAGCGGGTGGGTTCAATTATTCCATCCAGCATCTCAGACCAGGCTGACCAAGGATTATTATAAATCCTGAATTCTCAGACAATGATAAATGTTTTGTTCAGCAAAGGGCACAGTTTCACTGCATTTTCAAAATATGCTATTTTATACATAGCAAGAGAAACCTGTAATTAAGTAAAGAATTCTTTCACTGAAGACTAAAGCCCCATCAATTACACATCTTGAGTTTTCCATGCAGACTTAGGGGCAGATTTACTAAGGTTTGAATTGTAAATTCACATTTTCAAAAAAATTTTCGAATTTAAAACCACTAACTCGAATTTGAATTAGAATGTGAGATTTATCACAGCTCGACCCTGGAACAGTTCTAATTTGAAACTTTGCCACCCAAAACCTGCCAAGTTCATGCAGAAGTCAATGACAGAGCTCCGTTGAACCATTTGAAGTTTGTTTTTCGACGGAAAACTTGATTCGAATTTGATTCACATTTTTGGGTCGTTACTATTCGATTGAATGTTAGACATTTACATTTTTCAGAAAATACTTCCCATTCGACTACATTCAAATTTATTGTTGGAGTTAAAAAAATTCACATAACTTCAAAATTTAACGTTTGATAAATAACACCTGGGGAGGCCCATTTATTAAAAGTCGAATTTGGAATTCATGTGAATTTTTTAAATTCAGATATACTCACAATTCAACTGGGAGGTTACTTAGAGGAGAAAGAAAGTCGTCTTGCATTTGGGGGTGCCAAATGTAAGGCACCCCCAAGTGATTGTATTTACTTACCAGCAAGCACCACGGACGGAGTGATCCACTTCCACTTTCCGCTTTCTTTGACCGGCTGCGCATGCGCAGTAGAGCAAAAAGCTGAACTTTAACTAAAAATTCTGCTATTTCGCTGTACTGCGCATGCGTCTGCCCAGGGAAATTTGAAGAAAGAAGAAGCAGAGGATTGCTCCAAGGTGCTGACTGGTATAATCCGGGCCGGTTCAGTTTTCTGCTGGGTTTCAGGTAAGTAAATACAATCACTTGGGGGTGCCTAACATTTGGCACCCCAAGTGCAAGACAAATTTCCTTCTCCTTTAAATAACCTCCCAGTTGAATTGTGAGTATATTCGAATTAAAAAAAAATTCACATGAATTCCAAATTCGACTTTTAAAAAATGGGCCTCCCCAGGTGTTATTTATTAAAGGTTGAATATTCGCCACCTAAAACCTGCCGAGTTTATGTAGAAGTCAATGGCAGAGGTACAATGAGCCATTTGGAGATGTTAATAGCCTTCTGGACAATCGAGTTTCTTTTTGGGAGAAAAATTTGATTCATACTAATCGAATACAAATCAAATAAAATTCTAATTTTCTGCTGGGTTTCAGGTAAGTAAATACAATCACTTGGGGGTGCCTTACATTTGGCACACCCAAGTGCAAGACAACTTTCCTTCTCCTTTAAGAAAAAATTCCAACGTCTAATATTCGATCGAATGGTTCCAACCCGAAAATTCGAATAATATTTGATTTGTATTCGATTAGTACGATTCTAATTTTTCTCCCATAAAGAAACTTGAATGTCAGGAAGGCTATTAGCATCTCCAAATGGCTTAATGGACCTCTGACATTGACTTCTACATGAACTCGGCAGGTTTTAGGTGGCAAATATTCGAATTAAGACTGTTTCCATGGTCGAGGCATAATAAATCTCACATTCGAATTTAATGTGTGGCAGCCAGCAGTTAAATAAATTAATGTGCACCTACATGAGCTAATTGATACGTAGCTAATTTACATGCCCGTCTCTCTTTCTAACTTGATTAAAAGCTGCAGGGCTATTAAAGGAACAGTAACACTGCTGTGTAACTTGAGCCTTTTCTCTTTTGAATGGCTGCCCCCATTGCTACACAGCATCTTATTTATATAAACAATAGTAGAGTTTCTGAAGCAAACACAGCAGTTTTACCAGTGTAGGGCAACACTACATTATATTTTCATTACTGTAAAACACTTTTATTTTTTTGACGTAACTGTTCCTTTAACAAGCATTTATTTTCCTGACTTATTTGAGGAAAGCTTTGCATACCCAATCCATTTACACAATGTCTTTATTTTTTTACCAGCTTGGTAAGATAATGCGTGGCCCTTTTATGAAGTTTGTGGCGCATGCGGCTTCGTTCACCATCTTCCTGGGACTGCTAGTGATGAATGCCGCCGACAGGTTTGAAGGCACAAAGATCCTTCCGAATGAGAGCCTCACGGATAACGCCAAGCAGCTCTTTAGGATGAAAACATCTTGCTTCTCCTGGATGGAATTGCTCATTATCTCCTGGGTAATAGGTAAAGATTATTCACGTATCAGTATGGAAGCCGCCTTATTCCAACCACATATAATATCTCAGCACTCCATGGCTGATTATTTATGGTGCTTGGAAAACAGTCTTCAGCATTTATTTTTGATGATTGTTAATCAGCGTGCAACATGAGGATTTCAGATGTTTCTGGTAGGGTTGAGTAGGGCCGGGCCAAGGCTCCAGTGTGCCTGGCCAGCCACCATGCTCCGGCAGTGACACTTAGCTGGAGTGGGAGGGAGGAGTGACACACCGGTGAAATAGTTTGCCAAAATATTCTCCAGGAAGCGCAATGGACTAGTTGTAGCCAGGCAGAAGAGGAATGTGTTTGTCGCCACCTCACCTTTGTGCCCTAGAAATGTTTCTCTTTTGCCTACCCATAGTTCCAGCCCTGGGGTTGAGAAAGCAATACCAATGGACATGGTCACATGCTGCTTTCTGCTCACTATACTATAGGAAAGCATCACAGATACTAAATTTCTTTCCTTGGCCTTAATTGTTGGCATTCTAGTTGTTGATGACAGTTATACAATCCGTTATCCAGAATCCCATTAAGGTTCTGAATTATCCCATAAACTACATTTTAATCCAATAATTCAAATTTTTTAAAAATGATTTCCTTTTTCTCTGTAATAATAAAATAGTAACTTGTACTTGATCCCAACCAAGATACAATGAATCTATAATGGAGGCAAAAACAATGCTATTGGGTTTAATTAATATTTAAATTATTCTTTAGCAGACTAAAGGTATGGAGATCCAGATTACAGAAAGAACCCCAGGTTTCAAGCATTCTGGATTACAGTTCCCATACCTGTAGTTAACAGTTGAGGGATCACAGGCTGGACATCAAGAACGTTCATGTTGTAGCTTCCCCATCTCAGTTGGATGGCCTGGCCTTTATGCATTGCCACTGACTTCATCTTTCCTAGCCTTGTGTCTGAGAATCATCGATCATAGTGTATGAGTACATCAGCAAACTCAGCCCCATAAATACTGCAATGACTGTACTGTATGGTCTGTATGTCCCAAGAACCAATATGTCCATGAAGGAAAAGCTAGCCTGTGACAATAGAGAAGCTTCCCTCCATGCAGCAGTCTCTCCATTGTTTTTCCAGCTGTCCTGCTTCCTTGTTTCCCAACCCTGGACCACCATCATAGGTGGAAAATAATGAATATTTAGGCATGCTTAGCCTCGCCAAAAAGAGAACAACTGCAAGTCTTACAGTGGGACAGTCTTAAATTGGTAGCCTCCTCAAACTAAAATTTCACCCACCTTTCCTGGCAACCACATTAGAGAACTTAGAGCACTAGCAGGGGTTGTTTTAATACACTGCATGTGACCACATCCGAATCTGACAGTTTAGTCAGGGAAGTTTTTAAGAAAAAGGAGTTTCAGGGAGTCAGTCTGTGCTGTACATCGTCACATCTGCTATTCCTACAGGGAGATTTTACATCAGTGTTTTTGTTGTCCTGTAAGACTCTCACAACTGCCACTGGATCATTATCTTTCTGAAGCTCAGGAGCCAGCTGGCATTCCTCAGCAGGCAGGCAAATGGGGCAGCGACTATAGTTTATATAAACAAGCTGCTGTGTAGCCATGGGGACACCAATTCAAGCACAGGGTACACAAGGGTTAACAGATAAGTACTAAAGAATCCCATTGTATACTACAGAGCTGCTGTGTATCCTGTGGCTTTTCACCTTTTTCAGCTTTGAATGGCTTCCCCTTGTTTATATAAACTATAGTAGTACTTATCTGTTATCTACTGTGTATCCTGTGCTTGAATGGCTGCCCCCATGGCTACACAGCAGCTTGTTTATATAAACTATAGTAGTACTTATCTGTTATCTACTGTGTATCCTGTGCTTGAATGGCTGCCCCCATGGCTACACAGCAGCTTGTTTATATAAACTATAGTAGTACTTATCTGTTATCTACAGTGTATCCTGTGCTTGAATGGCTGCCCCCATGGCTACACAGCAGCTTGTTTATATAAACTATAGTAGTACTTATCTGTTATCTCCTGTGTATCCTGTGCTTGAATGGCTGCCCCCATGGCTACACAGCAGCTTGTTTATATAAACTATAGTAGTACTTATCTGTTATCTACAGTGTATCCTGTGCTTGAATGGCTGCCCCCATGGCTACACAGCAGCTTGTTTATATAAACTATAGTAGTACTTATCTGTTATCTACTGTGTATCCTGTGCTTGAATGGCTGCCCCCATGGCTACACAGCAGCTTGTTTATATAAACTATAGTATACTTATCTGTTATCTACTGTGTATCCTGTGCTTGAATGTCTGCCCCCATGGCTACACAGCAGCTTGTTTATATAAACTATAGTAGTACTTATCTGTTATCTACAGTGTATCCTGTGCTTGAATGGCTGCCCCCATGGCTACACAGCAGCTTGTTTATATAAACTATAGTAGTACTTATCTGTTATCTACTGTGTATCCTGTGCTTGAATGGCTGCCCCCATGGCTACACAGCAGCTTGTTTATATAAACTATAGTATACTTATCTGTTATCTACTGTGTATCCTGTGCTTGAATGTCTGCCCCCATGGCTACACAGCAGCTTGTTTATATAAACTATAGTAGTACTTATCTGTTATCTACAGTGTATCCTGTGCTTGAATGGCTGCCCCCATGGCTACACAGCAGCTTGTTTATATAAACTATAGCAGTACTTATCTGTTATCTACTGTGTATCCTGTGCTTGAATGGCTGCCCCCATGGCTACACAGCAGCTTGTTTATATAAACTATAGTAGTACTTATCTGTTATCTACTGTGTATCCTGTGCTTGAATGCCTGCCCCCATGGCTACATAGCAGCTTGTTTATATAAACTATAGTAGTACTTATCTGTTATCTACTGTGTATCCTGTGCTTGAATGGCTGCCCCCATGGCTACACAGCAGCTTGTTTATATAAACTATACTAATACTTATCTGTTATCTACTGTGTATCCTGTGCTTGAATGGCTGCCCCCATGGCTACACAGCAGCTTGTTTATATAAACTATAGTAGTACTTATCTGTTACTGTTCCTTTAAGTGCTGGTTTGTTCTGCTGACAGTCTACTTGCCGCTAACTAGTTCTGCTCTGCTTGACACAGGCATGATATGGTCCGAATGCAAAGAGATCTGGTCGCAGGGGCCCCGTGAATATATATTTGAGCTGTGGAATATTCTCGACTTTGGAATGTTAGCCATCTTCGCAGCGTCGTTTATTGCCAGATTTATGGCTTTTTGGCATGCGTCCCGGGCGCAGAACTATGTTGACGACGATGAGAGCATCAAGGATGTGTCGAGCGCAACGCTGCCTCCCGAAATAAAGTACTACACTCTAGGTGAGTTTCCATCAGCTCTTTATTTCGTCTGCTGCAAGTGGAACATTTGTAAGTGCAAAACAAAGAAATATGTAAGTTGATAAGTGTATTGCATTGGATAGAGACATCTTAACGTTTGTATTGAGGTATTGATCCATAGGTCAGGCAAGAAATATATCAGCCCATACTCATGTATGACTTTTACTAACTTGATAAAGTATTTAGACCCCTAAGCCATTCTCTCATTTTCCTGAATGACAAATTGTACAATTACTATATTTAGTTCTACTGTATTTAGTTGTACAATTACTGTATTTAGTTCTCTTTTTAATTTCAGATCACTGTAAATCAAAATGAGTAAATAATAAAAAAATAAATGCTTCAAAATGCTGCGGCAAAGGTTTTTTTGACGCGCATCATTTTTTTTGATGCACAATGCCATACAAGTCTATGGGTGTCATTTCTGTGGCGAAACAAGGCGAAAAAATTCTCCCATCCCTAGCTTTGAGGAGTTCTTTGTTTAGGAAGTAGGAACCAGGAATGGGGGGGACTAGCGTGTGTGGATGATAGAACTGAGAGGGAGAAGCAGTAAAGCCAGTAAGTGGAATACTTTTTCTTTATTGGCCCCAGGGTTGCCATCTTTCCCTGCCGGGGGGTTGGGTGGTGACGTGGCAGGGGTGGGGTGGGGATGACATGGGGGCGGGTCAATGGCGTTGAGGTTGAAGCTATCATGTGCCAATTGGTCAATCTCACAGAATCTTGCACAGTTTTCCTGATTTGGAAAATCTTCCAGGCAGTTTTGACCTGGATAGTCCTTCTAAAAACCGGGATAGGTGGCAACCCTAGCTGGCCCTCATGGTGGCAGTGGCAGGTTTCTTACTTATTGAGACTGCCAGTTGATCAGTCTGCTCTGATATCAGAAAAATGTACTCTTTTTTTGCTGTATGCATTGTATAAACTGAAAAGTGGCTTTTTTGTTCAAAAACCTTGCTGTGAATAAAACACAGAGACAGATACCTGCTTAAAGTTACCCTGGGTATTGCTTTCTCTTTTTTTGAAAGCTTTTGCGCTCCTTGGTGCCTTTCGACTTGTGTCCAGGGTCTTTGTAAATAACCTCTAATGTTGTTGCCTGTACCATGCTCACCTCTAGTAATCCCAAAGAAGGACTAGTATGGGTAACCTGCAACCCCCTATGAGGGAAAATTACTAAACTCCGAAAATTTGCCAGCAACGGCTTCGCTCACAGGCGTAGATTCACCAGAACAATGCTAATTCACTAAAATCCGAAGTTGCGTCCAGGGTGCCGAACGCTTTCGAAGTTGCACTAGCGTTACTGCGCCAAGTGAAGCAAAGTTGGTTAGAGGGAGGGAAGACTTAAATTATGAGGGGAGACTGTCAAGGTTGGGGTTGTTTTCTCTGGAAAAAAGGGGCTTGTGAGGGGACATGATTACACTTTACATTAGAGGACATTATAGACAAATGGCAGGGGACCTTTTTACCCATAAAGTGGATCACCGTACCAGAGGCCTCCCCTTCAGACTAGAAGAAAAGAACTTTCATTTGAAGCAACGTAGGGGGTTCTTCACAGTCAGGACAGTGAGGTTGTGGAATGCACTGCCGGGTGATGTTGTGATGCTGATTCAGTTAATGACTATAAGAGGGACTTGGATGATTTCTTGGACAGACATAATATCAAAGGCTATTGTGATACTAAACTCTATAGTTAGTATAGATATGGGTATATAGAATTTATGTGAGAGTAGGGAGGGGTGTGTGTATGGATACTGGGGTTTCATTTGGAGGGGTTGAACTTCATGGACTTTGTCTTTTTTCAACCTGATTTAACCATGTAAGTTGTGCTAGCGTTGCCTAATACGGCGGGAAGTTAAAGTAGAATGGACGTATATGTTGCAGCAAATACATTAAACTACACAAGCCCAGGAAACCTTAATAAAATAAAATAGAGGTGTTATATTGCCCTACATATGAGCCCAGTGTTTATTTATGTTCCATATGTTAGGAAATGTAGGGGGGAAGCGGGTTGCCCCAAAAAAGTTTTATGCTCTTTTGCAGCCTATCACCCTGAAAAAAGGAAAAGACGCCAGCGTTTTTTTTGACTTAGAAAAAATTTAAGCTATTTTTTGAGGAAGTCCTATCTACTCTATTGCACTTCACTTTGTCTGAGGTGGCGATGGCAAGTCTGGCGCAAGAGGTAACGTTCAGTAAAATCCACATCTTTGTGAATTTGCGGAGTTAACTCCATTCACCAGAGCACAAATTCGCCAGGCGTTAGGGATTGAACTAGACTCTATCTCCTTCGCTAGCGAAGTTACGCCAGTGACCTTTGGTAAATCGGCAAAGTACCAAAATGACGTCACGCTGGTGAATTTTCGCCAGCGTTAGTCACTTCACCCTTTAGTAAATTTGTCCCTTTATGTTTTGCAGTTGCAACGATGAGAAAGTTTGTAGTTCACCCACATCAGTAGAATGTAGCACTTTTCTCACACAAGTTGATTTGCTACCCCACTTCCACTCACCATCCTGGGCAAAGAGACCGTGGGATTATGAGCAGTTCCCATAGTGCTTAGAGCTCAGATTGTAAATGAAATTGTGGCTCTCCAAATCCTCTACAAAATATCTTTTACTCAGCTTTCTGTTCACCAGTCAATTTGGCAGGTTAAATGCTTACCTGAAAGCCTTTGTATTTCCATATAATGTATAAAGACATGTATTTGCAGGTACACCTTTTGTATATATCACATCTACTATGGGCTTCAGCAGTGATCCCCAACGAGTGGCTCAAAAGCAAAATGTCGCTCACCAACCCAATAGATGTTCTTCCCAGTGGCCTTAGAGCAGATGCTTATTTTTGGATTCCAGCCTTGGAGGCAAGTTTTGCTGCAAAAGAAAACAGGTGTTCTGCCAAACAGAACCTCCTGTAGTCTGCCACTTCACACAGAGGCTATCAAATAGCCAAACACAGCTCTTATTTTGAACCCCAGAATTTTTTTGTATGCTTCTATCCAACTTTTATTTACATTTGACTGTAGCTCATGGTTAAAAAAAGGTTGGGGTCCCTGGGTTTGAGTGTCTTTCTTTCCAGTGTCGGACTGGCCCACCAGGGATACCAGGAAAAGTCCCGGCAGAGCCAGGTATCAGTGGCCCTCATGCTGCTAAACATTTGGCCTATTTCATGGCCATTCCCGATTTCTATGAGAAAAAGAGGCTAAATAGATGGAATAATTGATTATAGTATGTAAAGAAAAAAGACTAGGAGAATAGAGGTTGAGTGAGGAGAGGAAGAATAATAGTACTGAGAGTGGGCCTTGGGCTAAGTTTTTTTGGATGGGCCTCTTGTGTCCCAGTCCGACACTGCTTCTTTCTAATGGTGAGATATGCAGTTCCCGCTGGACTGAACCAAAGCAGAGGCATGTTTAATGATAGTGTGAAAGACAAACAGAGTGTAAAACACAGGCTTCCAATGACAGAGGGGGTCAGGGGGTCTCCATCCGGAAAGGTACAAAAATAGTTTTTCCGGTCACCTGAAGCATCTTCAGTCGAATTCGGAAAACGAACCGCCGCATGTGATTAGCGTCTGCGTTTTTTAATTTTAAGCTGGCGACAGAGTCAGGGAAGGCATTTGGGGAGATTGGTCGCCGCAAAAATGAGGCGTTTAGTCGCCAGGTGACTAGATCTCCCCAAAACGCCTTGTGTGGCATGACCCCTAAGGGAAGGGACACACAGCTGGAAAAAGACGAAGCCTAGTTCTGTATGTACTCACTGAGGCTTTCACTGGAGGGAATCTGGACCAGTAAAAGGCATTTCTCTACTGGTCAACTTTACCAAGTCTCATCTCTTGTCTGGTACTAGTGTATTGTACTCTGTTGTTCCTTGCATCTATATTTGCCACTACAGTTGTTGTATGCAAAGGAATACCTGCTGCTACATTTAAAAAAGCCTGCAAATAGTTAACTATTAGTTGTCTTTATACATTGTATAATGAGAGTTACAGTTCAGCTCCCATCACCCTTCATCCAACAATACCATGAGGGCCTCAATGAAACTGGTTGTACTGATCAAGAGCCTGGGTAATAAAAGGGATTCACACCCCTCTTCAATCCTTTACAAATGTTAGTTGGAGGAATTCAAAAACAACTAGTTAAATACATAAATGGATAACAGACCATTTGTGAAGAAACAGTTTATTAAACATACAGTGCATTGTTGTAGTGGATTTGCCTTTAAAATGTTCTTAGAGAAGAAACTGTGTTTTTAGTGAGTGTTCTCTTTTTATCTCTTCAATGGAGGTTTGATTCAGTAAGAAAGTGTTGTTTCCGTTGATTACACATGACACATCTGTGATTTCAGCTTTATTTATAGAATAACATATGGCACCAGATCTGCTTAAATTTGAAAAGATAAATTTTAGAACTTTCCTAGTAATCCAAATAATGTGCAAGGATAGAGCTGCCAGTAGTGCAATTGCTTCTTCCAAATGATCACTTAAATTAGGGCTACTTAATTTTTTTGTGACCCATTTCAAATCTTAAGGTGGCCGATGAAAGCTGCAGACAGAGTCCTTCGATGGGCTTCCCCGATCGATATCTGGCTGAAAGTTGGCCAGATGTTGATCGGACAGGGTTAAAAATCCCGTAGAATGGTGGACCGCATCTGTTCATCCGACCGATCATTTACCCATCGTTATAATCCGATTGTTGGGCCTTAGGGCCCACGATTGTAACAGCCCAATATCACCCACCTCAAGGTGGGCATATTGGGGAGGGATCTGCTCGTTTGGAGATATTGCTAAACGAGTGTATCTCTTCGTGTATGGTGTACACCTTTAGTTCCTTTATGGTGACCATCTATTTTTTTTCAAAATTTGATTCTAGTTATTCAGTTGAAGGAAGAGTTTACTTTAAACTTAAATAGATTGGCTTATTCTAACACAGTTTGCTGGAAAATACGGTTATGTTGAGGAAGAAATGTCTCTTCATTGGAGCCTCCTTTGATTCTGAGAATATCTGCTCTTTTCTAAAAGACCTAGCATTGTTGACCTGAAGCTTTTATACACCTTGAGCAAAACCCATCTCCTGCACCAATGGGGACCTCAAACCCACTCATGGAACATGCCTACACTTAGGTGTTCTATACCCATTTTCCAGTATTTAAAACTCTTTAATTAAGAACATTAAAGGACATTGTAGAAGTTTAACAACCATAGAGGAAAGCTAAACCCATACTCCCCTAAACACTTTTGATTTGGCCAGACACAGAGCAGTGGTGGGTTTTAGTCGTATCAAGAAAGGATCAGCAGTGGTCAGTTTTAATCGTATCGAGAAAGGGTCAGTGCTAATTATATGTTCTTCAAACCTTCAAGACAGTTTTCCATCTTCATTATAAAAATCAATATAAAAAGTAAAGGTATGGGACCTGTTATCCAGAATGCTTGGGACCTGGGGGTTTCCAGATAACAGATCTTTCTGTAATTAGGATTTGCATACCTTAAGTCTTCTAGAAAATCATGTAAACGTTAAATACACCCAATAGGCTGGTTTTGCTTCCAATAAGGATTAATTATATCTTAGTTGGGATCAAGTACAAGCTACTGTTTTATTATTACAGAGAAAAAGGAAATCATTTTGAAAAAAATTGATTAATTTATTACAATGGAGTCTATGGTAGACGGCCTTTCCATAATTCTGGATAACGGGTTTCCAGATAACTGATCCTATACCTGTAAGTGTTCCATCATTGTATCAAATATTTATGTAAAACATGTTTACTTCAATACCACTATCTTTGTCCATTAAAAAAAAACACAGGGACACAAGGATATCTATATTATAAAGTCTACTGCCTAAAATCATTATCCATAATATCTTCCTGACCATCTTCTTTAAATATCCCTTAAAATATCTCCATATTGACTCTGTATACTTTTCAATATCTTGCTATAAACAGTAGGTCAGACTTGCAAGGCTCAGACTCTTCTGTCAGATAGCGTTATTTAGTGATGAGTTAAAATTAAAACTAAATCATGGTCCCAGTGCTGTGTTGTTTATTTTCTTTAACAGTGTGAAACTGCCTTTGTCTCTTGTGCTAATCTGGTTATTGTAAGTAATCTGTAAAACTGTAGACTCGTGATATTTGTATGATTGAATTTGCAAATACTGAGTAAAATGAGTTATCTCTATGACAACATTGGCCATCTCTGTTTTCTGTAATTAACAAATCATTCTTATTTTGTATGCACCAGCACTGTCTGACAATATTATTACTGTTGATTTAAACAAATTATTATACTCTGGCATTCCCTCCCCTCTCTCTTTTCTCTCTGGTAATTATTTTACAAACTGACTTCGTGTTGCCACTTTTTTTAACAGTGGTATTTAATATTTAGTAATAGTCTACATTTTTCTTAACTTGAAGGAAAATAATGAGCAGTCCATTCAAACACATGCGGGGCAGATTTATCAAGCGTTGAAGTTCAAATAAAAAAAAAAAATTAAAAATTTGAATTAAAAAAGACCAACCAAATCTTATTTAAAAAAATCTACGTTTTTTTTCCCAGCTGTTTTTTTAGGCCTTTTTTCGTTTGAATTTAAGTCATAAGAATCAAAGTAACATCATATTTGCTCGAATTCAATTCAAATCTTTTTTAAAAAAACTTTTTTTTCAAAGTCCACCAATTGACTTCAAATAGGTTCTAGGAGGTCCTCCGTATGCTAAAACAGTAATTTGGCAGGTTTTAGATGGCGAATGGTCAAAGTCGAGTTCTTAAAGACACAGTATTAGAATTTTCCAAACTTTTTCAAATTCAAATCGAATTTGGACTGTTCCCTAGTCAAAGTACACAAAAAATAGCTTGAAATTTGAATTTTTTTCATTTGAATTTTCACTTTGACCCTTGATAAATCTGCCCGCAGTGTGTGTCGACAGTACAGCCTCTCACTTTCACTTAACTTAACCTCTATTTTTTCTAGCCAGAATCAAATGGCTGCCGTCAGATCCTCAGCTCATATCCGAAGGTCTCTATGCAATTGCTGTCGTTTTAAGTTTCTCCAGAATTGCCTATATTTTACCAGCTAATGAGAGCTTCGGACCTCTGCAGATATCACTGGGTCGGACTGTTAAAGATATATTCAAATTTATGGTGATTTTCATCATGGTGTTTGTAGCCTTTATGATCGGAATGTTTAACCTATACTCCTATTATCTTGGAGCCAAGCAAAATGACGCCTTTACAACGTAAGTACTGATTTTTTTGAATATGTTTTTATAAAATATTTCATTTTGTTTTTCATTTGTTTATTGTTGTGACCATAAGGGAAAAGATCATCTCATGTTAAATAAGTATTGTGTACTGATGGGCGAATTTCTCCCGTTTTTGTGAAAGTTTGCGAAACTCGAATTTTGCCACCTGCGTCAATTCGCATAAATTTTGATGTGGGCGGCAAAAAGTCAATAGGCATCCGAATAGTGTTGACGCATGGTGGTTTTGATGCAATCGACTTTTCCAACAAGCGTCCAAATTTTTTTTGACGCTGTCCAATTTTCATGGGAGTTTCGGAAATGTATTCACCATCGGCGAAACAGGGAAATTCACGCCTGGTGAATTTATTTGTCCGTCACTAGTATTGTGTAGTGATGGGCGAATTTATAAGGCAGGCGCAAATTCACTTCGAATTTGCCTGTTTGGTCGCCAGCGAATAAATTCGTGAATTTGCTGCAAAAATTTGCTGGCGAAAATTCGCCGGCATCAAAACTTTTCTGATGCCGGCGGCAATAAACAGATGCCCATTGACTTTAATGGCACTGGCGTCAACTTTGACGCTGGTGCCCATTTTGACGCCAGCGAATTGTCGCAGGTGTCAAAATCGCCGTTTTGCTAATTTTTTGGGAAATTCGTGAAATTCGTGGCAAAGCGAAACGGGACAAATTCACCCATCTCTAGTATTGTGCAATAAATGCAATTTACTATGTGATTAACTGCAGAAAAGTGGTGTCAATCCCCCAGCAATACACTCTTTTTTTGCACTTTGTACCCTGCCTTCTTGTATGTAAAATAAGTATGTTGTAAAAAATAAAAAGAACAAATATATTGACTTTCGGGGAGACTCAGTAGATGACTGAGGAACTAGTGTTCAGTATGGACAAATGTTTAAAATGCGTCACCTTATTCCGGTGCCATTTACTCATATTTATGTGTACAGCCCGGGTTTAACCTTCAGTCTTTGTTATATATTTGCAGAGTTGAAGAAAGTTTTAAGACATTGTTCTGGGCTATTTTTGGACTTTCCGAAGTGAAATCAGTGGTCATCAATTATGGGCACAAATTCATCGAGAATATTGGCTATGTGCTGTACGGGGTGTACAACGTTACCATGGTCATCGTATTGCTCAACATGCTCATTGCCATGATCAACAATTCATTCCAGGAAATTGAGGTAAAATCCTATTATATTCTAATGTTTTCCATTATACAAATGTAATGTCGGTACAATTGCACTTTCCCAAATTGGGTTAGGGATCGTATCGGGCTGTATTGATCTAGTTGCCTCCGATTGAGGGGCTGTGGGGACTCATTTACTCATAAATTTCATAGCGAACTTTCGCTAACGTTTGTTTCTGCCTAATGAAACTTCGTTAGTACACTTAGGGGCAGATTTATCAAAGGTCATAGTGAAAATTCGAATTAAAAAATTGAATTTTGTTGTGTACTTCAACTAGGGAATAGTCCAAATTTGATTCGAATTTGAAAAAAATTCAAACATCATGTACTTTCTCTTTAAAAATTCGACCATTCGTCATCTAAAACCTGCCGAATTGCTGTTTTAGCCCACGGGGGGCCTCCTAGAACCCATTTGGAGTCAATTGGTGAAATTTGAACAAAGTTTTTTTTTTTTGGAAAATCTTCTAATCGAATTTGATCAAATGCGCTGATACTTCAATTCATACAATTTGAATTCAACGTTGATTTTTTTGATAAATTTCGATTGGTCTGTTTTAATTAGATTTGTGAAGTTATGGGAGTTAAAAAAAAACGTTGATTTTTTTGATAAATTTCGATTGGTCTGTTTTAATTAGATTTTTGAAGTTATGGGAGTTCAAAAAAAAACTCCCACTACTTAGAAATTCGACCCTTGATAAATCTGCCCCTTACGCTTTGGTCAATTCGAATAGGGTGGGTACATATAGGTCATATATATGAGAGATGTTGGTGCAAATGTTTGAAGTGGCCACTTATTATTACACATGTACAAGGAAGCAAAATTTAAAAAATATGACTGTTCGGCATACAGGATATGATGTCACTGACATACGATTGAGGAGGATGTAGATTCATCTTATCAGTTCGCCAGGTCTCAGCTGGGGAAGGAAACTCTGCTGAAAAGGGGTAACGTAATGGAAAATTCACACTTAATTTAATTTGCAGAGTAACGATGGTTCGCCTAAGTGAAAATTTGCCTGGCGAAAGGGCATGAGACGTCATTAGTAGTGATGGACGAATTTGTCCCGTTTTGCCATGAATTTCATTCGCGAAACTGGAAAAAATTTAGCGGAACGTCGGTTTTGATGCCGGCGACAATTCGAGACCATTGCCGGAGTCAAAATTTTTTCGATGCCAGCGAAATTCACTGCAAATTCGCACCTGTCGAATAAATTCACCCATCACTATTCATTAGCGATGGATTCGTTCGCTAGTGTAATGTCCTCTACACCTGTTAGTAATTTGGCGATCTGCCTGCAGATGGTATTTCTGGTGAATTTTCGCCAGCGGCTGCTACCTGCCCATATGTGTACATTGCTAGGATATGGTGGTTCCAAAATTCTGGATCCTAGCAATAGGAACATTGTCACCGGCCCGCTACCCAACCTGTGTGCATGTATTGATAACATAAAACAGGAGTAACCCCATTCCCTGATCTCCTCCACCAATATTGTCTGGTGGTGGGCAGGGGCAATATAGGAACCCAAAGGCTGCCCTCCTAACGTTTCTGCTCTATGCGTGTGCCCTCAGGTACCTATAGAAAAAAGATGCCCCTGCTTTAACTATGGGTGTAGCATACTAACAAATCCCTTTACTCTCTCTTACTACAAGTACTACAAGCTCTGCACATTTCTTCACATGTACACATCTGGCTGCAGCAGTTGAAAGAGAATATATCACTCCTTCCTGGGAGCTACATTAAAGGAGAACTAAACCCTAAAAATGAATATGGATAAAAATGTCATTTTTTATATATTGTTTTTTTATATTTTGTACTTATTGATCCAAAACCTCTATAGTAAAAACAATCCAGGCCTTCAACGTTGTCACAGGAGTCTCCCATCTTGGATTTTCTTTGGAGTGTCTGTGACACTCACATGCTCAGTGGGCTCTGAGCAGCTGTTGAGAAGCTAAGCTTAGGGCTCGTCACTAATTATCCGGCAGAAAATGAGCTTCCCCTGTAATATAAGCTGATGCTACAGGTTTGATTATTAAATTCTGATGCTAATTGCACTGGTTTCTGTGCTGCCATGTAGTAATTATCTGTATTAATTACTAATCAGCCTTATATTGTGACATTTCTATTCTATGTGTACTGTATATTGTGAGTGGGTCCCTAAGCTCAGTAAGTGACAGCAGCACAGAGCATGTGCAGTGAATCAGATGGGGAGCTACTGGGGCATCTTTGGAGATACAGATCTTTACTGCTAAAGGGCTGTGGTTGCCTTGGAGTGGTACAGAAGCACAAAACATAATGTGCAACATTTCCAGCTATCCAGTTTTCCTTTAATGGTATTTTAATGGTGGTTCATTAACATGCCTTGTGCTTGTGCCTATCAATAATAAATGAGCCTTATTGTTTAATGAAATAGAACAAAAGTATTTCATTCTCCCTGTGTATGCAGTTGTGTGTTTCTCTTTTAACTGATATAATGATATCAATCAGTATTTCATTCGCAAAGACAATGCCTTTTTAGACTTCTTTGTGGCCATTTTAATGTAAAGTATTTAACAATAAAATTCGGCATCAGTAACAAATGGCTCCTAAAGGCAACATTAACCTATTGCTCTTTTCATCATGGCCATTGTGAGCACTTTCAGCTGTCAAGACGGTGGAAACATAAAAAGCACCATCAGAAATGCATTTGGAATAGAATTACAGCCTGTCTCGAGCCTGAAACACACACTTGTGATGGAATGTCTTTTAAGTCTGACATAAAAGCACATTGTAGGGAATACAGCATCAAAATGTTTTTATAATTTATATATATATATATATATATATATATATATATATATATATATATATATATATATATATATATATATATATATATATACCTTATACAGTACCTATACCTTAAGTCTACTAAAAATTTATTAAAACCTTAAATACGAAATCCAACAGAGTTGGTGTTTTCCCACCAATAAGGATAAATTAATTGGGATCCAGTACAAGGTACTGTTTTATTAATACATCGAAAAAAGAAAATATGTTTTTAAAGTTTAAATTATTTGATTAAAATGGAATCTTTGTGAGACAACCGTCTGCATAAGGGGTTTCCTGATAATGGACCCTATACCTTCAGTAGAGCAATGTAAAGCAATAAGCCTAGCGCAACTCAAGTTTTGTCACAGTATGTGTTCTTGCCCATTTGACAAAGTCATGGGGTCAAGCCATATTGTGATGCAGGGTTACCAGGTTGGCAGGTTTCCAGCCAAATTAGGCTACTAATTTAAAGCCAAGGCGGGTTTTGAGAGTACAAACTAGCCAAGGTATGGATTTGGGCTACTTTTTGGGCCTTTTGGCTGGTTTGTACTTTGGAAACCAGCCAAAGTTTTTTCTTGCCCTAATGTGCCAAGCCTGCGTCTCCCAATGCATGTTGGGTAATGTCGTTTTTGTTTAACAATTTGGCAACTGCCAAGTTTAATGGAAGACTACAATACCCAGCATGGGACTGACTTGTGTAGACGCCGCAAGTTCCCAGACTTTGGGCTCTGTACCCCAGTCTCCTGTCACTCTTAAGCATTCTTGAATTTTCCTGTGACTTTGCTCAAATTTAGACTATTTCGGGGCAAAAATCAGCTGGCCACCAAAATGTCTATAGGTTGACATGTTTTACCATTATTTATTGAAATTGTACATGTATTAAGGCCTTATGGGACCCCTATACCTCCTGAGCCCCCCTCTTTAGTTACGGCTCTGGTGAAGGGCGAATCGGTCCCATTTTGCTTAATGGAAAAATTTGAAAAGACATGTCATATATATTAATTTATTTTTTAGACTTTTTTTTCACTGCACATATTGTGCTATGTTTGGGCTACTTTTGAGGTGCCTCTTGGCTAGCTTTGGGCTGGTTGTGTAGCTGATTTTATAAGTAAGACCTGGCAACCCTGTTTTGATGTCACAAGCGAGCCTCTGCTTCTACACAAATATCACTTGCTGTAGCCAACCTGTCTCATTTAAATTTATGGTAAGGACTTGAAAGTCTTGTTTTCTGCTGGATTTCCATGAAAGAAAAAATCACAGTGCCATTTCTATCTCATACTGTTACTGACAGCATTCTGATTGGAGAAGATCTGATGCTGTTCCTGATCAGCAACTAGTTGCAGACATAAGAGCTTTGGAAGGTTAAGAAATTATGTGGCAAGAATTCTAAGATCAGCAACAAGTTAAGGATCATAGGCTGATATTCTGTAAATCTACACAGTCACCTAACTGCTGATTTAATAAATCCTCCTGCACCAGTAATGTATTATACACATGACTTCCAATTAATTTCTTCACTAAATCAGCTTCTAAACGTTTTCGGTCAGCATAAATGGAAGTAATAAATCTATTGCTTTCATGGCATATCAGTTAATGGGTGTTAATATAAAATAAGAATTTGTCCATGAGGTTATCAATTATAGGGAGGCAGTTTTTAAATATTTTTATTAACTTTATTAAATAACTAAATGTGCTGCTACCTGATTATAAGTCTTTATCAGAACCCGACTGCTGGCTTTAGCTCCTGCTCTTGTGTCTCAGGGGTCCATTAACTAACAATGTAATTTCTATTTTTTTTCATGAATCTCAAAAAAAAATTTTTTTTTTCTATATTTCTTAAAAGCTCTTAAAGTTCCACATTTAAGTGAAAAACCATGAAAATATTCAATACAAGAATTCAGAGAGTAAAAACTCTTGAGGTGCTATAGAAGTCATTGGGAGCTGCACCGATCTTATTGGACCATGTTTAATCCATTCTGAATTTTAGAGGTTTTCAAAAAAAATTCTTGCTAGGAATCGTCCAAAAAAAGTGAAGTTTTCATTTTTTAGTGCATCGTTAAGTGTTTTTTTGTTCATTCATACTTTTTATATTAGGATCTTTTAATAAATTTAAAGGAAAACTATACCCCCAAAATGAACACTTAAGCAACAGATAGTTCATATCATATTAAGTGGCATATTAAAGAATCTTACCAAACTGGAATATATATTTAAGTAAATATTGCCCTTTTACATCTCTTGCCTTGAGCCACCATTTCGTGATGGTCTGTGTGCTGCCTCAGAGATCACCTGACCAGAAATACTACAACACTAACTGTAACAGGAAGAAATGAGGAAGCAAAAGACACAACTCTGTCTGTTAATTGGCTCTTGTGACCTAACATACAGTACAGTGAATCCTACGATCCCAGGGGGCGGCCCTTATTTTTTAAAATGGCAATTTTCTTTTTATGATTACCCATTGGCACATACTACTAGAAAAGTATATTATTATGAAAATGGTTTATTTACATGAAGCAGGATTTTACATATGAGCTGTTTTATGCAATATCTTTTTATAGAGACCTACATTGTTTGGGGGGTATAGTTTTCCTTTAATGACATTCATGGTTTTAGAGTTTGTGAGTTAGTTATGGTTTCAAAAACGTCTAACACCACTAAAATACAAACTTCAATAAATAGGCCTTATGGTCTTATGGTGAATTTTGGGATTGTAGATTTCTCAAACAAGAATTGTATGGAAGAATAAGAATGGAGCACCACATTTTGAGTCTTCTGGTGGCTCCAACAAGAGCTGACTCTAACGTTACCATTGGACAAACCCTCATTGTGGGTCATGCTGTTCAGACACACAAACAAAAGACCTTAATATTTTGTGTGATGGCTCCAAGTCATGATGATATTGTTAAAAGATCCTCTGGACTGTATTATGTTTGCAATGGGTGATATGGGTGGCGCTAACTATTTTCCAAATAATTAATTTTTGTATTAGAACTATGTATAAGGATTTTGGGGCCTCTTGTTCTGTATCAGTTCATCAGAGAGCTCCATCGTGACTCTCATAAGTTACAGTAGGGGGAACATTATCCAGTATGTGAGCACAGACCCCGTTTTATATTCTCTCAGTGAAGATGGATGGATCTCAATATCTGCATGTCAGTAGGACTTTCAGTTCACTTTTCAGGGTTTTGACCTAATTGTTATGTCTAGAAAGCAGTGAATGTAATATTAAAGTCATGGTTATCTAAGAGAAACATGAATATTTACAGTGCTCCCAGTTTTACTTCTGAACAGCAAAGCTCTTGTCTTGAGTCTATATACGTGTGGGTTCACCAGTGGGAGACCAGTCTTTAAAGGTCAGAGCTCTGGTTCCTGAATTTCAGAGGGGATTTTAGGCTGGAGAGAAAATGCGAGGTCAAAAGATTATATGTTATTTTACTTCAATTGGTATATTTGCTTATTAAATATCAGAACAGCAACTGATGTTATCTTTTAATTATCAAATAACTATCATTTGAGCAGAGGTTTTCTGCCTTTTTTGTTTTATTTTGTCATCTGTAATTCATGGATCTCCGACACATTTATGCATCTTTCTACATGGATAGTTAATCATTCACATCAGAACCTGCTCCGGTGGAGCTTACAACCACAACTTAGGGAATTTTATAAGGAACAAACTAACCTGCCTTTTTGCAGATATTGTCCAGGCCAGAATTGAACATAAAACCTCTGAGCTGTGACCATGCTTTCAGTCCCTAGTGCAGCTTACAGTCTAAAGATACATACATGGACAGAACTGCTCATTTGTAAAGATTGCCAAATGAGTGGATCTTGCACTGATATGCAAACCTTAAGTGGGCGATATCGGCCTGATCCCATTATAGGCCCTAGAGTCCAAAGATCGGATCACAAGGCCAGGAATGCAACAGAGGACTGCACCAACAAATTCATGTGGTCCTCATAAACAAATTGATGCAGTCCTCAATCTGACTGGAATTTTAAGCCTGCCCAATGGACATCTAGCCGATATTAGGCCAGAAACGGATTGCTGAAGCCCTTCAGGGGGGCTGCAAACACTGGCCAGTAACCTGCTGACTTTATCTGTCGGCAGCTTTTCTCAGCCTGCGTATGGCCACCTTTAGGTCCCTATCACAATGCAAGTTTTAAGGGGAAACCCACAAGTAGTCATGGAGAACATACAATCTTACCCAGGCTAGAACTAAATGTAGGAACCTGGTTATGCAAGGTGCTAATCACAAGTCACTGTGAAACTGTTCTCCTTCTTATATAAAAATAACTAACTACTGCAGACTATGAAAATTCACCCACTTAATGCCATTCACACTTTCTCCCACTCAGTCCTGTGCACCCCCTTAGGGGACAGCTACACAGTTTGGGAAACTTTGTCCTGCAACATAACAGGTTGTATTAAATATGCCCAGAATCCATACAAGTAACACATCATAAAATACACTGTACATCTCAAAGGAAGGATTAAAACGGGCAGCATAGTGACACTTTGGTGTGCCTTCTTGTATTGGAGCCTTCCATTTCTGATTTCAACCAGGTTACAATGTGCAGAGTTCCTCCCATGTTACCTTCAATCAAAAAGCATAGTGGAAGGTGCAAGTTGTAGGCAAATTAACCTGCAAACTCCACCAGGAAGGGATTGATATGACCTCTGGATTTGTCTGGAAAGTTCTGTGTTGTTAATAAATAAAAGCCCCTATTAGACTAAACCTTTTCTCTTTTGGTTTTAGGATGATGCAGACGTGGAGTGGAAGTTTGCTAGAGCCAAGCTCTGGTTCTCTTACTTTGAGGAGGGGAGGACACTCCCAGTACCATTCAATTTGGTTCCAAGTCCCAAATCTTTTGTTTGTATTGCACTAAAAGTAAAAGCTTTCCTCAACAAAAGGTTCCCGTGCAACAGTAAAGTCTTGCAGGAAGACTCCGAAATGAACAAGGTATGTGTGATAAATCCATTACATGTACAGGTCTCCATGCTGAAGGTTGGATTAAGAAGGGGCTGATAGAGCTGTAGTTTCTGTCCCGGGCCCCAGGCATAAACTGTTTCTGTGCCACAGAATCAACCGTCTTAGATTATGTCATTCTGATGACAGCTTGATGGCCTTTTTTTGCCCTCAACTGGGAGTTGCTACAGGAGGCAGAGGTGATCTTTGTAGAAAGCACTGAGCACACTAGGATGTTTGGCAACAACCTGTAACTATAATCAAAGGGTTGGACAGGGTAGGCATTGGGTAGAAGATGTGTTGAGGGTATGCTGGGACCAAGCTAAAGCACTGTAGGTAAAGGGCAGAAGGAAAAGGCCTCCGCGAGTAGAGTAGTTGAGGTGGGGTGAAACATTCAAACTCTGCAGTGCATAAGAAAACAACCTCGAGGAGAACACACACAAGAGCAACTAAAGTAGTGAGTGGGACATGATCCAAACAAGACACTTTTGTGTGTTCACAGAGGTTACTTTTTATTGCTGAGGGTGAATATTGTTGTTGTCCAGCTGGAGGAGAAGCCTGCCGAGTTCTAGTAGGTCATTGAGGTAGCTGATAAAAGTCTTTGTTACTATTACCAAATATTTCAATCAGCCTGGGGGAAGGTTCTGACAGACCATTCTGAGATCCTTGTGGATAGCAGATCCAACAGTCCAGCCAGTCAATCTAGTTTGAAAACTTCATCTATCTGCCAGTGACACAGGCTATCTTCTATATCAGGTGTTGTCAGTCTCATTAAATGGTATTTAGTTTTTATTAATTTTATGCCATTGTATCGATTATAACTTGTCTTTCATCTGCACAAAATTTGCTGTCATACTGTTATCATTTGTTTAACATGAAAATCAAATAAAATATTTTCAAAATAAATATATCAGGGGTCCCCAACCTTTTCTTTACCCATGACCCATATTCAAATGTAGAGTTGGGGAACAACACAAGCATGAAAACAATGCCTGGGGTGAGAAGCAAGGACCATGATTGGCTATTTGGTAGCCCCTATGTGGACTGGCAGTCTACAGAAGGCTCTGTTTGGCAGGTTTTGGCTGGTTTTTATTCAACCAAATCTTGCCTCCAAGCCTGGAAGTCAAAAATAAGCATCTGTTTTGAGGCCACATCCAAGGGGTTGGAGAGCAACATGTTGATAACAAGCCACTGGTTGGGGATCATCACTGGTCTAGATGAATTGAGCAATATAATGTAGGTATGTAGGTATATACGTTTGGCCAGTCATATGGTATCCAGTCAGATACTGTGAAAGATGTGCTTCTTTAAAGTCACTGTCCTTTACCTTTAGTCCCCGGTAACTCTCCAGCTGTTGCTATTGTTGGGATTCTAGGAGAGCTGTCACATGTACTTCCTGCACTTCTCTTTGTGCTCAGTCATTTGTATTCCACACACCCTATCCTTGTTGTAGCTGAGCATTTCACAAAATATTCTGCTTACTTGATCTTTTCATTCTCCTCCATTAAACGCCAAAGTGCTGCTGGCCAAAGAAAACTCGATCTCATGTTATTAAATGTGTTCTTTACCAGCCACCCTCCAGCTGTGTTTAACACCTCTACAATGTAATTAAAATCAGGGACACTTGTGACTGTTGTGAATCTTTCCTATCCCCCAATCTTCCAATAGACATGCTTTTAGCCCACAGAGTGCATTGTACAGAATACAAAGTACAAATGGACTTGATTGCCATTCTTTATGGGTGGAAAGGATCAGCAATTGGCAACAGCTTCATTTGTCATTTTTATATACACGGTAGAATCATTGGCTGCATATATAGAGAGATGGATGAAGGGCATCTAACCAAACAGATGGAAGACATGGTGGCTTTGGGGGGGGGGTCCAAGAATATAGAGTCCCAGTGATGGACTGTAGTATCTGTATGCAGAACAGATTATTTTAAGTAGTGGAATATATATATATATATATATATATATATATATATATATATATATATATATATATATATATATATAGCATAAAAAGAAAATATGGGTATGGAAAGACAAGCACTTTACAAGGTGCTTAGACAGAGAAATTCACCCATGTATGTGTAATTGCAATGAGTCCATTTCTAAATGAAATTTTAAATTGACCACAAAAAATCGATAACATTGGCTGAGCTCCACTAAATGTTCATGTTGAGCCGGCTAAATAGGGATAATTAGGTTTTTCTGATACAAGAGCAGCCAGTAAATATCTCTAATCAATGGCACATACAGTGCTGCTTTATAGACAGGATTAATGCACAGGCTGCCCTAGCCTATTGCCCAGTGTGACCAATGGCACAAATGCAGCAGCACTAAGGAGCCAAGCACAGAACCCTTACACCTGGGGGCATCTGTCTGTGTAGCTGTGCTATGCACCTTGCCGCAGAATAAAAATCTATTATAAGGGCAACCATCAGTCTAATAGAGCCTACACTCCGGTTAGGGGAAACAAAAGTATTTTGTGCAAAAAGGTCTCAATGATCATATGTACAAGTAGGGACCCATAAGGTTAATTTGCCCCTATGGCTTTAATTACCTACACTTCTTGATCTCCCTGTTTGCTGGGAAGATGCCCATGCAGCAAGATAATTTGCATAGTTGTATTATGGGCCAGGAGGCGCTGTGACCGCATCCTGTCACACTTTGGTAAAGTGAGAGAGAGGGGGGGGGGTCTTGGATACAACAAGGCCCAGCAAAGCCATGTGCTCTAGAGGGACCAGTACTTCTAGAGAGATAAGTCGGGGAGCAGTGAGTTGCAGGAATAGATTTGTTATAGACTCTCTAGGAGAGCAAGACAGTGAGGGAAGATAGAAAGAGCAGCTTTGTGTTCCATCAAGGAGGAGTAGCTTCCCAGGCTGTAAGATTTGCCTACAGTGAAGGGACACAGTGGATAGGGTTTCAGGCTTTAGGTTCTCCTCCCTGACCCCTCCACTGGGTGAGATCCAGACCATGTGTGAGGAATCTCTGCCTCAAGGTGCTGTACTGCCTTGACCACATCCTCAGGGAATGCACCTGCAACTACCTCTGAAGCTCTGTGTGTGCTGTGTACCTATATATATTCTGCAAATGCCTTTGTACTGATGTAAGTACCCTGTGCATCATTTGTCTCTGACAAAGTAAAGTTTATTCTGTTTGACTGCAAAAAGCTCCTGGCACCCATTCTTTTCCTGTTTAATTGCACAGTAGCCTGTGGGTGTTGTAGTCACACTAAACCACACCTTTATTCTTCTATTTATCGAAGACCCTAGCCTGGAGTGTTAGAGTCGCGTGTAGCCCATGCTCTACTGCACTAGCTGGTTAATCTGTCACCAACACGATTTATGCAGAAGATACCCTTCCTGAGACCCTCGCTCGTTTGGATGGCGTAAATTTGCTGAGATATATTGATGGCAGAGAGTTTACTCGATAAAACACTGCTTGATAATCAGGTGGTTCTTTAATCCAGGGATATGCACAATACAAAGATTCAGGAGTTCAGAAAGACCAAACGATCAACAGGTTCTATAGGTAAGAACTGGTAATTTTGCAGCTCTATCCAACTGACTGAAAGCAACTGAAACTAAGGAACAGCAGAGGAGGGCCACAGCTAGTGGGTTGAACTAACAAACATTAAACAGCACGGGAGGTGAGGAATATACCAAACACGTACGAATATAATAACTGGCATTAGGGACAGCACACTGGTGATTAACCCCATTGGTGTAAATAACCCAAGTTAGTGTGACATAAATATGTGCATAACAAGCAAACTTGGACACTGAGGGGGAGATTTCTCAATATTCAAATTTATTTCACAAATGTAATTTTTTTGCTAAAATTGTTTTAAAAAACTCCTATCTATGATATTTACTAAGAGCAAAACTCACCAACCCTGTTGCTGTTGCTCCCAGTGGCCTTAAAACAGGTGCTTATTTTTGAATTCCAGGCTTGGAGGCAAGTTTTGGTTGCATAAAAAAATAGGTGTACGGCCAAACTGAGCCTCCTGTAGGCTGCCAGTCCATATGGGGCTACCAGTAGTCAATCACAGTCCGTATTTGGCACACAGGAACTTTTTGCATACTTGTACATTTGAATGGGGCTCACTGGTAAAGAAAGGTTTGGGATCTCTGTTTGAAGGGAAACCCAAGTGACTTCCACCATAAACCCCACCAAATGCATCACTGCCAACTGCAGGCAGCAGCTTTACATATTCAGAGCAAGAAACAGTTCTGTTCTAGTAGCACAAAAATCTGCACCTTAGGGAGCAACATGACAGAAAAGGTGCAAAGTGCAAAAATAAGGCACTTTGCCCCCAGACCCATGTTTATTAAATGAGGCTGAATAAGGATTGAAGATGAATCGCCATAAAAAACTCACTGCACGATGATTTTTTTTAAATAAAATGTTTTATAATATTTACTGAGCAGCACCAGTGGTTGATGGGGGGGGGGTGTCCTTACATTATGTCTGTACATGGAGTCTCTGCTGACTGTGTCCTTTTTTCTGTCCCCATATTCCCTTTTCCTTTCCTCTTTTAATCATCATCTTCCTCCCTTGCGTCCTTCATTTTAATGACACAAACCCTTTCCCACGACCCCTTGGTTTCTCATGCTCCCTATCTACTTACCAGAGGTTAGCCCCTTCCTCTTCTGCCTGAGATGCTGTTCCGTACAGTGAGTATTGGACTGTCAGTCCTGGGGAAGCCGGAAAAGTTGGTAGGGAGCTACAAGCAGATGTTTCTTAGTGTGAGGGACAACGATTGTCAGCGGCAGTCTGTGAGACAAGACTATTTGTTGATGAGACAGTGAGAATGTACAGATTTATTATCTGTTATTTAAATAGCACCCACACATTTCTTCAGTGCTTTACAGACCTTATACATCATTCACATGAGCCCCTGTCCCAGCGGAGCTTACAATCTAAGGTCATTGTCACACAAACTAGGATCAATTTTATCAGGAGCTAATTCTTTATGTATAGTATGTATGTACTGTAATTTATCAGGAGCTAATTCTGTATGTATAGTATGTACGTACTGTCATTTATCAGGAGCTAATTCTGTATGTATAGTATGTATGTACTGTAATTTATCAGGAGCTAATTCTGTATGTATAGTATGTATGTACTGTAATTTATCAGGAGCTAATTCTGTATGTATAGTATGTATGTACTGTAATTTATCAGGAGCTAATTCTGTATGTATAGTATGTACGTACTGTCATTTATCAGGAGCTAATTCTGTATGTATAGTATGTACGTACTGTCATTTATCAGGAGCTAATTCTTTATGTATAGTATGTACGTACTGTCATTTATCAGGAGCTAATTCTGTATGTATAGTATGTATGTACTGTAATTTATCAGGAGCTAATTCTGTATGTATAGTATGTATGTACTGTAATTTATCAGGAGCTAATTCTGTATGTATAGTATGTACGTACTGTCATTTATCAGGAGCTAATTCTGTATGTATAGTATGTACGTACTGTCATTTATCAGGAGCTAATTCTTTATGTATAGTATGTACGTACTGTCATTTATCAGGAGCTAATTCTGTATGTATAGTATGTATGTACTGTAATTTATCAGGAGCTAATTCTGTATGTATAGTATGTATGTACTGTAATTTATCAGGAGCTAATTCTGTATGTATAGTATGTATGTACTGTAATTTATCAGGAGCTAATTCTGTATGTATAGTATGTATGTACTGTAATTTATCAGGAGCTAATTCTGTATGTATAGTATGTATGTACTGTAATTTATCAGGAGCTAATTCTGTATGTATAGTATGTATGTACTGTAATTTATCAGGAGCTAATTCTGTATGTATAGTATGTATGTACTGTAATTTATCAGGAGCTAATTCTGTATGTATAGTATGTATGTACTGTAATTTATCAGGAGCTAATTCTGTATGTATAGTATGTATGTACTGTAATTTATCAGGAGCTAATTCTGTTTGTATAGTTTGTATGTACTGTAATTTATCAGGAGCTAATTCTGTATGTATAGTATGTATGTACTGTAATTTATCAGGAGCTAATTCTGTATGTATAGTATGTATGTACTGTCATTTATCAGGAGCTAATTCTGTATGTATAGTATGTATGTACTGTAATTTATCAGGAGCTAATTCTGTATGTATAGTATGTATGTACTGTAATTTATCAGGAGCTAATTCTGTATGTATAGTATGTATGTACTGTAATTTATCAGGAGCTAATTCTGTATGTATAGTATGTATGTACTGTAATTTATCAGGAGCTAATTCTGTATGTATAGTATGTATGTACTGTAATTTATCAGGAGCTAATTCTGTTTGTATAGTATGTATGTACTGTAATTTATCAGGAGCTAATTCTGTATGTATAGTATGTATGTACTGTAATTTATCAGGAGCTAATTCTGTATGTATAGTATGTATGTACTGTAATTTATCAGGAGCTAATTCTGTTTGTATAGTTTGTATGTACTGTAATTTATCAGGAGCTAATTCTGTATGTATAGTATGTATGTACTGTCATTTATCAGGAGCTAATTCTGTATGTATAGTATGTATGTACTGTCATTTATCAGGAGCTAATTCTGTATGTATAGTATGTATGTACTGTCATTTATCAGGAGCTAATTCTGTATGTATAGTATGTATGTACTGTAATTTATCAGGAGCTAATTCTGTATGTATAGTATGTATGTACTGTAATTTATCAGGAGCTAATTCTGTATGTATAGTATGTATGTACTGTAATTTATCAGGAGCTAATTCTGTATGTATAGTATGTATGTACTGTAATTTATCAGGAGCTAATTCTGTATGTATAGTATGTATGTACTGTAATTTATCAGGAGCTAATTCTGTATGTATAGTATGTATGTACTGTCATTTATCAGGAGCTAATTCTGTATGTATAGTATGTATGTACTGTCATTTATCAGGAGCTAATTCTGTATGTATAGTATGTATGTACTGTCATTTATCAGGAGCTAATTCTGTATGTATAGTATGTATGTACTGTCATTTATCAGGAGCTAATTCTGTATGTATAGTATGTATGTACTGTAATTTATCAGGAGCTAATTCTGTATGTATAGTATGTATGTACTGTAATTTATCAGGAGCTAATTCTGTATGTATAGTATGTATGTACTGTCATTTATCAGGAGCTAATTCTGTATGTATAGTATGTATGTACTGTCATTTATCAGGAGCTAATTCTGTATGTATAGTATGTATGTACTGTAATTTATCAGGAGCTAATTCTGTATGTATAGTATGTATGTACTGTCATTTATCAGGAGCTAATTCTGTATGTATAGTATGTATGTATGTAGAGGACCCTGTACTCCAGCCCCCCCTGCAACTACAGGGTCTGCTTCCTCTACAGTTATGCCAATGCACAGGAAGAACAAACTCCTTGCAGACTAAATAACAAATGGTTGGAAATGTTAGTCCTTCAGGCTTTTTGTTTCTTGCCGATCTCCAAAAAAATCTCCAAATAAAAAAAGATCAGCACCTGTGGCAACAGAAATTAGAAACTAATATAGTACAGTATGTTCAATCATATGGGGTGCCACCCAGTGCTTCAGATGGATTATTACAGGAGTGTTCCCCTTTGCTTTAATTACACCTTTTCTCTATTGTAAATATAGTCGAGAGTTTTCAGATAGGTCGATGGTTTTCAGGTGCTATAGTTATTTTTGAGTTTGATCCAAAACTGACATTTTATTCTTGGGGCAATCGCATATAGTTCAATCTGGTTACTGCAGTGTTCCAGAGGGTAGTCCTGCCGGCTTTTTCCATCCTCCTCGTTGTGCTTCCTACAAACCTGTGCGATATCCCCTTTACCTAACATGTTTCTCTGCTCCTATCAGCTTCTTCAGAGGCACCAGTGAAACGCGTTAGGTGAAGGGGATATCGCATGGGTTTGCAAGAAGCACCACTAGCAAAAAAGCCGTCAGGAACTGGAACCTTAAGTGACAAGATAAATAACAAGTGATCCTCGACTGTGTCAGTGAATCAGGAATTAGGCTGATGGACATGGGAAATAATACAGCAGCTCTGTAACGCCTCAATGATAATAGATGGGATTTGGGCATTAATTACTCTGTAGTATGTGACTTGTAAGCAGATGATGAATATTAGCTCAGGACAAGGATGTACAAAGTGCAGGCTTCCAGCTGTTGTTCCTTTATAAACAGATCAGTCAGCAGTGAGGAGCATTGTAGTTCAACAAGAGCTGGTTGAATGCAGTTTTCACATAATGTGAATTCATGCTCCTAATAATTCTACAGAGATGTATGACAGGGAACTAGTGATAGGCGAATATATTCGCCAGGCGCGAATTCCCGGCAAATTTCCGCGTTTCGTTGCCGGCGAATAAATGTGTGAATTTGCCGAGAAAATTCGCTGGTGACGATTAGTGGACACCCATTGACTTTAATGGGCCCCGGCATTAACTTTAATGCCGGCACCCTTTTTGACACCGGCGAATTGTCGCCCGCGCCAAAATCTGCATTTCGCTATTTTTTTCGCCCACTTCAAGGATTTCGTGGGAATGGGACAATTTCACCCATCACTACTGGGAACATGTCATAACTCAGCATTACACAATGGCCATAAATAACTCGCTGCCAGGAGTGGGACCCTTATTCACAGCTACACTAGACATTATGGGGGTTATTTATCAAAATTCAAAATGTTCCTGATTTTTTAAACAAAAAAAGGCAGACCAAACTAGAATCCATGATTTGACCTTTTTAATTTTTTTTAAAAAAAAGCTTGATTTAATCAGTTTGGGTAAAAACTCGATAAAATTGAGCGAAAACCCAAATCGTATGATTTTTTTCGGTGTTTTTTTCCCAAATCGCTCGATTTTTCAGGCTTTTTCCAGAAAAGGTCGGATTTTTGGACTAATACCAGCACAGACCACAGAAACTTTAAAATAGGATATGGACCTCTCCCATTGTCATAGGGCTTTAATAAATCTCGAAAAATTCAAGTTTTAAAAAAAATCCGAAAAAATTTGAGTTTTGCCCCAAAAGCCCGACCTGAGTTTAGTAAATAACCCCCTTTATGTCATTGTCCGGCATTTGTTACAGCACTGCGCTAGTAATAGAGCAACAGTAGTATGATGCATAATAGGAATTTCAACTAATTTATGCAAAACACCAGTATAGCAACCAAACAGATATGGCCAGCCTACTGCACGCTTAAAACAATTAAATATAATATAAATGTATGTTTTTACCATTTATGTATGTTTAGGTATTTTCTCCCCCTGCCAGGCTTTGGGAGCAGGGCAAACTCCACTATTCAAGATTAATGCTGACAATAAAGCCACACCATCCCTCTGTCCACACTAATTCTTGTCTAGTCCTGCCATCTAGTGGCCAAATGAAAGAACAGGCCATAAACAGACCTTTTCTCCAGTAAGCGGCAGAAAACAAATATAATGAGGCTGTTTGGGGGAATATAATAAAAGCTGGTAACGGAAAAAATATTCTTAATGCGAAAAAGTATGCCTTTGCATGAACAAATTTAGAGTTTATGGGAGTTGATTAAAACTCCCATAAACCTGAAATTAAAAAAAAAAAAGACCAATTGAAATTTATTATTTTTATTTTTTATTTTTTTTAAATTTAGGTGAATAGGATCGACCTGTAAACTCACTAGACTTCTAGGAGGTCCCCCATAGGCTAAAACACCAATTTGGCAGGTTTTAGATGGCGAATAGTCGAATTTTAATTCTTAAAGGGACAGTACATGATACATTTCCAATATGGACCATTCCCTAGTCGAATCACACTAAAATAAACTTGAAATTCAAATGTAAAAATTCAGATTTTTTTAATTTGACCCTTGATAAATCTGCCCTCCAGTGTTAGTGAAGTTTATTAGAGGTGTATTTCCCCTTCAGATCCTTCACTTCCCAGAGTAGTACATATAGTCAAATGTTTGTTATGCTGTGAATAATGCTTGATGGTCCAAAGCCTCCACCATTTAGTGTCTACTTACAAGTCAGTAGTCGGATGTATTGCCTGTAATGCTCAGTCAAGCAGATCTCCCTCTACCCACAGTTCGTCTTGAGACTCCAACAAAAGGATATAAAATCCCGATTTTGACAGTGCAGCCCACAGTCCTAGATTGTTACTGAAATGTCCCGACTATCTCTTTGATCTCCTGCACTGAACAGCCAGAAAAAGATACAAAGTTTCTAAAACATAATTGGCTTTTAGCAGAGAGCCCAGAATATGTGGCAGGTGCACTTAGATATATTTGTAACTATTTAAGATATGCAAAGAAACAATTGCAACAATTTCAAATAAGCAATGAAACAATTGCAATAATTTAAGATAAGCAAAGAAACAATTGCACCAATTTAATATAAGTAGGTCTCTTGGAGAAACTGTGGCTTGCATCTTAAAGGAGAAGGAAAGGCTAAAACTAAGTAAGCTTTATCAGAAAGGTCTATATAAATACACCAGTAAACCCTCAAAGTAATGCTGCTCTGAGTCCTCTGTCAAAAGAAACACCACATTTCTTTGCTTTTATTGTGTACTCATGGGCTTCTGTATCAGACTTCCTGTTTTCATCTTAAACCTCCAGGGCACGGCCTTGAGCATGCTCAGTTTGCTCCTCTCCCCCTCCCTCCTCCCATCCCTACTGTAATCTGATCTCAGGGCTGTTAGTAAGCAGGGAGAGACTCAGGCAGGAAGTGATGTCACACCAAGCATATATGGCAGCTTCTATCCTAAACAAACAGAGACAGTGTCTAGAGCTGTTTACTCAGGTATGGTAAAGCATTCTGCAGAATAAATATAGCGTTCTAGTTTGCACTATTGTGGCTATTCTATTGGCAATAAACTGTCTTGGAGCATTCCTTCTCCTTTAAAAGACAATTCACCTTCAATAGCCAATGAATAGTGTGTAATAACACATAAAAACCACAGAAATGTGTTCAAACTTTCATAACCTGCCAAATTTTTAAAATGGACATGGTAATTAGGGGGTGTGGCCACGAAACCGTACGTGGTCAAAAATGTTCACATTGTGGCAAATCTTTTGGTTCCTTTTTCTATTTCCAAAATGAGAGGTATGGTATAAAACCATTTATTATATATAAAACTTTTAAAGTAAACTGCACTCATATTTAGTTTCCTGAGGTCAGTCACCATAAGTACAAGTCTGCCTGGTTACTATTGGATTCCAGAGGAGGAGCCTGATGGCGAATATGTTCCCCTCGTGGCTCTACCTGCGAATAGCAGTGAGGCTGTTGCCTTTAAACTTTTATCCATTAGCAGAGTTTATCTGATTCATTGAATGAAGGAACCCATGGCAGTCTCTTTCCATAAACTGCCACGGGTTCCTTCAATCTATGAATCAGATAAACTCTGCCGTAACGGATAAAAAAGTTTAAAGGCAACAGCCTCACTGCGATTAGTTTCTGATTTCTCTGTTGCAACAGGAGCTGATCTACTTTTACATTGTACGATTCCATATAGAGCTGAGAGATAGTGATGAGCGAATTTATTCAGCAGCCGTGGATTCCTGGAAAAATTCCAAATTTCACCATTTGCAAATTTTGTGAATTTGCAGCGAAAAAAAAAACGCCCATAATAAAAAACGCCAGTTGACTTTAATGCATTTGGAGAAAAAAGTCACAATGAGAATAAATTCCCATTGACTTTAAAGCATTAGGACAAAAAAAGTCGCTATAAGAAAAATGGCCATTGACCTTAATAAATATGTCTCATATAAAAACACCAATTGACTTCATTGCGTTTTGCTAAATGACGTAAATTTTTTGCATATTCGCTCATCACTACTGAGAGACTGTGAGAGGATCCACAAGGGAAAATAAGCCTGAAGGACTAACTTTCCTATATATATATATGTTGTTTCACTTAAAGGGGTTGTTCGCCTCTGAGTTAACGTTTAGTATGATATAGAGAGGGATATTCGGAGACAATTTTGCAATTGGTTTTCATTTTTTATTATTTGTGGTTATTATTATGTGTTATTTAGCTTTTTATTAGTGGTGCTTGCGAAGCAAAGCATCACTACTGTTATCTTGCAAACTTATTTTTATTCTTCTTCCGTATGAAAGTTTGGCGCGTAACTAGTCCCGCACCGTTTGTCCTAGACCCATGAATGAGGTGTCAAATCGTGCGGCTTAATCGGGAATGGGGTGGTATGACTTTTCTAAGGGGTGGGTGGTTAATTGCCCCTTGCGGGGGCAATTAACAACCCCAAAAAGTCCCATAGATTAACATTGAGGCCAACTTTTGACGGATTCTAGCGCAGAGAAGGAATCTTGTAGAAACGTTAAATTTACCACATTTGAAGAGGTTTGCGACCTGTGTCAGATGATACCCCACACGAGGGTATAAGTTTTACCCCCGGGGCAGGAGAGGTCCCCAAATTTGCCCCATTGACTTATAATGGGGAATTTATCGAATAATTACTGTAGTTTGTCGCAGACCCATGAATGAGGTGTCAAACCGTTCAGCTTATTCGGGAATGGGGTGTTGTGACTTTTCTGTCCTATTTTGGGGACCCAAAAAAGTGAGCGGAGCCGCAAACAACCAATCAGATTTTCCCTATTGACTTCAATGAGAAAATGTAAACAGCTGTAATTCTCACAGTAATAAAGCCAGAGCTCCCAAACTTGGCACCGTGGGTCACTGGGTGACTGCAGCCAAAATTTGCCTAAAGTGGGCGGAGTCTACAACAGCCAATCAAATTTCAGCCATTCAATTAAATAGGAAAAAGTTAAACTGCTGCCGCTCTTAGACGTTAATGGCAGGGTCCTCAAAGTTGGCACAGTTGGTCACTGGGGGACTGGGATTAAAATTAAGAAAAGTGGGTGGAGCCAAAACCAACCAATCAGATTTCTTTGATTGGTTTTAATGGGAAAAATTAAGAAGGCTGCCATTCTCTCAGTATTGATGTCAGGGACCTTGAATATCACAAATGTGGTCGCTGGGGGTTTCCACTTCAAGTTTAGAAAAAGTGGGCGGAGCCACCAACAACCAATCAAATTTCATTCATTGATTTTCAATAGAAAAAAATAGAAATGCTGCCATTTTTACACATTAAATGACAGCATTCCCAAACTTTGGTATGTTAGTCACTGAGTGACTGTGGTTCACAATTAGGAAAAAAAGGGGCGGGGCAACAACAGCCAATCAGATTTCAGCCTTTGACCTTAATGAAAAATGATAAACTGCTGCTATTATCACAGTTTAAATGCTAGGTGTACCAAACTCGGCTCAATTACTCACTGGGTGACTGCGGTCAAAATTTAGGAAAAGTGGGTGGAGCCAAGAACAGCCAATCAGATGTTCCCTATTGACTTCAATGAGAAAATGTAAACAGCTGTAATTCTCACAGTATCAAAGCCAGAACTCCCAAACTTGGCACCGTGCGTCACTGGGTGACTGCGGTCAAAATTTAGGAAAAGTGGGCGGAGCCGCAAACAGCCAATCAGATTTCAGCCATTGACCTTAATGAAAAATGATAAACTGCTGCTATTATCACAGTTTAAATGCTAGGTGTACCAAACTTGGCTCAATTACTCACTGGGTGACCGTGGTCAAAATTTAGGACAAGTGGGTGGAGCCAAAAACAGCCAATCAGTTTTCACCTATTGACTTCAATATAAAATTTTGGAATACCGCCGTTCTCACCGTTTTAAAACCAGAGGCCCCAAACTTGGCACTGACCATGACTAGGTAACTGGGGTTAAAATTCAGAAAAATGGGCGGAGCTTAAGACAGCCAATCAAATTTTACCTAATGCTATTCAATGGGAATATTTAAATTCCTGTCAATCTTACACTGTTAATGTAAGAGTGCTCAAACTTGGTCCATTTGGTGACTGGGTTGCAAATTTTTAAAAGTGGGCAGAGCCAAAAATAGCCAGTTTGTTTGGATTGATTTCAATGGTAAAATTTGGTTGGCTTTAAATTTCACCAGTTTAATCCGGATTCTACCGACTTTGTGTACTCTCTAGGCACCAGGGGCGACTGGGCAAGACACCCAACATATATGGGGGGCCTGAGTTTTGCCACGGCAAGCACCACTCACATTTTCTTCAGGAAATGTACCTCTCTAGTTCAGTTTGCAATTTCAAAATTACAAAATTTCAAAATCCAGATTCCCCTAGCAACCATGCATTGATTTTAATAAGAGACTGGAATATGAATAGGAGAGGCCTGAATAAAAAGTAGCCATATACAGAAAATGTGTAGCTGTACAGACAGAGGCGCAACTACAGAGGAAGCCGACCCTGTGGCTACAGAAGGGCCCAGGAGGTATAGGGGCCCCATGAGACCCTAATTCATATAGAAGTTAAAGGAGAAGGAAATGAAGCCTTATCAGAAAGGCCCACCTAAATATACCAGTAAACCTTCAAAGTAATGCTGCTCTGAGTCTTCTGTCAAAAGAAACACTGCATTTCTTTCCTTCTATTGTGTACACATGGGCTTCTGTATCAGACTTCCTGCCTTCAGCTTAAACCTCCTTGCCCCGAGCGTGAGCATGCTCAGTTTGCTCCTCTTCCCCCCCCTCCCTTCTCAGCTATAATCTGAGCCCAAAACTATAAGTGAGCAGGGAGAGACTCAGGCAGGAAGTGATGTCACACCAAACTAATATGGCAGCTGTTATCCTAAACAAACAGAGAACTTTTAAAGCTTTTTACTTGGGTATGGCAAAACATTCTACAGAATAAATCTAGTCTTATAACTTGCACTATTGCAGCTAATCTATTGGCAATAAAATGCTAGCTAGCTTTCCTTCTCCTTTAAATAAATATTGGTAAAACAGGTCAACCTCTAGACATTTTAGGGCCTGAAAAATAATTTGCTGTGGGGCCCATTAATATCTAGTTATGTCACTGCTTACAGAGCATTTCTTTTTTAGATGGGGTCAGTGACGTTTGGAAATGTCAGAAGAAAGAGGCAAATATTTCAAAAACGATAAAAAAGAAAAATTGAAGACCAATTGAACAGTTGTTTGGAATTTGCCATTTTATCACATACTAAGGGGCATATTTATCAAGTGTCGAATTTCGAATTTGAAAACTTCGAAAATTCGAATTCAGAAAGACCAACCGAAATTAAGTTGAAGGTTTTTTAGTCCGAATAGGTCGGTTTTCGATCGAATAGGTCCGTATCCCAATCGTACAATTGAAGGAATAGCGCATTCAATCGAATTCGAATCAAAGTTTTCCCCCCAAGAAACTTAGATTTTTCTAAGTCCACCAATTGACTCCAAATAGGTTCTAGGAGGTCCCCCATAGGCTAAAAACAGCAATTCGGAAGGTGTTAGATGGTGAATGGTCGAGGTCCAATTTTTAAAGAGACAGTACATGATAAATTTAGATTTCTGAAAATTCACCTCGACCTTTGATAAAATCTGCCCTTAAAAGTTAACGTAAGGTGAGCTAAGCCTTTAAGCATATCACTTGCCTATAATTTACATACAGACAACTATCTGTCACATCAGAAACTGTCAGTTTCCATTTCATCTGGTAATGCACAAGCCACACGGATCCCATTAGGTAGGAAGCTCCGGAGTGTGTGAATAAGGCAGAGGAAATGTAATGACTTGCGTTTTCACTTTCAGCTGGGTCACAGCAAACATTCCAGCATTCGAAGCTCGGAAGACGGCAATCTGAATCACATTAGCCACATGCCCACCAGATATCAAGTAAGTAGGAGGAGGGGTCATTGCAGATTTTCTGTAATTAGTTACGTGTGATTGGATTTGACTGGTTAGTGACAATGATAAACCTGAATTGCTTTATAGCTGCTTTTTATTATATACAGTAGAATCTGGCTTTTACGTTTCTCAAGGGACAGAGCAAAATGAACTTAAAATCTGGGAAAGAATGAACGAGTGCGGGACTGCAAATAAACTGCAAATAATCCGGGAAACTGTAAAACGGGGGTCTACTGTATTGCTAATTAAATGATGACGCCATGATGAACTATAAGATAATACAGAATGCGGGATGTGACGTGTAACCCTTGTTTGATTTCAGAAAATTATGAAACGCCTTATCAAGCGATACGTCCTGAAAGCTCAGATTGACAAGGAGAACGATGAAGTGAATGAAGGTGAGTTCTTCCCCCATTTGTGTTCATGGGGGAAAAAAAGGAGCCTTAGTGAAATGGTTAGAATGGAAGGGACGCTGGAATGCTGGGGGCCAAATATGATGGTAATGATACAGCTGGAAGGTTCGGGAAGTTGTAGGCTACCAACAGCTGGAAAGTGGAAATGGTGGAACATCACTAATAAAAACATCTAACAATTATTGCATAATATAGGACCAATGCCCCCCTTCCCTTTTGAAATTACCAAGGTAGAAGGGCTCAGCTCATATAATAAGACAGGGATTGGTTGAACATGTCTGTAAGTGAGTGCGAGTGGGATGGCCAGTCACAGATAAAATGTTAAATTAGAATAGTAAATCAATAATTATATCTTATTTGCTGGCTAAAATCTGTTCTCACTGTTCATTCTGCACAACGTGCAATTGTATCATATTGCTCTCTGAGATCATGGTACAGCACTCAGGCTTGGGACCTCCATTCCTTTCTATCTTTCTCTCATTGGTCTTTGTTCTTCACATGGGTTCCTCAACCAGCCCAACCTCTACCAACCATGGCCAATTGCCTTAATTGACTGGACAGTTGCCTGATGTGCAGCACCAGCCCCAGCAGATGCCCAGCCTACAGCCAAGGTGCTCTCCTGTGAACACAACTTGCCCTTTATCTAACTGACACCCCAATATGGAATAAAATGCACAGGTTGAGTGAGTGAAATGCAAAGAAAGGAGTGTATACTTATATGTATATTATTGTGGGTGCAAAGGAACATGCCGCTTTCCTTAGGTCAATTATGACCAGAACAAAACAAAACACATTCTACATTGACTGAGGTGTGTATTGGACTATTTTAAATTTTATGGCAACCAATGTGATATTTGCTTTTAAATAGGTAACAGTAAATTGTACCTGCTAATTGGTGGCTGTAGGTGACAAGGCTTGGAGCAAACATTGAACCCTTTGTTACATAAACTCACCTCCCTCTTAGCTGTCCCCTTTTATTCTTTGATAGCAGGGTTGGAACTAGTGGTGGGCAGAAGAGGCACCTGCCTAGGGCGTAATGATGTGTGGGCGCTGAGCAGGTGCTTGTTCAAGGGTCTTCTGCCTATACCTAGTCCGAATTCACTCCCCTCTTGCCTCTCTCCATTGTCATTCTCACCTTTCTACCTCCCTCCCCTCTGATGCTCACTGCCCCTGCCCTTCCTCTTTCCTCTTCGTTGCTTTCCCCCTCCGTTATGGCGAATGTGCACTTGAGCTTGCACACCGGGGGGCGGGGATAGCCGACTAGGTTGCCTAGGGCATCCGGTTGGCTCGGCCCTGTTTGGTAAAGCATAAGATGCTTATTAGCTACCCCTCAGGGCTAGATATCTAACCCGGTTGTCCCTAGGCACAACCACATGCTCCCCCTTCACAACCATCACCACTAGAACACATGCAAGCCTTCAAGTTCCATATTTCATTCCTCCTGCATCTGGGGACTGGCCGTAAATGACTGTCAATATTCTATGTTGGTAGTTCTCTCCCGTGTTCACCTTTAAAATCTTCATTCTCCAGTATTTTCCCAGCCTTCCCCTTCCAATCTCATGGAGATTCCTCCGCCAGACTATTTCAGTGATGTCAAGTACTGATTTTACTTGACCCAATAAAACTAGTGAGATGTGGGAATTCTTCATGATTTTCTTGTTCCTTACACTGTTTCTCCCATTATCTCAAACATTCTACATTTCATTCTCTTTTCTTCAGGGGAATTAAAGGAGATCAAGCAGGACATTTCCAGCCTGCGCTACGAGCTTCTCGAAGAAAAGTCCCACAACACGGAAGACTTGGCCAAGCTTATTAGAAAACTCGGGGAGAGACTGGAAATAGAGCCTGAAGAAGAACAGAACAAGGGATGATGGACGTGGTCACTACAAAAAAAAACCCTTCACCAACTGTGTGTAATCAGCATTTCACATCCCATCATTATTTTTATAATTACTTCCAAACAGCAGCATTTATCTGAAATATCAAGGGTCATAGATAAACTGTGGATTTATTTCTTCATTACCAAAGACTGAAGCTCAGCCACTCATATTATGTATTTGATTTATTGCATATTATTATTGAAATGATAACATTCATCGGGTTCAATCGGGAACAATGGGGGTCATTTATCAACACTGGGCGAATTAGCCCATGGGCAGTAACCCATGGCAACCAATCAAATCGCTGCATTCATTGTTCTACTTGCAGGTGGCTTTAAAAAGTTAATGACTGATTGGTTGCTATAGGTAACTGCCCACGGGCAAATTTGCCCAGTGTTGATAAATGAGCCCCAATGTATTTAAAGAAGAAAACATGGCTCTGCTTGCTTAGCTTAACCAGGCTATAATCTATTTTAGACCCATCCCCGATTGCCCTAAACATTTTGATTCCATTCAAAAGCTGCCTCCCCACACTTGCTTTCTTGCCTCACACTCAGAGATTTAGACCGACTGCACTAGAGATTTTCTGGACGTTGTTTTCACCCTGACGGAAGCAGCGACGAAAGCGATCCAGTCATTTCTTTCCTATGAATCTTTAAGAGGGAAGCAGTTAAGAATGGACTTACTGCTAGTGATGGGCGAATTTATTCGCCAGGCGCGAATTCGCGGCGAATTTGCGTGATTCGCCGTCAGCGAATAAATTCGCGAAACGCCCGCAAAAATTTGCGGAAAAAAAACGGGCCTTTTTGCGAATTTCGCAAATTTTTTGCCGTTTCGCGAATTTCGTGTGAAATTCGCGAATTTTTCGGCGAAGCGAAACTTCACAAATTCGCCCATCACTACTTACTGCCAATTCAACTTTAAATTCAGGATTGGGGTTCAAAAACCACAAGTGAAAGAAAACTATATTCACAAGCCTTCTGTCTATCAACCATTCAACCTGTTTATGAATAGGAAATAAAGGAGTGAAGGTTTCCCCAGGGACTAACACATTTATAAATAACATTTCTCCTTACTGGCTGCTTTGTAGGCCTATAAATACCATATAACACCCTCTTGGTAATTCACACAGTCCTACACTTAATTCATATAAAAAGATATCAGTGTGTGGTGCTTACAGTAGTAGGCGTATCTGTGTTTGTGCTGTTAGGCAGATATATACATAATCACAAGTTTATCTAAACTGGGAAGGTGCAATTGCAGACAGAGCTGCCATCAAGAGGGGACAGACAGGGACTTAGTTAAAGTGAAGGGTCTGGACTGCTGTAAAAGGGACAGGGATTCGGATTTGGACAAATCAGGGTAAAGATTAAGCAAAGTTAATGGCAGGATTCAAGGCTCCAGTGGGCTTTGGGTCGTCTGCACAGACCTGGACTGGCAATCTCTGGGTTCTGGCAAATGCCAGAGGGCTGCTGTAAGTTGTCGTATGCTGGCCATAGATGCAAAGATCCGATCGTACGAATCATCATACGATCGGACTTTCCCATCTTCCCACCACTAACCATTCAGATCAAAGTCTTACCAGTCAGATCAAATAAAGTAGTTAAAGAACAGATCAGCAATGTTCTGCCCCTGACAGCAATCGTACGATATCTATGTCCAACCAAAGCTAGTGACAGTCTCCCACTGAAAATCGTACGATCGGCAATACACGCAGAGATATTATCGGCAGCCTGAAGAAATTTTCTAACCTGTCCGATCGACCAAACGACCGATCTCCGCCGGACGAAAAATGTCAGGACTCTCCACACACGTTCCGAAAATCGTACGAATCCTCGATTTGTACGATCAGATCTTTGCGTCTATGGCCAGCTTTAGACAGTCACTATTTAATGGGTTAGTGGGGGGCTGTTTGAGCCTCTGTGTACTTGAAATGTCAGGGCCTTTTTTGATTCTCACTAAATCACTGGCAAATGGACTGTTCAAATGGAACTTGGCCTTGGGGAGCCCAGCTGGCAAATCTGGCCCTGGCAGGAATGGGGTGTTGCCATGCAGGGCTTAATTGTTCTTTATGAAAATTAGGGATGCACTGAATCCACTATTTTGGATTCGACCAAACCCCCAAATTCTTCATGAAAGATTTGGGCCGAATACAGAACCGATTCCTAATTTGGATATGCAAAAGGCTGAATCATAAATAAGGTCTGATTTTGATAAATAAGGCCCTGTTCAGGCTGCCATAAGGGTAGGTCATTGGCCAAACTAGTTATAAGTAGGGATGCACCGAATCCACTATTTTGGATTCGGCCGAACCCCCGAATCCTTTGTGAAAAATTTGGCCGAATACCGAACCGAATCCGAACCCTAATTTGCATATGCAAATTAGGGGTGGGAAGTGAAAAATAATTTAACTTCCTTGTTTTGTGACGAAAAGTCACGCAATTTCCCTCCCCACCCCTAATTTGCATATGCAAATTAGGATTCGGTTCGGCCGGGCAGAAGGATTCGGCCGAATCCGAATCCTGCTGAAAAAGGCCGAATCCTGGCCGAATCCCGAACCGAATCCTGGATTCGGTGCATCCCTAGTTATATGGTCCCTTCTCACTCTCAACCTCCAGCAGGAGCACCATTTCCTGGCCCAGGGCCACCAACCAGAGGAACATTTTAGGCCCATCTCCCCCCTTCACATGCATGGAGCACAACTTCAGCTAACCTACCCTCATGTGTGATCACGCACAGTTCATGAACCACCGTCTGCTTATCATATGTCACTCTTAAAACTACTTACAAATATATCAAAGGCACCAGTAATAAAATGACATCATGAATTGAGATGGAGCACACTTTATTGGTGCTCCAATTGCAGTTATTTAGCAAAAATGCATACCATATTAAATGGGAATTTTAAATTAAACCAGAGTATACAGTACATTTTCTGTAAGGAAATTGTCAGGAGAAAGAAAGAGGCTGCTCTGATGTTCTTCTGCTTAGGAAAAAGAATTAGAAACCTTTCTCACAGCAGAAAAACATCAGAGCAGCCTCTTTCTCCTGACAACTTCCTTGACTACTTGGTGGTCAGACTGGTCAGAAACTGACCAGCAGGTGGCGCTTTTGTAACAAAATTCATTTATATTAACAGCACATGTATCCCTTAATATCTTGGAATAAAAAGAAAATAAATAATGAATGTAAATGACAAAAGTGCTTAGAATAACACCCTCATCAATTTTCCATTCACTTATTTTACTTATCATTTAAAGGGTCACCATATCATCACCTTTTTCCACAAAGAATTGTGCTTAGTACAGGGTAATAACTGCAATAGCCTAGATTTAGGGTTTTTTTTAATCAAAATCCAAATTTATCTTAGTTTCTAAAAATATACTCCAACCAAATCCGCATGAAAAAATTCCAGTGCTCGCAAAAATTTGGAAAAATAGTGAATATTGCACGAAAATTAGAATCGTGCTAATTTTTTTCAGGTTTTCCGCCCGAAAACTCTGTTTTTTTTTCATTTTTTGGACTGAAAACTAGGAAATCTGCAAATTTTTGCAAGAACCCAGTGCAAATCAGGATATCTTTTGGACCTGGGCATGTCTGAGATCCTGGATTTTCAGATTCCGACTTTTTCCATCCTCTGGGTATAATAAATCCAAAAAAATGCAATCTTTTTTTACTTAAAATTCAGATTTTTTTGCATTCAGACATAAATAAATAACCCCCTTATTGTACAGGTATGTGACCCGTTATCCAGAAAGCTCTGAATTACCGAAAGGTCATCTCTCATAGACTCCATTTTAACCAAATAATACAAATTTTAAAAAAGAATTTCCTTTTTCTCTGTAATAATAAAACAGTACCTTGTACATGATCCACACTAAGAAATAATCCATCTTTATTGGAGGCAAACCCAGCCTAAAGGGATCCTGTCATCGGAAAACATGTTTTTTTCAAAATACATCAGTTAATAGTGCTGCTCCAGCAGAATTCTGCACTGAAATCCATTTCTCAAAAGAGCAAGTAGATTTTTTTCTATTCAATTTTGAAATCTGAATAGGACTAGACATATTGTCAATTTCCCAGCTTCCCCTGTCACGTAACTTATGCCTGCACTTTAGGAGAGAAATGCTTTCTGGCAGGCTGCTGTTTTTCCTTCTCAATGTAACTGAATGTGTCTCAGTGAGACATGGGTTTTTACTATTGAGTTTTGTTCTTAGATCTACCAGGCAGCTGCTATCTTGTGTTAGGGAGCTGCTATCTGGTTACCTTCCCATTGTTCTGTTGTTTGGCTGCTGGGGGGAAAAGGGAGCGGGGTAATATCACTCCAACTTGCAGTACAGCAGTAAAGAGTGATTGAAGTTTATCAGAGCACAAGTCACATGACTGGGGCAGCTGGGAAACTAACAATATGTCTAGCCCCATGTCAGATTTCAAAATTGAATATAAAAAAATCTGTTTCATCTTTTGAGAAATGGATTTAAGTGCATAATTCTGCTGGAGCTGCACTATTAACTGATTCATTTTGGAAAAAAACATTTTTTCCCATGACAGTATCCCTTTAATGTTTGCATGATTTTCTAGTAGACTTAAGGTATGAAGATACAAATTACAGAAAGATCCATTATTTGGAAAGCCCCAGGACCCGAGCATTCTGGATAACAGATCCCATATCTGTATTTTTCTAGCAGTTTATTTAAAAAAAAACCTTGAGAGAAGCTACTCCTGTTAAAAGGGCAATTTAATTCCTGGTTCAGACCAGTCATGCCCCCTGTGATTGGACTGCTAGGTCACACCCATTATGACTTTTTGTAATGGGATTAGAAATTGGAGCCCTGTAGGAGAAATAGGAGTAAATTCGCAAAAGGGTGAATTTTTGCCTCGGAAAGGCTCAGCCACACTTCGAAAATTTTCATCAGACTTTTTCTGCAGCTAATTCATCAAAATGCGAAGTTATGTCTCAGCAGATGAACTTCGTCAGCAAACTTTCGCTAGCGTTACTTTCTTTGTAGTGAACTTCGTTTACACACTAACATTCAGGTCAATACAGTATGAATAGTGTGGGTACATATAGTTCATATATATGTCTTGGTATTGGTGATGTTGGTGAAATTGCTTGAAGTGGCCACTTATCATTACAAATGTCAAGGAAGCAAAATAAAGACTAAAGAGATCCTCTAATGTCCTAGACATGAGCCCACCCTAAAACAAATGTGGCATGTCCCTCAAATGGTTAAAAAAAATAATAAAAAAAAATATATTTAACGGTTACAGCTTTAAAACACAATCCCACTTTAAGATATGAAAAAACTCCAGCGTTTTGTCTTTTTTTTATGACTTTTCGGCATACAGGATATGATGTCACTGACATACGATTGAGGAGGAGGAAGCTTCATGTTATCAGTTTGCCAGGTATAACCTAGTGATGGAAACTCTGGCAAAAGGGGTAACGTAATGGAAAAAGTGAATTTGCCTAGCGATAGAGCATAAAAATCACTAGCGATGAATGCTAACGGTAGTGAAATGTCCTCTACGCCTGTAAATTGGTGATGTCCCTGCGGATTGTATTTCTGGCGAATTTTCGCTAGCGATAGCCACTTCACCCTTTAGTAAATTTGCCCCATAGGGTTTGCTGCCTGCTAGTGAGACAATAAGAGGCCTATTTAGGAACATTGTCATTTTAATGGTTTTAGAGGTTTTTGAAACCAGTACAGGAGTAATGCTGTAGGTACTACTTCCATCACATCTCCAGACACATTGCCCTCATGCTCAACTCAACACACAGGGCAGCCCTGAAACTCCTAAATGTGACTTAAATTATATTAGAAAAATTATTTTACAAATCAAACAAGATTTTGCCCTCATACATAAGTCCTTAGCTCTCTAGACCCTGAGTAGAATGGTATTTAGAAGTGACCTTTTTACACAAAAGTGGCTTTGGAAGAAGCTTCAGCAGAAGCAAATATGGCACCTGCCACTCATATACACTCAATAAATTAGATGGCTATTCAAGTATGAGGGATGAATAATGCTTAAACTAATGCACAGTGACCCTTCATACCGTCCTGTATGTAATGGAAGCAGCCAAGTGCCATTTCATCGGTGCCAGAACCGCAATTCCCATGCCCCTTGGGCAACACTGAAACTGGTTTTCCTGTAGTTGCAAGACGTTCAACCAAAAGTGTTAGTGTGGAGATCTATAGCTACAGGGACAGTTGATGCATTTTGTGGGTATTTATGATTTGCCAGTAGTGATGGGCAGATTTATTCGCCAGGTGCGAATTTGCGGCGCATTTATCCATTTTGCCGCAGGCAAATTTATTTGCGAATTTGCTGAAAAAAATTGCCAGCCTCAAAAATATTTTGACGCTGGTGACAGTTTCAAGATTTTTTAGACGCCCGTGATGGTTCCGATGACAGCTCCATTTTAGACGCCGGCGATGATAAACGGTCGCCCATTGACTTTAATGGGTGCCAGCGTCAACTTTAACTCTGGCGCCCATTTTGACGACGGCGAACTAGTGATGGGCGAATTTTTCCCGAAAAATTAACAAATTTCCCACAAAATTCGCAGCACGGCGAAATATTCGTGAAACGCATTGAAGTCAATGGGCTTTTATAAATAATTTATTTGCGAATTTGCAGAAAAAATTTGCCAGCCTCAAAAATATTTTGACGCTGGTGACAGTTTCAAGATTTTTTAGACGCCCGTGATGTTTCCGATGACAGCTCCATTTTAGACGCCGGCGATGATAAACGGTCGCCCATTGACTTTAATGGGTGCCAGCGTCAACTTTAACTCTGGCGCCCATTTTGATGACGGCGAACTAGTGATGGGCGAATTTTTTCCGAAAAATTAACAAATTTCCCACAAAATTCGCAGCACGGCGAAATATTCATGAAACGCATTGAAGTCAATGGGCTTTTATAAATAATTTATTTGCGAATTTGCAGAAAAAATTTGCCAGCCTCAAAAATATTTTGACGCTGGTGACAGTTTCAAGATTTTTTAGACGCCGGTGATGGTTCCGATGACAGCTCCATTTTAGACGCCGGCGATGATAAACGGTCGCCCATTGACTTTAATGGGTGCCAGCATCAACTTTAACTCTGGCGAACTAGTGATGGGCGAATTTTTCCCGAAAAATTAACAAATTTCCCACAAAATTCGCAGCACGCCGAAATATTCGTGAAACGCATTGAAGTCAATGGGCTTTTATAAATAATTTGGACGCACATCAATTTCGACGCTCGCGACAATCGTAATATTTTGGCCAAATGCATTAAAGTTCAAGGGCGTCAAAAACTTGATGCGCGACAATGTTTATGACTATTCTAATGAGCGTCAAAATCTATTCGATGCAGCAATTTTTCTCCCGCAAATTTCCGTAGCAGTTTCGCAAATTTATTCCCCGGCGACGGAACTTGGAAATTCATCGCGAATTGGCGCCTGGTGAATTTATTCGTCCATCACTATTTGCCAGTATTGCAAGGAAAACAATTTAGCCACCTATTATGTGAATGAATGTAAACTTGATGTCAATCTTCATTCAGACATATTTTTCTTTTCTAATATTATCCTTCATGATTGTATTTTATTGAAATATGTATATATGGGAAATATAGCTTCTTTTTTCAATAAAGTATTATTTTACCAAATATCTTGAAATGTGTGACAATTTAATTGTGTGGTGCCATCTTTTGAATAATAGAATGTCACATGTAAATGTCAGGACAATTGATCAGTCAGGACTGTTTAGTATGTGAATATTTTGCTTGTTGCACAATTTGTATGATAAAAAACGTTTTATTCATGTCCCTCTAAAGCTGTTGGACCTTCATATCTCAAGAAGAAGCTCCTATATATGAGACCATCATGCTGATCAGCACATGAGCATGGCCTACAGCAATTCTGGATATTATGGAGATGACTGACCAAGATCACAAACCTTTGGCGTTACGGGGGTCAAGCTTTGTGCAACTTAAAATAAAATATGTAGAGAGGTTGCCCACAAATTAGTTTATGCGCTCTGTTCTTTATTGAAGTTTGCAGCAGCAGTGAACAAGGTTGCACCAGCCCCATGAGTTATGTATTGTACTCTACACTATATTCATTGTTCTTTGGGATCTTCTGGAATATTATATGTTCTGCTCTTGTTGGTCAGCTACTCCTGGGGAGGTTTTGTAAGGGCTGATAATGGACTGGTGGAGTTCAAAACTTTTGTAAAAACTTTTGGAAACTTTTTTCATCCTGGTGAGCATCAGTGGCTGATAATCACCAGAAATCCTCAGAAATTGAACTTATTCGGGGCATGATGCAATTCCACAAACCTTTGTCATTAATACGACCATATCTCAGTTCTGACTTAACCAAAACACTTATTCAATCTCTCATCATCTCCCCCCTTGATTACTGCAACCTACTCCTCGCAGAAAGTCGCATTTCACAACTACAATATGTTCTAAATGCTGCTGCTAGACTCATTCATTTATCTCACTCCCCAACATCAGCTGCTCCTAGGGCCACCATCAGGGGGTGCAAGTGTACCAGGCCCGGGCTTGAAGGGGGGTCCAGTGCTCTGAACTCTTAAAAGAGCTGGGCCCCCAATAACAGCACTGAAGCCCGAAGCCGTGCCATTTCCTTCTGAGGTCCTGGATGCGGAAGTGCCGAAAAGTTGAATTCTCGAATGCAGAAGTGCCGAAAAGCCTAACAGCCGAAATCCTGAAGTGGAAAAAACACCCGAAGCCATGAAAATAGCCAAAGCCGAAGTCCTGAAGCGGTGAAAAGACTCAAAGTCACGAAAACAGCCGAAGCCGAAGTCCCGAAGTGGCGAAAAGACCCGAAGTCACGAAAACAGTCGAAATTGAAGTCCTGAAGCGGTGAAAAGACCCGAAGTCACGAAAACAGCGAAAATGTAAGTTCTGAAGCAGCGAAAAGACCCAAAGTCACGAAAGGAGGCGAAGTTGAAGTCCTGAATTGAACACCAATGTGTGTGGGTTTTTTTTGTTAATCCCATGGCCACCGATGTATTATTTTAATACTCTATAGGCCCCTGGCACCAAAATTTTTTTAACTTGTAACGGGGGCCCTGGCGCCAATATTTTTTTTTTAATGTATGGCTCTTGCTAGTAATTCAAGTTCTCAGCCATTACTCATTACTATATAGCCATAGCATTACCCCCTAACATTATGATTAATGCATACTAATGACGTATACGTAGATATGGTCTTTTTTCCTGATAGGGTGGGGGATTCTTCCCATCAATCTGAGAGAAAGGAGATCAACCAATAAGGGGCAGACTGGACCCTTATAGAGAATTGCTGGTGGTCCTTATCTTCAGAGTGACATTTGTAATCATCTGAACATTTTTTCCCCACTGCGTTAGTATTTGTCCAAGCCTGAGAGATACTGAAGGCAGGTAACTGTACCAAGAAGACTTTAGCGCAACTTAAAGCAGAAGTTAAAAACACAGCAAGGGGGGGGGTACTTTGAGAGTAAGCTCATAAAGCTGAAGGTAAAGACTCTGGTGTGGGATGTAAAGATTAAATCCAAACTCATGCAGACCTAACTACCAATCCAAAATCTTGAGAAAGTGGCTTTAGGGACCAAAAAAATGGCTTAGAACCAGATATGAATTATTAAATTACTCTGTTCTATTGTAGTAAAGCGATTTTACATGTTTGGGGGGGGAGGGGGTTCATGGACAGTGAGACACCAATCAGAATGTTGATATACAAATGTCTATTAAGGAAGAATTGATTTAAGTATTTAAAGTTCTATCATACCTCCCAACATTTTGGAAATAGAAAGAGGGACAAAAAGACATGGCGTGCTCCGTGCAGCAATTTTTTGACCACACCTATTTGTGTGGCTACACCCCCTAATTATCATGTCCTTTTTACAAAATTTGGCAGGTTATGAAAGATTGAACACTTTCTTTGGTTTTCATTTGTTATTACAGTCTTGCTAATGAAGGTGAATTGCCCTTTAAGCTAAGATCTCCCAAGAGACCTGCTTATCTTATATTGTTATAAAAGTGTCTAAGGATCTATTCTGGGCTCTCTGCCAACAGCCAATTAAGTTAGAAACTTTGTATCTTTTTTCTGGCTGCTCAGTGCAGGAGATCAAAGAGAAAGTCGGTACATTTCAGTAACAAACGTGGGACTGCGGGCTGAGCTGTCAAAATCGGGACTGTCCCACGAAAAACGGAACAGTTGTGAGGTATGAGTTCTATTGATCACCACTGTTTGCCAGAGGAGAACTCTGTAGAATTATTCTCTTAGGATGATTCCTGTCTGTTCACCTATTCATAAATGTACTGTAACTCTTTATGTTACTGGGCCCTCATCAACTAAATTCTGTTTCAAAGTAGTAGTCCAAAACGCACTGCTAATTCAATTTAGGATAGTGCAACTTTCCCCGATCAGATCACCAGTATCCTGATATATAATAGACTTTACATTCTTGAAAATTGAGGAGAGAACTCAAAAGGCATATTATTGCTGTGAATGTTCTTTTATTGCCGACTACTAGTACACGACATGTTTCGGGCCTGTGTGCCCTTTATCAAGTGTAACATGAAAACAGAACGTGCAGGCTTTTTAAACACACCCCTTCCATCCCCCACTAGTGTTTAAGTGAATAATTGAACCAAAAAAAGGGTATGTGTAGAATCCATTATTTTCCAGTCCATATGCAAATGTCAATATGTGCCAGTCTTTCAGTCTGAATTGGGTGAATTGTCGCCCACAACCGATTCGCACACATTGCACCACTTCGCCAGGCACAAATTCACTACGCTAATTCACTAAAATGTGAAGTTGTGCCCTGGGAGCTGAACGCTGGTAACTTTTCACTAGCGTTACTTCGGCATCGCGAGCATTTCATAGTGAAGATTCATTTGTGCCTAGCAAAAATTCGCTAGTGATCTTGCGCTTAGATCAATTTGCATACGGCGGGTAATTTAAAGTTGTATGGACGTCTTTATTATAAATGTTGGTGCAAATGCTTGAAGTCCAGGGAACCTTAATAAAGACAAGAGAATTTATAGATTGCCCTACACACGAGCCCACTGTAAAATGAATGTTCCATATGTTATGAAATGTCCCCAAAAAAAGTTTGTTAGGACTTTTGCAGGCAATCCTTCTTCAAAAAAGGAAAAGTCGCCAGCGTTTTTTGGAACTTCAATGCATTTTCGTCACACAGGATATGATGTAAGTGACAGAAGATTGAGGAAGATTGAGCTTGTTTTAAGCACTTCGCCTGGTCTGAGGTGGTGAAGTCAACTCTGGTGAAAGAGCTAACGTCAGTAAAATCTGCACTCTAGTGAATTTGCGGAGAAACGATCGTTCGCCAGATTGAAAAGTCGCCTGGTGATAGAGTGCGAATGGCCGCTAGTGACTGTCCCGTTCATTTTGATCCTAGCACCACTGGGCACAAATCCTTTTACTCCCAGAGTAGAATACCAGGACTCGCACCTCTTTCAGACATGTCAACTCACCTGATTTAACTTCCCCCCAGGAAGAGCCCAGTCTCCCACTGAACCACAATTAGAGTCCCCAGAACCCTCAGAAGCAGTTGGAGCAGGGGGCACTGTTGGGGTTTGTAGCCTGGGTGGAATTGGGCCCAGGGCTGGATTTACATAGTGGGCACCCCTGTCCCCTCCCGTTCATTTGTGCACATGTTCAAATTTTCATCATCATATCGGGAGCACTGGGGATTAGCTCATGGGAAATTAAAAAAACGATTGTATCTCATGATCAGTCCAGAGCTTCCTAACCAATTCAGGTGTGGTTGTGCAGCATGCCGCCCCTAAAATCCTGCCGCCCTACGCCTGGGCCTTGGTGGCCTTTCCTCAAATCTGGGCCTGATTGGGCATGACTGGGGGCAGAGCATTTTTGATATCTACTCCATGATGCGATCTAAGAATCTCTTTATTTTCATATTTGGAGTATTATTTTTTGATTACTTTTTGATAACATTTGCTTTATAATATTTTGCAATTTATGTTTTTCATTAATGTGTTTTGGTCCCTTTAAAATCTTTGGCTGGGATCAATGAGTAAAGCTGGAAATGATGGTCTAAATAAAGATTTTTAACTAATACTTTTTTGGTCTGATCTGCATGTTGGTTCATGAGTGCCCTATACCTTCTAGTGTGGCCAAGACACACCTTGATCTAAAGGGATCCGGGTTGGCATCTGATCATATACACATCCAACAATGCTTGGCTTAACAATGCTAAATACAGTATTGGTGGCACATTGGAACCTTCAGGAATAGATCTAGCTTGAGCCTGTCACTGCTGTGCTCTGCACCCTGCCCTTGATTGCACAGAGAGCAGATAGTTCTGCGCAACAGCTAAGGAAAAGTGTTTTGTTTATGGGTCTCTAATGGTCACGATTCTACAGCTCTTAACCCTAGTGCACTTGAATCTATCCATTAGAGGCTGAATAGTAGAAAGAATTTATCATTAAAAAAGCACCTTCAAAATTAAAGTGCAGATTTCAATGAAACCTTTATACTGATACACTGAGAGTGTATTCCCTGAAAATCCTGTTTATTCTTGTGCAAAGTTCAGTTTGTCCTTCTGTAACATTTCCATCTGAACATTGTGTTATGCTCCTGCCCTAAGAATTTCCTACATATTGTGGCTGCCTTACTGCTCTCAGCGGGACTTATTGCTTTTAATACAATTACACTCAGCAACAAGACCAGTATTTCACTTTTCTGGACTGTGCAGTGTCACTTGGAGATCAGAGTTTGTTGGGGAAATATTAACAGCAGATAAGGGCAATAGTTTTAGTTTCCAATAATCCGCATTGGTTTCTGCATTATCAGACTATATAATTATAAGACTGTATAATTAGACTTAAAGGGGTTGTTCATCTTCAAGCAACTAGTTGTTTTCAAATAGATTACCAGAAATAACGACTTTTTCCAATGACGTTCTATTTTCTATGTGTCACCATTTTTCTAATATTGAAGTGTAAAGTGTCATTTTTCACCTTCTGAAGCAGGGGGGAAGGGGGGTCGCCGACCCTGTAAACTGTTCTAAATGGATACATTTAGTTGATACATTTCTTATCTTTGCATAATCTCTTGGTTTCATTACAGGCAGCTGTTAGAATTGATACAATAGTTGCTAATACTCCAGAGATGCTGCTGAGAAATCGATCAACTCAATGTTGCAAAACTGTAACAGTTCAGAATCTGCACCTGAATCACTGAGCTGCCAGACTCAAACACCAGAGACAAGAACATTCAACTTTAAACTTTGATTTTGGAAAAATAGTAAAAATAAATAATGGAAAGTAATTGAAAAAAAAGTCTTTATTTCTGGGGAACAATCTGAAAACAACTGAATTGAAAAAAGTGTTTTGAAGGTGAATAGCCCCTTTAAAGGAACAGTTCAGTGTGAAAATAAAAACTGGGTAAATAGATAGGCTGTGCAGAATAAAAAATGTTTCTAATATAGTTAGTTAGGCAAAAATGTAATGTATAAAGGCTGGAGTGACTGGATGTGTAACATAATAGCCAGAACACTACTTCCTGCTTTTCAATTCTCTTGCTTTCCACTGATTGGTTACCGGGCAGTAACCAATCATTGGGGGGGGGCAAATGGGTCATAATTGTTGCTTTTGAATCTGAGCTGAATGCAGAGAATCAATTGCAAACTCACTGAACAGTTATGTCCCCCCTATAGTCACTGACTAACTCAGAGTTAGAGAGCTGAAAAGCAGGAAGTAGTGTTCTGGCTATTATGTTAGACATCCAGTCACTCCAGCCTTTATATATTACATTTTTCGCTAACTAACTATATTAGAAACATTTTTTATTTTGTACAGCCTGTTTACCCAGTTTTTATTTTCACACTGAACTGTTCCTTTAAGTGAATGCAAGGGCCCAGTAATACACTACAACAGTCATGATAATAGATAATTATTGGTTAGAAAGTTCTTATTAAAGCAGCAAATCACATGTAATGCTATTAGTTAATGAGAGATGCCTGTATTCATGGGATGTTCCCCGAGCCCATGCCAGTGTCAATAAAAAAAAAAAGTACAACGGCAATAGTGTAAAGAGACTTGTCTGGGACCCCTGGCCTTTGCAAACAGTTGGCCTGTGAAACACATCGGACTGGGATGCCAGGGACCATCAGAAAACCTTAGACCGGTTCCCCAACCCCTTCTCAAAGTGTGTGCGGCAGCGATACGGGCTTGCGAGCTGAAAAGATTTATCGTGGCTCTGACAGGCCCCAAGGGGGTGCAGGCCCAGGAGCAGTTGTTCCCACTGCAGTTACAACACTGGGCAGACTACAGGAGGTTCTGTTTGGCAGTACACCTGGTTTTTATACAACCAAAACTTACCTCCAAGCCACAAATCCAAAACTAAGCACCTGCTTTAAAGGAAAACTATACCCCTCAAACAATGTAGGTCTCTATTAAAAGATACTGAGTAAAACAGCTCATGTGTAAAACCCTGCTTCATGTAAATGAACCATTATCATAATAATATACTTTTTTATTAGTATGTGCCATTAGGTAATCATAAATAGAAAATTGCCATTTTAAAAAATAAGGGCCGCCCCCTGAGATCGTACGATTCACTGTGCACACATACAAACCACGTGTAAGGTCACATGAGCCAATTAACAGACAGAGTTCTGCCTTTTGCTTCCTCACTTCTTCCTGTTACAGTTAGTGTTGTAGTATTTCTGGTCAGGTGATCTCTGAGGCAGCACAGATAGAGTCACGAAATGGTGGTTCAAGGCAAGAGATGTAAAAGGGCAATATTTATGTAAATATATATTCCAGTTTGGTAAGATTCTTTAATATGTCATTCAATTTGATATAAACTATCTGTTGCTTAAGTATTCATTTTGGGGGTATAGTTTTCCTTTAAGGAACACTGGGAGCAACATGCAAGGGGTTGGTAAACAACATGTTGCTAGTAAGCCACCTGGTCGGGGATCACTGGCTTAGACCATAGATTCACTGTCCAAACTGGTTTTACTCCTCACTCTTTATACGCCTACTATCTTTTCTTTACATTTGATACTTTTTTCTTCCCTTTTGCCATGCAGAATGAGGGGATGACTGAGAAACAGACTAAATGAGTTCTTACCTGTCTAGAGTGGAGCAGACTCAGCTACTTCATTTAGCAGGATCAATAATGTCATTTACTTTGAGCTCATGAATGCTGATAAATTTGGCATAATGCATAGACATGTGCTGTACAAGTTTGAGCCTCATAGATAAATTAACAAACTCTCCTCTGTGAATTGACTTTTTAATTCAACTTTTTGCAGCTGTGTAAGAGATTATGCACCTCGCTCTGCTGTAAATGATAAGGATATTAGAAGTCACTGAGGGGTTGTTCTGTGACCATATAAATTCACAGGCTGCAGTTATACAGGGAACTCTGAGTATCACTCATGTATTATAAGGGATAATGTACCCCCTACTGTAAATGATAAGGATATTAGAAGTCACTGAGTGGTTCTGTGACCATATAAAGGCACAAGGCTGCAGGCTGAGTTATACAGGGAACTCTGAGTATCACTCATGTATTATAAGGGATAGTGTACCCCCTACTGTAAATGATAAGGATAATAGAAGTCACTGAGGGGTTCTGTGACCATATAAAAGGCACAAGGCTGCAGGCTGAGTTATACAGGGAACTCTGAGTATCATTTGTGTATTATAAGGGATAGTGTACCCCCTACTGTAAATGATAAGGATATTAGATGTCACTGAGGGGTTCTGTGACCATATAAAGGCACAAGGCTGCAGGCTGAGTTATACAGGGAACTCTGAGTATCACTCGTGTATTATAAGGGATAATGTACTCCCTACTGTAAATGATAAGGATATTAGAAGTCACTGAGGGGTTCTGTGACCATATAAAGGCACAAGGCTGCAGGCTGAGTTATACAGGGATCTCTGAGTATCACTTGTGTATTATAAGGGATAGTGTACCCCCTACTGTAAATGATAAGGATATTAGAAGTCACTGAGGGGTTCTGTGACCATATAAAGGCACAAGGCTGCAGGCTGAGTTATACAGGGAACTCTGAGTATCACTCGTGTATTATAAGGGATAATGTACCCCCTACTGTAAATAATAAGGATATTAGAAGTCACTGAGGGGTTCTGTCACCATATAAAGGCACAAGGCTGCAGGCTGAGTTATGAGTCATAAGGGATAGTGAATCCCCTACTGTAAGTTATAGAATTATTTGAAGTTACTAAGGAGTTTCCCTTTATATTTGTCTCTCCCTGACATAAGAGAGTAATAAATAACAATAATACAATTTAAACCAGGCCTTAGTTACACATATAGATGTACTGCTTTATATGGCAACAAGAAGTGTCGGGGAGGCACTGGATATCCTTTAATGTTTGTGAGAAGCTGACAAAACGTGTTCTTTAGTGTAATTTTAGTGATTAAAGTGACAGGCTTTGTGGGAATCTTAAACTTTTGACTCTGATTATCAGATTTTATCCATGTATAATCCAACCCTTCACAGTGACTGAGAGTTGCTCCAGAATTTGGCTTTGGGTATTATAAAAACATTTCTGCTCTTGAATGTCTGGCTTGAGATGCAAGAACTTTGTCTACACAGATCCCGCAGCATCTCTGAGGCTCTTAATGACAGGCCAGTTTTAAACCTCACATGGCAAATTCTTGGGCAGATATCATCGTTGAATTAATCATTTGAACCCAGAAATTGTTTAGCGACCTCTTCCGACAGTGGAAGATTTGCTAATTTTATAGTTTGTGCCAGTGTGCAGTGAATGTAATAAACCTTCTTACTGAAAAAAGTTGTTATGTTTAAAGATTACGATACCTTCAAGCACCTCTTAAAAGTGAGCAATGCACAATTAAAATTTGCAATGCAATAATAGTTTAAGGAAGAATTTTACATTTCGAAATGCAAATTTTTATTTGTGCAAATTGTTTTGCTCTTTGTGACTTTTTTTACATTCCCTCATAAGCCCTAAAATCTCTCTCTCTCTCTCTCTCTCTCTCTCTCTCTCTGCAGGTATTTTACAACTGCCATCTTCACTGGGAAGAGCAGAGCAAGCCCCCAACCAATTGTCCTTGGCCATCAGAGGTGGTATCTCCTCATAAATATGTCCCCAGCCCAAACCATGTCTGTTGGGCTATACCGATGTTATAACTACTTCACCACTCTGGAAATATCCAGTTCTCTGTGGTCCTCAGGTTGTTGTTACCACTCTGGAAATATCCAGTTCCATATAGTCCTCATGTTACCACTCTGGGAATATCCAGTTCCCTATGGTCCTCAGGTTGTTGTTACCACTCTGGGAATATCCAGTTCTCTATGGTCCTCAGGTTGTTGTTACCACTCTGGGAATATCCAGTTCTCTATGGTCCTCAGGTTGTTGTTACCACTCTGGGAATATCCAGTTCTCTATGGTCCTCAGGTTGTTGTTACCACTCTGGGAATATCCAGTTCTCTATGGTCCTCAGGTTGTTGTTACCACTCTGGGAATATCCAGTTCTCTATGGTCCTCAGGTTGTTGTTACCACTCTGGGAATATCCAGTTCTCTATGGTCCTCAGGTTGTCGTTACCACTCTGGGAATATCCAGTTCCCTATGGTCCTCAGGTTGTTGTTATCACTCTGGAAATATCCAGTTTCCTATGGTCCTCAGGTTGTTGTTAACACTCTGAGAATAGTCAGTTCCCGGTGGTCCTCAGGTTGTTGTTATCACTCTGGGCATATCCAGTTCTCTATGGTCCTCAGGTTGTTGTTACCACTCTGGGAATATCCAGTTCGCTATGGTCCTCAGGTTGTTGTTACCACTCTGGGAATATCCAGTTCTCTATGGTCCTCAGGTTGTTGTTACCACTCTGGGAATATCCAGTTCCCTATGGTCCTCAGGTTGTTGTTACCACTCTGGAAATATCCAGTTTCCTATGGTCCTCAGATTGTTGTTACCACTCTGGGAATATCCAGTTCTCTATGGTCCTCAGGTTGTTGTTACCACTCTGGAAATATCCAGTTCCATATAGTCCTCATGTTACCACTCTGGGAATATCCAGTTCCCTATGGTCCTCAGGTTGTTGTTATCACTCTGGAAATATCCAGTTCCCTATGGTCCTCAGGTTGTTGTTACCACTCTGGGAATATCCAGTTCTCTATGGTCCTCAGGTTGTTGTTACCACTCTGGAAATATCCAGTTTCCTATGGTCCTCAGATTGTTGTTACCACTCTGGGAATATCCAGTTCTCTATGGTCCTCAGGTTGTTGTTACCACTCTGGAAATATCCAGTTCCATATAGTCCTCATGTTACCACTCTGGGAATATCCAGTTCCCTATGGTCCTCAGGTTGTTGTTATCACTCTGGAAATATCCAGTTCCCTATGGTCCTCAGGTTGTTGTTACCACTCTGGGAATATCCAGTTCTCTATGGTCCTCAGGTTGTTGTTACCACTCTGGGAATATCCAGTTCTCTGTGGTCCTCAGGTTGTTGTTACCACTCTGGAAATATCCAGTTCCATATAGTCCTCATGTTACCACTCTGGGAATATCCAGTTCCCTATGGTCCTCAGGTTGTTGTTACCACTCTGGGAATATCCAGTTCTCTATGGTCCTCAGGTTGTTGTTACCACTCTGGGAATATCCAGTTCCCTATGGTCCTCAGATTGTTGTTATCACTCTGGAAATATCCAGTTTCCTATGGTCCTCAGGTTGTTGTTACCACTCTGGGAATATCCAGTTCTCTATGGTCCTCAGGTTGTTGTTACCACTCTGGGAATATCCAGTTTCCTATGGTCCTCAGATTGTTGTTACCACTCTGGGAATATCCAGTTCTCTATGGTCCTCAGGTTGTTGTTACCACTCTGGGAATATCCAGTTCTCTATGGTCCTCAGGTTGTTGTTACCACTCTGGAAATATCCAGTTTCCTATGGTCCTCAGGTTGTTGTTACAACTCTGGGAATATCCAGTTCCCTATGGTCCTTAGGTTGTTGTTACCACTCTGGAAATATCCAGTTCTCTATGGTCCTCAGGTTGTTGTTACCACTCTGGGAATATCCAGTTCTCTATGGTCCTCAGGTTGTTGTTACCACTCTGGGAATATCCAGTTCTCTATGGTCCTCAGGTTGTTGTTACCACTTTGGGAATATCCAGTTCTCAATGGTCCTTAAGTTGTTGTTACCACTCTAGGAATATCCAGTTCCCTATCGTCCTCAAGTTGTTGTTACCACTCTAGGAATATCCAGTTCCCTATGGTCCTCAGATTGTTGTTATCACTCTGGAAATATCCAGTTTCCTATGGTCCTCAGGTTGTTGTTACCACTCTGGGAATATCCAGTTCTCTATGGTCCTCAGGTTGTTGTTACCACTCTGGGAATATCCAGTTTCCTATGGTCCTCAGATTGTTGTTACCACTCTGGGAATATCCAGTTCTCTATGGTCCTCAGGTTGTTGTTACCACTCTGGGAATATCCAGTTCTCTATGGTCCTCAGGTTGTTGTTACCACTCTGGAAATATCCAGTTTCCTATGGTCCTCAGGTTGTTGTTACAACTCTGGGAATATCCAGTTCCCTATGGTCCTTAGGTTGTTGTTACCACTCTGGAAATATCCAGTTCTCTATAGTCCTCAGATTGTTGTTACCACTCTGGAAATATCCAGTTCCCTATGGTCCTTAGGTTGTTGTTACCACTCTGGAAATATCCAGTTCTCTATGGTCCTCAGATTGTTGTTAACACTCTGAGAATAGTCAGTTCCCAGTGGTCCTCAGGTTGTTGTTAGCACTCTGGGCATATCCAGTTGCCTATGGTCCTCAGGTTGTTGTTACCACTCTGAGTTGTTGGGATTGGAGTGCAGGGAGCAATACTGTAATAGAAATGGAAGGTCATGAGATGGAATGAGATAGATACAGTTTTGAGATGGAAACAAGTTTTGCAATTACAGAAATTTAATTTTCTCACCCATTCACAATTGTTATTACAACTGCAAACTATGTGAAAGTTAAATATTCTGCAAAAAAAAAAAAGTTAACCAACAGTGCAGCATTTCCTCCAGTGATTTGCCTTGCTTGTCCTAATAAGATGCAATACCACGCCTTTGCATTACCTCTTGCTTGCTGTTTCTATGGCGATGGGTGGCGAGGGCAGCGTGACACAAGTCAAAACCTCTCCGATTTTTTCAGTCCTTCTTCTCGGAAGTGTCTAGTTAACATCGTAACAGTGATATTGCCTGGACACAAACAAAACACATTCAAATAAGAATAAATAAGAATATGGGCATTCAGCCTTCCTTGAATTTGCTAACAGAAAGTAATTCTCTGGTGCAGTATATCAGGATTATCCATTCATATTTGTGTCAGGTCATTTCAATGTTTTACACCTATGCAAATCTGTTTAGAACAACACTCACTTGAAGAGACTATTGAGTATTCAAATTGTAGGCAAATTGTATGAGACGTGATAGATCTGGCTACATCCTAAGACCTTTACTCCTTTACACTCTTCCAAGGTGGAGGAAGGTGGAGAGAGGAGAATATAATAAGGTTAGGAATTAAAGCTGCAACTCGTCTCCAACGTCAGTAGTGGCACTGGGACAGGACAATGATGTTGGGAAATAACTGGTAGTGAATGGGGTCCACCACCAGCTCATAACCTGGAGGCAACAAGTCCACCTGGGTCCTGCAGGTTTCAGCCTTGAGCATTAATAGTGGTTAGGCTTTGGGAGGTGGCAAAGCAGGGTAGATGGCATGACAAGGATATGGGTGCTGCCGCCTTGACACTGCTCAATTTAATTTGACTTTGACTGTGCATCACACATATACTTATAAGCACAGGGAAGAAACATTCAGTGAAAAAAGGGCATTAACTCAAGGGATGAAAACACAACTTTGTCTCTTTATAGGTCCCTGGTGAGGCCTCATCTGGAGTATGGGGGGCAGTTTTGGATTCCAGTCCTTAAGAGGGATATAAATGAGCTGGAGAGAGTGCAGAGACTAAGTGCAACTAAACTGGTTAGAGGGAGGGAAGACTTAAATTATGAGGGGAGACTGTCAAGGTTGGGGTTGTTTTCTCTGGAAAAAAGGCGCTTGTGAGGGGACATGATTACACTTTACAAGTACATTAGAGGACATTATAGACAAATAGCAGGGGACCTTTTTACCCATAAAGTGGATCACCGTACCAGAGGCCTCCCCTTCAGACTAGAAGAAAAGAACTTTCATTTGAAGCAACGTAGGGGGTTCTTCACAGTCAGGACAGTGAGGTTGTGGAATGCACTGCCGGGTGATGTTGTGATGCTGATTCAGTTAATGACTATAAGAGGGACTTGGATAATTTCTTGGACAGACATAATATCAAAGGCTATTGTGATACTAAGCTCTATAGTTAGTATAGATATGGGTATATAGAATTTATGTGAGAGTAGGGAGGGGTGTGTGTATGGATACTGGGTTTTCATTTGGAGGGGTTGAACTTAATGGAGTTTGTCTTTTTTCAACCCGATTTAACTATGTAACTATTTAACTATGTAACTATATAACTATGTAATATGCCCCTTGTGGTGCACCTTTGTTGCTTGAAGAGTAACAACACCTTCATTTGCTTTTTTATTTTTCCATTGTATTTTATGTTATTCAGGTTCATGTTATTACCCTTATTCTTATGACATTAGTTTTCCACTTGTGTTTTTAGTCTTTCCTAAACTGCTATTATTGTTATGATCTTCCTGGCCTTAAACTCTCCTTACCATCTCCCATAGTGTTATAATCTCCCGACAAACAATGGCAACTGTGCGTTTCTTATTCATTGCTAAAGGTTTTATAAAAACAAAATATGAGACTATGGCTTCTCTCACGGGTCCCACTATAGTTAATTTGTGCCAGACAAGGTTTTTTGTTCTGTAAGATTCTTAGAAGTACAAATGCAGCCCAATAATGGTGCTAAAGGGCCAATTCCTACATGTTGTAAACATAAAACTTGAGGAGAAGACACTGAAAAAGCCTTCTTGTTCTTTGATACATCACATCTTATACTGAGCAGAGACGCTTGGGAACAATATGATGTTTGGGTGAATCACCTTAAATTGCACTAGGACACACATTCTCTTGTTCCTTTTCATTTCCTCTTTATTATTTCTGCACTTTTATTAACAATGTGGTGTCAGATTGTTCCTCTGTAGGCACAGTTTGTAAAATGCATTTAGGAACAACAGATATTAATTAGTGATGGGCGAATTTATTCACCAGGCGCAAATTCGTAGCAAATTCCCGCGATTCCCCGCTGGCAAATAAATTTGCAAAACCGCGTCTGTTTTATGGATGCCGTCGCAATTTCACCAAAAACAGATGCAGGCGCTGTTTCACGAATTTTTCGCTGTTTCGCGAATTTCGAATTTTTCGTTGAACTGAAACGCCCCAAATTCGCCCATCACTAATATTAATATAAGCCTTGAGTGCCCTGGAAGTGGCCAGAACATTCAATATCTAATTGTAAAGCTTAATCTGCTTAATCTTTTTATCTGCTTATCCCCAATTTCATTTTCTAAGCAAAGTAACATCACAATGCTTTTCTTAAAAAATGAATTTTCTGACGACTGTAGACAGCTGCCCAAAATGATCAGTAGGTGATGATGTTGTTTCAAATGAATAATGCTAGCAGTCAAAAAAAAGTTGCTCATGTCTAAAAAAGTAGAAAACAAATGACTAATCTAGATGGCAAAAGCGTTTAAAAGACCAATCTGAACAATGTTACATTCAGTACACAATGTTTCTTTTATCCGCACCTCCTAACACATCACCATTGCCAATTACAAGTCTAAAAATTATGGATATGCCGACAACTCCATAAATGACAATTTTTTTTAAATGCCCAAAAGAAAAGAAGAGTAATTAGTGTCGCATAAGCCAATATTTATAAAATATATTATAATTATTGATAATTGTACGAAAAAAATCCGAAAGCAAGATCTTATGTACAAGTTATTCTCAATTGAGAAAGCCAGTTGGATGACTGCTGAAACGTCTTCTAGAAAAAACACAGCAAGTCAAGTTGATTTGACTTATTTCTATAGATAAAAACATGGTCACTTCGGTTCATGTGTAGAGTCCAATATGACTCAACTACACCCATTTGGTTAGTTAAAAGAATACTCCTTAGTATAATTAATAGATCACATAACAAAGCGTTGCTTTTCTTATAAAATTATTTTTCTGCCGACTGTAGATAGCTGCCCAAAATGATCAGTAGGTGGCGATGTTGTTTCAAATGAGTCAAAAATAGTTGCTCATGATTTAAAAAGTAGAAAACAAATTACTAATCTAGATTGCCAATGTGTTTAGAAGACCAATTGAACAATGTTACATTCATTTGTTTCAAGGGTTTACATTTCAATTAAGCAGACCCCAGACATCTTGTATTAGAGTACACACACAGGTACCCACAGAATAAATAATAAAAGGTATTTTACACTATTGCTGCTGCATATTATCCTACAGCCTACATCAGGAGGCGAGCTGTGTTGCAGGATAAGATTCCTATGCGCAAGTTCTGAAAGATAACGAATACTCACTTAAAAAGTTTACATAAAGGAAGTCAAAAAAAAATTCAGAATTTAATAATCAGCCCTGTAGCATCAGCTTATATTATAGACCAACCTCATTTTCTGCTGGATAATTAGTGACGAGCCCTAAGCTTAGCTTCTCAACAGCTGCTCAGAGCCCACTAACAATCCAAGATGGGAAATTCATGTGACAACTTTGAAGAACTGGATTATTACTAATATAGAGATGATAAATCTTTAGGCTGGTTCAATAAATCAATAGAGAATATGACATTTATAGCCATATTGATTTTTAGGGTTTACTTCTCCAATAAGCATAACAAAAAGGACCAAATAAATGTTGCATAACTTTATTTGTAAAGCACTGTGAAGGAGCCTCAGTGCCGTACTATGCATAAAAGTACAATATATAAAAGTACAATATACAAAAGTACAATATACAATAATAACACACAGGGAGGACAAGTCACATAATAAAAGCAGTACAGAGAGCATATAAGGACACAGAGCTTAAGTGCTATGTGGTAAGAGAGGCATTGGGAAGGAGGTCCCTGCCCTGTAGAGCTTACAGTCTAAACTCTTTTTATTTTAATGAATCATTTTAGTCTCCACTAAATATAATCTTTCATTGCAAACAAGATGTCATTGTTGTCCAGTCTCTTCTGCTGTCCTGATACATAAACATGCTACAGACTTGCAAGGATGCACACGCAAGCTTAGCCAAAAATCCTTAGGGGTCTATTTATCATAATGTGTAAAACATTGGAGAAAAACATCCCCAGTCATGTTGCCTGACTTGTAGGCGGAGTCGGGCCAGGCCAGCCAGGCGCCCTAGGCAACCTGGCCGGCAGTGGCGCCGACTAGGTAGGTGCATGAGTGAAAATACGAATGCGCCAACGCTGGCGCGCATGAGTAAATAGACACTAGTGCACATGCGTGAATCAACACGGAAGCGCATGCTCGAATTTACATGGAAGCGCAAGAGCATCGACGCAGACAGTCCAGAGAGGAGAGCAGTGACTGGACTAGTGATAGGAGCCAGAGAAGGTACGTGCCTGGCGCTCCTTCAGCTTTGCGCCCTAGGCACGTGCCTACTCTGCTTACCCCTAGTTCCGGCCCTGCTTGTAGGTCTAATTGCTGATCGGTTGCTATGGGCAATATCACCGGTGATGTTTTTTCTCTAATGTTTAACACAGCAAGATAAATAGGACCCCCAGGGTACATTCTTTCCAGGCATCTGTGCAGCAAATAACAGCTTGGGGGAACCCCCCTTCATCAAGTGACCCACATAAAGTAGTTATACCCAAAAACCTACAGATTTCAGAATAAGTATTTAGTAATACATTTTTTCAAATCCAAGTGTGTGGTATCAGAACTTGGGCATTTGCTCACTAAGGGGGTACATTTCTATTAGGCCAGAGTCAGTGTCGTAACTATAGAGGAAGAGGGTCTGCTTGGAGATTGGAGAGGCTTCAGATGGGTTTTTTGCCTTCCTCTGGATCAACTGGCAGATAGGTAGTTAATAAAAAAAAAAAAAAAAAAAGGTTGAACTCGATGGACATGTCTTTTTTCAACCTTACTTACTATGTTACTATGTTACTATGTTAGAGGAAGAGGGTCTGCTTCCTCTATAGTTAATAAAAAAAAAACCCTTCTCCGCTTTCTTACTTGCGGCGAGGAAGGGGGACTCAAGTTGGGCGGAGTGTGTGGGGCAGAGGCGGGGCATGGGTGGGGGCATGGGCGGACAGTGGTGGTCGGGAGGATGGGGGTAGGAGTGCACCGTGCCTCTCTGAAGATTTTTTTGCCGGGGGGCCCGGCTCACTCACACACAGTTACGCCAGACTAGTGCCCCTGCCCTGAAGCATTTTTATCTACAGTGTCTCAGGTACCAAACATCCCTCCCCACACCATAACTGAGATACCCAGATTTATCCTGTTCTAGCAGGGCAAGTAGAAATAGCAGAGGAGGCAGAGCAAGAGTGGGAGTAATGGAGCACAGCAGAAAGAAGAGGGAGACAGTATTACTCTGGAAAATGAGAGAATAGCAGGAATAGTGAGTTACTGTTATCAGTGAGAGTTAGTGAACCACTAGGAAGATGGTAGTGTAAACGCAAATAGGAGTGAAGGTCAAAAGGAGTATGACATTGTGGGTAATGGGATCAGATCAGCACTAAGAAGTGTTGGAAGCAGAGGACCAGGAGTGGGGAGTTTCTGTAGAATTTGTAGCCTCTACAGTTTGGGGCGAAGAAGAGGGAGCTTCCATGTGCACTCATCTTTACAGGCACTACTGATACCACAGAATGAGCTTTCCAGTTGTATAAGCCACTTAGTGTCACAGCGCCTGGTCGCCTAGATGTATGGCAACTAGGGATGCACCAAATCCAGAATTCGGTTTGGTATTCAGCCAGGATTCTGCCTATTTCAGCAGGATTTGGCTGGAACCTTACACCTGGCTGAACTTAATCCAACTCCTTAAAGGGCACCTGTTTTACACCAGTTTGGGATAACAGCAGTTTTTTTTAAAATTGTCCTCAGCCAGCACTAGTACACTCATATCAGGAGGGAGCTCCCAGTGCAAGTGGCCATGTTTTGCATAGTGCATGCACACAATAAGCTTCTGATATCACGCAAATGCACACAATAAGCTTCTGATATCACGAGCATGCACAATATGAGCAAGTCCCGCATTCACTCATTATGCACATGCGTGTGCCCCAACATGGCTGCTCATATTGGAAGCTCCCTCCCATTTGCAGGTGGCCTAGCGCTGGTGGGGGACAATTAAAAAAAAAAACTACTGTTACCACCAATTGGAGTGCAGGCTGTGAAGTTGCCCGAAGTTTCCTCGTGAGGCAACTTCGGGTGACTTTGGAAAACGAATCGACGCGTGTGAGGAAACATCGGGCGACTTCGGAAAACAAATCGCCGCGTGTGATTAGCGCAGGCGATTTTTCATTTTAGCCAGGCGCAGACCGAGGGGAGGCATTCGGGGAGAAAAGTCACTGCGATTAGTCGCCAGGCAACTAAATCTCCCCAAATCACCCAGTGTGTCCCAGCCCTTAAAGGAGTTGTTCACCTTCAAACACTTTTTTTCAGTTCAATTGGTTTCAGATAGTTCACCAGAAATAAAGACTTTTTCTAATTACTTTCTATTTTCTATTTGTGACCGTTTTTCTAATAACGAAGTGTAAAGTTAAATTTTTCACCTTCTGAAGCAGATCGAGGGGGGGTCGCTGACTCTTTAACTGTTCTAAATTGATACATTTAGTTGATAGATTTGTTATCTTTGTCCTTGTTGAGCAGAATCCCTGAGTGTCATTACAGGCAGCTGTTAGGATTGATACAATAGTTGCTGATATTCCACAGATTCTGCTGAGAAATGGATCAACTAAATGTATCAATTAAATGAAGCAAATTGTAACAGAATCTTCTCCTGGAAACAACTGTTCGGAAGGTGAACAACCACTTTAACGCGATGATTTTATTGCGATCCGATGAATCCGTCAAATTATCGTAAGGTTATTGGGCACCGAACGATTGTGCATTTAATGATTTTCCATCCGATATTGATCAAAGAATCGATCAGGCAGGTTAGAGGATTTTCATCATTCACAGTGAAATGTATCCGTTGTCCAATTGTTTGCTGGACCAAGCAGACGGCTAGCCACAGTTTTCTTGGCTTCTACTAGACAATATCGCTTGAAATGGTTTTTCTTTTTGTTGATGGACAAATTGTACATTTAAACGATCGTTTCAAGATAACAAAAAGATCTTAACATCTATGGCCAACTTAAGCCACAGCACTTTTTTTTTCTCAGCAGCACTCTTTCTAGATGGCAGTTGTAGCACTAGATTGCTTTTGGTTGCCATTCAGCCTATGGTATTATTATATAAATAAAGGTGATTCTTATTTAGCTGTGGCTTTAAAATGTTCCTCCCCCAATACTCCCAGGTACACAGGGAGAAGTACCCGTTTCAGAACTGGGGAAGAGGAATGGGACTCATGAATAATCATTTTAATAATAATTGAGAAGAAGTTGAGCATAGGGTGTGGGTCAGTACTTATTGTTAGTAATGGGACCAGTGTCGGGCCAAGACGGACGGGTGATAGTAATAAAACTTCTTCCTGAAAAAGTTGTTACTTTTGCTCCAAAAGTTTTTCAACACTTTCAAGAACGTCTTTAAAGTGCGCCATTAAAGGGGAACTCCAGCTTCCAACCCAAAATTTGATAAAGAGACCCACATAACACAGAAACCCCTAATATATCCATCACAGTTACCTGTTTCTTCAAAAAGTATGAATAAATGCCATTTTCTATGCTGAAATCCAGCTGTTTAACAGTTCTTCTCTTTCTGCATCATTTGAAATCCTGGCAGGGAAGGAGGGACTAAACACTGATGTTACAAATTGTAACAACTTCTCCACAGCTTACAGACAGCATGCAGGAACTACAGAACCCACAATGCATTGCTCTGTGATGTTCTGTTCCTTGTTGAAATCAGGTTTACAGGGAACTGTGAGGTTTAGAGGATGCAGGCTGTTGATACAAAGTAACAGTAGTCAGACAGCTCAGCAAAGTAGTCAGACAGATCAGCAGGAGAGCAGGGGGCTAGTCTTAGGGCAGAGACACACGGTCAGATTCGGGGACGATTAGTCGCCCGGTGACAAATCTCCTCTTCTTTGAGGGTGACTAATCTCCCCGAAAAACCTTCCCGCCAGCTAGAATGTTAATCGCCGGCAGGATGGCACTTTGGAAAGCACTCCGAGTGCCATCCCGCCGGCGATTTACATTCTAGAAGAAGAGAAGATTTGTCACCGGGCGACTAATCTCTTACGGACTAAGCTCTTACGGAACTTTCAGAAACCATTAAAAATCATGAAAAGTCTGAATATTTTTTGATGTATATTGCACAGTTGCTTGAAATTATGTTTACTTTTCAAAAAGCTTAAGTTATGTTTGTGTGGAGTTCCCCTTTAAGATTCGCAATGTGATAAAAGTCTAATAAAGAATGTTATATTGAAACATGCAAATGTTTTTTCTTATTTGTATGCTACTTGGTACTCTTTGCAAATGTTATTACATTTCAAGGGCACCCCCCCCCCCAAGGCTATTAATATAAGCAATAGGAAAGACTGGAGCATAGATAAAGTATGTCCATGGAGCCTAGCAATGGAGCATTTAAAGGAGAACTAAACCCTAAAAATGAATAGGGCTTAACATACCATGTTTTATATACTGAACTTATTGCACAAGCCTAAAGTTTCAGCTTGTCAATAGCAGCAATGATCCAGGACTTCAAACTTGTCACAGGGGGTCACCATCTTGGAAAGTTTTATTTACGAATAACTTTGAAAATCATTTATTGGAAAGTTGTCATTTTGTTTCATTAGGCAATAGTTGACTTTTCGGTTTCTATCCCCCTTAAAGGAGAACTAAACTCTAAAAATGAATGTGGCTTAAAATGCCATATTTTATATATTGAACCTATTGCACAAGCCTAAAGTTTCAGCTTGTCAATAGCAGCAATGATCCAGGACTTCAAACTTGTCACAGGGGGTCACCATCTTGGAAAGTGTCTGTGACACTCACATGCTCAGTGGGCTCTGATTGGCTGTTGAGAAGCTAAGCTTAGGGCTCGTCATTAATTATCCAGCAGAAAATGAGGTTGGTCTGTAATATAAGCTGATGCTACAGGACTGATTATTAAATTCTGATGCTAATTGTACTGGTTTCTGTGCTGCCATGTAGTAATTATCTGTATTAATTACTAATCAGCCTTATATTGTGATATTCCTATTCTATGTGTACTGTATATTGTGAGTGGGTCCCTAAGCTCAGTAAGTGACAGCAGCACAGAGCATGTGCAGTGAATCAGCAGAAAAGAAGATGGGGAGCTACTGGGGCATCTTTGGAGACACAGGTCTTTACTGCTAAATGGCTTTGGTTGCCTTGTGCTGGTACAGAAGCACAAAACATAATGTAAAACATTTCTAGCTACTTCTTTAAAGGGATACTGTCATGGGAAAAAAAAAATTCAAAATGAATCAGTTAATAGTGCTGCCCCAGCAGAATTCTGCACTGAAATCCATTTTTCAAAAGAGCCAACAGATTTTTTTATATTCAATTTTGAAATTTGACATGGGGCTAGATATATTGTCAATTTCCCAGCTGCCCCAAGTCATGTGACTTGTGCTCTGATAAACTTCAATCACTCGTTACTGCTGTACTGCAAGTTGGAATGATATCACCGCCCCCCTTCCCCCCAGCAGCCAAACAAAAGAACAATGGGAAGGTAACCAGATAGCAGCTCCCTAACACAAGATAACAGCTACCTGGTAGATCTAAGAACAACACTCAATAGTAAAAACCCATGTCCCACTGAGACACATTCAGTTACATTGTGAAGGAAAAACAGCAGCCTGCCAGAAAGCATTTCTCTCCTAAAGTGCAGGCACAAGTCACATGACCAGGGGCAGTTGGGAAATTGACAAAATGTCTAGCCCCATGTCAGATTCCAAAATTCAATATAAAAAAACCTGTTTGCTCTTTTGAGAAATGGATTTCAGTGCAGAATTCTGCTGGAGCAGCACTATTAACTGATTCATTTTGAATTTTTTTTTTCCCATGACAGTATCCCTTTAAGCACTACTAGGAAAAATGCAGCAGTAGCAAATATAAAGGGGAAGAAAAGATGGAGCAGAACGAGAGACTGGGGAGTGAATATTGGAAAGTGGAGCACATGGAGAAAGGGTGAATAGCAAGGGGTAGAGACATGCAGTTTGCAATGTGAATGTCAGAGACATTAGTGTGTGTGGGGAGGGGAGGGTTGCGCAGGGAGAAGTGGAGCACACACAACAGATGAAGGGAAGAAAGTGGAGGCTGGAGCAGAGACTGAGTGCGCGTCAGCGGAGAGGAGCATAAATAACCTGCATGTCAGTGGGAAGGAGAAGCGCCCAGTCTGTGAGAGTCGCTAGAGTGGAGAGAGCGCTGTTTGCTCCCTGTAACGCTCATTGACCTCGCCTAGAATCCGGGGCAACGCCGTCTGACAGTCGCACAGCGCAACTATAGGAGACCAGTCACAGCCCGATAAGGACAGGGTTCCAACTCCCCAAGAGCTTTAGGGGGAGCACAGGACAAGGAGAAGAGCTGCTGCGACTTGTTGCGCGTACTGACATTAGAGCCAGAGGGCGCAGTGCTATGACCTGCAAACTTCCTTGCGCCACCTGCTAGAAACCTCTATAAGAACCGCCGGCGCTATGGAGGAGATAAGTCAGAGTCAGGCTGCGACTAGTTCAGGAGATGAGCCTGAGAGAAGACCTACTGGAACCAAGGTACAAGGGCTTCTCCCCCAGCAGAACCCAGAGCCCGAGGACGTCTCATTGGACAGCCTTGTGTACCAGAGAACCGGAGATGAGATCTCCTATCCGAAAGGGGAAGAAGGACCTTCATCTCCTGAAAACTTGGAGAATGTGCTGGACTCTATCCTGGATTCCTCCTCTCACCTCCACTCATGGACTCATTCTGCACCCCCTGGTATTCCAATATCTCCTCCTCACATGTGTCCCCCTGACAAAGCTCTCAGTATCAACCCTACTCCTTCCCAGGAGGAAACCTGGAAAAGTCTTTGGGCTGGACCCACACTTGTTGAAAAGAAAGAACTTGTAGATTCCATTCCCCTGAAAGACAAAAACTCTTTGGAAGAGACCAAAGAACCCAACTCATCAGTGACCATGGATAGTAACGAAACTGTCACATCTATCCTTCCCATATTGCCACCAGACCTGAACCTGGACAATATGCCCATCCTGCCATTGAACCCAGCATACCTAGCAGCGAGGGCTCGCCAGATTCTGGGCGTGGAAGAAGGTGGACAAAGGTCTTCTCCTGACACTTCCCAGACTTCAGTTCCATTTACAAACTTGCAGCCCAACATGAAACAAATTTCTTATTTTTATTCTGAAATACAGCCAGATACCAGAATTAAAAAGGAAAGTTCTATAATCTCTCTGTATAAAGTTGCAGCCAAAGAAAACACATTGTGTCAGGATTATGGATCGTCTCCACTGAATCCTTCAACTCCCGATACAGATCCTTCCTTGGATTTCATTCTGTACAAAAATGAGGACTATGACAGTTTTAAGATTTCTCCTGGGAACACAAGTGAGGACTCAGGTTGTATTCTGCCTTCAACCTCAGCTCAAACCATCTACCAGCCCTTGAGCCTCAATGGTCACCAGCATGTTACTTTCCAACCGACACCAATGAAAGAGACCTATTTACCCCAAATCCAACCCCCTTATGTGACATATATCAGGTAAGTTCCATCTTACTCACAATGCTTTACTTACTTGACTGACTTACTGCACAATATTTGAATAAATGTGCAATACACCACAATTATAAGACAATATGGATGGATAAGTTCCTGTAAAGGAAAGGAAGGTCCATCTTGGGCATAAAAAAACTTTTGATAGAAGAAGTACATGGGAATTGTATCCCTTATACAATATAGAAACTAGTGATGGGCGAATTTCTCCCGTTTCGCTGAAAAATGTGCGAATTTCCCACAAAATTCGCAAAACTGCAAAAAATGCAGAAAAAAATAGTGAAATTGGAAAGTTTTCACACAAAAATCTTGAAATTCGAACGTTTTCCCAAAAATATTGTGCAATACGAACACTTTCACAAAAAATCGAGCAATTCGAACGTTTTCACAAAAAATTCTAGCAATTCGAACGTTTTTGCTAAAAAAACAAGAGATTCCAACGTTTTCTCTAAAAAAAAAACAAGCAATTCGAATGTTTTCACTAAAATCGTGCAATTCAAACGTTTTCACAAAAAAAATCGAACAATTCAAATGTTTTCACTATAAAATCAAGCAATTCGAACGTTTTCACAGAAAAATCTAGCAATTCAAATGTTTTCAAGGAAAAATAGAGCTATCTGAACGATTTAAAAAAAAAATCTTGAAAATCGCCGCAAATTCGTGCCAGGCAAATTTATTCACCCATCTCTACTTGAAACCCTTTATCCAGAAAGCTCACAAATACAGGAAGGCTAACTCCAATTGAGTACTATGTACTTGATGGTAACTAAGCTGCATGAAAACCCTTATTGGTTAAAAAAATACTAGTGTCCTTATTTAATGTTTCAAAGATTTTTAGTAGCCTTAAAGGAGATTTATAGGAGAAATGAAAAAATCCTAATAGTGTAGACAGTTATGAATAATACATGGTGTTAGTTTCACTTTGTGCTAAAAATGAATATTATCTTTAAAAATAGCCCCTTTATTGAAACTCCCTATAGATGTTCACTGTTCCCTGTCCATGTTCCAAATGAGGGGTGGGTGTGTCCTAACGATCCCTGCCAGAAGCACAGTAGGAGGGGACAGCCAATCACAGCCCTGCAGCTGCATAACCGAAGACAGGCTTCAGTTCCCTATCAGGAGCAGGAAGTGGAAGAGAAGGGAGGGATTATTAGGGTTTTTGCATAAATATTCAATAAATCAGACCAAAACACTACTCTTTTTTTTAGCACAATTATTTAATATTTAAAAGACTGTAATGCACTGGTGCATTCTAGTTTATCACACTAAATGACTCCTTTAAGGTATGGAGATCCAAATTACGGAAAACCCAAGGACCCAAGCATTTTGAATAGCAGATCCTCTACCTGTGATTAATGTAATTTTTCTGTTACTTTTCTATCACTATGCAGACCTTCAGACTAGGTATGACTGTCAGGTTAAGTGTTTTGGTTCAGTAGCTTTTTACAGGCTATTAAGCATACAATTGGGGGATTAAATTAAATTAAAGGGGTGTTTCCCCTTTAAATTAACATTTAGTATGTTATAGAATGGCTAATTCTAAACAACTTTTCAATTGCTCTTCGTTATTTATTTTTTTCGTTTTTTTTAATGATTTGTCTTTTTTTCTTCTGACGTTTTCTTTTCAAAAGTGGGTCACTGACCCCCATCTAAAAAACAAATACTCTGTAAGGCTACAAATGTATTGTTATTGTTACTTACTCATCTTTCTATTCAGGCCTCTCCTATTCATATTCCAGTCTCTTATTCAAATGAGTGCATGGTTGCTAGGGGAATTTGGACCCTAGCAACCAAATGGCTGAAATCACAAACTGGAGATCCGCCGTATAAAAAGCTAAATAACTCAAAAACAACTAATAATATAAAATTAAAACCAATTGTAAATTATCTCAGAATATCCCTGTCTACATCATACTAAAAGTTAACTCAACGGTAGACAACCCCTTTAATTTGGGGCCTCTGCATTATTTCCGGCCTGCTTGTCCTTGCAGTTGCAATAGATTCGAGAGCCCGCAGTTTGTCATATAAAGACGTCTTATCATGTGACATCCGACCAGTTTGATTGTGATTCCACTGGCAGTAAAGAACTTCATGCAGTTCTGGAAAGTCTACAGCTCAGGGTTCAGTAAAGTATTCCAAAGGTTGTTCATGATGAAAACTTTGAGAGTCTGTAACTAATTATTGACATTATTAGCAGTCACCTGGAATTATTAGCGATGAACAGAAACCAGGATGAGTGGCGTAACTAGATGTTGCTGGGCCCCACAGCAAATTAATTTTAGGGCCTCCAACATATCCAGTGTTTGTCCTGTTTTACCAATATATGTTGAAATTGCTCATCAATAAAAGCCTCATGGGGCCCTCTGTACCTCCTGGGCCCCCCTGCAGCCGCAGGGTCTGCTTCCTCTGTAGTTACGCCCCTGACCAGGATTCATTTCGGGATTCAGACATGATTCAGCTTTTTTCAGCAGGATTCAGCCAAATCCTTCTGCCTGGCTGAACTGAATCCGAATCCTAATTTGCATATTCAAATTAGGGATGGGGAGGGAAATCACGTGACTTTTTGTCACAAAACAAGGAAGTAAAAAATGTTTTCCCCTTCCCAACCTTAATTTGCATATGCAAATTAGGATTAGGTTGCGGTTTGGTATTTGGCCGAATCTTTCGCAGAGGATTCGGGGATTCGGCCGAATCCAAAATAGCGGATTCGGTGCATCCCTAGAAATTATACAGTGTATATATAAATAGAATGGGGACAAAAAGATTTGGGAGCAGAACGCGGCAAAATTGGATTGACCATGCCCATTTTGTGGCCACACCCCTTAATTACCATGTCCATTTTACAAAATTTGCCAGGTTATGAAAGTTTGAACACATTTCTGTAGTTTTTATAGTTTTGCTAATGACGGTGAATTGCCCTTTAAACTGCAAGTCTAAAGTTCTCCCAAGAGACCTGCTTATCTTAGATTGTTACAAAAGTATCTAAGTATCTATTCTGGGCTTTCTGCCAAAAGCCAAGTTGTATCTTTTTCTGGCTGTTCAGTGCAGGAGATCATAGAGAAAGTCGGGATGTTTCAGTCCCGATTTCGATCTGACAAAATAGGGACTGTCCCGAGAATAAACGGGACAGTTGGGAGGTATGAGTAGGACATGGATAATATTCTGATGTTTGAGCCAAAAAGGTCCCAGAAGACCCTGGTCTACTTCTGTTAATAAGTCATTGGGCTGCCAAGTAGTATCGGCGAATCTGTAATTCCACAGGAACATCAGTGCGACACAGTTATACCATGTGATCTGCTTTGTTGAAAGGAGCGATGGGGACCCAGAGCGAGGCAGCCCCTTTAGTTTTGAGATGTTGCCCCAGAAGATCTGTTTGATCTGCGGCGATGAAGCTTCGGGGTGTCACTATGGAGTCCTGACTTGTGGCAGCTGCAAGGTCTTCTTTAAAAGAGCCATAGAAGGTAAGGGGGTCCTTATACAGTCCTTGTATTTCCAACGCATTGACATATATTGTCTCATGCTTCACTCATACAGAAAATACTTCATATTAAATCCAAGTTTTGCATGCATCACATTTCATACAGTCTGATCATTGAATCAAGTTATTCAAATAATTCAAATGTATATATATATATATATATATATATATTATATATAAAAATCTCTCTCTGTTTGTTTAGGATAGCAGTTGCAGTGTTAGCTTGGTGTGACATCACTTCCTGCCTGATTCTTTCCCTGTTCACTTATGGGCTCAGATTACAGCAGAGAAGGGAGGGGGAGAGGAGTAAACTGAGCATGCTCAAGCCCGGGGCAAGGAGGTTTAAGCTGAAAACAGGAAGTCTGATACAGAAGCCCATGTGTACACAATAGAAGGAAAGAAAAGCTGTGTTTCTTTTGAGGATTTACTGGTATACTTAGGTGGACCTTTCTGATAAGGCTTACTTAGTTTCAAACTTTCCTTCTCCTTTATCACGGAGTGCAGACTTGTATTGTTTTGCTGTAATCCTGTGAGAAGTGTATTCTCCCAATCTATTGTTTTACCTGTTCACCCTTATATAATGTAGTCTTCTTTACATTCAAAGTGTTATTTGGAACATATTGGTATATTGTAAACCCATTAACAGAAATTGGCAAAGATATTCATGCTAATATTGCCTGATCCCTCATGGGATAAAAGGACTTTTTCACTGAGGGGTCACCGACCCCATTACCCTCCTGCAGGGTCGGACTGGTGGGTGCAGGGCCACCACACCCTCTACAGGGGCTGCCGCCACCCCCTCCCCCGATCACTCGTAAATTAAACCGTTCGGGGGAAGGAGATCACGGGCTTGGGGGAGTGCTAGGAGTGATTGGTTCTGCTCTGGAGGGGCCCACTGGGTTTTTTTCCCAGTGTCCCACTGACCCAGTCCGACTCTTCCCTCCTTGCTGACATTACCTACATCACTGCTTTCTCCAGGTAGATGCACCTGCTAGTGACATCACTTCAGTGCTATTTTTTCGACTGACTGGAGGTGGCACAACCATGCACACATGTGACCTGCTTCTCCAGAGAACCGGAGCTCCTCCGCTCCCTTCAGTTTTTGAGTTAACGCACTTCATCGACATTCTCGGCAAGCATAGAATAGTAAGACCTATTAATGTAGATAATGGGTTAGCATTGCTGAAATAGAATGTACATATTTGCCTAGCAATATACTTTTTAAAATCAACTATTGCAATAACAAGGTGAACATCCCCTTTAAAAGCCTTAAATCCTAAATAAAAGGTGTTTTTCTTTGAAGAACGGTATAAATGACAGATCTGAAAAGCTCTTTATTCTGTAAAATGCCGTGCGTGCCAAAACCATTTCATGCACATTAATTACCAGCGGGAGAGCTCTCCCTTCTGCCAGACTTCTCCGTTCTTTATTGATTTTATAAGACGGTGAAAATGTTTTACAAGTACAGTTTTATGTGCCTTTTTTACTCTTAATAACTGAGTGACATGGATTATTTAGTCAAGGCTAAGGTGCAACGGGAACCTGCCATTTATACTCGTTTGTATAGGCATAGGCCCGGTTATCTGGAAATCTATTATCCAGAAAGCTCCGAATTACAGGAAGGCCATCTCCTATAATCTCCATTTTAATGAAATAATTGTTTAAATGATCAATATAATAATAATAATATCATTATTATTGATATTATTAGTAGTATTGTTATTATTAATAATAATGATGATGATGATGATGATGATGATAATAATCATTAACCAGTAGCTTGTACTTGATCCCAACTAAGATGCAATTGATCCTAATTGGAGGCAAACAATACTGGGTTTATTTCATGTTTAGATTATTATTTAGCAGACTTAAGGTATAAAGATCTAAATTAAGGAAAAGACGCCTTATCTGGAAAACTCCAGGTCCTGAGTATTTTGAGTATGGGGTCCAAACACTGTTTGAAATCAGCAATGGCAACAATATTGGGATGATCTTTGTTACCAGCTGAGCTCGAAAAAGATGGCTCCAAAAAAATCAAGGGCTAAAGATTGTCAAGTGCGATAAAAGAACAGAAAAGAGCTGAGAAAAAACAGAATACAAGAAGTGAATATGGAACAGAAGCAGGCCCGGATTTGTGGAAAGGCCACCTAGGCCCGGGCCTAGGGTGGCAGGATTTTAGGGGGGCGACATGCTGCCCAACCACACCCACATTGGTTCAAAAACACTGGGGATGCGCTGGAGATACAACCATTTTTTAAATTTCCCATTCGCCAATCCCCATTGCTCCTGTCCCCCTAGGCCCTAGGCAGTGGGCCTAGGGGCGCCCACTATGTAAATCCGGCCCTGAACAGAAGGGAGGCAATAGTAAGGGCGCGACAAATTGCTTCTTATTCGGGCGACTAATCTCCCTGAACTGCCTTCCTGCCTGCTAGAATCTAAATCGCTGGCTCGGAGTGCTCCTCGTGAGGCGATTTCGGAAAACAAAGCGCTCTGAGTGCCATCCCGCCACCGATTTAGATTCTAGCTGTTGGGAAGGCAGTTCCCCGAATCTCTACGTGTTTCTCTGCCCTTAGGGATATAATAAAGCATACATAAGAATAGGAAGAGCTGAAATATGTCAGGCAGAATATGGGGGAGGGGGTAGAAAAGTTGGAAGGGTTACAAAAGGAGGCGCTAGTAGACCAGTTAGAGAAGGGGTGCCTGAGGCCAACATGAAAAAGGCAAGTAGAAGTTAATAGAAACTTCAATGAGAATAAAAGAATGGAGAAAGGAGCAAACAATGGGGAAGGAAGGAAAGACCAGCATAGGAGAGTGAGAAAATAGGTTAAAGGAGAACTAAACCCCACCCTACCATAAGCCCCCCAAGCTTTCAGGCATTGCCCCCTCCCCTCTACCTCCTCACAATGCGCTTTATTGTAAAAAAAAAAAAAAACCTTTTATAAAATGCTCACCTTTAAATGCAGAGAAGCGCAGCGGAGCTCCTGGTCACCATCTTCAACATCTTCATGTCATCTTTGGGTCGGGTCGTTTTTCAGTCTAATCCCCAACTGAAGGTCCAATCTTTGGCCAGGACAAGAGGTGAATGTTAAAAAGAAGGGAGGGAGAGGTATGGGGAAAAATATAGTCCAACCTTTGGTCAGTTAAATATTGGCGTATAACTTATTCAGGCATATTTATAAGTTGATATAGTACAGCAAATACATATCCACCCCAATTTTTACTCTAAATTCCAACTGGGCTTTCAGGTGCAAATTGTCATACTTTTTACCCTATCTCCTTCATGTTGTGTCCACCTTCCATTGGTCCAAAATGTCCTGGGGGCCAGACTCACAATTTGGGAAGAACACCATGGAGGGGTGTGTGTGTATGGATGCTGGGTTTTTATTTGGAGGGGTTTAACTTGATGGACTTTGTCTTGTTTCAACCTGATTTAAATATGTATCTATGTAACCAGAATAGAGGGCAATGTATTTGGCATGCCATTATATACAGTATAAGTACAGAAGTCACTGTGGTGTATGTAACAAATCAGTTGTTACTTCAAAAAGGTTTTTTGGAAATAATTTCAGAGTTGAATTTCTCAGACTCTCTAGAGAGTAGTGGATACATGACGGGCATCTCCTGGTGAGCACAATGTTAATATTAAGTGATGTAAGAGGCGCGAGTCCTTGACCTTTATTCCCTTCATTGAGTGTTTCTCTTCACTCCATTACTTGAAGTTAAACGTGGATTCTTGTAATCAACACCCTGAGTTCTGCAGAAAGAGAACTCTCTGTTATTTTCAAGGATGGAACCTTAGGAAAACAAATTCCTTTGAAAAAAAAAATGTTTGGCCAGACCGTAATATCCCAAATGGCTGGAGGAAAAGTGTCATTCTTTAGAAGCCGCTATCACAGAGATAACTGGGCTCACAGCTTGACAGTTCCAAATGGGGTCCCACAACTTGGTCAAACCAATTATGAGGCTTATTAATGAGGACCTTTAAATGCTTTTTCAAGGTAGGGTTGTCATAAGTTTGGGTGCAGATCACAAGAGGTGGTTGACTGAGCTTTTATTGTTGGTTCAAGCTGCTGGAGTGATTCCAGAAGATTCAGAAAATGCATATGCCATCAGAGGGCAAATACAGAGGAAGCAGACCCTGTTGTTGCAGGGGGATCCAGGGGTGTAGAGGGTGCAGTAAGGTGCTGATTAATGAGAAATGGTTTGGGGCCCTAAACTTAATTTGCTGGTGGGTCTGGTAACACCTAGTTAAGCCGTATGAGTTATTTCAGCTTTTATAGTACAGTTATAGACCTGTTATCCAGAAACCCATCTACCAGAAAGCTCTAATTTACTGAAAGGTCATATCCCATACACTGCATTTTAAGCAAATAATTGAGATTTTTGAAATTATTTTTTTTTCTGTAGTGATAATACTGAAAAAATAATTATATCTTTGTTAGGTATAGGGTTCAATGTTATATGATGATAACATTGCACCCTGTACCTAATTAATTCTTATTGAAGGCAAACCAATCCTATAGGGTTTAAGTAATGTTTAAAATATTTGGAGTTCCCTTATCTGGAAAACACCAGGTCCGAACCTTCTGCATAACAGGTCCTATGCCTGTAGGAATAGAAGTAGAGGTATATGGAATCATATGAATGAATACCTTGTACACATGGGGGCAGATTTATCAAGGGTCAAATTTCGAGGTGATGGGAGTTTTTTTCAAACACCCATAACCTCGAAATTCTAATAAAAAAAGACCAACTGAAATTTATTAAAAAAAATCTAATTTTGTAACTTCGGGTGAATAGGCTGTATTCGATCGAATTTGAATCAAAGTATTTTTTCAAAAATGACTCCACCAAATGACTCCAAATGGGTTCTAGGAGGTGTCCCATAGACTAAAACAGCAATTCGGCAGGTTTAAGATGGCGAATAGTCGAGTCGAATTCAGGCCCGGATTTGCGGCAAGGCCGCATAGGCCTGGGCCTAGGGCGGCAAAGAAATAGGGGCGGCATGCCGCCCAGCCGCCGTTCAACTGCACCAGCTGCGCCGGCGTTTTTACGCCGGCGCGCTGGGAAGGCGGGCGCTAGGACCGCGCGGCCTAGGGGCGCCCAGAAGTTAAATCCGGCGCTGGTCGAATTTTTAAAGAGGCAGGGCATGATAAATTTCGATTTACATTTTCGATTTCTTTTCAAATTCAAATCTAATTTGGACTATTGCCTAGTCGAAGTACACTAAAACTACCTCAAAATTCAAAGTTAAAACTTCAAATTTTCACTTTGACCCTTGATAAATCTGCCCCATGAAGTAACTAAACTGCTTCCACACACGTTTACTAGATGTTTACCCATTGACTGATTACTGTTGGAGATGCCATTGCCTTAATGTTTGAAGTTGTGTTGCATAATTCTCCCATTGTTGCATTTCTCTGAATCAGAGAGGCACCGAGTTCTTTCCATTTAACTGCCGCTGGCACAGTGTTCCTGGCACTTGGTCTCCAGCTACATTATGATAATATACAGTTGATGGGTTCTTGCTTTGACTGAGCTTTCTCTCTTCACAATGTTTTGTTTAACCCAATTGTTAGGGACCCACTGGAAACTCTAGTGCAGACTGTGGAGCTGAATTCCAGGGCAGGTGTGCAAGGGTACAGGAGACTCTTCATGCCCTTATTCTACTCCGTGTTCCACCCAGTAGCACAAACCTGAACCTAAAAATAATATTCCATCATGTTCCCACATTGGCTCTTCCCTGTTATTCTGATATTTGCAGGAGAAATACAATAGAGGTACTGTATGGGACCTATTATCAAGAATGCTGGGGACATGGGGTTTCTCGATAAGATATATTTTCATATTTGGGAGCTTCATACAAGGGAGTTCTTTACTAAACTCCTGTTGGGTTTTTCGGCGCAAAACTCAATTTTTTTTTAAACTCAAAAGTTTCAAGATTTATTAAAGTTCGATGCAGCAAAAAGCCCGACTTTTGACTTGGGGCAGCTGGGAAATTGACAATATGTCTAGCCCCATGTCAGATTTCAAAATTGAATATTAAAAAAATCTGTTTGCTCTTTTGAGAAATGGATTTCAGTGCAGAATTCTGCTGGAGCAGCACTATTAACTGATTCATTTTGAATTTTGACAGTAGCCCTTTAAACATATGATTATTTTGACTCCAATACGAATTCATTATATCTAAGTAGGATCAAGTATGCAATATAGGCAATCATTTCACCGAATAAATTCTGTTACAATTGAATATTGTTAGAAGATAATAGAGGAAGGCCCTGCTCTCAAGAGCTAGCAATCTAAAAGGGAGAGTTCTTGTTGGTTAGTATAGTCACTTCTGTAAAAACGGTTTCTTGCACAAAGCTGAAACTTTGAAAGGAGTCTAAGGAAGAAAGAAGGCCAGAGGAAAATAAAATAATTTAAGCAATAACATAGCAGTGTCTGTATACAGCAGTGGAAATTGTAGCAGATCAGACAGTAACTATTTTGACCTATTCCTCTTTAGTGGTGTGCGGACAGGCCTGATTCTTGGGGGTCGCGGCAGTTATCAGGGGCTACTCCTGGTAACTTAAAAAGCTGAAATAAAATTGTAATTATGGAACAATTGTGTTCTCTGCACTAGTGATGTGCCATCAACTCAACCCACACCCTGCATCAGCTAGGTCACCTCAGGGTGGCACTTGGTGCAGGATCACATCTATTCAGAACACAATTGGGAACTGCTTCTCCTGCCCCTAAGTCCCTAACTTGCATGTCTGCACAATGAATAGTAGGGATGTAGCGAACGTCGGAAAAAAAGTTTGCGAACATATTCGCGAACTTGCGCAAAAATGCGAGCGGTTCGCGAACGGTTCGCGAACCCCATAGACTTCAATGGGAAGGCGAACTTTAACATCTAAAAAAGACATTTCTGGCCAGAAAAATGATTTTAAAGTTGTTTAAAGGGTGCAACGACCTGGACAGTGGCATGCCAGAGGGGGATCAAGGGCAAAAATTTATCTGAAAAATCTGCCTGTGTGTGCTTGGAAGAGATAGTGTAGGGGGAGAGCTGTTAGTGATTTCAGGGACAGATGATAGTAAGTTTGCTGGCTAGTAATCTGCTTGATACTGCTCTGTATTGGAGGGACAGAAGTCTGCAGGGATTTGAGGGACATTTTAGCTTAGGTAGCTTTGCTGGCTAGTAATCTACTGTTCTCTTTAAACAACTGCCATACGTTGCCCTTGTAGGCATTGTTTGCCCAGTTTTTTTGGACGCAGCCACTGAAGCACAGTTGCCAGAAAAAATATGCCATATAAATGCTGAAAATAGTCATTTTTCGCCATACGTTGACCTTGTAGACATTGTTTGCCCAGTTTTTTTTGGACGCAGCCACTGAAGCACAGTTGCCAGAAAAAATATGCCATATAAATGCTGAAAATAGTCATTTTTCGCCATACGTTGACCTTGTAGACATTGTTTGCCCAGTTTTTTTTGGACGCAGCCACTGAAGCACAGTTGCCAGAAAAAATATGCCATATAAATGCTGAAAATAGTCATTTTTCGCCATACGTTGACCTTGTAGACATTGTTTGCCCAGTTTTTTTGGACGCAGCCACTGAAGCACAGTTGCCAGAAAAAATATGCCATATAAATGCTGAAAATAGTCATTTTTTGCCATATACGTTGAGTCAACGTATGGCAAAAAATGACTATTTTCAGCATTTATGTGGCATATTTTTTCTGGCCTCTGTGCTTCAGTGGCTGCGGCCAAAAAAACTGGGCAAACAATGCCTACAAGGTCAACGTCGTTGACCTTGTAGGCATTGTTTGCCCAGTTTTTTTGGCCGCAGCCACTGAAGCACAGAGGCCAGAAAAAATATGCCATATAAATGCTGAAAATAGTCATTTTTTTGGTCGCAGCCACTGAAGCACAGTTGCCAGAAAAATTATGCCATATAAATGCTGAAAATATAAATTTTTTTGGTTGCAGCCACTGAAGCACAGAGGCCAGAAAAATTATGCCATATAAATGCAGAAAATATGCATTTTTTTGGTTGCAGCCACTGAAGCACAGAGGCCAGAAAAATTATGCCATATAAATGCAGAAAATATGCATTTTTTTGGACGCAGCCACTGAAGCACAGTTGCCAGAAAAAATATGCCATTTAAATGCTGAAAATAGTAATTTTTCGCCATACGTTGACCTTGTAGACATTGTTTGCCCCGTTTTTTTGGACGCAGCCACTGAAGCACAGAGGCCAGAAAAAATTAAACCAGTAGGGTTTGCACCCTAGTTTGTAACGGTGGCGGAGGGAGGAGGACGCTAAAGGACAGCTGTGTGTGGAGTCATGAGGCTTGAAGAGAAGGACAGCTGCATAGAAGTCAGAACAAGTCTTCCGGCGTGCAGTAACCCTCCGAGATCCACCCCTCATTCATTTTAATAAAGGTCAGGTAATCGACACTTTTGTGACCTAGGCGAGTTCTCTTCTCAGTTACAATCCCTCCTGCTGCACTGAAGGTCCTTTCTGAGAGCACACTTGAGGCTGGGCAAGACAAGAGGTTCATGGCAAATTGTGACAGCTCTGGCCACAGATCAAGCCTGCGCACCCAGTAGTCCAGGGGTTCATCGCTCCTCAGAGTGTCGATATCTGCAGTTAATGCCAGGTAGTCCGCTACCTGCCGGTCGAGGCGTTCTTTGAGGGTGGATCCAGAAGGGTTGTGGCGCTGCCTTGGACAGAAAAACATTTGCATGTCTGATGTTACAGACCGGCCAAAGGGCTTTGTCCTTGCAGGTGTGCTCGTGGCAGGATTACTGGCACCTCTGCCCCTGGAATGTTGATGAGTTCCTGAAGTGACATCACCCTTAAAAGCATTGTACAACATGTTTTGCAGGCTGGTTTGTAAATGCCGCATCTTTTCGGACTTGTGGTATGTTGGTAACATTTCTGACACTTTATGCTTGTACCGAGGGTCTAGTAGCGTTGCGACCCAGTACAGGTCCTTCTCCTTAAGCCTCTTGATACGGGGGTCCTTCAACAGGCATGCCAGCATGAAAGACCCCATTCTCACAAGGTTGGATGCAGAGCTATCCATCTCCGCTTCCTCATTATCAAGGACTGCATCATCCACGGTCTCCTCCCCCCAGCCACGTACAAGACCAGGGGTCCCCAAAAGGTCACCACTAGCCCCCTGGGAAGCCTGCTCCTGTTGGTCCTCCTCCTCCTCCTCCACAAAGCCACCTTCCTCCTCTGACTCCACTTCTGGCACCTCTCCCTGCGTTGCAGCAGGTGCCTGGGTTCGTTCTGGTGATTGCGACCATAAATCGTGCGCTTCCAGCTCCTCGTCACGCTGGTCTACAGCCTCATCTGTCACTCGTCGCACGGCACGCTCCAGGAAGAAAGCGAAGGGTATTAGGTCGCTGATGGTGCCTTCGGTGCGACTGACCATATTTGTCACCTCTTCAAAAGGTCGCATGAGCCTGCAGGCATCGCGCATAAGCACCCAGTAACGGGGGAAAAAAATCCCCAGCTCTGCAGATCCAGTCCTACCACCCAGTTCAAAAAGGTACTCGTTGACGGCCCTTTGTTGTTGCAGCAGACGTTCCAACATAAGGAGCGTTGAATTCCAGCGAGTCTGGCTGTCAGAAATCAAACGCCTGACTGGCATGTTGTAGCGCTGCTGAATGTCAGCAAGGCGTGCCATGGCTGTGTAGGAACGTCTGAAATGGGCCGACACCTTTCTGGACTGGGTGAGAACGTCCTGGAATCCTGGGTACTTGGAGACAAAACGTTGGACTATTAAATTTAACACATGTGCCATGCAGGGCACATGTGTTAAATTTCCCAGTCTCAACGCTGCCAACAGATTGCTTCCATTGTCACACACCACTTTTCCGATCTGCAGTTGGTGTGGGGTCAGCCACCGATCGGCCTGTGACTGCAGAGATGACAGGAGTACAGATCCGGTATGGTTTTTGCTTTCCAGGCACGTCATCCCCAAGACAGCGTGACAACGGCGTACCTGGCACGTCGAATAGCCTAGGGGGAGCTGGGGGTGCACAGGTGTGGAGGAGGAGAAGGAGGACCCAGCAGCAGAGTAAGAAGAAGAAGAGGAAGAAGACGAGGTAGAGAGCGATGGAGGAGTAGAGGTGGTGGCAGAACCGCGTGCAATCCGTGGCGGTGACACCAACTCCACTGTTGTTGTTGTTGTTGAGCTACCCATTCCCTGCTTCCCATTCCCAGCCATTACCAAGTTCACCCAGTGGGCAGTGTAGGTGACATACCTGCCCTGACCATGCTTGGAGGACCATGCGTCAGTAGTCATATGGACCTTTGGCCCAACACTAAGTGACAGAGATGCGGTAACTTGGCTCTGCACATGTTGGTACAGGTGTGGTATTCCCTTTTTAGAAAAAAAATTGCGGCTGGGTACCTTCCACTGCGGTGTCCCAATTGCTACAAATTTGCGGAAGGCCTCAGAGTCCACCAGCTGGTATGGTAAAAGCTGGCGGGCTAAGAGTGCAGACAAGCCAGCTGTCAGACGCCGGGCAAGGGGGTGACAGTCAGACATTGGCTTCTTACGCTCAAACATGGCCTTCACAGAAACTTGGCTGGTGGCAGATGACTGGGAATGGGAACAGGTGGTCAAGGTGGAAGGCGGAGTGGAGGGTGGTTCAGATGGGTCAAGGAGAGCAGAGGTAGAGCAGTAAGATGCTGGACCAGAAGGAGTGTGGCTTTTAGTTTGCCTGTTGCCTTTGAGGTGTTGCTCCCAAAGTGCTTTGTGCTTGCCGCTCATGTGCCTTCGCATAGAAGTTGTACCTATGTGGCTGTTGGGCTTACCAAGGCTCAGTTTCTGACTGCACTCATTGCAAATTACAATGCTTTTGTCAGAGGCACACACATTAAAAAAATCCCACACTGCTGACTTTTTGGAAGTCTGCGATCTGGCGGTAACAGTAGAAGTTGGCGGCATTGGCGGCAATGGCGAGTGCGTTGGCCGGCTGAACACAGGTGCCGATACATGTTGTTGCCCTACTGATCCCTGCGGGCTGGCCTCCCTGCTTCTTCTAAGTCTTATTCTCCTACTGCCTCTCTGACTCTCCGTCTCTCCATCTGAACTACCCTCCTCTTGCTCTCTTCTACTAGGCACCCACAAAACATCAATCTCCTCATCATCATTCTCCTCAGATGCATCAATTTCTTCTGACACATCACAGAAGGAAGCAGCAGCGGGGACCTCCTCCTCCTCCTCATCACTCATCATTATGTCCATCTCTGTCGTGTTCTCTGCCAGAATTAAATCTGGTGTAACGTCCTCATCTCCTTCATCTTCTTCTGCCAATAATGGTTGCGCATTACTCAGTTCAAGAAACTCATGGGAAAATAACTCCTCTGACTCCAGTGAAGAAGGGGCACCGGTGGTGGAGGAAGTGTTACGTGGGGTGGCCATAGCAGTGGAGGATGAGGAGGATGTTGTGGTAAAGTTAGAAACGGTAGAGGATGGGGTGTGCTGTGTAAGCCAGTCAACTACCTCTTCAGCATTTTGGGAGTTCAGGGTCATTGGCTTTTTAAAACTGGGCAATTTGCTAGGGCCACAGGATTGCATAGCAGCACGGCCCCTAGCACGGCCTCTGCGTGGCGGCCTGCCTTTGCCTGGCATTATTTTTAAAAAAACAACAACAAAAACTCAGTTGGTTTTTCTGGAAACGATAATACACACAGCTAGATGGCAGTTTGAAGAAAACAGTGTGCAAATAATGCCTACAAGATCAACGTATACACTACTACAGCGGTGGATACGGATTACGTAAAATATATGAATGCTGCTTGAAAAAAAGTAACTCAAGTGGTTTTTCTAGAGACGATAATATTATCAATATTTAGACAAAATGTGAACAAGCTCACACAGCTAGATGGCGGTTTGAAGAAAACACTGTGCAAATAATGCCTACAAGGTCAACGTATACACAGCGGTGGATACGGATTACGTAAAATATAAGAATGCTGCTTGAAAAAAAGTCACTGCGGTGTTTTTTCTGGAGACGGTAATATTATGGATATTTAGACAGAATGAGAACACGGTCACACAGCTAGATAGCAGTTGGTTGAATAACACACTGGGCAAAAAATGCCTACAGGGCAAATAATGCCTACAAGGTCAACGTATACACAGCGGTGGATACGGATTACGTAAAATATAAGAATGCTGCTTGAAAAAAAGTCACTCCGGTGTTTTTTCTGGAGACGGTAATATTATGGATATTTAGACAGAATGAGAACACGGTCACACAGCTAGATAGCAGTTGGTTGAATAACACACTGGGCAAAAAATGCCTACAGGGCAAATAATGCCTACAAGGTCAACGTATACACAGCGGTGGATACGGATTACGTAAAATATAAGAATGCTGCTTGAAAAAAAGTCACTCCGGTGTTTTTTCTGGAGACGGTAATATTATGGATATTTAGACAGAATGAGAACACGGTCACACAGCTAGATAGCAGTTGGTTGAATAACACACTGGGCAAAAAATGCCTACAGGGCAAATAATGCCTAAAAGGTCAACTTATACACTACTACAGCGATGGATACGGATTACGTAAAATTTATTATGGCTGCTTGAAAAAAGTCACTCCGGTGTTTTTTCTGGAGACGGTAATATTATGGATATTTAGACAGAATGTGAACACGGGCACACAGCTAGATAGCAGTTGGTTGAATAACACACTGGGCAAAAAATGCCTACAGGGCAAATAATGCCTAAAAGGTCAACTTATACACTACTACAGCGATGGATACGGATTACGTAAAATTTATTATGGCTGCTTGAAAAAAGTCACTCCGGTGTTTTTTCTGGAGACGGTAATATTATGGATATTTAGACAGAATGTGAACACGGTCACACAGCTAGATAGCAGTTGGTTGAATAACACACTGGGCAAAAAACTGCCTACAGGGCAAATAATGCCTAAAAGGTCAACTTATACACTACTACAGCGATGGATACGGATTACGTAAAATTTATTATGGCTGCTTGAAAAAAGTCACTCCGGTGTTTTTTCTGGAGACGGTAATATTATGGATATTTAGACAGAATGTGAACACGGTCACACAGCTAGATAGCAGTTGGTTGAATAACACACTGGGCAAAAAATGCCTACAGGGCAAATAATGCCTAAAAGGTCAACTTATACACTACTACAGCGATGGATACGGATTACGTAAAATTTATTATGGCTGCTTGAAAAAAGTCACTCCGGTGTTTTTTCTGGAGACGGTAATATTATGGATATTTAGACAGAATGTGAACACGGTCACACAGCTAGATAGCAGTTGGTTGAATAACACACTGGGCAAAAAATGCCTACAGGGCAAATAATGCCTAAAAGGTCAACTTATACACTACTACAGCGGTAGTAAAATAAAAAAAAGTTAAATAAAAAAAGAATGAATATTAAAAAAAAAAAAATTAAAGTTGGTGCTGCTGAACTACTAGGAGCAGCAGATTAGCACACCAGTCCCACTCCCCAACACTGCTAGACTAATAGCACTGGGCTCTTATAGTAGTAGTAGTAGTAGTAGTAGTAGTAGTAGTAGTAAAACAACAAAAAAATAAATAAAAGCAGTCCTTACAAGGACTATTGCTATTGCAGCAGTCAGCAGATGAGATCAGAAGCAGGACAGCTGCCCACTGCAGCTACATACAGAGCACTGCAGTAGAAGGTAGATTACTAGCCAGCAAAGCTACCTAAGCTTAAATGTCCCTCAAACCCCTGCAGACTTCTGTCCCTCCAATAACAGAGCAGTATCAAAACGATTACTAGCCAGCAAACTTTCAACTGTCCCTGAAATCACTAACAGGCAGCAGCTCTCTCCCTACACTATCTCTTCAGCACACACAGGCAGAGTGAAAAAAAGCTGCAGGGCTTCGGTTTTTATAGGGAAGGGGAGTGGTCCAGGGGAGAGCTTCCTGATTGGCTGCCATGTACCTGCTGGTCTGGGGTGAGAGGGCAAAAAAAAGCGCCAACAATGGCGAACCCAAAATGGCGAACGTCGCGCGACGTTCGCGAACTTCCGGCGAGCGCGAACACCCGATGTTCGCGCGAACAAGTTCGCCGGCGAACAGTTCGCGACATCTCTAATGAATAGGGGCAGGATGGGGGGGGTGACTGTGTTCCTCCCTGGGCACCTCAAGAAAAAGGGCAGAGCTTTATCGTGGGGGAAGCCACAAGTCTCTGTGCTCCAAAATGGAATGGAAACCTGTGGCTATGGTTGCTAACTTATATAAATAAATCACTAAATCTACTATTTCCTAGAACACTTGCCACATTCTATTATTTGCTTTGCCTGTTCCTGTCTACAGTGATACTCTTTTCTCTCCCTCTGATTGAGCCTCTTGGATTTCTTATAAGCATTTTCTCTGTGCTTTTATCTATACTTCACTCGTTGCCTCTCCTGTACTGATCTCCCTGCATTTATCATTAACAGCAATGTCAAACTCAGTGGCACGCCAACTTGCCTGTCTGAGATCATTTGAATTACAGATAAGCCTTGGCTCTGCTCCAAACTCTGCTCTTCAGGCTGTGTGTTTCTATATGTACAGTATGTTGGTATTATCATGACCCAATACTATGTCAGACATGGTCTGGAATCTAACTCTGTCTTGTACTGTACTGGCATTAATCCACTGAGCAACCTGGGGGCTTTCGGCGCTCATGTGGGTTAGTCTTCTTGATACTTTTGTTACCTCTCCCTGCTCCATCTATTTTATTGACTTCACAATTTTCACAGTCAGCACCCTCACCTCCAAAGTACTTTCTGTGGTGCTCGTCCAACGGTTTCCAACCTCAATCCGTTCATCAATTCAATTTGTGGTAATAGACGGCACCAATCAATAGATTATTTTCTTAAAACGCCTTTATTGGGACATAGGCTCTGACCCCAAACACCTGGCAACGTTTCAGACCTATCACGGTCTTTTTTCAAGCCACTCAGACAGCACCTGTGCTCTGCTTTTTATACAATGTATCACAGTGACCCCTAGTGACATTTTCCATAATTACAATGTTTAACATTTACAAATCACCATAATTGTTTCAAGTTATATAAATCAAAAAACGTGTATCTCTATACCTTAGTGCAAGAAAGTCCAATATTCCTTAAAGTGTCCAATATTTTGGATGTACAAAAGTTATGCTGTAAAAAAAGGGGGAACATAATTACCCCATAAATAAAATACACATTTAAAATTGAAAAACTTTTTTACACATTATTATTAAAAACATACAGCGAGGATACCCTAAGGGATTATTGGAGCAACAACGGAATGAGGTTCAGCGAAATATCAAGAGAAATAATAAAAAAAGTGATATTAAGAGAATCCCATTTGTATCAAGGTATAGTACCGTGAGCACTTACGTAGAGAAAGCAATAAGGAAACATTGGCCATTACTCAAAGAGGGCTTATGTGAGATTGATTTTTTTAAAAATGCTCCACTTATTTCATATAAAAAATCTAAAACAATTGGCTCAATGGCCATTAAAGCAGACATAGGAGGGAGGGGCTCCCAAGAGCGATTGTTGCGACCAAGAAAAAATGGGACATACCCATGTCTTGGCTGCAACTGTTGCTCAAATTGCTTAAAAGGAGATATACTGTATCACCCAAGGAAAGGCACAGCAATTAAAATAAATGGTTTCTACACGTGTGAGAGCACTTATGTAATATATATGATTAAGTGCCCTTGCGGGTTATCCTATGTAGGACAGACTACCAGAAGTGCTAAGGAACGTATAAGAGAGCACAAGTCCGCAATACATACCAAAAAAAGTGACCAAGCAGTAGCGAATCATTTCCTGGTTGCAGGTCATGGGGTGCAACAATTGAAATACCAAATAATAGATAGTGTACCGAAAATGCGAAGGGGAGGAGATAGAATAAAGATGTTACTAAAGAAGGAAGCAAGATGGATCAGACAATTGGAAACAATGGCTCCCCATGGCCTCAACAGGGAATACGATTTAAGTAAAATATACCGTTGAATTGTTTTTAATAATAATGTGTAAAAAAGTTTTTCAATTTTAAATGTGTATTTTATTTATGGGGTAATTATGTTCCCCCTTTTTTTACAGCATAACTTTTGTACATCCAAAATATTGGACACTTTAAGGAATATTGGACTTTCTTGCACTAAGGTATAGAGATACACGTTTTTTGATTTATATAACTTGAAACAATTATGGTGATTTGTAAATGTTAAACATTGTAATTATGTAAAATGTCACTAGGGGTCACTGTGATACATTGTATAAAAAGCAGAGCACAGGTGCTGTCTGAGTGGCTTGAAAAAAGACCATCTATTTTATTGACCTCCAGTGTTTCCAATTAATGAATTAATGAAGGGATTTTATAAACCTGCTTCCTGCAACCATGGGTGCTCGGCCTGTTACCTTGATGAAGAGACCTGCACGGGTCTGTTTTTTAAAACCTGCACCAAATCCCTACCCACTTTCCCCAAGCCTGACCCACCTTTGCAACTCCACAAATTTTAACCCGACCTGCTCCCCGCAACGTTCATCGCGCCGTCACTTGCCTGGAAGTGGTGTCATAGCGATAGTTTTTAACCATTAGGACACTTGGATTTTTAGCTATTTCCCCTGCATTGGCTACCTGACCCCCCCCCCCCCACTGCAGAGGATCGGGTACCTGTAGGGCACTCACTCATTAAACACTCACTCATTCATAAAAATGAAAAAGGAAAGTCCCAAAAATGTTGCAGGTATTTTCTCCGTGTTGCCTCTTAATTTTTATTAAAAAAAATGAACATGCACTTGAGGCTGGCTCCAGGAGTGCATGTTTATTTTTTTGGTTGTGAATTTACTTCAAGCTAGGGGGTTCTGGGCACGGCACCCAAACCAATCGCCAAAATTTGGTGAGTGCGATACACAGCTGATTTTATTTACGCTGCATATTTTTCATGGATTGTGTCCGAAGGTGATGGACCTGGGGTCTCTACACCCAGGTCACTACCCCCATCGGGTGAGCTGCAGTTCTATTTCATTTAGCAGCTTAAATTGCAATGCTCGGGGATTTATGGTTCCGGGCTAATATTTATTCATTGATTGGTATGTCGTTCTGGGATTAGAGCCGGCTATACATATTTCTTAATTTGTATTAATCTGTAGGCAGTTCTATGGTGCTGAGCTGACAATAAAGTGTTCAATCAGAACAGTTTTCTTGCTTTTGATGTCCAAACGAATGAATTGTGTTAACATGAATAACAAATTATTAATCAGGGATATTATTATTATTCAGGGATATTGCCAATATCCTTGTAGATGGTCCTTGAGTAGTTCAGTTGCATCTGTTCATAACATGCCCCAATGCATAAAATAAAACCAAAACAAAGAAACTAACATAGTTCTTTTTATAGGAGATTGTAATTTTGTTATAGTGAATATAAAGTGCAGGTTTCATTTTAAGTCACTTGGAAACACAGCAGTAAGCTTCTCCAAGTGTCTATCAACTGACCCACAAGCTCCCGAGCCACTCTAGGCAAATGCTGGAGACATTTGCAAGTGTTTGGTCACCCCACCAGTGTTTAATTGCCCTTTGATTTTTGAGTCAGTGACACCTTTGCAGAAGCTAAAGGGAAAATCATAAAAGAAAGCATAATTCAGTATTTACCACTTGGGTATTTCAGTTGGGTTTGGGAAAAAACATAGGGAAAAATAAAAATGAAGGTACAATGGCACTTTATTTATCTTCTATAGAGCAGCTCCTGTACCGGGTAGAATATACTATATAAAATGCATGTTGGTAGTGAAATGCTTAATATAATATTTCTTCCATTTTCTAGGGCGCCAAAATTATCTGTGTGCGGGTAGGAATGACTGCATTGTGGATAAGATCAGGAGGAAGAACTGTCCTTCCTGCCGTCTGAGAAAGTGTTGCCAAGCAGGAATGGCACTTGGAGGTAAGAAATGTGTGAAAGAAAACGGATCCGCACACACACCGATTAGTGCAGTCGGGGATTATCCCCTTTTATTCAGCCACCAAACATCAACGTTTCGGGGGGGAAACACCCACCCTTCATCATGGAGGTAAGAACCTTGAGAAGAGCCAGCATTTAACAAGAGGGAGCTCAGGGCAAAGCTATAGGTTCACGCCTGGAACTTGCCAGGAGTAAAGAGAGCAGTGATGCCACAATTGGTTGGACATATCTAGCATCAATTCTAGACTATTGCCAAGTATTCTTATCTAAAGTAACATGAAATATTTCTGTGGGCATTCTTATGGTTTCTTGAGGCTAAGAACCTCCTGCCGTCCCCTAAAACTGACCCTATGTTGTGATCATATCAGTTTAAGCATCGTTACCGAATCTCTCTCTTGGAAATGGAAAAATACAGAGTCTACCGCCATGTTGATTTCAGAGAGGTGCCAAAAAAAGGCCTTATTAGAATAATATCTGGATGTCTTAAAAAGTGGTACTTGTGTGGAATGTCCCCCCTTTTACCCTGTAGAACTAATTAGTAAGGTTAGTCATTTATAGGTGTCTGTATTGTTTCCTTTTGTACAATCTACTTCAAATTTTATACTTAAATGGGCTTTTTGAGCTAGATTTTGTTAGTGATAGACATGTGTCTCTGCTCAGCCTGTGAAAGATGATTTGGATGGGAGCTCACTCTGGTTTGTATCAAATACCCGATACCTTGACAAGGAAAAACTATGGCCTTGCCCAAACAATTTCAACAAACCCACTAAATATATCAAACATGCAGACTAAAGTTTGGTGGCCTACTGAAGATCATCTTCATTTTCCAGTGCTATGAATTTAAATGTTGGCCTCAGACTACTAGACTTTGGCACTAGCGCTCTTTTAAAGTTTGTCTTTCACTAAACTGCTAAACATACTGTCTATACATGAACTTCATTTCTTTTTCTTTTTTTATCATTTTTATTGGGTTTTAAAAAGCGTAAAACATTTACATTTTAAAAGATCATGTAAAGCATGATAAGAATACATACATGTAAATGCATAAGCCATGCAGCTAACATCACAAGAAGTGATGGGCGAATTTATTCGCCAGGCGGAAATTCACGGCGAATTTGCCCGGCGTAAAAAAAAATTGCCGCCGCCATCAAAAACGAGACGCCGGCGCCGTTACGCGTAAATTCGCCAATCACTAATCACAAGAATATATAATAATTATAGAAATATAAACCAAAATAAAACCAGATCTCGCATGGTGGAATTACCAAAACAAAATAGTTTATGATAATACAGAGCCACTAAGCTGCCCAATAAATAAAATGGTTAGACCTTTAACAACTCCAAAATTTTAGATTTATGTCTAGGGTCTATGTGATCAAAATAAAGAGACCAATCATTTGTAAACCTGAGTTTAAGTGGGTTATTTATCAAGCCCTGAATATCGGAACCTTGAATAATTCGTAGTTTTCGAAGCAAAAAAAAAAAATGAATTATTCGATCGGATAGTATAAAAACTCAGAATCCAAAACCCAGGCATCTAAAAGCTCTTGGGGTCCTGTATAAGTCAATGAGGAAGGTTCCAGTGTCTGCGCTTATGTCCTTACTGATATCTGATGATTTTGGAAATTCAGAGCAAAAAACATGGAGTTTTCAAAGTTTTTCCCGACCCTTTTTTCTTCATAAATAAGGTCCATTCGGGGATTTAGAGTTGCTAGAAGTTGGATATTAGAAATGCTGAAATAAATTCGGACCTTGATAAATAACCCCCTAAGATGAGGTTCTTCTGATCTAGTTTTTATGGCCTCTTGCCAGCACAGTTGGTTTAATTGTGTTAAAATATCTTTCATGGAGGGGGGAAACTCTGAAATACAAATCAGAAACAGGGCCTTTTTGTTAGCCGCCATAAAGCAGAAAATTACATTTGAAATCATATTGGTGTTTACCCAATGAAAAAGAAGGAGAACCAATGTTTAAAAGGGCATAAAGAAAGGAAAGAGCTACGTTTTATTTTCAACTTAAAGCAAATAGAGTCAAACTGGGTTAAATTGTGCCAAACTGGGGTAATATGGGGACAGTTCCAGCGATAATGGAAAAGGTTAAAATTTTCCTGTTTGCATTTGGGACAATACGATAACTGCCCCAAGCCCTTATATGATTGATAAAGCTTCCCGTATCCAAGATGGATTATTGAGCTCTCCAGACCTCTGAAGGAAAACATTTATTAAATTTAACAACTGACGAAGTTAACTGGGTAGGGGCGATGTCGCATAAAAGTAGTTTGACCATTTCAAAGCCGTATCTGAAAGGGGATGTTTATGGTCAGAGACAGGACCCCAAAATTTACAAGTTTAATAGTTAATATTTAAGAGCTCCAAGTAGTCACCCAAATTAGATATCCCCTCAGCTACCCGATGTTTCTGGAAAGCAAACAGACACTTGAGGTCTTCATCATTACAGAGCATAGCCAGAGCTTCATCATGTGAACTCTCTTGAGTAGCCTTAATATTAACAGTGCTTTGCAATTCCGTGACCCAGTGCCAGAGATAATCATATGAAACTCTTAAATATGACTGAGGAGGCTATTTTATTTAATGCAATTCAATGTGTTGTGAGTTCAGGAAAGGGAAGTTCTGCTTGGCCCTTGATTGCATTACCCTGACACTTGTTGGTGCCAAAGCAGAAGTTGGAGATCAGTAACGTGCCTTTAATAGCAGCAGTGCAAAGGGACTGGAGCCACGAAATTCTTCTGCTTGGCTTTGCAATTCACATGTGAAATATAAAGTTGCCAGTCTGCCCACAATAAGGATCAAATCAAACTCCCTCTCTAAAGAAACTCTATACATGGCACAGACTGGCTTCCTTGGGAAGAGAACACATAACAAGTGGAATATTCCCTGGATTGTTTCATTTTCTGTGAAAAAGAGACTAATTTCTGCACCCCACCCCCCAAATTTCATTTTTCTAGTTTGTGCATAAAATGTGGAATCCTCTTCCCTGTTATTCTGATATTTGCAGGAGAAATACAATAGCGGTATGGGACCTATTATCAAGAATGCTGGGGACATGGGGTTTTCTCAATAAGATATATTTTCATATTTGGGAGCTCCATACATTAAGGGGGTTCTTTACTAAACTTCTGTTGGGTTTTTCGGCGCAAAACTCAATTTTTTTTTAAACTCAAATTTTTCAAGATTTATTAAAGTTCGATGCAGCAAAAAGCCCGAAATCGAAAATCCGCCATCTCAGACGTGACGAGGTTGTGTATAAGTCAGTGGCAGAGGTCCCTATCCTATTTTGAAGTTTATATGGTCTGCGTTTGAATTAGCCCCAAAATCCAGGGTTTTCAGGGCAAAAATCCCAGGTTTTCAGGAAAAAGCCCCCAAAAATGGAGCAATTCTGGAAAAAAACAATTGTATGATTCAGGTTTTTGATGGATTTCATTGAGTTTTTACCGAACCAATTAAATTGAACTTTTTTTTAATAATAAATAAGGTCGAATTGTGGGGTTTTTTAGTTACAAAATCAGAAAAATTTGGATTTTGATAATCCCTAAGTCTACTAAAAATTTATTTAAACATTTCTTAAAATTACAACTTAAAATCAATTTGAACAGGATTGTTTTGCCTCCAATAAGGATTCATATCTAGGTAGGATCAAGTATTTAATATAGGCAATCATTTCACCGAATAAATTCTGTTACAATTGAATATTGTTAGAAGATAATAGAGGAAGGCCCTGCTCTCAAGAGCTAGCAATCTAAGAGGGAGTCACTGCACTAGTGATGTGCCATCGACTCAACCCACACCCTGCATCAGCTAGGTCACCTCAGGGTGGCACTTGGTGCAGGATCACAACTGTTCAGAACACAATTGGGAACTGCTTCTGCCGCCAAGTCCCTAACTTGCATGTCTGCACAATGAATAGGGGCAGGATGGGGGGGTGACTGTGTTCCTCCCTGGGCATCTCAAGAATAAGGGCAGAGCTTTATCGTGGGGGAAGGCACAAGTCTCTGTGCTCCAAAATGAAATGGAAACCTGTGGCTATGGTTGCTAACTTCTCTGAATAAATAAATGACTGGCCTACCTATATGTCCTAAAAATATAATTGAAATTAAGCATCATTTTTACCGGTAAAGCAGGATTGGAGGAAGGGTGAATTGCATCCATTTTGAGCACCTTGCACCCAAATGTCTTGTTAATCACCCTTCATTTGACTAGTCCAGATTTTGGCAGGACACTTTGAAAGATCAAATATTTTCACCTGCACCTTAATGATATGAGTATCTGATACTAAGCCTCCATAATCTGCAGGATGTGAACATTTGTTCACTTTATTCATTTCAACGTTTATTTAATGTGCAGACATGTGATTCAGTGCTTTTACACAGGGAGAATTTACCAACCTCATGCAGTTGGCACCAGAACGGCAGCATGAATAGGTAGTAATGCCAATTTGCAGCCTCTCCATATGGGCTCTAAGGTGCATGGAGATTAAGCGGCTTCTCCAGGACCAATCAGTAATCAGCATGGGAAAGGTCTTTGATTCTAAATCAGTGCTAATCATCCTTGGACCTTCAGATGGAACCTTGGCTACTCTTTCTCTGTATTGGGCTGTTATAGGAAACTAGCTTAATCTTTTGGTCTCCAACTAATGCATACATTTCATTGGAGTGTCCTACCCCAGACTTAGACCTGCATCCTAACTTTTGCATAAGGCAATGATCAAAAAGCCCAATTTTAAAGCCTCCCCTTCCTTACATACACTCTAATGTCTGTCTACCACCAGGGGCGACCATAACACTGACTATATACCAATCAAAGATACGGTACTTCCCTTATCTCCTGATGAGCCTCTCTATAATATAATAGAACTAATTAGCATTAAATAGCATCGCTAATTCTGCCTCTGTGTCCAACTCTAATTTATGTCTTCAATACATCTACATTCTACATAAAATATGTGGCAAAAGTGTAATTTATCATCTACCCTACAGAGCAGTGTAACCTGGAATTTAAATCATTGCACTTTTATTAAAAGTAACTGCTTGGCACAGAGTGGCTTACCCATTGGCTAAGAGCCACTAATAGAGGCCATTATACAGAGAATAAGTTATGTAAATGGAGAGGTTGAATGTGTTTGTATGGCACAACTGCAGGGAGGAAATCTGGAGGTAATATGTTTATTTTCCCACCGGAGCATCAACATTTTTGTTTTTTTCTCTTGGATTCAGAGCCATCCTGAAACTCTTTGAGCTACTAGAGTTCAGCAGCCAAAGAGGGACAACAGTCTGTAACATGAAGGGCCAGTATAGCGTCATTTATTTTATTTTGTATTTATATCATGTGAACACATAATGACTTCTTATATTACGTTCCCCTAGAATGTGTGAAGGTGTTGTCTAAGTTTGACTGGTCATAAGCCACCTATTGTTTATAGTCTCATACCAAGAAAGCAGAAGGGGTATGGGGGGCAGGAAAGTATGTTCCAGATCAGTGGTTCAGAAGTAACATGTTGCTCACCAACCCATTGGATGTTGCTCCCATCAGCCTAAAATCAGGTGTTTATTTTTTAATTCAAGGCTTGGAGACAAATTTAGTTGCATAAAAACCTGGTGTACTGCCAAACAAATCCTCTTGTAAGCTGCCAGTCCATATTTGGGCTGCCAATAGCCAGTCACAGTCCTTATTTGGTACCACTGGGAGCCATTAGCATGCTTATATATGTTGCTCTCCAACTTTTTAACATAAAAAAGCTTGGGGACCCATGTTCTTGGGGATCCAGTGGCTCGTTAGGAACATATTGCTCTCTGACATCTTGGATGTTGCTCCCAGTGGCCGCAAAGCAGGTGCTTATTTTTGAATTCCTGGCTTGAAGATAAGCTTTGGTTGCACAAAAACCATTTGTACTGCCAGATAGAGCCTCCTGAAGGCTGCCAGTCCACAGAGGGGCTAACATATGTGGCACCCCCAGGAACTTTTTTTTATACTTCTGTTGCTCTCCAACTTTTTTTTCCATTTGAATGTGGCTCACAGGCAAAAAAGTTGAGGACCTCTGTATTTGCAGCTGCTACTTCTAAGCTTGTAATCTTCTGCCAGATACAAAGGTAAATTCCGTGCAACATGTGAGGTTAGGTAGGAGGCACACAAACTGGGCAAAGTCTTGAGATAACCTTACATTTTGTGAGATTCTGCAGGCATAACCAGTGGATATAGGTGAAACTAGGCTTACAGTGCTAGTGTAGATGGGCTCACCTAGACAAAAATACTTAATGGGTGGCTGTCACTTTTCCACCTATCATTAGTTTCTTGGTGGTGGCCCCTCTGAAGTTGGAGAACAAAGTTAAATACCCATTCCTACCCTAATTCTCTAAAGAAAGTATGTGAACATGACTGTAACTGTAACACATGAAAAACATGGAAACTATAAACGTAGACATGTGAATACTGACCCTTGTATGTATGTGTGCTATGCTCTCTATACCATGCTCTCTAAAAAAGGTAGAAGGGTTATCAAACAGCAGGTTTATGATAATAGCCATAGTCATACTCAAAATGCAGCAGGGAGTATAGTAATTCATATCCTTTAGTTCTGGTTCCCAAGTCATCATCCATATTGGGTCTTGGCAGTTAGGAAATGTTTCTCCTTTGATGAATTCCAGCCCAGGATCCATTCTGATGCATTTGCCAAACTGCCTCTGACTTTAGAGAATTGGCTCAGGACATTTCTCAGAAAGTAAAAAGAAAAAAACTCTGATGATTTTTCATCCTGAATAATGTGTTTTTGCTATACTTTATAGACAAGCTGTGGTCAGGCAGCATGATTTAGAGAAGATAACATGTTAGGGTTTCTTCTACCAGGTCAATAAGACCATTCTTCAGGAAAAGATGGCATATTAGAGAAGACAAGCGGCTGAATTACTGTAAGAATGCAGCCTGATTTGACTCATGTTAGAATAAATACATATCTACATCTGTCACAGTGTCTTACCTGCTAGCCATGTGGTGACCACTGGAAGAAAGGGCTAATTTATTATGTAGGTAACTTCTTCTGACTAGATGAACTAGTACCTGGGCCCGTGCTGGAAGTGTCTGGAGGAAAAGTGTCATTGCTGAACTGTAACTAAGGGTTTAATTAATAGAAAAGGCACTTCCTTGGTACAAACATCATTGAGGCAATAGATCTGGCAATACAGTATCAGTCACAATTAAGTATTCACAAGCCCAGTAAGGTTGGATACAGGTGGGGATCCACAGTGCTTTAGGGTCATTTGCAGTGGAAGCCAAGTCCCTTCCCAGCTGTGATCCCTACACTAGGCTGTGTCTCCTGGGGGAACAGTGGAGCATGGGACTGGTCTTGCTTGTTTACTTTAATTATGTTACCCCTCTGGGTTGTTCTATCACTGGCGCTAGTTTGTTAGTCGCTAAGCCTTGTTCACTGGGGTCCTGCACCTCAGCTAACCCCACTAATGGAGTTATTTATCAAAGCCCAATTTTTTTCTGGTTGGACTTTTAAAGGGGAAAACCACCATTTTTTCATAGAAAATAACCTCTAATTCTTCATGATTTGTTGAACCCCGATGGTGTTAAAAGTCAGAATAAAAAAGTACTCCAACTCAGACCTGCCGAGTTCACATAGAAGTCAATGGGAGATGTCCCGAAGATATGTTGACTTGTGCTGGGTTTCCGAAAAAGGTTTGCGGCATTCTGGCGTAAAATGTGAAAAAGTCTCCATATTTGGGCGTCAAATCAGAAAAAGTTTCCATATTCAGGTTTTCAAATCAGAAAAAGTAACAGATTCCGATTTTTTTATGATCTTGTGTAGGCTTTTCCCGCACAAGAATTTTTTGGGAAAATTTTATGATAAATAGGGGGGAGGGGAGAAGTCTGTGCAGATTTGGTCAGAGTGGCTTCCATAAATAGTTCGATAAATTTTGGATTTTGATAAATAACCCCCTAAGTGTTGGTTACCTTAAAGCATGCTCTCGTACTTCTGACCTGAGACCTACCATAGACCTCATACCTTCTGCCAGATCTACCTCCTGCTAGAGTGGAGTCCTGAAAGAGACAAAGAACCATGTGCTTTCTGCCATTATATAAATTATCATCAGGAACTGGTCATTAGATCCCTAGGGCAACTAAGAAAACCACCTCCACCGTCACAGGGCAAGGGAGACAGAACTGGGACTTCCTGAGCAGTAACGGGATGTTAAGCCTTTGGGTCCCCTACATGTATTACCGAATTTCCCTTAACCAGGAAATACTCCAAATAGTGGTCAGGCTCAGATAACATTAAGGTTAAAATGTGATTAAGCTATTCTTAATTGTAATGCTCTTTGTATGTATAAAGTACCTGTACAATTCCATTCCCTACATACAATTAAAGTTATGGCTGACTGATGCTTCCAGTTTTTATCATCCCACTCTTAGGCCAAAGAAAGGGCAGGTGCAGATTGGGGTCTACTTATACAAGCACCCATGTGCTGCAATTAACATAACCATGTGATTAAGTTGTAGGGCCATGGTTCAGACATTAGAAGTCTTGTTCCCCTTATGCTACCCATAAAATTGTTACACCTACACCTTTATTTAGCATTATAACAGTAAATATGAGAAAGGAAATGTGGGCATTACAAACAAATAAATCACTAGATCACATCAAATTGGCCACATCCCTCAAGCAGCAGGGGGTGCAGGAGCATCTTTCCCTTCCCACCTATATGTAAGGTTTGGAAGTCCTTAAAGGACAAGGAAAGTTAAACTAAAGAAGTAGATAGAAATATTGTACATGATGTTTTGGGCTTCTGTCCCAGCCCAAGGCAACCACAGCCCTTTAGCAGTAAAGATCTGTGTCTCCAAAGATGCCCCAGTAGCTCCCCATCTTCTTTTCTGCTGATTCACTGCACATGCTCTGTGCTGCTGTCACTTACTGAGCTTAGGGACTCACTCACAATATACAGTACACATAGAATAGAAATGTCACAATATAAGGCTGATTAGTAATTAATACAGATAATTACTACATGGCAGCACAGAAACCAGTGCAATTAGCATCAGAATTTAATAATCAGCCCTGTAGCATCAGCTTATATTACAGGGGAAGCTAATTTTCTGCTGGATAATTAGTGACGAGCCCTAAGCTTAGCTTCTCAACAGCTGCTCAGAGCCCACTGAGCATGTGAGTGTCACAGACACTTTCCAAGATGGTGACCCCCTGTGACAAGTTTGAAGTCCTGGATCATTGCTGCTATTGACAAGCTGAAACTTTAGGCTGGTGCAATAAGTTCAGTATATAAAATATGGCATTTTAGCCACATTCATTTTTACAGTTTAGTTCTCCTTTAACAGTTCATTATTCGGACAACTGCTAATGCAGAGTTTTGTTGCTTGCTGAGTAACAGCAGTGCAGGTGAATGTTAAATGAAACATTGTATTTTGGGGAGTTGAGTCATAGCTCAGTGTTTTTCAGTTTGAATGAGAGGTGTTTATGAGTTGCTTTTAGCAGAATCAGAGTTGCAGGGCAGCACGACCTCGAAGTCTTGGCTGGAATCAGTGCAGTTGCATCATTTCTTTATCGGGGCGGAGGGAGGAATGCAGATTGTGGCCAGATTGTGGGGGAAGTTATAACTGCAAAATATATCCTGGAATCTTGGCACAGGTACACCCTCAATATCATTCCAGTCCCAATGGTTTCTGATGGTAAATCGTTCCACGGTGGGTGAAGAAAAGTACATAAAGTTCAGCCTATGCACAACTTCTTCATGATGGTTCAGAGGAAGGATAATATAACTTAGACAGCACATTAGCCGTCAGTGGGAGAATCACTCTTACCCCCAAAAGGCAGATGTTTAATTCCACCAGATCAGATTTAAATCAGTGGGGGTCATTTTTGATCCTGGATATTGATTTTGTTCTACAACAGTCAGCCTTTATCTGCTGTTTATACCAACAACACCAAATGGAAGGTTACATAATAAATATTTGTGTTTTGTGAATGTGCATGGCTTAAATGCATTTGGGGCATTTCTTTTTTTTTCTCTTCTATTACTTACCATTAAGTGTTATTTAAAAATATAATTGTTTACAATTTCTTTTTTTTTTTTTTAATGCTTATATTGTATATATAACTTAGGCAATCTACTGTGTATATAGTATATATACTGTATATTCCATGCAGTAACAAAGGGTTTAATAGCTACATTTCCAAATTTATGGCAACAGTAACTGCCTATAAAGTCTGACATGTGATGTTTTTAACCTGATTTTGGGAACCTTGTATCCATATTAATTTCTGCGGAAGATTACGAGAGCAGCATTACATGTAACTGTTTCTATTTAATCTTTCTTCTTGTATCAGCTTTATTATGTGGCAGAGAGTGCTTGAAAAGCTAATCATGCTCAGGGACATTTATCTCTGCCTTTTGGAACTGGAATTGGGTCTCTAACTCAATGTTTAAGTTCAAGAACACAGGGCATATCCTTCTGGAATGTCCAACATGCGGCACCCAAGCTCTCGTCCTGGGTGATGTATCTCAACAACAGTTTGAGGGTAGCAGGTTGGAGTTACATAGTAATATAGTATTCTAGCTTGAAAAAAAGACATTTCCATCAAGTTCAAACCTGCCCAATTGCTAGTTGATCCAGAAGAAGGGACCCCCCTCCATATCTCAAGTCTCTCAAATTTGGTTTGGACAGGGATTCTTTCCTGACTCCCAGAGACCAATCGGACCAGACTCTAGATCAACTTCTACTAAATGTTAATTTTAGGTATTTTTATGTACAGATATGGGATGCCTTATCCGTAAACCCGTTATCCAGAAAGCTCTGAATTACGGAATGGCCGTCTCTCATAGACTCATATACGTATACATATGAGTGTATATATATATATATATATATATATATATATATATATATATATATATATATAGATATATATATATATATATATATATATATAGATATATAATCCAACTGAAGTAGGAACGCACAGCCAAAAGGGTAATCCAAATGCTGGGTGCCAGGCCGTAAAACTTTTACAGACATCACCCTGACGAAGATTCCTGTGCGGAATTGAAACGTTGGTCCACCAATAAACCTTTCAAAGATCTAATGCTTTACTCAGTCTGATTGATTATGGAGTGCTGTCCACTATGGAGATGTATATATATGTATATATATAGAGATTTTATGAAAATAATCCAAATTTTTAAAAAAGATTTCCTTTTTCTCTATAATAATAAAACAGTAGCTTGTACTTGATCCTGACTAAGATATAATTAATCCTTATTGGAAAAAAAAACTGTCTATTGGGTTTATTTAATGTTTACATGATTTTCTAGTAGACTTTAGGTATGAAGATTCAAATTATGGAAGATCCGAAACTCAGGTCCAGAGCATTCTGGATAACAGGTCCAATACCTATATCATTTATTTTCTCCCTTGTTAGAGGTTTATAACCTTCAATTAAAGCTGTCTAATATATTTGCCAGTACAGCCACTTGAGGGAGAAAATTGTACAAAGTCACGTCTCTCTCTGTATTAAACATGAGAGAACTCTTCTAAGCACATTAGCAACGCAAATGGATTATTTGTTTTGTAGCTCAAGATATTGGCAGTTGTTAAACTGACACAATAATGAATTTGAAGCAACACCGCCACCTGCCGTTCATTCCAGCTGAAATTAAAAGTCTTGAGGTTGCTCTGCTTACAAAATCAAGCTAATGATCAGTTATTTGATGATTCCGTGGCCAGTTGTAGGCAGAGCAATATCACAATAAATACTTGGCCAGTCTGTGAAAATACATTTCTGATGTTGCTCTAAAAATCAGAAAAAGTGCCCTGGCTAAAGCTCAACTGAGCTCTAAGTTCCAGAGGATTTATTGCACCTGTCTCTTGTGCACATTAATTTGCCTAAACATTTTTGTAGCATATCCTCTGTCACCAATTGACTTAAGTTAAGCTAAGACATTTGTGCCACTAGAAAAAGGATCCTGAAATTCTTTAAAGGACAAGGAAAGTCTAAAATAGAATAAAGCTAGAAATACTGTATTTTGTATACTAAACATAAGCATGAACTGACTGCACCACAAAGCCTAATCAAACAAATGATGTATGCTTTCAAAGTTGGCCACAGGGGGCTGACATCTTGTAACTTTGTTAAACATCTTTGCCTGACCCTGACCCTGCACATGCTCAGTGTGGTCTGGGCTGCTTAGGGATCGTCATAAACAAAGCTGCTTGAGTTCTGCATGGCTGGGAAGTGAGGGGGGGCTCCCCCTGCTGGTTATAAGTATGATTGTTTCCCTGCTCAGCAGTTAGGGACCATCTGACAATTCCTATCCACAGCAGTAAATGAAGGGAGAATTTCACTGCATACAGTCAGGTTTCTTATAAAAACGGTACACATTTTTTAATTAAAGTATGCTGAAGACAGGTTTCTTTTTCATTAAAAAAATTTATTTTTTTGCCTTTCCTTGTCCTTTAAGTCCTATATTGCATCCAAAAATAATAATTCAACATATTTGCTTTTTCAGAGTTCCCTGTAACCAGAATATTCCCATTTTTTGAATTGAGCCTCACTTTCAGACTGCAACCCATTACAAACGATACCCTTAAAACAACTTTTTTCAGATTAGTCTTTGAACATGAACCAATCACGTCCTCATTTTCTATTTTTCCTTTTTGTTTACTGCTTTACAACACGTGTAGTAATTCTCTACTAGTGTGCTCTAAAAGAAGTGCCTGTTCCTACTGATATATTTTATAAATATATACTGTATATAAATTAAATACATAGTTTTAAATGACAACAATTTCTGTTTGATGTTTTTAGCTGAAAATATAATGTCCCCTACACTGCAGGGCCCCATGTCTACTATAAATATGTAGACAATTATTATGATTTAGCAACATCTGCCATCCTTTGAATTTCTTGCCAACAAGTATTCAGATATTTTGTTCAGTACTGGTATAATCAAACAGTAACTTATTTCATTTCTCACTGTCAAGATAAAATACATAATTAACTCTCAAGATCTGCCCAGTGGAGTTTTGAGACACAGAATTTTAATAGCACTTTATTTGTTTGTTTCATTGTGAGAAGGATGGAGTCTTTAAAACATAGAAAAAAAATATAATTATCTAGAAATGATTCATTAATCAAATTTAATCAAAGCAAGAAAACATATTCATAATAATGAAAACCCAAAGAGCAACATCATATTATTATTATTATTATTATTAACATGTATTTATATAGCGCCAACATATTGCGTAGCACTGTACATCATAATAAGAATGAACAAAGTGACAAGTACCAGGTTTTATCTAATCTAAGGATCGCGGTAACAGTATACAAGTATAGGACCTGTTATCCAGAATGTTCAGGACCTGGGGTTTTCCAGATAATGGATCTTTCTGTAATTTGGATCTTTATACCTTAAATCTACTAGAAAAGCACTTAAACATTAATTAAACCCAATACGTTGGTTCTGTTTACAATAAAGATTAATTACATCTTCGTTTGGATTAAGTACAAGGTACTGTTTTATTATTACACAGAAAAGGGAAATCATTTTAAATATTTATGGATTATTTGGATAAAGTGGAGTCTACGGGAGATGGCCATTCCGTAATTTGGAGCTTTCTGGATAACGGGTTTCCAGATAACGGATGCCATATCTGTACTTTATTTTCTACATTGGTTTTTAACAATTTACCTGTGTCTTTTTATTAATGTTCCGTAAAACCCCAACCCTAAACATCATCAAAAATGGGGATCCTTCACTTGATTTTATTATATACCCTTTACCACCTGTGCAATTTGTCATGATATGTGTTGACAGTGGAAAATAATGCCTGATCCATTTTGATTTATAGGCAAAGGTTAAAAATGCATTAAGTACAAGTGGAGTCCAGGAAGTTTAATTACTAGAAGAGAACCTTATCCTGTTTCAGCCACTAACTTGTCTGAGTTGAGCCATATGTGCCACATTTCTAACTCTTATTCAAGTACTGCTTTGCTTTTTCAGAGTTCCTTGTAACCAGAATATTTACATTTCTCAAAATCGATTTCTTGTAATCAGAATATTTATATTATATTTTTAAACTGTGGATTAGTCTTGGCAAATGAAGCAATCAGTTCCCCATTTTCTATTTTCCCTTTTTATTACCGCTTTAACACACTTAGGGGCCGATTCACTAAGGGTCGAATATCGAGGGTTTATTAACCCTCGATATTCGACTGGGAATTAAAATCCTTCGACTTTGAATATCGAAGTCGAAGGATTTAGCGCAGATAGTACGATCGAAGGATTATTCCTTCGATCGAACGATTAAATCCTTCGAATCGTTCGATTCGAAGGATTTTAATCCAACGATCGAAGGAATATCCTTCGATCAAAAAAACTTAGGAAAGCCTATGGGGTCCTTCCCCATAGGCTACCATTGAGTTCGGTAGGTTTTAGATGGCGAACTAGGGGGTCGAATTTTTTTTAAAGAGACAGTACTTCGACTATCGAATGGTCGAATAGTCGAACGATTTTTTAGTTTGAATCCTTTGATTCGAAGTCGTAGTCGAAGGTCGAAGTAGCCCATTCGATGGTTGAAGTAGCCCAAAAAACACTTCGAAATTCAACGTTTTTTTACTTCGAATCCTTCGAAGTTAGTGAATCGGCCCCTTAGTAGTATTTCTGTTACTAGGTTACTGCCTGCTCTGTATTCATTACCCATAGAAAATTTGGTACAGTACCATTAGTTAGGGTCACTACATGCTCTGCTTTCATTTAATCTACAGAAAACTGGGCTACTAAAAAGTGCTGCATTCATAAAATCCATCAAATCATGAAAAAAATGTTTGGAACTGAATCTTGGATTTTATCTGCACTTCAATAGATATATCTGGTGCATAGAGTCCCACCTTATTCCCTGTTGAAATGAACCAGACGCATCAACATAAATATTAATCTTTCACCTGTATTAGTTTCAATGACATTTCAAGGGGATTCAGAAATAAGAAATCTCAATCATAACCATTTTTTATATTTTTTTTCCACTTTTAGGTCGCAAATTTAAAAAGTTTGGTCACATTAAAACTGGGAGAGAAATCGATACAGTTGTTCTTCAGTCGCCACCCACTCTCTCGGTGGAATGTCAGCAGATTCTAATGAGGAGAATATCCAACCGTTCTGCTCAGGAAATCCAGTTGACCCCAGAGTTGCTCCAGATCTTGCAGAGTATCGAGCCTGAGGTTGTATACGCTGGTTATGATAATACGCAGCCCGAGACCCCTAGTGCGTTGTTGAGTAGCCTCAATCAGCTTTGTGAACGACAACTCGTTTGTGTAGTAAAATGGTCCAAGTCCCTTCCTGGTAAGATATTGTTTCCCCTCACCAATAAGTAACCAATGCCTCCTTGTTGTACATTCATATTGAAACACCTCACTAGTGATGGGCGAATTTATTCGGCAGGCGCGAATTTGCAGGATTCACCGCCAGCGAATAAATTCGCAAAACGCCCGTGAAAATTCGCGGCCAAAATTTGCCGTCGTCAAAAAAAAAATATCCGAAAAAACGGATGCCGGTGTCAAAAATGGGCGCCGGCGTCTGATAAAACGGGCGCCGGCGTTGAAAAAACGGGCGCTGACGTCAAAAATGGGCGCCGGCGTCAAAAACGAACGCCGGCGCCATTTCACAAATTTTTCGCCGTTTCGCGAATTTCGCGAATTTTTCGGCGAAGCGAAGCGGCGCAAATTCGCCCATCACTACACCTCACACGTTAGTGGTGTTAGTAACTGATCTATATGTAGTAAAGATAATGCTTTTTCTTCTAGGGTTTAGAAACTTACACATTGATGACCAGATCACCCTTTTGCAATATTCTTGGATGAGCCTGATGGTATTTGCCCTGGGATGGAGGTCGTATCAACATGTCAGTGGTCAAATGCTGTATTTTGCACCAGATTTGATATTAAATGAGTAAGTACAACCCCTGTGTCCTATTACTATCCTTTCTGATCCTTGTATCTATGGCACATAAAATAGTATGTAACTGACTCTACAACCCATGGATTTGTTCAACAATCATAGATCTAATGTTACATGCAGAACTTTCCATTTCCATCATAAAGCAGCATAGTCCTAATGCTTAGTAATAGGCTTCTTTCCTAAAAAACATCCAACCCATTATGAACTATTAGGGGCAGATTTATCAAAGGTCGAAGTGAATTTTCGAATGAAAAGAATTCAAATTTCGAACTATTTTTTGTGTACTTCGACTAGGGAATAGTCCAAATTCAATTCGAATTTGAAAAAAAATTTAAAAATTCCAATATTGAAATTTATCATGTACTGTCTCTTTAAAAATTCAACGTTGACCATTTGTCATCTAAAACCTGTCGAATTGCTGTTTTAGCCTATGGGGGACCTCCAAGAACCTATTTGGAGTCAATTGGTGGACAAAATCAAAGTTTTTTTCGAATTTTATTCCTTCGATTCGTATGATTCAAATTCGGCCAAATACGGACCTATTCGATCAAAAACTGACCTATTCGACCAAAAAAAACTTAGACTTAATTTTGGTTGGTCTTTTTGAATTCAAATTTCGACGTTTTTTCAATTCGAAATGCCTTAATGCCCTTAATAAATATGCCCCTTAGTAAGGGATCACATCCTTTAGTGGTTGAGAACGTCACTTTTCTTACGATAAAGAAATCTCTCCTATGCTACTGATATAACCTCATCTTTATGGGGCATGTTTATTAAGGGTTGAATTGCAAATTGAAAAAACTTCGAAATTCGCATTCTAAAAGACCAACCAAAATTAAGTCAAAGTTTTTTTTTTTGGTCGAATAGGTCTGTTTTTGATCGAATAGGTCCGTATTTGGCTGAATTTGAATGGTATGAATCGAACTAGTTTCAGAGTTTTTCCCAGAAAAAAACTTTGATTTTTCAAAGTTCACCAATTGACTCCAAATAGGTTCTAGGAGGTCCCCCACAGGCTATTTTTATAGAGACAGTACATGCTAAATTTGGATATTCGAATTTTCAAATTTTTTTCAAATTTGAATCTAATTTGGACTATTCCCTAGTCGAAGTACACAAAAAATAGCTCGAAATATGAATTCTTTTCATTCGAAAGTTCACCTCGACCTTTGATAAATCGTCCCCTATGTGTCAGTGGGTGTCCTCGTCTTCCCCATTTTGTCCTTGTAAAGAGATATTTGTTATGTAATTTATAATTGGAGGAAAGGTTCTCTCCGGAGGAATTCAGGGATGGCATTCCAAATCTAAGAAACTGCAAGACAGCAATGTTAAATGTGGGAAACAGCAGTGGTATCTGGGTGGCTTTGAGTGAAACGCAGGACGTGGCAGGAACTTCTGGAGACAGAGGAAGAGATATAGTGAGGTTAGTGAGGTACAGAGGTTTGAGGAGGAATTTGTAAGTTATTATGTATTGTTTTATGGAAAGCCACAATAAGGACTTCAGCAGGGAGGGGGCTGTTCCATCTTGGATCAGAGGGGGAGAATTCTGGCAGATAGTGATGAGCGAATCTGTCCCGTTTTATTTGGCGAAAAATTCACCCAGTCAATGGGCGTCAAAATTTCTTTTTACGTGTAACAATTTATACACGTGCGACAATTTTTTTCTCACTCCAAATGCATTAAAGTGAATGGGCATTTTTTCTTTAGGCAACTTTTTTGTCTCAGCGATAATTTTGTCTTGGTGACTTTTTGGCCAAATGGATTAAAGTCAATGGGCGTCTAAAATTTTTTTACACGATTCACTTTTTTGTTGTGGCAAATTTTTCCGGCACCAAATGTTTTGCTGTTTTCCGCGAAAAAAAATTGCAGGTGGCAAAGTATGGAATTTTGGCACAAAGCCTGCCGAATAAATTTGCTCATCACTAAAAGCAGCAGAATTTAATACAGACTATAGTGGGGAGAGATGGGGGTTAGGAAGGCCAGTTAGATGGTCTGAGCAGCATATAGATGTAAGGAGAAACCCGATTTATAGGGATACAACTAGCACTTGGAAAATTCTATGTAAAAATAATAATTTAAACTTTAATGTTTCGCCTTTCTTATCTCCATTCTTTTTGGGAGGTTTTCCTAAGAAGAATAGAAATCAAATATCTTGTAGATGGAGAAGATATGGTGTCTTTCAAATTAGTCATATTATTGATCCAAGTTCTGGAGATCCTTTTTCTTGGGAAGTTATCAAAGGACTTTATGATCTATCGGAGAAGGAAAGGCTAAGTTATATGCAGATCAGATATGGTTTCCAAATAATTGATAACAAAACAAAATCGCAATTAAGACATCATCCGTTTTATGATTCATTATCACAATTAGTTGAAGATCTTAAACTAAATAATATTTCATGGATTTCAGCACATCTTTTAAACTTGAGGCCTTGTAATTTAGATCCACTTGAAAATGCTAGTAAAAAATGGTCTTTGTTTTTGGGCGTTGGTGTGTCTTCTAGGGATCTTCTAAATTCTTTTAAAAATTTTAGGAATAATATACTGTCTGAGAGTTGGAGAGATCAACAATTCAGATTTATCCACTTAGGATACGGACAATTATTCCAAAGTAACAAAGATTCTCGGAGGGTTTCCTATTGCCCGAAGTGCAAAGAACAAAATATTGATTTTTTTCATTATATTTGGAAATGTCCATTTATTAAAACTCTTTGGGATTTAATTGAACGTCATATTAAGGATGTGGTTAAATTGGACATAGTATTGAATCCTCAGTTTGCACTATTAGATGTCAGAGATTCTCTTTTGGTGTCTAGTTATGGTTCTTCTACGAATGTTTCTGATGAAATTTCATCCTTCTGTTGGCTAGTTATGGCAGCTACTCGGAAAGCTATTTTTTTGTGCTGGATCAGGGATACTCCTCCGTCTGTGAATGATGTGCTTTCTTACTTACATAATTTATGTTTGCAGGAGGTAATCAGATTCCGGATGGATGATTTATCTCAGAGGAATAAAGTAAAATACAGATGGTCCATATATATCTCATCTTTAGATAATGCTAAAAGAGAATTTATTCTTAAGCTGATGGGACAAGATGTTGGGAATGAATGAATTGGGTAGAATTAATATTCTTTTCTATTTATATGTATATGAATGTGCCAATATTATTATTTATTTATTTATTTATTATCTAAAATTTAAGCAAATTCATCTATGTTACCTGACTACATACTGAATTTTGGTAAATTACAGGTCAATTTGTTTTCTTTTGTTATGTTAGCTTGTTTTTTTTTTTTTGTTCACATGATAAAATTTTCATGTTAATATTCTGAACTGTTCTTCTTTTAATGTGAAAGACTTAATGATTGTATACATACATGATTCAATGTTTTATTGAAACTTATTGAAACTTAATAAAAAGAATTTGAAAAGAAAGAAAGGAAGGCCAGTTAGTAGCAAGTTGCAGTAGTCTAGTCAGGATAGGATGAGGGCATGAATATCTTAGCTGTTGCTTGAGAAACAAAGGGGCATATTTTGGCAATATTGCTTAAAGGAGAACTAAACCCTAAAAATAAATATGTCTAAAAATGCCATGTTTTATATACTGAACTTATTGCACGAGGCTAAAGTTTCAGCTTGTCAATAGCAGCAATGATCCAGGACTTCAAACTTGTCACAGGGGGTCACCATCTTGGAAAGTGTCTGTGACACTCACATGCTCAGTGGGCTCTGATTGGCTGTTGAGAAGCTAAGCTTAGGGCTCGTCACTAATTATCCAGCAGAAAATGAGCTTCCCCTGTAATATAAGCTGATGCTACAGGTTTGCTGATTATTAAATTCTGATGCTAATTGCACTGGTTTCTGTGCTGCCATGTAGTAATTATCTGTATTAATTACTAATCAGCCTTATATTGTGACATTTCTATTCTATGTGTACTGTATATTGTGAGTGGGTTCCTAAGCTCAGTAAGTGACAGCAGCACAGAGCATGTGCAGTGAATCAGCAGAAAAGAAGATGGGGAGCTACTGGGGCATCTTTGGAGACACAGATCTTTACTGCTAAAGGGCTGTGGTTGCCTTGGGCTGGTACAAAGCCCAAAGCATAATGTACAACATTTCTAGCTACATATTTAGTTAGGCTTTAGTTCTCCTTTAAGAAGTGACGGGTTTTGACAGTGATGTTGACATGATTAGAGAAGAAGAGAGAGAAGTCGAAGATTCTCCCCAGACAAAGTGCCGAGTTGATCGAGGTAATGAACATGCCATCAGATGAAGACAGTTTTGTTGGTGAAAATGTACATTTACAAATTAGATATCTGGATATGCTTAGATGTTTGGCCAGATCTTTTGAGATGGATTTCATGTCAAGTCAGAATTTAAAGAATTATGGATTCAGTGCATCCCTATGTGTGTCCCTGTCTTAGTCAGAGCTCCCTCCAGGCGGAACAACACAGTTACATTTCATTGGTGATTTTGTGCACCTTCTTATTACTCCTTCATACAACGTCTATGAAATTGACCCGGGTAGTATTGTTTTCCATTGTATTCCCTTAGGCATTCATTTATTTCAGACACGGAATTGTTATAAGGAACGGTATTTAAAGCTTTAGAGAAAGCTAAATGAATCCCTGCTGTAGCACAGTATCAGGTTTACAGCCAGTTCATAAATACTGGAGCAACTACGTGCCTCCTTACTGAATAATAATACCATATGAGGGCTTTTATGTGCAGGCAAATGCTGCTATTTTTACAACAGCCACAATTTTCAGGTCAACATGACCACGATTAAAAGAAACATATCACCAAAATACGAGTTGCCCTTGAACACAATTACATCTTGTAACGTGTAACCCTGCGTGTATAATAGTTTCCCACTTTCGCTGAAATGATGCTGTAGAACTGGGCAATATCTGCCTGTTCATGGGAGGAGAAAATAAACGAAACCCGTTAGGGCTCATTCATGCAAGTTGTGCAAAAGGGAAGGTTTGAAATTGTTTGGACATACATTGATTTTTTTGTTTCATGGAAATGACAGCATCATTGCATGTACTCGCTAACGCAGGGTGGATCATTAGCAGAATGTGGGTGGATTTTAATAGAGTGAGCTCTAATACATCTTCTAGCCAACAGGAATCCCCTATAAAATATATTGGATCCAACTGTCAATGAATATCTGACACCCAACTGCTCAGGGGCGTGCCGCCAACGAGGCGAGTTGAGAAACTCGCCTCAGGCGGCACGCTGGAGGGGTTTCCAGGGGCGGCAAAAAGCCACTTTTTTAAGAGCCGAATTTCCGGTTTTTAAACCGGAAATTCTGCTTTACTAATGCGAGAGAGCGCAATTGCGCTCTCCACATTACAGTTCCTGCCTCCCCTCCCGACGGGTAAACCGGGAGGAGGGGCGGCATTGCAGGAGCCACCTCAGGCGGTGTTTTTCTCTGAATCGGCGCTGCAACTGCTGCATGAAGACAGAATGAGGAGAAACTGATGCTGAGAGAGGGATAGTGAAGATAAACTTGATTATTTCAGAAACAGTGCAGAATTTTTAATTGATTGTATTTTGTACGATAAAGCTTATATTTCATTTTCATTTTCGAAATAGTTCCCCTTTAAGGAATGTTCCATCCCAGTAGAGATACAGTAAATAGGGATACAGTGATCCGGCCAAATACTGCACAGCTTATGAGCATTTGTTTTCCATTAACACAAAATTGACGAAGTCTCACCATAAATAAATATCATCTGTAGCTGTACAGCACTCTAAAGGCAAATGGTCTTAAAGGAAATGCAAACTCTAAAAACAAATTAGTGTGCGATTGCTCTTCCAGGCACTCTTGCAAATTTTTTTTTTCGAGTTTTCAAGATATTATCGGCTTTTAACCCGCAAATGAATTAATGAATTTAAAACAACAGCGCCACCTGCTGTTTATTGAATGGAACATTCATTTTATGTGATAGCAACACTTAGGGGCCGATTCACTAAATTTGAGTGAAGGGTTCAAATTAAAAAAAAATTCGAATTTCGAAGTTTTTTTGGGCTACTTCGACCATCGAATGGGCTACTTCGACCTTCGACTACGAAAATCGAACGATTCGAACTAAAATCGTTCGACTATTCGACCATTCGATAGTCGAAGTACTGTCTCTTTTAGAAAAACTTCGACCCCCTACTTCGGCAGCTAAAAGCTACCGAAGTCAATGTTAGCCTATGGGGAAGGTCCCCATAGGCTTGCCTGGGATTTTTTGATCGAAGGATTTTCCTTCGATCGTTGGATTAAAATCCTTCGAATCGTTCGATCGAATGAAAAATCCTTCGATCGATCGCAGGATTTGCGCAAAATCGTTCGACTTTGATATTCGAAGTCGAACGATTTTAGTTCCTAGTCGAATATCGAGGGTTAATTAACCCTCGATATTCGACCCTTTCGTGAATCGGCCCCCAATATAACGTAACACTTATATGAAGTAACAGCACTGCCTGAAGATGATTGTAGCTGAAGTTGTATCTGAATTTCAGTTTGACGGTCCTGAGCTTGATGTCCTTGCTGCAGAGGCTGTTTAGGGGTTTCATGTGTTTTTTTTTTGTTTGTGTCCTTTAGACAAAGAATGAAAGATTCGTCGTTCTATACCCTTTGCCTCTCCATGTGGCAGCTGCCGCAAGAGTTTATGAATTTACAAGTTACCCACGAGGAGTTCCTGTGCATGAAGGCTTTGCTGCTGCTCAACACAAGTGAGTGAGATACGTCTGAGCATATCCAAAGGGCAAAAAAGTTGAAATTTGGTGTAATATCTCTAGAGATGAGCGAATCGGTCCCATTTTGCATCGCCTAAAAATCTGCAACTGTGAAAAAATTCACGAAACAACGAAAAATTTGCGAAAGCATTGAAATCGATAGGCATCGAATCTTTTTTAAGCGTGCAACAATTTTTCTGGCTCCAAAAGTCAATGGGGGTGTAATCTTATGGCGACTTTTTTGTCCAAATGCATTAAAGGAGAAGGAAACCCTTTCAGCGCAAAACCCCTCCCCCCATCGGATCCCCTCCCTCCACCCCCTCGGTCTACCTCCCCCCCCCCGGGCAAATGCCTCTAAGTTGCTACTTACCCCTCGGCGCAGGTCCTCTCCCGTGGAATTCGCAGGCGCCATCTTCTCCCATGCGGTGGGTCTTCTTCCTGGATTCCCCCGCGTTTGGAGGCGCATGCGCGGTAGGAGCATTTGCCGGTTGGAATCTCCCGCGCATGCGCCAAAAGTCACAAAGTTGCAGAAAAAAGAAATCTGAAAACTTTGTGACTTTCGGCGCATGAGCAGTAGATTCCAACTGGCAAATGCTCCTACCGCGCATGCGCGGGAAAACTCCCGGTGGGCCAAGGTGTCAGTCGGCCCTAATGCTGCTAAACTTTTGGCCTATTTCATGGCCTTTCCCTATTCAAAGAGGCTAAATAGCTGTAATAATAGATTATAGTATGTAAAGAAAACAAACTAGCAGAATAGAGGTTAATTGAGGAGATTAAGAATATTAGTTCTGAGAGTGGGCCCCTGGTCTAAGGATTTTGGGTGGGCTCCTGGTGTCCCAGTCCGACACTGTCTAGAACAATTATAAGATTGACAGGAGGGCTCTAGGAAAGAGTTTCAATAGAAATAATAGCAAAATACAGTGCATTATGATTTTCCTTTTAAGCATTAAAGACTGGGTATTTGACTCACAAAAGAGCAGCAAACGAAGGAGTAATAAGGACTGCGGGAGAGGTATCTACAACATAGAGAAATGGTGTAATTGGGGCACAACATGAGAACAAATAGGCCTTGTGTTATGTTTTGGTAGAAAAGTTATGCACGCTTTCTAGCAGCAGAAATCTCCCCTTGGTCAGCGGCAATAATGTGATTTTCCGGATCCAAGCAGTAAAAGGTACGGTAGGCTCACCAGGGTTTGGAAGAAAAGCTGCAGGTTGCTGCATATGCAGAAGAGACATCTCGTCACCAATATGTTATGTTTTGGGTTGCAGAAGATGAGTAGAGTATAACAGTGTTTTATTAGCAGTTTCATGCAGCCATTACACAACAGTAACTTCTAACTCTATCACTCTTAAGCAGTATAGAAAGTACTATGTATACACAGTATAACTCATGTGCACAGTGACACCTGCAGGCCATTTGTATAAACACCACACCTTGCAAGAAAATTGTAGCTGTGAAATTCAGATGCAAAGCCCTATCCTATAATCTGTGACAAATGGGATTCTTTTTTCTCCACTGCATATAGTAATTGATACAGTACAATAATGGGACTTGTTATACATAATGCTCGGGGACCTGGGGTTTTCCAGATAAGGGGTCTTTCTGTAAAATCGATGTCCATACCTTAAGTCTGCTAAAAAAAAATATTTAAGCATTAATTAAACTCAATAGTATTGTTTTGGCTCCAATATGAATGAATCATCCAATATCTTAGTTGAAATCAATTACAAGGCACTGTTTTATTATTACAAAGAAAAAGCAGGTTTTAAAATTGTAATTATCTGATTAAAATGAAATTTATGGGAGATGGCCTTCCTGTAATTTTGAGCTTTCTGGATAACGGGTTTCCACCGATTCTACACCTTTATAGACAAAATTTATGGAAATTGACCATATTTCTTAGCACAAATGTTCTTCTCCCAAAGCCCAAACTATAAATTATGTTTTTCTTCTAGTTCCTTTGGAAGGACTTAAAAGTCAGACACATTTTGATGAGATGAGGTCAAATTACATTCGAGAGCTGGCCAAGGCTATTGGCTTAAGACATAAAGGTGTGATTGCCAACTCCCAGCGTTTCTATCAACTAACCAAACTCATGGACTCCATGCATGAAGTAAGTCTAATCTCTCTTTCTTACAATCATTCCTGAACTAAGTGATGAGTTCTTCCCTTCTGTTTAACTTAGCATTGCTTTATATGTGTTATAAATGGATGATACTATACAACACCATACTGTACTTATCATCAGCTTTGATTAAAGACAGCAGTAAAGTTTAAAATTACATATTTTTTATACAAAAGGACACATAATCATATTTCCTCAAATTAGTTCCTTTATTAGGGGAACTCCGGCTTCCAAACCAAGATTTGATAAAGAGGCCCACATAACACAGAAACCCCTAATATATAGTGATGGGGGAATTTATTCGCCAGGCGTGAATTCGCGGCGAATTTGCGCGATTCGCCGCCAGCGAATAAATTTGCGAAACGCCCGCCAAAATTTGCGGCAAAAAAATTCAAAAAAGGGCGCCGGCGTCAAAAACGTTTCGCTAATTTTTCGCCGTTTCGCTAATTATTCGGGCGAATCGAAATGGCGCAAATTCGCCCATCACTACTAATATACCCATCACAGTTATCTGTTTCTTCAAAAAGTATGAATAAATGCCATTTTCTATGCTGTAATCCAGCTGTTAACAGTTCTTCTCTTTCTGCATCATTTGAAATCCTGGCAGGGAAGGAGGGACTAAACACTGATGTTACAAATTGTAACAACTACTCCACAGCTTATAGACAGCATGCAGGGACTACATAACCCACAATGCATTGCACTGTGATGTCCCTTTCCTTATTGAAATCACATGTGCAGGGAATTGTGGGGGTTGGAGGATGCAGGCTGAGGACAGATGGCTGTTGATACAAAGTAACAGTAGTCAGCCAGCTCAGCAAAGTAGTCAGACAGATCAGCAGGAGAGCAGGGGGCTAGGCTTAAGGAACTGTTCCAAACCATTAAAAATCATGAAAAGTCTGCATATTTTTCAATTGATGTATATTGCAAAGTTGCTTGAAATTATGTTTACTTTTCAAAAAGCTAAAGTTATGTTTTTGTGGAGTTCCCCTTTAAAGAAGAGACCAATATGGGACCCAATGACCAAGGACTAGCTAAATGTGAGTTATATCCCATGTATAGGTGCTCTAGGGACACAACCTAAATGAGAACCTTTGGGCATCAAGGTGTGAAAGGGATTTAAACACCAGGTGAGTGGAAGAGATGAAGGGAACCAGGTACATTCACGTATGGTAGAGGTGTTTTCTGAAAGATCTCTAAAGAGGTGGCCTGTAATTGTTGCTATTGAAAGTCAAGGGTGAACAGTGGACCCCAAGAGCCTCTCATGTATAACTATTGCAGAGCATAAAGGGTCAGTTTAGTAAACAGCATACAGGCTCCATAGGAATTGTTTTGTGAAGGGTTGAACGTTGCGGATGTGTATTTGTTTAAACAACAATTAGGGGCAGATTTACTAAGCTCGAGTGAATGGTTAGAATGTCAAAAAAGTTGGAAGTAAATTTTTGGGTACTTCGACCATCGAATAGGCTATATTCGACCATTCGACTTCGATTCGAACAATTCAGAGTAAAAATCGTTCAACTATTCGACCATTCGTTAATCTAAGTACTGTCTCTTTAAAAAAAACTTCGACTTCATACTTCGCCAAGTTTTTTTTGGTTTAATAGAAATCCTTCAATCAATCACTAAAAATCGTTCGAATCGTTCAATTCGAACAGTTTAATCGTTCGATCAAACTATTTTTATTCGACCGCAGGATTGCCAAATTTTTTCAAAGGCGACATTCCAATTCAAAGTTTTTTAATTCGATAGCCGAATTTCGAAGTTTTTTTGTATTTCGAAATTCGACTCTTAGGGGCCGATTCACTAAATTCGAGTGAAGGATTCGAAGTAAAAAAACTTCGAATTTGGAAGTATTTTTTGGGCTACTTCGACCATCGAATTGGCTACTTCGACCTTCAACTACTCGAATTAAAAATCGTTCGACTATTCGACCATTCGATAGTCGAAGTACTGTCTCTTTAAAAAAAACTTCGACCCCCTAGTTCGGCAGCTAAAAGCTACCGAAGTCAATGTTAGCCTATGGGGAAGGTCCCCATAGGCTTACCTAAGTTTTTTTGATCGAAGGATATTCCTTAGATCGTTGGATTAAAATCCTTCGAATCGTTCGATTCGAAGGATTTAATCGTTCGATCGAATGAATAATCCTTCGATCGCAGAATTTGCGCTAAATCCTTCGACTTCAATATTCGAAGTCGAAGGATTTCAATTCCTAGTCGAATATCGAGGGTTAATTAACCCTCGATATGCGACCCTTAATACATCTGCCCCTTAGTAAATCTGCCCCTTAGTATTTTATTATATATTACTTTATATTTCACCATTACATGAAACACTACTTTAAAGGGGTTATTTATTAAAATCTAAACTCTATTATATCTCACTATTTTCTGAAAATTACTCTGACCAAATCCGCACTGACTTCCCCCCACACAATTTATGAATAAACTTTTTTGAGAATTTCTTGAGCCGGAAAAAATCCAAATTGTACAAATTTTTTGAAATTGTCACCGAAAACTGCAACTTTTTTGAATTTGCCGCCCGAAAACTCCAAAATCTTTGTATTATTGAAAGAAACCCAGCACAGATCAGGATATCAACGGGACATCTGCCATTGACTTGAATTCGGCAGGTCTGAGTTGCAGTACTTTTTTATTGAATAATCCCTCAATAGTCTTGTCATGCCATGTTTTGTGTGTTTGTCATTAACATGCCTTTCATTTCTTTGACCCCACCAGCTGGTAAAGAAGCTTCACCTTTATTGTCTCAACACATTCCTGCAGTCTCGATCGCTTAGCGTGGAATTTCCTGAAATGATGTCGGAAGTGATTTCTGCCCAGTTACCCAAGATCCTAGCTGGGATGGTGAAGCCACTCGTGTTTCACAAAAAGTGAACATCATATTTCTTTCATCGCCCTAAAATTATTTAATTTATATCTGTCTTGTGATAAAAATTTTCTAATGGACATTTTTTTTTTTGGGCTGCAAACTGTATGTGAGAAGATGGATTTACTATCGGCTATAATGGCTTTGGTTCCTCATTTTGATTAGCAGAAGAATTTCATTTTGTCCAAGGAATATGTGAGCCATAGACTCGTGCTCCATGAATGTGTGGGTTGCTATCATTCAAAATCTCTAAGCTAAATTATTAGGGTTCAAGCACACGGGCATATTCGGGAGATTTAGTCGCCTGGCAACTAATTGCCTCTTCTTCGGGGTCAATGCACTGGCAGTGCTTCGCTTTCCGAAGTTTCCTTGTGAGGGAACTTTGGGAGACTTCGGAAATCGAAGCGCCATGAGTGCATTGGCGCTGGCATTTTCTCATTATAGCAGGCGGCAGGCAGGGGGAAGGCAGTTCGGGGAGATTGTCGCCCCGAAGAAGAGGCGATTAGTCGACAGGCGACTAAATCTCCCCGAATCTGCCCATGTGCTTGAACCCTTAGGGGGTTATTTATCAAGGTTGGAATTTATCTCAATATTTTCTGAACAAAACTCAGACCAAATCTGTACAGGTTTTTGGGGCTTGTTTATTAATACACTTTCCCGAACATTTTATTTGTGGGAAAAAATCGTGAAAAATCAAAGTTTTTCAAGATTTTTTCAGATTTTTCACCCGAAAACTCAGAATTTTGCCCAAAACCTTCGGGGTATTGCCAAAAACCCAGCGCACATCACAAAATCATTGAGACTTCTCCCATTGACTTATATGCAACCTTGACAGGTCTGAGATGCGGCATTTTCTGATTCTGACTTTTCCATCCTCGGGTTATAAAAATTCCGAAAAATTCTTGATTTTTTAAAAGTCCAACAGAAATCACAAATTTTTCGTGATTTTTGCATTCGGAGTTTAGTAAAGAACCCCCTTAGTGTTTGAGAATTTGGAACTACTTTTTAGCTAGGCAACTTAACTAAGTAAAAAGGATATCACAGACTACCAATATTTTTCAATTTGCTGAACCAACTGACGTTCACCACAGCATTTACTGTACATCACACACACATTGTTGCTCATCAATCCGAGGTTACTCCATCCCAATATTAGAATTACAGACTTTGAAAGAAAGGACACATAGGGGGGGATATTGAGACAAAATAAACTTGGAGATAAAAATGTCAGATTTCCCACCAAATTCACAAACCTCTATCTCCACTTTTCTGAATTTGTCCTTTTAAACACTTTTCAGATTTTGTCTTTTGCACAATTTTTTTTAATTTGTCTTTATCTCTCAGTACATTTTTCAGTCAGCCATCAAATGTGGAATTTCTGGGGAAGGGGATTTATTTTTCCTGGGAAAATTGTACATCATTTGTAATTCCAATTCTTCCAAACAAGATATAAGGGTTTAACTACAAAAAATGCTATTTTGCATAATATAGGGATTTGTATCAGAAATGTCTATCAACTTTCTTTCTTTCACTAAAATATGAAAAGTGGCGGTTTAGTCGGAATTTAGGCAGATTTCTGTTTGTGAATATGGGGAAAGTATTTTATTGCAGTTGACCACCACTTTTACTCCAAAAATGGCCTCTCTCCACTTTTGTGACTTCCCCCCCATAGACTTATTTTGTGGACAGTTGATGGAGCTACTTATTAAGTGCAGTTGAACTTCAGCACACTTTTTTCTTTACACACAATTCCTCATCACTTATTTCACTCATAGATATTGAAGGGTAGGGCACATTGATGTCTCTTGTGCGGGTGATAGATGTCCAAGTATGGGTGATAGAAGTCCATGTGCTCTTCTCTTCATTTTATGAAGTATGTCAACAATAGTGTTCTTCATACATTTCTGGACTGTTGATATACAATATTTTCTAAGCTTGTGTTTGAGGAGATGGAACTACTTACTGAGCACAATTGACCTTCAGCACACCATTTATTTCGCACGTTGGTGCTGCTCAATATCAGGTTGCTCCTCGCTAATTTTAGACTATAGACATGGAAGGGAAGGGCACATGAATTCTTTGGTGATAGAAGTCCATGTTCCTTTCCCCTTCTAGGTGTGGGCAATATAAGTCTACGTCCCCTGCTCTTCAGAATCTGAAATATGTGACTGCTAGATCAATGCTTGGATAAATTGTGAGTGTTTGAGATGATGGACCTTGTTGACCATCAGCACACCATTGACATACACATACTGATGTTCATCAATCCCAGGACTATAGACTATAGCCATTGAAGAGAAAAGCACATTGAGCCATGTGCCCACACTTCAATGTCTGTATCTGTTAAAAAACAATGTTAACCTATTCTGAAGTTAACTCTTAGCTTACTGCTACCTTTCATAGAGCAGCTAAAGGCTCGGCTCAAGATAGACTAGAAAATGTCAGAGATCTCAACATACATAGGAATGGTAATGTTCAGAGTTCTCTAGTAGTTGTCTTGGTTTCTTGTACTGTGGCTGTATTATATTATATGACCCGTCACTGCTGTTTTATATAACCGCTCATAGAAAAGATACAATATGGCTACCTTCACGTTCACCAAAGCATTGCAGTCGTACATAAGAAATGGACATTGAGCTCTCAAACATAAAGCCCTAGAAAGCACTTTTCGCTCTGTTGTTTTTTTTTTGTTGTGCAATTAAAATGATTCATTTATTTTTTTCCCATGTATTAATTAAATAACCATGTAAATATGTCTGAAGGATTGAAGATTTTATTTTTCTGTACAAAAGACTGAAATGTTTTTCTTTGCATTTCCCAGGATGTTCTTTTTAAGTCAACAAATGTTGAAAGAGTGAAATAAATGCCGGAAAAGATTATGCTTTGACTTTGTTTCATTAATATGGTTATTATTTAGCCTTTTGCGGTTTCCTGAAAGGAGAAACAAACCCTTAATTTAAAAAAAAACCCTTCCTCCCTACCCTACATAGACCCCTCCTCCCCCCCCAGCCTAGCTGCTACCCCGGGCAAATGCCCCTAACTCTTTACTTACCCCCTCCATGCTGATATTGTCCAGCGGAGTTCACGGGCGCTATCTTCAGCCGCTTCTGTAATCTTTGGAATGAGACCAGAGCTTCGCCAATTTTCGTGAGTTTCGCCGCATTCTCAGCTGTTGCGAAACAGAAAATTGCTCCAACAGCGCATGCGCCGATTCGCAGTCTCATTCCGAAGATTACTAAAGAGAAGAAGATGGCTGCCGTGAACTCCACTGGAAAGAATCTGCACCGAAGGGTAAGTAAAGAGTTAGGGGGAGCAGCTAGGCTGGGGGAGGAGGGAGGGGGTCTATGTAGGGTATTGGGTAGGATTTTTTTTTTATTAAGGGTTTGTTTCTCCTTTAAGCTTTCTCCTTTTGTCATTCCTTACCCATGCTTCTCTTGTCTCTGCCCTTTTCCATCTGTTCTGTCCTATCTCCAATCTTTTTTTATCTGTACTTTTTTTTTCTTTCCTTACCTTCCACATTTTACTCCGATCAATCCCCTAATCAATCCCTTTAACTGCTTAGTTATATGGTCTCCACCTGTCTGAGGCAATGCAGTCTATTTCTCACCTATTGCATTCATACCACCTGCTCTTTGACCTCCGGCCAAATCCAAATGCCAGAGCACCATACATGGCTTCCTGGGCAAGCTCTGCTACTTTTGGCAAAATAGGTCACATTCTTGTTTGATATGCAGGACACTGGTCTCACCCTATTAGGTCCAATCTCACCTTTTCTATGTGAAGCCACCAAACCCCTGAACTGTTGAAGCCTCTCAGGGCTCAGTCCTTGTAACTTTTTATGCTCATGACACAAAAAACTACTTCTTTTCCTTGACCTTTGGCAGTCCATGATGTATGATTTGTCCAACTACGTCTCTGATATACCCTCTTAGATACTCTCTTACTACTCTGGAAGTCTGAAAGACTTAAATTATGTTAAGGTTGGGGTTGTTTTCACTGGAAAAAAGGTGCTAAGACTAAGACTGTGCACATGCTCAGTGTGGTCTGGGCTGCTTAGGGATCGTCATAAACAAAGCTGCTTGAGTTTTGCATGGCTGCAAAGTAAGGCGGGGGCTCCCTCTGCTGTTCATAAGTATGATTGTTTGCCTGCTCAGCAGTTAGGGACCATCTGACAATTCTTATCCACAGCAGTAAATAAAGGGAGAATTTCACTGCATACAATCAAGTTTCTTATAAAAACGGTACACATTTTTTAATTAAAGTATATTGGAGATAGGTTTCTTTTTCATTAAAGAAAGTAAAAATTGGACTTTATTTTTTTGCCTTTACATGCCCTTTAAATATAAAAAAAAAAAATCTATTTGCTCTTTTAAAAAACTGCTGGAGTAGAAAACATGTTTCCCTGGTGGGTTCAGGGCCAACCTTGAACTCCTCTTTGCGTGTGGCAGACGGCTTCCAACTTCCGGGTTCTTCTTTTATAGACGCTGTGCCCCTATGTGATGTCATAGGCTGGGCGGGTCAGCGCGGGTCTATAAAAGGAACCCAGAAGTTGGGCGCGGGTGGAGGGACGGTGGGTGGTCGGCGTGTGCGGGAAATCCCGACCTGCACATCACTATTATGTTGTACACCTGTAGGATGAATGTTGGTGACAATGCTCTTCTTTGTGCTATACACCCAGCAAAACAGGTGGAAAACGGTACTGCAACTGACAAATGCAAATGATAATGTAATCAATAGTGAAGGCGAAACAAAAGTACACCGCATCTCGGAAACAGCTGATTTCATTTTCTTCTGATTTTTTTCCAGAATCGCTTAATTTTTTTCAGCCATTTTCCCAAAAAGCCTGAATTTTTCAGAATTTTTCCCAAAAAGGCGGAAATAGTCGGATTTTCTGGATGATTCCAATGCAGACCACAAAAACTTCCAAATAGGACAGGGACCTCTTCCATTGACTTAAGATGCCAGATTTGCGGATTCAGACTTTTTGCAGCCTCAGGGTATAATAAATCTCCAAAAATGTGAGTTTTTTCCACAAAAAATTCTGATTTTATAGTTAAAAACCTTGAATTTTTCGAGATTTTATCATTTGGACTTAAAAAAAAAAAACTAAAAGTAGCATGATGGTTTGTAGCCACATTCTCAGAGATTTTAGTCGACCTATGCAGTTTCCTGTTCTGTGCACAAAATAAACCACTTCATGTGAAATTGCATCAAGTTGCTACAGAATCTGCACACTGTGACCCATCTGACAACACGTCAGAGATGTTTTTGTGCCAAATTCAAAAAATTTAGAGAATTCAGTTGGAAAACAAATGCTTTAACTCTGAATTGGAAATAAGGGCCAGATAGTGACGTTGGGGGGCAGTTCGGGTGACGTCAGGGGCGGGACTGATGATGTGGCGATCAGCCTCCAGTAATTCTGAGCTTTCTGGATATTGGGTTTCTGAATAACGGATCCCATACATTGTATAATACAGAATAGTAACAGCCCTTTGATAATAAATACAAAATAAAATAAACAATATACAATTTTGATGATTTCCAATGACCCCTAAGCTTAGCTACTAACTAGCTGTCCAGAGCACACTGAGCATGTGCAGTGCCACTGACTCACAATAGATGCCTAAAGAAATCTGAGATGGGGAACCGTTGAAGACAACATTGGTGGCCTGGATTATTACTGCTACCTCTGGTTTAGTACAGTACAGGTATGGGACCTGTTATCAAGAATGCTTGGGACCTGGGGTTTTTCAGATAAGGGAATTTTCTGTAATTAGTATCTGCATACATTGTCTACTAAAAAAATATTTAAACATTAAATGAACCCAATAGGCTGGTTTTACCTCCAATAACGATTACCGTATATACTCGAGTATAAGCCGAGTTTTTCAGCCCCCAAAATATGCTGTAAAACTCTACCTCGGCTTATTATCGGGTCAAGCGCAAAAACGGTCGCCGGCGTGTAAGAATAGTCGCCGGCGCCCAAGAATAGTCTCCAAGAATGGTTGCCTGCATCCAAAAACGAGACGCCGGCACCTCCTATGAGAGCAGAAACCCTCAATTCTTTGATTGAAACTTACCAGAAGCTGCTGCATTGCTCACCCCAGGCTTATACTCGAGTCAATAAGCTTTCCCAGTTTTTGGAGGTAAAATTAGGTACCTCGGCTTATACTCGGGACGGCTTATACTCGAGTATATACGGTAATTATATATTAGTTTTGATCAAGTACAGGTATGAGATCTATTATAGAGAAAGCTCCAAATTACAAAATGGCCATCTCACATAGACTCCATTTCATCCAAATAATCCATTTAAAAAAAAATATTTCCAACCAAGATATAATGATATAATGAATCCTTATTGGAAGCAGAACCAAAGTATTGAGTTTAATTAATGTTTAAGTACTTTTCTAGTAGATTTAATGCATGAAGATCCAAATTACAGAAAGATCTGTTATCCGGAAAACCCCAGGTCCTGAGCATTCTGGATAACAGGTTTCATACCTGTAAATGGTACTGTTTTATTATTACAGAGTAAGTGGAAATCATTTTTAACATTTGAATTATTTGCTTATAATGGAGTCAATGTGAGAAAGCCTTCCTATAGTTCAGAGCTTTCTGGATAACGGGATACCTAGAATATGCAACTAGCCAATCTGGGCCGGAGTTTGGGCTGCTCAGTATATGGGATGACTCGGACGTGCAACTAGACCTTCAATTTTTCAGGTTTCCCCTTTACTAAATTACATTCCAGTAGCAATAAAAACATGACTTCATATTCGTATTTCTTTTGGACACTTTATTATAAGTATATTCCTTCAATTCTTGTGAAATACAGTGTCACAGCCCTTGTATGCTGCAATGAGCTCTATCAATGGTGTATATACAGAGTGCAGAGAAGTATACAGACAATATATACTAGCATACATCAGATCTACCCACGCGTTTCCAGCCATCTCATGGGTTCTTTCTGTGCGTTAGTACCAATAGGTGTTTTTGCTCATGTCCATGGGAAGATAAATAGCAAAAAGAAGAAAACCTTATCCTGTAGTTAAAGGAGAACTAAAGCCTAACTAAAGAAGTAGCTAGAAATGTTGTACATTATGTTTTGTGCTTCTGTACCAGCCCAAGGCAACCACAGCCCTTTAGCAGTAAAGATCTGTGTCTCCAAAGATGCCCCAGTAGCTCCCCATCTTCTTTTCTGCTGATTCACTGCACATGCTCTGTGCTGCTGTCACTTACTGAGCTTAGGGACCCACTCACAATATACAGTACACATAGAATAGAAATGTCACAATATAAGGCTGATTAGTAATTAATACAGATAATTACTACATGGCAGCACAGAAACCAGTGTAATTAGCATCAGAATTTAATAATCAGCCTTGTAGCATCAGCTTATATTACAGGGGAAGCTCATTTTCTGCTGGATAATTAGTGACGAGCCCTAAGCTTAGCTTCTCAACAGCCAATCAGAGCCCACTGAGCATGTGAGTGTCACAGACACTTTCCAAGATGGTGACCCCCTGTGACAAGTTTGAAGTCCTGGATCATTGCTGCTATTGACAAGCTGAAACTTTAGCCTCGTGCAATAGGTTCAATATATAAAATATGGCATTTTAAGCCACATTCATTTTTCGAGTTTAGTTCTCCTTTAAGGGGGATCGAAACCGAAAAGTCAACTATTGCCTAATGAAACAAAATGACAACTTTCCAATAAATGATTTTCAAAGTAAATGTAATTGTTACTGAAAGCAATATCTCTGCCCTGCATAAGCCATCATTTTATGTTTGGGTTTACTTATCCTTTAACGCATCAGAAGATTTGATGCGCTTTCAAAGAACTAAACATTAACTCGCTTAAGGAGTTAAGTAACACCAAGTTTGAAATGAAATGACAGTTAATTTCGCCGTTTCGTGGAAAATTCGCAAATTTGTAGGCGAAACGGGACTGTACAGTACTGGACAACACACTGACCCTAGTGTGTGTGTGTGAAAGTTATGGGGACATTAGATTGCAAGCACCACTGGGGCAGGGACTGATGGATCATCTCTGATCTATGGAATCTTGTTGGAACCATATAAATAAAGGAGAATAAATGGCAAGTGCTGAAAATATGATGTATCTCCAGTCTGGTTGAAGATTTCTGGATATGTGTGTGTGTCAGGCTTGAGATAGAGACTTAATTAAATAAATCATGATTCTTTTGTCTTAGAAGCTCACGGATAACTCCCAGGGAGGGAAACACGACTGCAATTAGACTTTGCACAATCCATTACTTCTTGCTGCTAATGAACTCAATTGAAAAGTGCAAGCCTTCAAAATTCCCATACAAGTGTATAACGGTCATTGTCACGTATACAGGTATGGGACCTCTTATCCAGAATGCTGGGGTTTTCCAGGTAAAGGATCTTCATTCATACCTTAAGTCTACTAGAAAATCATATAAATGTTAAATAAACCCAATAAGCTGGTTTTGCTTCCAATAAGGATTAATTATATCTTAGTTGGGATCAAGTACACGCTACTGTTTTATTAATACAAGGGAAATAATTTTTAAAAATTTGGATTATTTGGATAAAATGGCCTTTCCGTAATTCAGAGCTTTTTGGGTAATGGGTTTCCGGATAATGGTGACAATGACACATGGTAGGTTCCAATTTAGCAACATTAAAGGGGACATATGCCCACCCAAACAAAGTAAAATTGCACATCGTTTCTTTCCAAGAACTTTACACTAATCAGTTTATTTATTTATTTTGTTACTTTCATTCTAATTGCAGTTTTTCAGTGCCGATATCATGGATTTGTAACAGGAACAACCCCCCTGCTCCCTGTCAGAGGCTTAAGTTACTGATTTCGGAAACGTCCTGATGCTTCTCTGCTCGGTTCCATCGCACCAATCTGGGCCAGAAAAGCAGCAGGGGGAGCTCCTGTTTTAAATTCATCATATTAGAAGCGTAAAACTGCTAATATCCCGAAACCTAAAAGATGCAACAAATGAAGAGGTATTTATTAGCTCCGCCAAGTTTTTTTTCAAACAAACTCTATGTGCTGTTATACCTCCCAGCCAGCAGGAGGCTGACTCATTTTGAGAGCAGGTTTTGTTTCCGCCGCCGCCCCTCTTATTATCAATCTCAAATGAAATAATTTAAACTACAAAGTGAAGGTTTTCTAACAAATTCTTGCAGCAGAAGGAGGCATTTATAGGTCTGCTGGTTGCTATGTGTTACTGTACCTGGAGAATAAATGTATATCTATGTACACATTTATTGACATAGGTGCAAATTTACCCAAGAGCAGTAACTAATATTTGCAATTATACTATTAAAATCAAACTTAGCTGCTGATTGGACATAAAGATCTCTTGGTTGGCCACATCCAGCCTGATGGATTCCAGTTGGGACAGCCCTGCAATGGGCTAATGCACTGGGGCAAATTTTAGCCTTGGGTCGTCCATGTGAGCCAGTATTTAGGCACACAAATTCAAGTGAGGGGATACAGGTATTAGCACTGGCCTAGCCACGCGCCAGTAGTGAATCTGTCTGTGTGCCCTGACCCGTAGGGGGTTATTTATCAAAGTCCGAATTTATCTCAATATTTTCTGATACAAAATCCGATCAAATCCGCTCAGGTTTTTTACGCTTATTTATTATTACATTTTCCTGAAAATTTGCTTTCCGGGTAAAATCCAATTTTTTCGTCCGATTTTCACAAATTTTTCGGGAATTTTCACCCGGAAACTTCAGGGTACTGCACGAAACTCAGGGCACATCATTGAGATTTCTCCCATTGACTTATATGCAACCTCGACAGGTCTGAGATGCCGGATTTTCAGATTTGGACTTTCACATCCTCAGGGTTTAATAAATTCCGAACAATTTGTGATTTTTTAAAAGTCCGATTTTATTAAAAAAACAAAAACTATTTTTCGGGATTTTTGCAGTCGGAGTTTAGTAAATAACCCCCTTAGGGTCTTCCTAGATGAAGTTGGGGAGGGGCCTGTTCAGGGTCCTATGGTTATTCTGTCATTTCATTTAAACAGACGGGTAAAACCGAACTGCCTTAGCCAAGAGTTCTAAGTGGTGTAGTCCTCTTGCCTACAGTATATAAATCGTACCTGTGAATGATACCGTGCAACTCTTCCTAAGTGCCGCTCATCCAAACCCAACCGATTCTCTCCTGTTCTTTATACCATTGGCTGTTTATTAATAGCATGATTACATTCCATCGTGAGCATCGTCTGTGTCTGTATCTTTATACATGTATATATAATATGTGTCAATTAGTAGTAATATTTATATAAAACTTACAATCTGTACCACTTTATACAAGTCATGGGCTTTTATACAGACCACGCCTGGGCCCACGGTGCCCATATCTACGTAACTGTTGGCCATACGTCTCAGTCTTTCACTTGCACAAAGTGTCCCAATGGAAGCCATAAGCCGCCGTCAGAGCTCTGCGGTTGGGTTGATCGCTATATCTGTGTCAGATAAAAATGTCGTTTTTCATAAGTCACCATGGATACCATGAAAATATGGATGCCTGCTGGCATTGTTACAGGTAGACGACATAGTTTTCTGGAATTAATCCCGTTTTGCCTTCATAGGTGCCTTTCAGCCAGCCCGGCTCCACAGATCGATGAACTAAAGGGAACAGGAGACAATGGATCAGAAACAATAAGCTCACATTTTCATTCATAGGAATGGGGCCTGAGAAGTCTATGATTAAGTGGCTATTGGCACGAAACGCGTAAGGCTATGTGTTGATCTACTTTGTGGCCTGAATAAAGTTCTCAGTGCCGTTTTCTCTTTTGATGGGACTTAAGAGGACCTGCTTGGGACCTGGGGTTTTCTGGATAATGGACCTTTATACCTCAGATCCAGGGGCGTAACTATAGAGGAAACAGGCCCATGAGGTATAGGGGCCCCATGTGGCCCTAATTCATATACAGTTTCAAAAAATATTGGTAAACATAAAACATTTTGGGGCCTGAAAATGTATTTGCTGTGGGGCCCAGTATTATCTAATGATGCCACTGCTCAGATCTACTAGAAAATCATGGAAACATGAAATTAACCCAATAGGCTGGTTTTGCTTCCAATAAGGATTAATTATATCTTAGTTGGGATCAATTATAAACTACTGTTTTATTATTACAGAGAAAAGGGTAATCATCTCTAAAAACTTGGATTATTTGGATAACATGGAGTCTATGGCCTTTCCGTAATTTGGAGATTTCTGGTTAGTGGACTACATTAATGTGCCAATGTAGTTCTTGCTCAATGCAAATTTCAAACCTGCCAGATAAATTTCTGATTTTCAGTCAGATTAGGTAGGCTGCCGACTTGGTCTGGAGTCGCTAGTTTATATCAGCCCATGTATTGGTTGCTAGGGTAAGTAAGCCCTAGTGACAAGGTAGCAGTTGAAGCTCCCTATCTGAGAGCTGCAAAAAGTAGGGATGCACCGAATCCACTTATTTGGATTTGGCCGAACCCCCGAATCCTTCTGAAAAGATTCGGCAAATACCGAACCAAAAGCTAATTTGCATATGCAAATTAGGGGTGGGAAGGGGAAAACATTTTTTTACTTGTTTTGTGACAAAAAAATCACGTGATTTCCCTCCCCGCCCCTAATTTGCATATGCAGATTCAGATTTGGTTTGGCTGGGCAGCAGAATTCGGTCAAATCCGACTCCTGCTGAAAAAGCCTGAATCCTGGCCGAATCCCGAACCGAATCCTGGATTCAGTGCATCCCTAGTAGAACGAAAAAATGTAAATAATTTAAGAACCACAATAAAAAAAAAGACTAATTGCAAACTGTCTTGGAATACTAATGTATATGTTATACTAAAACTTGATTTTATGGTGGGCTTCCCCTTTAAGAGCTGGAGTTCAATAAGAGCCAATAGGGCGCAAGTCAGACAGACAACAGATAAAAGGACAGACTAAATTTGTCGAGGTTCCCAAAACTACCCATTTGTAAGTAGAAGAAAATGTATTTGTGGGCATTTGGGTAGACTCACCATTAGTAAACAGCGCCCCCTTGGGGAAGGAAAGCTCGTGGCTGTGCTCTGCTTTGCAGGAATACATGGCTTTAGCTTGGCTGAAACGGAGACAAAATAAATGATTCCTGACTCCCAAGAACGCAAGGTTCATAAAAATAAATGCACCGTGACACATTATAGATCAATATCAGTTTATATATGTCCAGTTTTTATACCACTTACATCATAAACGTGTAACTGGAGTGCAGTTCAGTGCAGGAAAAACCAGCAAAATCTCACTTTGCTGAAGCAGTAAGCGTCTCCTGATGCCTCCTGCTCTGTATACTGCTCATGTGACAGGAGTGATATAAAACTGAACAGGGAAGCACTGGAAGAAGCGTCATACCAGTCTGGGCAAAACAACAGGGCCTCTCTTAGAAGATCACAGTTACATAATTATTTGCTTTTTAGACTCCGTGATTGCATTTATGAGCAGTTTAAAGGACAAGGAAAGTCTAAAGTAGAATAAGGCTAGAAATGCTGTATTTTGTATACTAAACATAAGCATGAACTGACTGCACCACAAGCCTAATTAAACTAATGATTTATGCTTTCAAAGTTGGCCACAGGGGGCTGACATCTTGCAACTTTGTTAAACATCTTGGCCTGACCCTGCACATGCTCAGTGTGGTCTGGGCTGCTTAGGGATCGTCATAAACAAAGCTGCTTGAGTTCTGCATGGCTGGTAAGTAAGGCGGGGGCTCCCCCTGCTGTTCATAAGTATAATTGTTCCCCATAGCAGTTAGGGACCATCTGAAAATTTCTATCCACAGCAGTAAATGAAGGGAGAATTTCACTGCATACAGTCAGGTTTCTTATAAAAACGGTACACATTTTTTAATTAAAGTACATTGGAGGAAGGTTTCTTTTTCATTAAAAAAAGTAAAAATGGGATTTTATTTTTTTGCCTTTCCTTGTCCTTTAAGCATTGCTACTATCATGAAGTCCAAAAAAAACGTAAATTGCTCCAAGTGCTCCTCTTTATGTTTAATATAAAATGTGGTTTATTAACAAGTACACATTATTTTCCCATTGCTGCTAAGGAATTAAAAAACCTTCCCACTTTGAGTTTAATAACAGTCACTAATTAACCCTCAGGGATAATTGTGGAAATGAACGGTTAGTTCTTTGTTCTAGATTAGTCATTCTCTTTGATATTGATCCATGGGTTTTGTAAATTTGGGTTGTGAAAGGGGCGCTTTCAGCAGAATAAAACTAATTTACTTATATACAGAAAGAAATAAAATAAAAAATATATATACACTATATATGCCCCTGTGCACGGAGACACAGTGCATATTTAGAGGAAAGAAAACACAAGCACCCGGGGTATTTTTGCATCAAAAAAGCAGTATATTGTGTTGCATGTAAAACCGACCTTTTTCCAAGAGGGAGCGAAACGGCGGTTTTACATGCAACACAATATACTGCTTTTTTGATGCAAAAATACCCCGGGTGCTTATGTTTTCTTTCCTCTACATATATATATATATATATATATATATATATATATATGCCCAGGGAAAAGGGGGGGGACCGGACTGCTTCCTCTATGGCTAACAAGAACCCCCCTTCCCCAGTCACTCTCTTACCTGCGACAGGTGAAGCAGAGCATGTCGGCATGGGGCAGATAGTGGGCGGAGTCTGGGAAGTGGGCGGAGTCTGGGCAGGAAGTGGGCGGGAGGATTGGGATCAGAGTGCGCTGGGCCCCTCTGAAGATTTTTTTGCAGGGGGGCCCGGCGCACTCTAGTTATGCCACTTTACCAGTGATCCCCAAACATCTTGGATGTTAATCCCAGTGGCCTCAAAGCAGGTGCTTATTTTTTAGCTTGGAAACAAGTTTTGGTTGTATAAAAACCAGATGAAATGCTAAACAGAGTCTCCTGTAGGCTGCCAGTCCACATAGGGACCATCAAATAGCCAATCACAGCCCTTATTTGGCACCCCCAGGAATTTGTTTCATGCTTGTGTTGCTCCCCAACTCTCTTTCAATTTGAATGTGGCTTACAGGTATAAAAGGTTGGGGACCCCTGGTACATACCATAGTGATGGAGGGCACCAACTGCTTGGGTGCCAAGTGGTAGTTCAGCAAGCACATCCACAGCAATAATTCAGCATTTATTGTGCAAAAGGATTTTTCATTTTTTAAACAAGTCCTGTGAGTGCTGAGTTATTGCTGTGGCTATATATATATATATATATATATATATATAGCTCCGCTCCATGCTGATGCTGCTTTTGTAAGGTGAAGATTTCTTGCAGACAGAATTAAAGAAGAATGGCAGTGCAGAAAGGATGTCCCCCCTGAGTTTATCTACTTTTCTTCCCCCCATAGGGCCCCTTGGATGCTGATGACAACTGCTCTTAGATGTCCCTGTGTCTTTAAACTTACCGACCAGGAGCTGATTGGTTTAGGGATCCGGCGTTTTCAAACAATTGAGCCTTTGCTGCCACTCTGTGAAACACAAATGAGCAGAATATAGATGAGAGATCGCTGCGACTTCATAGAACTGTACTTAAAGGACCAGTAAAATCACATTTTTTTTTTAAAAAAAAATAGTTTGTATACATGAAAGAGAAGCGCAAAGTCACCAGTCGAGCAGCAGCCAAATGTGTTTTCTGTTTTGAATCAATGTCATAAAATTGTTTTCACTTCATAAATAGGGCTCAGGGGTCTGGCACCATGTGGAATACATGTTGGCAACAGGATAAAGTGACTTTGTCTCAGGAACATTAGCATTTATTTTATTGTTCCAGCTATTCCACATCTACAACAACAACATCATCATTCCTATTGAAATGGTGCAATGCTGCCCTCTAGCTTTGCCTCAGCAGCCACTACACCTCTCTAGCAGCCCTTCTTATCACATCCCATAGGCACCCCATTGTGTTATAATGTCACAGAGGGATCTGAAGAACTAAAAGTCTAGAGATATGTCATGATGCCAATGGGATGACCAGGAAACACTTGTGCCGCCTTTCTCCTTGCTCCTAGAAGAACATGATGTGGGCCATAAGGTTATAGATTTATTAACTGTATCAACTATGGATAGTATCATTTTGGAACCTGTTCCTAGTAACTATGGAGTGTCCAGAAGGGGGTCCTCAGTGCTACAAATTAACAACTGTTCAGTTAAGAGCAAACAGTCTAGGGATATTCTTTATGAATCGCTTGCGAGATGGCACTCTGAACAATTCGTTTTCCAAAGTCGCCCAAAGTTGCCTCACAAGGAAACTTTGGGTGATTTCGGAATTGATCCGAATGCCATCCTGCCATCGATTTACATTCTAGCCGACGGAGAGGCATTTATGGGAGATTAGTCGCCCGAAGAAGAGGCAATTTGTCCATGGGCGAATAATCTCCCCCCGTAGCCTTGTGTGCCACTGCCCTTAAAATTGTGGTTAACTATATGGTCTTTTTATAAAAATTCAATGTTTTTAGGCTCCCTCACAGACTAGATATAAAGAGGTTGCACATGAGAGTTGAAGGTAAAGGTGGATCGTTAGGGATGGGTTTGCTTAGATTGCACATACTATGGGAGGTAACAGATATGCACTTTATTGCACAACATAGTGATGGAAATAAAAAAGAAATAATGTCAATTAAGGTTATAGGCACAAAAATAGTACTTTACTGTCTATTAGGTACAATCAGGCACAAATATTGCCCTTTATACAGTAGTATGGTTGGTACTGGATTTTAGATAAGGTGTGATTGTAAAAAACAAATGGCACAAAAAATAAAGATATACTCTTGTGTTAAAAATTGTGGGAGTTAGAAAAATGGGTTTTCTTTTTTTTGTATTTTATTTATATATTCTTGGCTTGAAAGTGTATGTTTTGAAAATATGTTTTGGATTTTTTAACACAGTATATATTTGTTTGGGAGTAGGTATAGTATGTATGTGGTCTGGGGCGGGATTTGTCTTATTATGTATGCATTTCTTTTTGGGTGCTGCACCACTGCACCAAACAGGCGGGGTGTCTATCTATTATACCTGATCATAAGGCTGAAAGAAATAACTGTCAGTCTTACACTGATCCTGGCCTTTGGTAGCCATTGCTTGAACCAGTGTCCAGTCGTCTTCTCATGATTTTTGGAGGCAGCTCTGGATGAACCTTCGGAACATCCTGCAGGTCCAGGGAGGTCAAACTCTGTGATGATGGACTTCGACTTTTAATGCCAATAGCTGTAGGAAAGAGAAACACGTCATTCAAAACAATTTCTGTGTTGAACAAATGACCAAGTTGGGTTGGGTAAGGACTGGCTTCTCTTTGGCATGTGACCTCAGCTCTAATCAGGGTCTCACTGCCCCAGTGGTGGGCCCCAGGCACCCCAGTCCAAAACTAGCTCTAATAAATATATAAGTGCACTTCAAAAATACTGCTGCTAGTGAAGGGCTTGCAAGTGTAGGGGTGTTATAATTTAGACACCCTCACATAATATTGGCAGGCAAATTCTCAGTATTATAGATGCCTAAATGGGTCCTAATGGGGACCTGTGTTTTTGCTCAGCCTATGTAAGCTTCTGTAGTTCTCACAGTGTACGCTATATAGCACTGTGCTATAGTATAAATGTCTAGGAAACCATGCGGTCTGGGTCCATTACTTTAGCCCTTACCTAGCAGGCAGGAAGGGAATGGGTAGTGGAACCTAGGAGCTTCGGTCCTAGTAAAGTGGTTAGCTATACTCTTTCATAGATCACTCTAGGAGTGATAGATAGGTTATATAGTTGAGTAGCTCAATGCTCCAACGAGGAGAGTCAGAGGGATTAAGATCCCGAGTACTAATCACCCAGAAGTAGGGACTAAGTGCATAGACTTAGGGATGGTAGAATTTACCCTAAGTTCCACTTAGGGCACAGGCTGAAAGCTGGGGTACCTTCTCAATTGCTGCTTAACTACTGCTGTAACTGTTCCCTTGCCTGCAGGGATCAAGCTGTGTTCTTTGGTGCTGTTAGTATATTGCTATCCTTTATGCTATATGTCCTATGTACTCCATTATGTAAATAAAACTAGTTGCTGGTTAAGCATAAAAGAACCACTTGTGCCAAGTTCTTATGCATAAGCACATTGTTACAGTAGCACTACACCCTGCCTCCACACCGTTGCGAGGGCTTGCACCTGAGAGAAAGGTCTCATCCGTGGCACAATTATATTTGAAAGTAATAATAGAGACGGTGCCACTCAATTTATTATAGTGCTACACCAGCAATGTAGAAAATATCTGAGAATGACTTCAAGCAATTACCAGATACATCTGGTGATACAAAACGTCATGCGTTCGTATTTCATTTTATTCCAGTCATTAATATGATTTGCTCGGAATTTTATTAAATAAAAGTGCAGAAGACTCCTGCTTTGATTGTGGGTAGTAAGGAATACAGTAGCTGCTGAGAAAACAGCATTGGTGCCGAAAACCCTCAAGAACCCTGCCTCTCCTCCATTAAGAGTATTTGATCTCTCATGTATAAGTAGAATGCAAATGCTGCCCAAACTCAGATAATTATTTTGTATATGAAAAACCAGATATAAAATATAAAATAAGGAGCAGAAAACAAGGGGCAGCCTTTTGCACGGTGTGTGATAAATACAGTTATTTGTTCACTTTATTCTCCAGAAACATGCTGACAGGTTCTCTCCTGGATTACCTCTAACAGGGGGTCATAAAGGTTTAGGGTATCTCCTCTAAAGCAATTAAAATCAAGAAAACATCAACTTCCAATTCTAAATAAAATGTCATAAACAGCTTATCTACTCACATCCTATAAACCATCCGCCACCAAGCAGTGGTAAAATAGTAATATAGTTTGGGCTTGTCACCCAGCATCCTTATGTCTCTTGGTCTCTATGAACCTGCGGTGGATTAACTGCAGTTCATTGCAGCTCAATCTCATCTGATGTTCAAGCCTATCTGAGGCATATTAGTGCCAGACTGCAGTCACTGCTCACTTTACACGGGCAGGAGGCACTTCAATGTGCAGGTCCATCTGAGCAAGTGCAGGAGACTCCAAGTCTACAAATGACTGTATTACCCTGATTGTTCATATAAAAGTAGAATGAAAATCACACAATCTGCCACTTCTAGAACTTGCTGCCTACACTTACAGAATTAGCCTGGACCAACAGACTAATTTGAATAGCAGTTCACTACGTGTGTAAATTTCATACCTTCAATAGAAGATAAGGATCGAAGGGAGGGTGCTGTGGAACGTTTAAGCCCCGACACTCCATAAAGATTTTTCTTGGTCAGGTCAATGGGAGGAGAGACATTTCCAGGGCTGGTGACAGAAGAAACACTCTGACAATCTGACTCAACATCTGTTTTTGTATCTTCTTTGGAACTTGACTCAGGGCTTGTAGTCCAAAGGCTAGAACCTTTCTGGCCATTTGATGAGGGTGTAGAGGTCACCCATGGAATCCCGCCGCCCTTCTTGTCCCTTTGTGGCAATGATACTGATTTTGTTGTGCTGTTTTGCTCTGAAGAATGGGAGGAAAGGGATTCAATGCTTCCCATGGGTGTGCTGGATGGGCTGCTGCTGTAGGAATCACCTGCCATGAGGAAAAACTCTCATCTTAAGACAAGAAGCAACTGTATCTAAACTCATTTATAACTTTAGGCTATTACGTATCCTAGAATGTCAATTTGGGTAAGGTTTGTGGTAAACACTTATATGCTGTCCTAGATATTACCAATACTATGGCTGAATGGATCCCACACCAATATGTTTCTATATCTCTAACCTTATTATGAGCCAGAGGAGCCATGAAAAAATGTTGAACCACCAAAGACCGACAGAACCAAAAAAAGTCATGCAAGGATCATCTTGACACCAGGGCTGAATTTACGTCCGATGCCGCACTAGGCATCGACTTAAACACGCCCCTACATTGTGCGTGCTGACATCAATTCCACATTCTTCATCTCCCCGCTACTAGGGATGGGCGAATCTTTTCGCCTCGATTCGCGGAAAAAATGACGCCCATAGACTTGTATGGTGGTGGGCGGCAAAAAAAAAAAAGACGTGCGTCAAAATAATTTCGCCGCGCGACAAAATTTTTTTGACGCCCATAGACTTTAATGGGCGTCTGTGACATTTTGCCATTTTTGGCGAAGCGAAACGGGTCAAATTCGCCCATCCCTGCCTGCTACCCCTCAGCTCCCACAGAGGGTGGGGAGGGTTTAAAAAAAATGAAAAAAATAGGAACCCCCAAAACCCGTGCCGCCCTAGGCACAGGCCCTCGGGGGCCTATATATAAATACACAATGGAGTCCTGTTTTGCCCAGAAGCAGTTACAGCTACTAGCAACCAATAAGGTGTTTTCTTCTAAATAGGAGACCAGTAAATTCTACCTGCTGATTGGTTGTTACAGGTTACTGTTCCTGGGCAAACATAGTGCCTTTTCATTGCATAACCCCTATGAATACTGACAGACTCAAATGTTTACACCACTACAGCAATAATAAGTATTTATGCTACTGGCAGATGTAGCGTTTCTCTTCCTTTCTCTTGCTCCAACATAAAAAAAAAATTCCAACTGTCACAAATGAGCATTTTCTGTCCAACAAACACCAGTCATGAGAGGTTTCTATTAATGGCAATCACTGGAGTCATAGGGGTATTGCGCTTTCAAAGATAAAATATGACGGACAAGCGTTACTAATGCCATTAACTTAACACTTCAATATAATCATTAAGAAAGGTTAAGAAAAGCTGAGAAACCAATGCCACTGTATAATTAATGCACCCACCATAAAATAATCCCCCACTTACTGTCATGATCGGCCAAGCAAGGTCTATATCTTCCCTTGGGTTTTTTTGGTCCAGTCGAGAGGCAGATCGCTCTAGATCTTCTGGAACTAGAGCGTGGCTGTGCCTGTGGAAGTGGGACATTGGGATCTGGTGCAGTGTGAAATATCTAATAAAGAAAAATAAAAGAAAACAAATCTAAAGGAGAACAAATCCATTCAATCTCTAAATAATCCCCTACAAAAAGTCCTACTGGATTGTATCTGGCCATATTGGCAGTTAGACAACAAGTTGAGCATTTCATTTGCTTTCGGGAGATGTTTCTGCTTGGCTTGTTAACCTTTATCTCATCTTTTAGCATCTGCAAATCTTTCCATATTGCTTGACATGACCAAGATCTGCAACAACATGGCGCAACATAAAAGTATATGGGACCACTGGTGTCTCCTGTACTGGACATACATGGAAGCAATACACTAAATAGATATTTATATACTTATTCCTTAGTCTGTATGTATATAACTGTCTAATAATGATTGGGATTTTACATTATTCCAAACGTTTCTATGCAATTTATCCTTATTAAGGTTCTTTTTTTTTTGGAGGATCAAAGTATTGTTTCAGTTGACTGAAAAATAATGCCCATTTTTCACTTTAGACTAAGAATCGATAATAATGAATAGTGGTTGCTCTGGTTCCGTATTGGAAGCAATGCACAATAGTAAAGCAAATTCATTTTTCATTTCCAAATCTGTTGACAGAAAGTGAATAATCCCAATGTGCTGTTGGCCCTATGCTAAATGCTCCTAATCCATATTTGCTGACTTGCAATTATGTTCTATTAAAGGAGATCAAAATGCACTTTTTTATGTAGAGTCTCATCATCAAGTTTGATAAATTCAACTTGCACCACGGAACTTTGTTTTAAAAAGAATGTTCCTCCGATATTTGGCTTATAAATGGGGTTCCCATATGACCCATGCATCATCTGTGAAGGGCCCACCAGTTACTGGCCAACTCCCAAGTGCAAGCCAACTGCATGGAGCTGTGCATATGCCTCATGTTGAGCATCTGGTGGACCTTCTCTGTCCTGAACAGGAGTTGATGTCATTCATCAGGAAGGATAAAGCCATCAACCTTCAATGATCCTTTTCAGAACTAAATCTTTTTAGAGGTGGAAATGTACAGCTATGCTGTGACGGTTAATGTATATTTGCCTTTCTTTGTCTTTTAATAGGTAAGCAGCTGTAGCATGGGATGGACATCTTTATTCTCCTTGTCAAGAAACCACCAAATGTTCCTGTGGTTATGGAATAGGTACCTTTTCATAGTGCTCAATTAGAATTTCCACCACTATATTCTGGAATTTGATGTTCATCATTGCTGCTACGGTTTCTTCTTGCGCTCTCATCAAAGTTGGCCCAAAGATGACTCCAAGATTAGAGATGGTCATCAGGTTTTGTTGGCTGTGCATCGATACCCTGCAGAGGAACACAAGCCCCATGTTACCTCTACTTAATACATATCTCTCACAGTCAGAAACATAAGAAAAATAGGGACCCTGACCAGCTTAGCTGAGGTCAAAAGGGAATAGGGTGATTATCACATAGGAGGCAAATATAAAGGGTAGGGTAGGAGTGTGTGAGCAATCTGCTATGTTCAAGCCATAGGTAATAGAAGCTGTTCTTTACTTGACAAGGTGCTTGATTAAGATGTCCAGCATCTCACGGCTTTTTTCAGGCAACTTGTGGACAAGGGCATGGACGGCTTGTACCCTGTAGTTCTGATCATCTGATTCTGAAGAGAAAAACAAAAACACCTTCAACCTGTTTCTCTCCAGCTGCCATTGGGATAAAGGGATCTGTAGACCTAGAACATTTATACACAACTGGTACACTCTGATCAAAGCACACATTCATTCGTACTGGTGCAAGGGCAATATTTTCCATCACATACCAGCTCTGGCCCAATAATTTCAAATTCAAGGCCCTGATTTTTCAGAATTCCATGCCTGACAGTTGCAGAACAAAAAAAAATGCAAATATCCCAGGAATGCTTCTATCTACATCTTAACGTACAGTTACATTTACGCATATAACGCATGTTACATACAAACCCTCATTTTTGGGTTAATGTTGCCCATCTAAATAAATAGCATTGTGACAAAGTCATGTAGAGCAGGGAATTCTTATGAGAACGGGTCTTTCTTCCCCTACTGTCTATATGGCAGTAGTATCCTTTGATGCTGGTGGGGAGGAAAAGAAAATGAATAGCTAAATGTAATTGTCAGTAATGTTGTTGCTGATTATGATGTTATTTAGATTCATTCCAATATGGAATTCTTTGAGAATGATAACCTTTTGGGATAAATGTGACCAAATCTGTAACAAGCATAATGTGGGGTGCTATGTTACAATTAGGCAACAGACTATGTGATTTCTCTTGTTGAGCGTCGGTTTGGGTCAGGTTACTTTGGATCAGCTGTACTGAGGATGGTCTGCTAGTTCCACTGCCTGCTGTTGGTTGGACAGTGCTACGCTAAGCTTGCTGCCCCCTCTGATATTACCATAGAGTGAGGAAAAGGTGTAAGTTGGTCATAGATGCACCAATATTATTGTACGAAAGATCTTTCATACGATAATTTGTGCGTGTGTGGTGGGAGACGTGGCGACCGATACATCGTTACGTTAATGATGAACCATCAGCTAAACAATTCTTTTTGTTTTCACCTGCATATCTGACGATTTGGCTTTTAACGGTAGTAGTGTGGAAAAAAGATCTTTCCTACGACCAATGGGAGTGGGAATGATCGTAATTGTAACATGTATGGCCACCTTTAGGTAGTAGTTTCTTCTCAACCTTGGACAGGGTTGGGCTCAGGTTGAGAAGGAGCATGTTAGGGCAGGTGAGGGGACTAGAGATGACAGCACTTTGCTATGTTGCATAATGGGTGGGCAGCATGTGGACAGGAGTTGTATATATATATATATATGGGGCACATCAACACTTTGATATCAGTATAGGTTCTGATGGATGCAGCTAGCTCTCCAGCACTTGAACCTCTGTTCATAACAAAAGTTCCTTCAGATCTTTTCGTAGTGCAGCTGCAAGTTCATCCAGTTGGCAATCATTGGATCTGTCCACATACAAAATACTGCAAGGTTCTCAGGAGAATGCACATGTCAAATAACGGCCATATGGATGGTGGACCATGAAAACAATAATTAGGGGTAGTAGACGCCACAAAGTGATGATCAGGACTATCTGATCATAAACTATCCAGCCAATCACGCAGTGCATGGTAATATAGATCTCAAAAGATAAAGCTGCCCTGAGATGTGGGTTTTGGGTGAATAAAAGAAAGCCTTAATGTAGGAATCAATATTTACTCACTGACTGCAAGTATAAAGTCCTTGTGCAACTTGTAGGTCGTCAGAGGTTCAGAAAGCCATCTGGGTAAACACAAACACAGTTCATAGAAAGAATTTAGCCATTTAAGGAATGGAATCTCACTGACTGCACAAAGGAAAACAGGAAAGGAACAGCAACTTTGGAGAGCACCACCCTCTTGCCATAACGAGGGGGTTGCATCCTATATCAGACTTGATCTTCTGCTATGAGACAAGGCAAGAACATTACACTGCAATGACAGCAAATAGCTGTTCCCTTGGAGCACCAGATGTGCAACTTCAATACTGTCCAATAGGACAGAGACACACACACAAAAGAGAGAGAGACAGCTAAAGCGGGGGAGAGACAGACCCAGGAATAGAGAGAGAGAGACCCAGGCATAGAGAGAGAGACTTAGGCGTAGAGAGAGACAGGCGTAGAGAAGAGAGAGATACCCAGGGTTAGAGAGAAGAGAGAGACCCAGGTGTAGAGAGAGAGAGAGTTGGTCATTCTGTGCCTATTCAATATGGAGGTCGTGGGTATATGGGGGTATGCGGGGGTGGGCAGGCCCCTGTGGAAAGTGTAGCGTAGGGGCCTCACGTAGTGTTAATCCGCCACTGCCTTAAAGTATGGATTAAAAAAATCCTGACAGATCCCACCTGCCCATTTCTGTTCCACATGGATAAATCGCATCTCTGCTTTGGCCATACTCGTGAGCCAAACAAATTGTACCAGTAACACACCCTGCTCACCTGAGGTAGTTCTTTAGTGCACTCGTTATGGTTTTATTATCCCACAGGTCCAAGTCAATATCCATATCTGGAGGGGCTCTTGGCGCTTAAAATGCAAAATAGAAGCAAATTATATCCCATTCAAGTATTAAAAAAAATCACATAAACTGCAAAATGTTGTGAGGAGGCCATTATCCTACGGAATGTACAGTCTGCCAGACACAAGCAGTAAACCTGAAATTCTTTTGTTTCCTACAGGGAGGACCTTGTTATGATTCATTCCAGTCCCCGCCCCAGAGGAACTTACAAGTTCTCTATCACTCAAACACACCCAGCAGGGTCATTGTTATCTGGAGCAACATGTTCCCAAACTTTGCCCATAATCTTAACAATTAGCCCTCCCGTATTGCACCCCACAATTTATAACTATCTTTATAGCAGGTAGAGCATGTATGTAACCAATGGCTGCCATAGTAGAGTAGGAGCGAGGGGGGTTAGAGTTCAACAGGTAAATGAACAAAGGAAGTTTGTTTGGGTCAAAAGCAATTAGAGGCTAAACATACTTATTATATTTCTTAATTTGTGTTCAAATCATTTGCCTCGTTATATACTTTTAATCTGCAGCTACGAATAGACTTGTGTAGAATCTGATAAACAGAATTCAGAGGGTGACAGCTGTGAAATTACTGCGCGAATGAATTGAATCTGAACATGACTTTTAATAACAACAGCATTGCTGAGTGAATCAATAATGTAGAACAACATTCTATTTTCTTCTTTAAAGGAGAAGTATAATGTGGGAATGTTGGTTATGATCGGTACTTGACACATGGGTCAGGTTGTCACTCTGCTCCTTTCAAACCAGGGCAGCACCGAATCCAGGAGTTGGTTTGGGATTTGGAAGAAACCAACAACTTTTGCATCCAGATTCTGGAGATACATTTTGGTTGGGATTGTCCACCTGGCATATACAGTATGTACCAAAAGGATTTTAATGGTACAGGTACGAGAGCCATTATCTGGAAACCCGTTATCCAGAAAGTATGGAAAGGCTGTCTCCCCATTTTATCTAAATAATCCAACTTTTTAAAAATGATTTAATAATTCTCTGTAATAATAAAACAGTAGTTTGTACTTGATCCCAACTAAGATATAATTAATCCTTATTGGAAGCAAAACCAGCCGATTGGGTGTATTTAATGATTTCATGATTTTCCAGTAGACTTAAGGAATGAAGATCCCAAAAATGGAAAGATTCATTCTCCGGAAAGCTCCAGGTCCCGAGCATTCTGGATAACAGGTCCCATACCTGTACATATATGGCCATCTTTTATCCTGAGTGCTCTATTGATTTATATACTATTTCTTATCAATTCACACAAATGGTATGAAATTATTAAAGGACAAGGAAAGTTAAACTAAAGAAGTAGCTAGAAATGTTGTAGATTATGTTTTGGGCTTCTGTACTAGCCCAAGGCAACCACAGCCCTTTAGCAGTAAAGATCTGTGTCTCCAAAGATGCCCCAGTAGCTCCCCATCTTCTTTTCTGCTGATTCACTGCACATGCTCTGTGCTGCTGTCACTTACTGAGCTTAGGGACCCACTCACAATATACAGTACACATAGAATAGAAATGTCACAATATAAGGCTGATTAGTAATTAATACAGATAATTACTACATGGCAGCACAGAAACCAGTGCAATTAGCATCAGAATTGAATAATCAGCAAACCTGTAGCATCAGCTTATATTACAGGGGAAGCTCATTTTCTGCTGGATAATTAGTGACGAGCCCTAAGCTTAGCTTCTCAACAGCCAATCAGAGCCCACTGAGCATGTGAGTGTCACAGACACTTTCCAAGATGGTGACCCCCTGTGACAAGTTTGAAGTCCTGGATCATTGCTGCTATTGACAAGCTGAAACTTTAGCCTCGTGCAATAAGTTCACTATATAAAATATTGCATTTTTGGTCCTATTTATTTTTAGGGTTTCCTTCTACTTCTAAGGGGTTGTTCACCTTTGAATTAACTTTTACTATGATGCAGATAGTGATATTCTGAGACAATTTGCAATTGGTTTTCATTTTTTTATGATTATTGAGTTATTCAGATTTTTTATTCAGCAGCTCCCCAGTTTACAGTTTCAGAAATCTGGTTGCCAGCATCCAAATTGCCGTAGCAACTGTGCACTGATTTGAATAAGAGACTGAAATATGAATAGTCGAGGCCTGAATAGAAAGATGAGAAATAAAAAGTAACAATAACAATACATTTGTAGCTTTACAGAGCATTCGTTTTTATATGGGGTCAGTGACCCCCATATGAAGGCTGAAAAGAGTCAGAAAAAGAAGGCAAATAATTAAAAAAACTATAATAAGTAAATAATGAAGACCAATTAAAATACTGCTTATAATTAGCCATTCTATAACACACTAAAAGTTAATTTAAAGGTGAACCACCCTTTTAAGGACATGACCAGTTTCATAGGGCTGACATGGAACCTGCCATAGAAGGGGTGACTACCTAGGTTTTTCTGTTACACCCTTACACAGTGATCCCCAACCAGTAGCTCATGAGTAACATGTTGCTCTCCAACCCCTTGGATGTTTCTCCCAGTGGCCTCAAAGCAGGTGCTTATTTTTTGAATTCCTGGTTCGGTGACAAGTTTTGGTTGTATAAAAACCAGTTGTACTGCCAAACAGAGTCTCCTATAGGCTGCCAGTCCTCATAGGGACTACCAAATAGCCAATCACAGTCCTTATTTGGCTCCCCATGAACTATTTTCATGCTAGTGTTGCTCCCCACCTCCTTTTACTTCTGAATGTTGCTCACGGGTTCTAAAGGTTGGGGATCCCTGCTCTAACATATAAATACCGGCACAGGTCAATTTGGAAGTGAACATGCCCTTGAAGGAGACAAACGCACTTACAGAACACTGAGTTCATGAACTTCTGCACTTTCGAGTTAACGCCTCCAATTCTGTAAAGTCCCAAAATAGTGATACCTGTATGGAAACAGTGTCAAAATTAAACATTTTATGTTGAAATATTGCAGCCGGGGTGACAGTGACACAACAAGGTGTAAATGGGAAATAGAATAAATCAACGACTACATTTACCCCAGACCACACCAACATAAATATATACTGGACATGTGTGAATATATAATATATCAGATGTAGAATGAAGGCAGACTGTAAAAGCTTTTAACTGTGCTATGTATTGCAGATGCATTTGTTTTTATCCACAATTTCAGGCACAATGATAGACGGATAGTTAAGGGAATTAACTACACACCATGACTTCTAAAACTCAGTTGGCCAAAGTTAAAAGAGTGATTTGCATAATGCCTTATGTGAGAGCAGGGTTGGATTGTACCATTGGGCTCAAAACTTCCGGGGCCTGCGCATGCGAGAATGCCTGCACGATGGGCTACATATTTTGTTGGTGGGGGGCCAGCCGATCGGGGAGCGTGACTGGGCTGGCAGGGATCCACAAGGGCCAGGGCCTACCAGGTTTTTTCCCGGTGTCCCGCCGGCCCAGTCCGACCATGTGTGAGACTTAAACTATCATTTTTGGTATGAAAGCAGTGCTCTGTATATGGCATGAGGCAAGTAAATACCTTCTGGTTTCAGAAGGCCATATGTTACGTGTCTTGTACGTGAAGGAATTTTTTGGTTCCTTTTAGTTCGTCTTACCCTAACCAGGCTAGGTTCTCTGCTCCAAAGACAGCCCCACTTATCTCCACATATTTAAGAACCACAATGGTTATATTAAAACAACAGGATCTCTGAGAGCTCTCTGAATGTTTTTGTACCTTCATTGAATCATTCCCTCGTTTTTGTATTACATCTATGCCGTTTCATGCTTGTAATAGGAGTATTTTAGCATTGAACTGGATTAAAGGAGAACTAAAGCTTAACTAAAGACATAGAGAAGAAATCTTATACATGATGTTTTGTGCTTCTGTACCAGCCCAAGGCAACCACATCCCTTTAGCAGTAAAGATCTGTGTCTCCAAAGATGCCCCAGTAGCTCCCCATCTTCTTTTCTGCTGATTCACTGCACATGCTCTGTGCTGCTGTCACTTACTGAGCTTAGGGACCCACTCACAATATACAGTACACATAGAATAGAAATGTCACAATATAAGGCTGATTAGTCATTAATACAGATAATTACTACATGGCAGCACAGAAACCAGTACAATTAGCATCAGAATTGAATAATCCGCAAACCTGTAGCATCAGCTTATATTACAGGGGAACCTCATTTTCTGCTGGATAATTAGTGACGAGCCCTAAGCTTAGCTTCTCAACAGCCAATCAGAGCCCACTGACACTTTCCAAGATGGTGACCCCCTGTGACAAGTTTGACATGGTTCCCTGTGATGACAAGTGAGCTTTGCTGGCAAATGACTAACGTGCCAGATAAGGAATGATTTGATAACAATAGTAATAAAACCCCTATGTGTCATCTTAATGGTCTGTTTTTCCCCCCAGGCACATGGTGATGTTTTACCTCGAGTCTCCACGGAGTGGATACATTTCCTCACAAAGTTGAATCCAGCTTCATTCAGAAACACTGGAATAACAAATAAAATTTAATTTGTTTAATATACGGCACTGCTCCTCATTCTGGCACAACCATTTATTAATATCCAGAACGAGCAGTGGGTTCAGTCGTGCTCCTCTGGAAACAAAACATGAATATGCTCCTGCCATCAAAATGTGGTGGTTTCTTCTATCCAGAAATAATTTCAGAAGAGCAATGCAGTGGTTATGGTGGTTGAACCCAATGAATTGCCTACAGTCAGAGACACGATCTTTACATATACAACACAGAGAGAATGGAGAATACTTACTTTCTTCTTTCTTGCCGATTATTGCCGGAAGTGTATAAATCTGAGTGTGGAAAGCAAAACGAAGCCAGAAATTAGCTTAGAAAAACTCAAAAGAAAAATCCAAGTAAAATGAATAAAGCTATAAAGTTCTACCACTGTGTATAATATAGTAGGCATGCACCGAATCCACTATTTTAGATTTGAACAAACCCCCAATTCCTTCGCGAACGATTTGGGCGAATACCGAACCGAATCCATATGCAAATTAGGGGTGGGAAGGGAAAAAAATTAACTTTCTTGTTTTGTGACAAAAATTCACATGATTTCCCTCCCAGCCCCTTATTTGCATCTGCAAATTAGGATTCGGATTGGCCGGGCAGAAGGATATGGCCAAAACCAAATCCTGCTGAAAAAGGCCGAATCCCGAACTGAATCCTGGATTCAGGGCATCCCTATAAAATAGTAAATAAAGTACCCCTTCTTGTAAAATATAAGGATATTATAAGTCACAGAGGAGTCACTATATAAAAACACAAGGCCAAAGGCTGAACAGAGGCCAGTTAATAAAGACCCAAACAAATGTTGTTCTGATACCAAGAGGCCTGAAGACTTTTACCAAAGTAAGGGTAACAGTAAGGGTTATATAGTAGGTATATCAGTAGCATTAGGGCCCCCAAATACAGGGGACAATGCAGCAAGGCGCTAGCTCCCCCATTGTGTTGCCTAGGAAACAGCAATATAGTCATGCAGACCAAGAGGTTGGGCTCCAGGTTTATATCTGTACTTAATACATGGAAGCCTAGACATTCTAAAGAGGGAATTGGGCTATTAACCCTTTCACAATAAGGCTAATGTCCCATTTACAGGGCAAGTTGTAGACAATAGGACTTGCCATAGGTAACAAACACCTACTGGTTCTTTTCCGTCCATTGCTTCCAGCCATTGCTTGCGATTGACCTCAGACAAAGCTTGAAGAGTAATGATCCCTTGCCTGCAAAGATGGAACAGCACAGTGTTAAGAAGAGCTAACTCATTAGGGTGTCGTTTTCTAGGGAGTGTCTGAGTCCAAATGACTGAAAATGAAACGACCATCAGTTGTCACTTAAAAGGGCAGTTTTAAGTCACTGGTCTTTTTTGATTAACGTTGGGGAGGCCAACTGATTGTGCTTATAATATAATACTTTTATATCATCGTATATCTGACTAAAATCAAGATGTGCATGTGATTTAATATAAAGTTTGTGAACTAGAACTATTTGGACCCTATCAACTCTGTAACAATCAAAAATGTGCAAAACAACTTATTGCACGAGGCTAAAGTTTCAGCTTGTCAATAGCAGCAATGATCCAGGACTTCAAACTTGTCACCATCTTGGAAAGTATCTGTGACACTCACATGCTCAGTGGGCTCTGATTGGCTGTTGAGAAGCTAAGCTTAGGGCTCGTCACTAATTATCCAGCAGAAAATGAGCTTCCCCTGTAATATAAGCTGATGCTACAGGTTTGCTGATTATTAAATTCTGATGCTAATTGCACTGGTTTCTGTGCTGTCATGTAGTAATTATCTGTATTACTTACTAATCAGCCTTATATTGTGACATTTCTATTCTATGTGTACTGTATATTGTGAGTGGCTCCCTAAGCTCAGTAAAGGTGGCCATACACGGGCCGATAAAAGCTGCCGACAGACCGTGTCGGCAGCTTATTGGCCCGTGTATGGGGGCCCCCGACGGGCTTCCCCGATCGAGATCTGGCCGAAAGTCGGCCAGATCTCGATCGGATGGGGTTAAAAATCCCGTCGGATCGCGGCCACATCTGTTCGTTGATGCGGTCCCGCGATCCGACCGCCCGTTTGTGAGAGCTAGGATCCGATCGTTGGGCCCTAGGGCCCACGATCGGATCTGCCCGATATTGCCCACCTTGAAGGTGGGCATATCGGAGGGAGATCCGCTCGTTTGGCGACATCGCCAAACGAGCGGATCTATCCGTGTATGGCCACCTTAAGTGATAGCAGCACAGAGCATGTGCAGTGAATCAGCAGAAAAGAAGATGGGGAGCTACTGGGGCATCTTTGGAGACACAGATCTTTACTGCTAAAGGGCTGTGGTTGCCTTGGGCTGGAACAGAATCACAAAACATAATGTACAACATTTCTAGCTACTTCTTTAGTTAGGCTTTAGTTCTCCTTTAAGGGCAGAAGTACAATCTGTTCTTGGACAAACCTCTCAATGACTTCAATGTCAAAACAGAACCGCTTGTCTATGGAATCCGTTTTCCTCCGTATGCAGGTTTTCAGTTTAAATATTTCTGCCGAGTTAGAAATCAGTCCGTTCTGTTCAACAAAAGAGAGTGACAAACACATTTAGATGTAGTAATTAAACTTACCCCATGCAAATTCACAAATTCATGCTCAGAAAGGAAACAACACCACGAGTAATGAGATGGTTCCTCTGTAAAAATTAAACAATTCCTTGCCAGCCATCATTTAGACTAAACAAAACACAAACGGCATGGCAAGTTGGAGGGCAATTTGTGGACATAACTTGCCCCTGCTTGGTTTAGGGCAGGGGTCCCCAACCTTTTTTACTTATGAGCCACATTTTTTTTTTATCAAAGTCTGAATTTATCTCAATATTTTCTGAAAAAAACTCCAACCAAAACTTCACAGGTTTTTTGGGCTTATTTATGAATACACTTTCCCAAAACTTTTGTTTGCGGTAAAAATTTTAAAAAAACCGTGCAAAAATCAGATTTTCGTGATTTTTTTGGATTTTTCATCCGATTTTCACGATTTTTTTGGATTTTTCACCCGAAAACTCAGAATTTTGCCAAAAACTTCGGGGTATTGCCAAAAACTCAGTGCACATCAAAAAATCACTGGGACTTCTCCCATTGATTTATATGCAACCTCGACAGGTCTGAGATGCTGGATTTTCAGATTCAAATTCCGAAAAATTTTTTTAAAAGTCCGATTTTATAAAAAAAAAATCACGAATTTTTTATAATTTTTGCATTTGGAGTTTAGTAAGTAACCCCCTTAAATGTAAAAAAGAGTTGGAGAGCAACACAAGCATGAAAATGTCCATGGGGATGTCAAATAAGGGCTGTGATTGGCTGTTTGGTAGACTCTATATGGACTGGTAGCCTACAGGAGGCTCTGTTTGGCAGTACATCTGGTTTTTATGCAGCCAAAACTTGCCTCTAAGCCAGCAATTCAAAAATAAACATCTGCTTTGAGGCCACTGGGAGCAACATCCAAGGCGTTGGTGAGTGACATGTTGCTCCCAAGCTACTGGTTGGGGATCACTGATTAAGGGGCTAAGCTGACAATAATCATAGCCTTACACTGAGCCTAAACATTTGACTTGTTCTCAGTAAGGTCAGAAAAACCTTAAGACCGTGACTGTAATCAGGACGATAATACAGACAGGAGAATATACAGAACCTACATTCTTAAAGCCATAATTAGGTATTGGGAGAGAATACAATTCTGTGTATGAGGATTCCCCCGCGAGCCCCCTGACTTGGATGGATTCTGTTCTCAAGCTAGCCTTGGTCATTAGTACCTGGCCTTGAAGGCAGAGCCACTTGCTCGGCTATAAGAGCAGTTCTTTGTTTTTCTGTGCTGTGGGGTAGGGATAGGCGAATTTATTCGACGAATTTTGCTGTGGGAAAATGACGCGCATCAAAAACAAATTTCACCGGGCGTCAAAAAAAAATTTCGCCCATAGACTTTGATGCATTTTGGCAAATTTGAGTCGCGGCAAATTTTTGGCAAAGCAAAACGGGTCAGATTCACTCATCCCTACTATGGGGTGATGTCTATGATCTCTCAACGGTAGTAACTCCCTTTTTACAAGTCTCTTTGCCCAAGGTTCTGACTCTGAATCCAGAGAGTTTGTGTCAAATACACTTTGCCTTTCATACCAAATGGTCTCCAGTTCCTGAAATTCCCCAACAGTTCCTCCAAGTGTTTTCCAGACCCTAATTACTGTATGTGTGATTATAATGTGGCTTCAATCTAGCAGGGTTACGTGGTTACTATATTTTACTAGGGATACACTGAATGCACCAGTTTAATATTTAGTTCTATTTGAGCCTTTGTTGCTGGATCGCCTGGCTAAAATGAATCCAAATATGTGACTTTTGACGGCTGGACAACTAAAGGTGACAGTTTTTTTCATATGCCAAAGGTGAAATTGCTAATTTACATTTGCAGTTTGGATTCAGGATTCATCTGACTCTTATATTGTAGTAATCTTAACATCGTAAATGTGGTGCATCCTCTGGGGAAAGTGGAATAAGAAATAAATGTACTCACCACCTTTCCCCCAGATTTGGTTTCAGAGACGCTCATAGTAAATGTTTTGCTGCCTTTGTCATACGTGCAGTAGTGCCGAATCCACGTGAACCCAAGGGGCCCTAATTGAACACAGGAAAATGGAAAGAGTGTTGGACTGTTAGGATGTTTGATCTTTTTGTTGACTTCTCCCCTTGAGTATTACAGTTTTTCATGTTCTACCTATCAAGAAATGCCTCTTTATCCTCATTACCCATGTACTGAACAATGAATTGCATTGATATCTTTAGCCACAATATTTCATGACAAGGGTCAACTCACTGTATGATCACTACAATTCTAAGATCTAGACACAGCTCGTTTCCAATGGACAACCAAAGGTCTGTGTTGGCCTTCTCCTGACATGGGGTGTGGGCATTCTGGTCTCCTGATTTGGTTTATTATAGTCTCACATAGTAATTCACAAAATAAGCAAGTTTTAAGGTGAAGGTCTCAAACAATAAAGGGGACAGGAGAGTTTCTTTGAAATATATCAGCAATTAGGGCAAGAGAATAAGATGCTGCTATGATATGGCTTTTAAGCAAGAATGCAAAGAAAAGGTACTGGGCAAAGAAAGTGAAAGCAGCACAGGGAGGGTTCCCCAAGTGTTCAGCTCCATTTATTTACAGTATTTACCCCATGATAATTGCCTGGTTTATGGAATTAGCTGCAAAACATCTGGTTCATCTTCCAGAATAAAATAAAGTATTTAATTTCCTGAAACATGTCCAAACTAATGTAGGAAAACTTTTCTACAGGCAAAATTGATCAGTACCTGACCGGCTTATTAACAACAGAAATGGTTCCAGTTAGTCTCTTTGTGCCAAGATTTTTGTTTAAAACATAAACATAGAGCAACATCTTGATCCAGCTTCACACTGATTTATAGGGTCCCCACCGCCAAAAGCTGAAGACCAGAAAGGCAGAGAAAGTGCCATAATGTACATTTTATTGTGCTCAGTCTATAGCATTTGCCATTCTGATTGGGACGTTTGGTGGAGAATGGAATTGGCAGAAGCCAGTCTTATGTAGGGCAAGGTTCTTATAAACTGAGCAAGCAGAATACTTGCTATGTGTACAAGTAAATGTGAACAGATGGAGAGCCGGAAAACTGGATGATAACTGGGGTTTTTTTATGCTATAGGATTAGCAGTAAAGATCTGTGTCTCCAAAGATGCCCCAGTAGCTCCCCATCTTCTTTTCTGCTGATTCACTGCACATGCTCTGTGCTGCTGTCACTTACTGAGCTTAGGGACCCACTCACAATATACAGTACACATAGAATAGAAATGTCACAATATAAGGCTGATTAGTAATTAATACAGATAATTACTACATGGCAGCACAGAAACCAGTGCAATTAGCATCAGAATTTAATAATCAAACCTGTAGCATCAGCTTATATTACAGGGGAAGCTCATTTTCTGCTGGATAATTAGTGACGAGCCCTAAGCTTAGCTTCTCAACAGCTGCTCAGAGCCCACTGAGCATGTGAGACAGACACTCCTAACAAAATCCAAGATGGGAAGCTCCTGTGACAACAGTGAAGGCCTGGATCATTACTGCTATAGAGATGATGAACTTTCAAGCATAACATATATAAAATATGTCTAGCCAACTTCATTTCAAGGGTTTAATTCTCCTTTAAAGCAGTTTGATGCAGAGAGAGCTTATAATAGAGAAGTGTCCACATAACTATAATAGGATTCATTTATGACATCAAGTGCAGTAAAGGAGGTTACAGATCGGTTCACTGGCTCCTGGTGCAATTGACCCATGAGTGTTACATAGTGAATATTGTAAATATAAGGATGTCACCAAAGAGTTCCATGACCATATAACAGCATGAGGCCAAAGGTCTGAGGCCTAAGATTTAGAAGGCAACATTGGTGGCTCTACACGAGCTGTTTGAACATTGGTGGTGAAATTTGCTTCCATTCATCCAAAAGAGCATTAACCTGGTTATCCATGGGCTGGTAAAGGATGGCAACTCTGCAGCTTATCAACATTTGTATGGGGCAATTGGCATTACCTGCCTTTGTCCAGATGTCTATTAGTATAACTATAACAAATACCAGCATGTCTTTCTTACAGTGAGAGCTGTGAAGATGTGGAATTGTCTCCCTGAATCAGTGGTACAGGCTGATACATTAGATAGCTTTAAGAAGGGGTTGGATGGTGTTTAGCAAGTGAGGGAATTTAGGGTTATGGGAGATAGCTTATAGTACAAGTTGATCCAGGACTAGTCCATTTTGGAGTCAGGAAGGAATTTTTCCCCCTCTGAGGCAAATTGGAGAGGCTTCAGATGGGTTTTTTTTTGCCTTCCTCTGGATCAACTAGCAGTTAGGCAGGTTATATAGATTTAAAAGGTTGAACTGGATGGACGTGTTTTTTTTTTCAACCTAACTTACAATGTAAATAGCCCCAGACTGTATTCATCTCCAGCCAACATTATACCTTTGGACATCTAGTGCTCTCCTGACATCTACTGAAACAAGAGCCACAGAACATGTTGGGTAAGGTGCCTTTTTTTCAGCCCAAATTAACTATGTTACAAATTATGTCTCTGACAAGGGGTACAAAATGGGCTTCCACTGGACAAACCCAATAAAATGAAGGGTAATTCAAGAAAATCTAATAGTTACATTTTGCTGTCAAGTGGAATAAACCTCCTATTTAAGTAGAACTGTTCCCTGGGTTTGACTGATGGAAAATTGCAGAGAGGTAATAGAATAAAACTGGAAGGAATACAAATGGAGGAGGATAGAGTTTTGGGTCAGGAATCTCTGACCTTTCTCTAAGCAGATCCACCAGCCGTTTAGCGGAAGGAATAAACAGACACAAATCAAACTCCATTCAACCTCCAGACAATATGATGTGCAAATTCGCTAGACGTGTGCTCATCGAAAAGGAACAAGGTAACGGTTCCAGGCATGACTATAATTGTTCTCCAGCCTTGCAGGGATATTTATTCCAAGTATTATTTATCAGAAGTCATTTTCTGGGTCACAAGCGACATGACCAAATCAATCAGACCATGAAAAGAATATTTCTGTTTATCGTTCTTTTTTAGAAACTATGCACACAGATTGAGAGTCTAAATATCTACATACAATAGATCTAGAATTAAATAAAGATAACAGTTATATTTAACAGCAATTGTATTCATTATTTTAACCAAGGGGATCAAAGTGCCACCCCAAGGGTCGGGTCATCACAGACCCAAGTAGTTCCTTTCCCAAACTTAGAACCTTCAGAACCTGAAACAGCTGGACAGAACAGTATGAAGGATACAATCCATAAAACAGCAACCATTAGGATAATGGCCCTAAGAACTGGTGCGTCTTTATGTGTATTCTATTTTTTATTTACCTGCTGTGGTTATGTTAGAGGATAAATAGCCATATTCACTTTTTTATTCCTTGTGTGCTAAATTGCTTGAGGCAATGAGATACCACGGGAGAAAGACACTTTTGGAAACCCAATGGGATGAATTTAATTTGACTAACTACATATAACATATATTGATGCAGGAGAGGGAGAGATGACTTTATAATGATCATTTAAGGGCTACATCGCTGAATAAGTCATCGACCCAGGCTTGAAAACATATACGTAAGCAGCATTTTTAAAGGAGAAGGAAAGGTTAAAAATAAGTAAGCCTTATCAGAAAGGTCCATCTAAATATACCAGTAAATCCCCAAATTAATGTTGCTCTGAGTCCCCTGTCAAAAGAAACACAGTATTTCTTTCCTTCTATTGTGTACACATGGACTTCTGTATCAGACTTCCTGCCTTCAGCTTAAACCTCATTGCCCTGGGCAAGAGCATGCTCAGTTTGCTCCTCTCCCCCACCCCTCCCTTCTCTACTGTAATCTGAGCCCAGAGCAGGGAGAGACTCAGACAGGAAGTGATGTCACACCACATTAATACTGCAGCTCCTATTCTAAACAAACAGAGAGTTCCTAGAGCTTTTTACTCAGGTATGGTAAAACATTCTACAGAATAAATATAGCATTCTAGCTTGCACTATTGCAGCTAATCTATTGGCAATAACATGCCTCCATAGCTTTCCTTCTCCCTTAAATGATATATATAGAAAGATAATCCAAATCTTGGGCAGATACATAGAAATTGTGAGTAATTCCAACATGAATAAGGCTCCTTACTTCTAGTTTTCAAATTTCTTGTCTTTGTCCTGCCTTCCTTCCATATACAACACCAGTGTTTCCAATGGAACAGCAGATGATGGAAATCTTACCTAGACATTTAGCTCGTGTGTCTTTCCATGTCCCACCAAGTTGCTCCATTTAACTGACCATTATCTCACTTATTTGCATGGATTTGAAGGTTCTAACTCACTCTGCTGTCTCTTTGTCATTGACCCATTACAGGTACAGGTATAGGATCCTTATCTATTATCCGGAAATACGTCATCCAGAAAGCTCCAAATTATGGAAAGGTGGTCTCCTATGGACTCCATTACAATCAAATCATTCAATTTTTTTAAAATGATTTCTTGTAATAATAAAACAGTAGCTTGTACTTGATCCCAACTATGATATAATTAATCTTTATTGGACGTAAAACAATCCTATCCAATAATTTTTTTTAGTAGACTAGGTATGGAGATCCAAATTATGGATTCATCCCTTATCCGGGAAAACCCCAGGTCCGGAGCATTCTAGATAACATGTCCCATACCTGTATCAATGGTCTGAAGTCTTGTTACTGAGTACAGGTATGGGACCTGTTATCCAGAATGCTTGAAACCTGTGGTTTTCCGGATAACGGATCTTACCGTTATTTGGATCTTCCTACCTTAAGTCTACTAGAAATCATGTAAACATTAAATAAACTCAAAAGGCTGGTTTTGCTTCCAATAAGGATTACTTATATCTTAGTTGGGATCAAGTAGAAGGTACTGTTTTGTTATTACAGACAAAAAGGAAATCATTTAAAAAAAAAAAAATAGGATTATTTATTTATAATGGAGTCTATGGGAGATGGCCTTTCCATAATTTGGAGCATTATGGATAACGGGTTTCCAGATAAAGGATCACATACCTGTACTAGTCCAGTTTTTATTGTTCTAGACCTCACCTATCAATCCTTCAGAGTCCTGGCCCTCATGTTCCTGCTTCAATCTATACTTTGTTCTGTTGCTGCCCAACCCCTCACTTAGCACAGGCCCCTGTACTATTTTGATCATTTGTAAAGAACATCAATCCTCTACGCTGTAAAACGAAGAATCTCACCAATAATAACAATCTCTTATAACCTCAATAGTTTTAAAAGAGAACAACCTCTTGGCCAGCGCATGGGCAGAGCAAGGGAGACGTTCTTTTCTCCAGTCTGGTGGGACAGATAATATTCTCTTGGGATTAGACAGTTCTCCGAGTATATTTATAAACTATAGATGATAATCTGTTATTAAATGATGAGTTCTACATAAGATTTGGTGCTGCTTTATACTGCAGAGGTTATATCTGGTGACAACACTCAGACTAATAATATCTAAGACACTGTATGGAGGACAATAAATTGTATAATAAAGACAAACAGAACAATGAGGAGAAACAGAAAGCAGAAAGCTGAGGGACAAAAGAACAGAGAACATAAAAAGACATCAAATAAAAGAAAACATACATAATACTTGCAAGACTCACTTTTCTCCTGTACGTACAGATAGCCTTCCATTGTCCACTGACTCGGTGGTCTGTAATCTTGGTCTGCAGATTTCATCCTCTGCATTAACTGCTCCATCTCCTGCCGAGTGCTTTCAAAGTTATTCCGCGTCTAAGAAAGAAATGTATTATCTTGTCATTGCAGAACTCTGCTGGTTTCATTACGTATAGAGCTCTGAGCAAGAGACCAACCACGCAAGGTGGCTGTATTCGAGATAATTATATAGAGTAGAAAGAACATCGAATCTCAGGTACTTTCCCTGCTTGTTTCATAAAAGCCGCTCTGGTTTTGTTTTTTTTATCCTTAAAGGGAAACTATCTCAGAAATGAAAATTTAATATAAGCTTCATCATACTGAAATAGATAACTTTCTAAATGCAATCAATTAAAAATTCTGCATTGTTTCTGAAATAATCAAGTTTGTCTACACTATTCCTCTCTCAGAATCTGTTTCTCTTCATTCTCTCTTCATGCAGCAGTTGGGTGTCAGATAGTCATTGACAGTTAGATCCAATATATCTTATAGGGGGCTCCTTTTGCCTAGATGTATTAGAGCTCACTCTATTAAACTCACCAGACATCATGTCTCTCTACATGCAGGATTTGTGCAAAAGGCAGTTATTTTGTTAGATATATTGGATCTCACTGTCAATCCAGTGGTGGACAGTTAATGCAAGTGGACTGAACAATCTCGATAATGTTTCTCCATTCATCTGAGTGGCTCTACTTCAGCGTAATGTTGGAGAAGACTTAAACATGTTTCACCACTCATCCATAAGGTTTCTTCGGAATATTCTTGAAGAAGAACCTTGTGAAGGTTTTCAGTCATCCGGGTTTTGATATACACTTATCCAGTAGGGGGCAGTCTTAGGCAAGTGGACTGAACAATCTCAATAATGTTTCACCACTCATATTCATGGCCTCTTTAGTGTAATATTGAAGAAGCCTTGAAGAAGAAATGTGTCACCAGTCATTCATACAGTTTCTTCAGAATATTCTTTTAGAAGTCTAGAAAACATTACAACTCAACTATGGCTTTTTCAGATTATTCTTGAATAAGTTTTGAAGATACTTCGATACTCAACCAAGAGCCTTGTTCAGAGAATCCTTGAAGAAGTTTTAAAAACATTTCACCACTCAAGTGTTTTTTTGTTTCAGATTTCCCCACTCGTCCAAGCGACTTCTCCAAGGTGATCTTAAAATGTTTCAACACTTAATCCAGTGGCTTCATCAAAGAAGGCACAAACATTCACCATTTACCCAAGTGATTTCTTCAAAGTGTAAGCTTTAAGGAGTCTTAAAAATATTGTTTTGGCATATTGTTGATATCATTTCTCTGAGTGCCTTTTTAAGAAGCAAAAAAAAAACAGGTTTTCATTGAAAATGCTTAACCACACGCTCAAGTAGTATCTTCAGTGTAATACTGAAGAAGTATTGATACCATTTCACCACTCAGTACTTCTTTAGAGTATTCTTGAAGAAGTCTCGAAAATACTTTGTCACTCAGTTTTTCCAGATAAATCCTGAGGCTCCTTCATGGTTTTTTTGAAAAGACTTCAGCACTCTTCCAAGTGCATTCTTGAGGTCTTGAAAATGTGGACCCACTCTGCGCACCTGCGTGCCTTCTTTAGGGTTTTCTTAAAGATTAGTGATGGACGAATTTTTTCACCAGCCATGGATTCGCACGAAATTCTGCATTTCATCATCTGCAATTTTTTTTGCGAAACTGCGCCGAAAATTCACAGCAGAAACAGCATCTTCAGCATAATCATGATGAAGTCTTGGAAAAAATATATCCACTCAACTGAGAGTATTCTTGGAGAAGTCTTGAGAACATGTCTCCAATCTTTTTCATAATATTTTTGTCATGAAAACGTTTCACCACTCATTCAAGCATGTTCTCCAAAGTTTTCTTTTCTTGTTTAACTACACAATGGAGCAGCATCTTCAGGTTAATCTTGAAGAAATCCTAAAAAAAAACATTTCACCACTCAATACTTCTTCAAAGCATTGTTACAGAAGTTTTACCAGCTGTCCGAGTAGTTTTTTTTTTTAGAATGTTTTCTTGAAAATGCTCCTCCACTCATCCAAGCAGCTGTGTATTCTTGAAGGCATCTTGAAAATGCTACACCACTCATCGAGAGGCTTCATTAGATGCTTGGATGACAGGTGAAACATCTTTAAGACATGCTGAGTAATCTTGAAAACACTGGTGCCGCACTGATGAGTGGTGCTTTGTTTTCATGATTGCTCAGCAAATCTCACCTCTGATGAAGCGGCTTGGACAAACGGTGAAACATTTTTAAGATTGTTCAGCAAGTCCACATGCTTTTTTTCACTTGCCCCTTTCTAGATAGCTGTATGCTCATTTTGCAGAAAAAAAGAACATTCTATCAAGGCCCCTGGGTTGATGATCACCTTGACTTGAGCACATAGGTGGATACATTAGGCAGAGATCTGTTCATTTCCCAAGGTTGGAAAGGATGTTAAGATGTATAGCCAGCCTTGCAGGTTCAATATTTAATACAACACTGCAACTTACTCTTTATCTATGACTCACCTTGGTGCTATGATCCCCTGCCAAAAAGCCCCAAGGAATGTTAACTATTGACCTCATGAAGTATCAAGGGGCCAAAAAATGGCAACTAGGGATGCACCGAATCCAGGATTCGGTTCGGCCAGGATTCAGCCTTTTTCAGCAGGATTCAGATTCGGCTGAATCCTTCTGCCAGGCTGAACCGAATCCAAATCCTAATCTGCATATGCAAATTAAGGGTGGGAAGGGAAATCGAGGGACTTTTTATCACAAAACAAGAAAGTAAAATATGCTTTCCCCTTCCCACCCCTAATTTGCATACGCAAATCAGGATTCGGATTCGGTTCGGTATTCAGCCACATCTTTCCCGAAGGTTTGGGGGTTCGGCCGAATCCAAAATAGTGGATTCAATGCATCTCTGATGGCAACTAATTAAAAGTATGTCACAAAGCACAATTATAGTATACAGTTGATCTTTAAAAGGCTGCTTTCATTAATCTAAGAACCAGTAATGAATATCACGCCAGCTTTCAGGTTCGGTGGCTGCTGGATGACTATTACCAATGCCCACAGAATAAAACGGGCAACCTTCTCTAAATCACTAATCGTCCACTGCCTGCAAAGTTAAAAAACGCTCCTATAAGCCCCCAGGAAATTTTATTTACGTCTGACATTTATTTCCTTAAGAAGCATTAAACTGCATCTGTTTGATTCAAAGGAGGAATTCTGGAGCGTCAGTTTATCACACTAAAAATCAATTATTCATGAGGCCCCAGTAATAAGCAGGGATTGGGCTTACGTTCTGTAAATTGAACTGCAGCTGCTCCTTGTACGGCGTAAATTCTCGAGCCAGCTCGTATCCCTCATGGTAAAAGGTAAAGAGGCCTTGGAGGAATGCCAGGAGCTGCAAAGGTAATACAGAAAGAGCCGTGAATATTAAAATCCATAAATATTGTACCGTATCCCAAAGATTTATCACTTGTAAGCGGCTGCTGCCAATTAGATTAGAGGCTGCTGCTGGGGTTCTATTAAAGGAGAAGAAAAGTCTGCTTGCACCCAAGTGATTGTATTGACTCCTATCAGCAGAAAACTGCACCGGACAGTGGTTTTTCTATCGAGCACCACGGAGTGATCTTCTTCCGGCTTCTTCTTTCTTCAAATTTCCCGGGGCAAGTGCATGCGAAGGAGAACGAAATAGCCGACTTTTTAGTTAAAGTTCGGCTTTTCATTCTACTGTGCATGAGCAGCCACGCACAGAAAACTGGTGCTCACTGGAATAACCCGGATATGCCGATAGGAGCACCAGTCTGGGGTTTCAGGTAAGTCAATACAATTACTTGGGGGTGCCTAACATTTGGCACCCCCCAAATGCAAACAGATTTTTCTTCTCCTTTAAGGAAAAGTTACATTAAATAGATATTTAACATTACAGCAGGCTAGGGGTCTTTTGATCCCAAATCTCCCTATTCCATACATTAAGATGGAAAGGTTGGTTCAGCATTTTAGCACCTTTCTCAGCCTGGCTGGGCAGATAGGGGCCCAACTGAGCATAGGCTGATACACCTATACATAGTTGACTATGGAAGGATTGCTAGGAAGGAATAAATACATATTTGAGAACAGGTTAAGACTACTGAAACTATTTCATTTGCCTTAGCTTTTGCAGAAGTGGGAACCTATCCCTTTCCCTGTTTCCCAAAACAAACACTGTAGCAATCAGTCCTGGGATCTAAAAAAAACAACATAAGTTAACCAGAATGCTGGGGGCCTGGGGTTTTCCAGATAAGGGATCTTTCTGTAATTTGGATCTTCATACAGAAAATCATGTAAACATTAAATCAACCCAATAAGATGGCTTTGCTTCAAAAAAGGATTAATTATATCTTAGTTGGGATCAAGTACAAGCTACTGTTTTATTATTACAGAGAAAAAGAAAATCATTTTTGAAAATGTCAATTATTTGTTAAAAATGGAGTCTATGGATAACGGCTTCCCGGATAACGGACCCCATACCTGGAATTTTGTTAACTGTAGGATAAAGCCTATCGACTTACATGTAAAGATAAACCTGCAAAACGCGGTACTTTCTATTTTCCTACTGTTACAAGGGGATCATGGAATCCAAATCTAAACAGAGACACAGACCCATTTTTCGGTTTCTGATCCCCGTTCTGGACCTTCACATTTTTTCCTGCATAAAAAGGAATCGGACTGTAATATAACAGACAGCCACAAGATGGCACAAAACTGCAACACAAAGAGTTGGATCTCAAATGAGAAGATAAATCCAGTTCAATCATTCAAATAAAGCAAATGTTATTATCCATTACCGTTTCCCAAATAGTAAAGATAAGGCAGGGGGGGTCTTAACCTCTCGTCTACTCTGAGTTAAACTGAGTCTATTAATCGCACTAGCAGTTGGGTGACAGTTGATGGCAACTCCATTCGATGTCCCTGTTGAACTCTCTGTGTGTCTCACACTGACTAATGTGACAAATACAGAAAAGATCTAGTTATCCCCTGAAAGTTCTCACAAAGATTGAATTTATCCGCTGAGGTTAATCTGAGTCCCATGGCTGGAGAAAGCATGAGGTCTCCTTAGCCCAAAGAAACTCAAACAAGTTTTGAGCCTTTTAGGCAAATAAACCCTTATGAGTCCAGCAGGGAAAATCATGGAGATGAGTGGGACCCCATTGCACATACTGTATAATAAAACAGTTCCTCTAGCGGCTTCATTATAACACCAATATTGCAGTTCAGGTATAATATTCTGATATTACATGTGACTGGCTGTTACTTATCCCTTGGGGCAAATTCACTAACCTCCGAAAATTCAAATCGACGGCTTCGCTCACATCACCGCACTTTCACTAAAATCCAAAGTTGCGTCCAGGGGGCTGAACGATGGCGACGTTGCGTTAGCGTTAATTCAGCAAGCAAAGCGAAGTTGCGCTAGCGTTGGCTAATTTGCATACGGCGGGAAGTTAAATTTCAATGGACATATATGTTGCAGCAAATACATTACACAAGCCCAGGGAACTTTAATAAAAGAAAATAGAGTTGTTATAATGATAACATGAGCCCAGTGTATAGTTTATGTGCCATACGTTAGAAAATGTAGGGGGAAAGCCGGGTACCCAAAAAAAATTTACGATCTTTTGCAGCCTATCACCCTGAAAAAACAAAAAGTCGCCAGCGTTTTTTGGGGACTTAGAAAATTTTTTAAATTTTTTTTGAGGAAGTTTTATCTGTTCTATTGCACTTCACCTGGTCTGAGGTTGCGAAGGCAAGTCTGGCGCCAGAGGTAACGTTCAGTAAAATCCACACCTTAGTGAATTTGCGTAATTACGTCCATCCGCCAGAGCGCAAATTCGCCTAGCGTTAGAGTGCGAAGTAGCGCTAGAGCCTATCTCCTTCGCTAGTGATGTTACGCCAGTGCCCTTTAGTAAATCGGCGAAGTCCTGAAATGTGAAATGGTGAATTTTCACCAGCGTTAGTCACTTCGCCCTTTAGTTAATTTGCCCCCAAGTCTCTGTTCCTAAGCAGAGCAGGCAGTAACCCTTCCAACACTTTCCCATGTTCTCTGCCCTTATATATTAGGCACCTCTCTAGCCCTGCCAGTCTCTTCTTCTGTACCGGAAATAAACGGATACAAACCAGGAACTATCTAGCACTGCCTGTTTCTGAGAGCAGGTTGTAACCCTTCCAACACTTTCCTCTTGCCTTGAAGGTGATCAAAACCTTCAAGAATGAGCTGATGTGACCCTCCCAGTGGATCCGATAAGGAAAGTAAATAGCAGAATTCTCCTGCATCCACTTACAGCTCAGGTAGTTACACAATGACTAATGGCTTTGGCAGTTCTATTTGGAATCAGAAAAGCTGGGTGCCTCACTGGGTTTCTACCACTAGGGGGTGCTGCATGACTATTTTGAAGAGCGTCTCCCTCTATAATATTCATGGTTTGTACCAGTTCAGACACTCATTAAAGGGAATACACATTGCAGGGCCATCACTTTCATAAATTCTATGTAGACAATTAAGACCAGAGACCAGAGCTCATGTTTTAGTGTCCCAAACACATGTGCACAAGGGTGAGCCCTAAAACGACAGCTTAAAGGGGAACTCCGCCTAAATGTTTTTTTTTTTTTTTTGCATAACGAAAGAAAATATCATTCTATGCAAATTCATAAATTTTATTTCATTCATTTTCATGTTAAATTCTTACAATTGTCTCCTCTGCTTTCCCTGACACATGCCACTAAAACATTGTATCGGTAAGCCATCGTTCCTCCACCAGGAAAGACTCCAATTCCCACAATGCCTTGCATGTTCTGTAGTCAGGACCAGGCCAGCCAATAACCAATAAGAGCACTAGAACCTTTTAAGGGTCAGGCCAACCTGTAGCCAATCAGAGTATTAGAACATGCTTTGACCAGCCTATGAACAAACATCAAATAGCTCCCTTATCCATTACCTGGAGCTACCCATTAGCACCCAATAAAGTAATTGTTGCTCCCATGATATAATCCTAATCCCCCTTAGAGCCACCCCCAGGTGCTGCACATATGGATAGAGTTCATACAGTGGCTAGAGAAGAATGTACCAAACCCAGGGTGAACTGCTACTCCGACTCCTGAATCTGTGACTGGGAAAGACCCAGCAATGGAATATCTCTGGGGCAACAGACTGGCAGATATTGATGATGTGTGTTTCTCCTGGATGGGGTGTGAAGGATGAAATAACAATATGTGGAGCATATTAAATACAGAAAAGAACCATCATGTTGGAAATGGGGTGCTTGACATCCTGCAGTGTCACATATATACTTCATATGACCCAACATGCTACACGCCTTACTATAAGGAGGTGGTCATGGCTGTTAAAGGAGAACTAAAGCCTAACTAAAGAAGTAGCTAGAAATGTTGTACATGATGTTTTGTGCTTCTGTACCAGCCCAAGGCAACCACAGCCCTTTAGCAGTAAAGATCTGTGTCTCCAAAGATGCCCCAGTAGCTCCCCATCTTCCTTTCTGCTGATTCACTGCACATGCTCTGTGCTGCTGTCACTTACTGAGCTTAGGGACCCACTCACAATATACAGTACACATAGAATACAAATGTCACAATATAAGGCTGATTAGTAATTAATACAGCAAATTACTACATGGCAGCACAGAAACCAGTGCAATTAGCATCAGAATTTAATAATCAGCCCTGTAGCATCAGCTTATATTACAGGGGAAGCTCATTTTCTGCTGGATAATTAGTGACGAGCCCTAAGCTTAGCTTCTCAACAGCCAATCAGAGCCCACTGAGCATGTGAGTGTCACAGACACTTTCCAAGATGGTGACCCCCTGTGACAAGTCTGAAGTCCTGGGGGGATATTTATCAAAGAGTGTAGTTAGCGTTCGCCACAGTCCTCTAGAGTGAAATTCCGCCACTTTCCATTCATTTCTATGGGATTTTGAAAGGCATATTTATCAAAGGATGAACTTTCACTTTCACCCATTGATAACTACTCTTTAAAATCCCATAGAAATGAATGGAAAGTGGCGGAATTTCACTCTAGAGGACTGTGGCGAACGCTAACTACACTCTTTGATAAATATACCCCCTGGATCATTGCTGCTATTGAGAAGCTGGAACTTTTGGCTGGTGCAATACATTAAGTATAAGCCTTATTTAATCTTAGGGTTTGGTTCTCCTTTAAAGAGGCTGGGCACCCACAAAGTGACACTAAAATGTAAGGGTACAATTTAACCCCCCCCCAGTTACATTCAAAACAATGGGGGGAATTCACAAAAGTGACGGTGACGAAAAAATGTCTTTTAAATGTCGTAGAAAGTGTCATAGTAACAGCTGACAAAGACACAGAGCATTTACTCGACAATTTTCCTACGCGTACGACACTTTTGAAATAGTGGGCGTGGTTTTTTCGGCGCCACTTTCCCCGACATTTTTATGAATTGTTCCTAAATTCATTTGTATTGCTGACAATTTTTCTGACACATTAGGCTTTCCAAAATATAAATGTCGGTCAAATTGTCTTTTGAAAACTCTCCGGGAAAATGTCGTCTGTCCGACGAAAAGATAGAAAACTGTCAGACTTACAAGACATTCAGAGAGTTTGTGAATTTGCAGTTCTTACGATATTTTACAAATTTGTCGACCGCCACTTCTGGGTTACTTACAGTATTTTACTTAACATTCACTTCCTAATTCATTGAGCCCCCCATTCATTGCTTGAAGTGTCCCTAGCGAAGCAGCCCCATACTTTGGGGACCTCTGGGGTACATATGTCACATTTGGGCTGAGGGGAGCCGTGATTCTTTCATAGGCAGGAGATTAATAATACACCTATTGACTCCTGGGTCCTGTATGGGAGACTCTCCTCAATGGCTGCACCCAGTGAAAAGATTCCTGCACTGCCCAAATACTGATGAACCTCCCTCCTACCCAAATACCTCAGCTTCTGTATCCCTCCTACCAAAAACATTATCCTCCACATCCCCCCTACCCAAATACATCAGCCTCTGTATCCCTATTACCCAAATACATCAGCCATATATATATATATAAATCTACATCTGCAAATCCCTCCCCACCAAAAACATCCATGGCACCTTACAAATACTTCAGCTTCTGCATCTTTCTGTGCACATATATAATATATCAGTCCCTGCATACCTATACCATTTGCCAATACTGCAGGTGTCTCTTTATACCAAATAAATCATTCTCTATCTCTCTTGCCGCAAAGAGATCATTCTCTGCATTCACTTTCTCCAACAAACACATCAACTTCTGCTTCATCTCCCACCCAAACACATCTGCTCTATTTCATCAGCTAATTTCACCCCACGCTTGTCAACTAAATCATCCTCTGGGTCTGTCTCCACTTCAGGCACCACTGTCTCTACATAACCCCCAGTACATGCATAACATGTTTTCAGTGCTGTATTGTGGAGTATCATAGTGACTCCTGTATTGTGGAGTATCATAGTGACTCCTGTATTGTGGAGTATCATAGTGACTCCCATAGGAGATCCTGTTCCTGAGTTTCACCTCAACTGACCTTCTGGTGTTTGATTTTGGCCCATTGTCCCCCCTCTCTGTCTCTCCTGAAGTCCCTCTGGCCGTACCCATGTCTCGACATTGACCATGAACACTTTATTAACCCCTTTGTAACATTTTTTCTTAGTCTGTCTAGTCAGTCCTAGTCATGTGATCAGAGCCAGGGTTCTGGCGATTCATCCTCACCATAACATTAGCCGTCAATGTTGCGGTGCTCCAGCTGTTGCTGAGTAATGAATCCCAGCACCCCCCCACCCTCCCTTTCCAATCAACAGCTGGAGAAACGCTGCTCAGAGGTCCCAGCTCTGTAGTCTTGTGATGTTACTCATCTTTATAGGAGAAGCCACGAGACATAATAGAGCAGAATATTAAGTATGAGCATCATCATCACTGTGGTGAGTCAGCACAGCTTGTAGCTCAGATACTTCCCATCACTAACCGTAAATCATTCGAGACCAGGGCAGCCTGCCAGCCAAGGTTCCATCCCATCATCTCAATGGGCCACTTCACATGAGGATTAACCTCATAAACAATACAACCAGCCATCCCTTCTACAGAATCAGCTGAAAGAGGTTCATGGAAGGATACAGAGATACTTTTACTGCTGTAAGGCTGGGGGTAAGCCGGGTCATTTCAAGCCTATAGTGTGAACTCTATTATCTGCTTGGAACACAGGTCATTTAGCCTTGGCAAACAATAAAGTTCATTCCGTAGGCTGCTCCATGTCTGACCTGCACACGCAGAACTCTGAGTAAACAACAGAAATAGACTTATCCTGCCCATGGTGTTAAATGAATTATTCCATTTTGCTTATTTGCCTGAAAATTTGAGGTTACTATGGCAACAGCAATTTTGACCCTTGCATCGGCCGGTTACGTGCCCAGCGCCGCTATAAGTAACTACTGAAATCCACACACAGACAAAAGCTGCTAAAAGTCGGAATAAGCACTACTGCTATACATTGAAGACAAATGATTCACCCTATTAAAGGACAAGGAAAGTTAAACAAAGAAGTAGCTAGAAATGTTGTACATTATGTTTTGTGCTTCTGTTCCAGCCAAAGGCAACCACAGCCCTTTAGCAGTAAAGATCTGTGTCTCCAAAGATGCCCCAGTAGCTCCCCATCTTCTTTTCTGCTGATTCACTGCACATGCTCTGTGCTGCTGTCACTTACTGAGCTTAGGGACCCACTCACAATATACAGTACACATAGAATAGAAATGTCACAATATAAGTCTGATTAGTAATTAATACAGATAATTACTACATGGCAGCACAGAAACCAGTGCAATTAGCATCAGAATGTAATAATCAGCCCTGTAGCATCAGCTTATATAACAGACCAACCTCATTTTCTGCTGGATAATTAGTGACGACCCCTAAGCTTAGCTTCTCAACAGCTGCTCAGAGCCCACTGAGCATGTGAGTGTCACAGGCACTTTCCAAGATGGTGACCCCCTGTGACAAGTTTGAAGTCCTGGATCATTGCTGCTATTGACAAGCTGAAACTTTAGCCTCGTGCCATTAGTTCAGTGTTTACAACATTGCATTTTTAGCCCTATTCATTGTTAGGGTTTAGTTCTCCTTTAAACCCCTGCCATCATTCCTCTCAATGAACAATTATTTGGCACTGGTCCTGTACTAAACAGCAGGGATCACATGTTAACCCTTTAAGAGCTGTTTGTAATATGGGGCACAAAGGGCGTTCTGATTTTTATCCCCTATGAATACACCAGGGATGCCTACAGCTGTTTTTGAACTGCAACTCCTAGAGTTTATGCTAATAAAATAACTGCTTTACAATGTAATATGTCCTTTGTGCTCATACAAACTTATGTTTTTGAAACTGTCCCTGACCCAGGTGAACTTAAAGGAAAACTATACTCCCAAACAATGTAGGTCTCTATAAAAAGATATTGCATAAAACAGCTCATATGTAAAACCCTGCTTCATGTAAACCATTGTCATAATGATATACTTTTCTAGTAGTATGTGCCATTGGGTAATCATAAATAGAAAATTGCCATTTTAAAAAATAAGGGCCGCCCCCTGAGATCGTAGGATTCACTGTACTCACAAACATACCAACAAACCATACATGTTAGGTCACATGAGCCAATTAATAGACAGAGTTGTGTCTTTTGCTTCCACACTTCTTCCTGTTACAGAAAGGGGCAGATTCACTAAGGGTCGAATTTCGAAGTTAAAAATACTTCGAAATTCGACCCTCGAATTGAAATCCTTCGACTTCGAATATCGAAGTTGAAGGATTTAGCGCTAAACATTCGATCGAACGATCGAAGGATTTTTCGTTCGATCGAACGATTAAATCCTTCGAATTGAACGATTCGAAGGATTTTAATCAAACGATCGAAGGAAAATCCTTCGATCAAAAAAAGCTGAGCAAGCCTATGGGGACCTTCCCCATAGGCTAACATTGACTTCGGTAGGTTTTATCTGCCGAAGTAGGGGGTCGAAGTTTTTTTTAAAGGGTAAGTACTTCGACTATCGAATGGTCGAATAGTCGAACGATTTTTACTTCGAATCGTTCGATTTCGTTCGACTTCGATCGAATTTAACCAATTCGATGGTCGAAGTACCCAAAAAAAACGTTGAAATTCGAAGTTTTTTTTATTCTAACCCTTCACCCGAATTTAGTGAATCGGCCCCTTAGAGTTGAAGTATTTCTGGTCAGGTGATCTCTGAGGCAGCACAGAGACCATCACAAAATGCTGGCTCAAGGCAAGAGATGTAAAAGGGCAAGATTTACTTAAATATATATTCCAGTTTGGTAAGATTTTGTAATATGCCACTTGATATGATGTAAACTATCTGTAGCTTAAAGGGGTTGTTCACCTTCCAAACACTTTTTTAAATTGAATTGACCCCCCCCCTCCCAGAGCTTCTTCAGAAGGAGAGAAATGCCACTTTAGACTTCAATATTAGAAAAACCGTCACATAGAAAATAGAAAGTCATTGGAAAAAGCTGTTATTTCCGGTGATCTCTCTGAAACCAACTAGTTGTTTGAAGGTGAACAACCCCTTTAATTGTTCATTTTGGGGGTATAGTTTTCCTTTAATATTCCCACCCTGCACCTCAGATAATAATACCGTCACTGACAACTCTATACAAACGTATAACTGTTGCCCATTCACTCATTCATAAAGCAATCGCCTGGACATTATCTAGTTTTAACGGGGATCTGAAATGCAAAAAAAAAAAATTGATGTAAACTTGTCCAGGATTGATCCTCTGTGTACTATTGCAATTTACTTTAATTATGAATTATAAGTGATGAGATATAGCACTTTTAGACTGCTATTTCCAGACCCCTCTCTCACCAGCTCACCTGGAGTGTCAGCTCTTCTATGTATTTCCTGTATAGTCAGTTAACTCTGACTCTGACTTTCAGGGAGAGCTGTTGAGCCAAAGGTTTGGTATTAGCAGTCAAAGACTGCTGTCTCAGACACCACAAAAATTGAAAAACAATGTAAACTGCTCTGGGTCTAGTTTATTTGGGTTTAGATGTTTTTTAATGCTATATACCAAGGATGTACAACCAGCCACTTTCCCTTTTCCTACACAGGTTGAGGGTTACAGTTCAGCAACACATAGGAATAAAACTTTGCTGCATGCTGTTATTTTCTAACTCAATTACAAGCAAAATCCATGTTTCAGTTAAATGATGTATTAGTAGTTAGCCAGTGCCATGAGGCTAATTGCCAGAATGTTCGCTTGTGCGCCCAATTACACCACTTAATACCTTTTTGCATAAAATACATACATAACACAATTTCCCTGAAAGAAAGTCGTTTATCGGTGCAGACTTGGCTCATAAAAGATCTCTGGAAAAAGCTGAGATGCATATTAATATACAATGTGGCAAGATTACAATCTGTCGGTAGGACACAGGATTAAGAAAAGCTAATGGAGTCCCAACTGCCATCTAACTAAATGCCATTCAATGGTGGGTGCAACATACGTGATTCCGAAACGGATCCCTTACAATTAGGTACAATTAATGTCATTATTATATAGCTCTGCTGGATGACAGAACGGGATAATGGAATTTAATTGACTATTCTTGTGTAAAAATACATGTATAGGAATGGGACCTGTTATCCAAATAAAGGGTCTTTCTGTAATTTGGATCTCCATATTTTAAGTCTACTAGACATATACTGTAGACATGAAATAATCACAATAAGATGGTTTTGCTTCCAATAAGGATTAATTATATCTTAGTTGGGATCAAGTACAAGCTACTGCTTTATTATTACAGAGAAAAAGGAAAACAATTTTAACAATTTGGATTATTTGGATAAAATGGAGTCTATGGGAGATGGACATTCCATAATTTTGAACTTTCTTTACTTTAATGGATCCTATACATTTAGGGATACATTGCAATGAAAACAATACAAATTTTAAAATATAAAAGTATGTAATAGAGTCCTGCCCCGGGCAGAATACATTCTGCGTGGCCGGAAAAGTCCCCAATGCCCTGATTGTGCAGGTAAGATGCAGTGATCCCTCCTAGCCACCCCTGTGGTTTTTGGCAAGGTTTTCCCTTTCCCCACTGGCTCCAGAGTGACATCACTTCCTGTGCACAATGATGTCACTTCTGGTTTTGTTGGAAAGAGGAAAGAGTCAGAAGTGGCAAATAACTCAGAAACTACAAAATATAAAAAATGAAGACCAAATGAAAAGTTGCTAAAAATAGGTCAGTCTATATCATACTAAAAGTTAACCGAAAATTGAACCATCCCTTTCACTATCTAGTATAGGTCAATCTAAAAAAAACAAAACAAAAAAAAAAACAACTGGACTTGCTGAGTAATCAATGAAGACGTTTCACTACTCATCCGAGCAGCTTCTTCAGTTCAACTGACTGGAGTGGGAAGTTCTCGTCATATAAACTCTTCCACTAATCCATTTACAATGGCACATTGTAACTCTTCAAAGAGGTGACATCTGAAGAAACTCACAGAGGTGTTCATTCTGTGTAGTTGTGATAGGATTATCCAATGTGTCATGCAACGCCTAGATACAGGTGTTACTTGTGAGAGTTGCATGAATGGATGTGTGAAGTGTTCTGAATCCGCCGGGGTACAGATGTTAGAACAGCATTGTATGTAGCAGACAGGTGGTGTCGAAGGCCCCCACCTCTGTTCAGAGATGGTCTCTCCACCTTGACATGAATCGCCTCTTTCACGCCTCGTTCAAACCAGCCGTCTTCTTTATCCAAGATTTGGACCTTGCTGTCTTCAAAGGAGTGTCCCTTGTCTTAAAAGACAAGTGTAGAAAGACAGCTGAGTTTTGCCCTGTAGAGTTCTCCCTCCTGTGCTGAGCCATTCGCTTGGAGAGCAGTTGTTTTGTCTCCCCGATGTATAGATCTGTGCACTCCTCGCTACACTGGACTCCGTATACCACATTGCTTTGTTTTTCTTTTGGTGTTTGATCCTTTGGGTGTACCAGTTTTTGTCTCAGTGTGTTGCTAGGTTTGAAAAACACAGGGACATGGTGTTTGTTGAAAATCCTCCTGAGTTTCTCTGACACTCCAGCTACATATGGGATGACTATGTTTCGCCTACTATGTGTCTCCGGGTGGTTATTTCTATTGGTGTTCCTGTTGGGCTTGGTTGCTGCTGTTTTGACAAAGGCCCAGTCTGGGTAGCCACACGCTTTCAAAGCTCCTCTGAGATGTTTTTGCTCTTTGTCTTTGGACTCTGTATCAGTTACCACACATTCCGCCTGGTGGTGCAGGGTTCGAATGACACCCAGTTTGTGTTCCAGTGGATGGTGGGAATCAAACAACAGATATTGATCCGTATGAGTGGGTTTCCTGTATACTTCCGTCTTCAAGTTACCCCCCTCTTGGATACATATCAAACAGTCCAAAAAAGCAAGTTTGTTCTCATGGACATCTTCTCTTGTGAACTTGATGTTATTGTCCACTGAGTTAATGTGTTCTGTGAAGGCCGCCACTTTATTGGACCTGATTTTAACCCAAGTATCATCCACATACCTGAACCAGTGAGTCGGTGTAGTTCCCTGGAAAGTAAGTAAGGCCCTCCTTTCCACTTCCTCCATGTACAAGTTTGCTACAATGGGAGAGACTGGAGAACCCATTGCACAGCCATGTTTCTGTCTATAAAAAAGGTTCTTGTACTTGAAGTATGTGGTGTTAAGGCACAAATCTAGCAACAAACAAACTTGGTTGGGACTGAGCTTTGTTCTGCTGCTGAGGGTGTTATCTTGTTGCAGTCGATTTCTTACAGTCTCAATTGCCTCTGTAGTAGGTATACATGTGAACAAAGAAGTGACATCATATGATACCATTGTTTCTTCTGCCTCTAGTGTAACGCCGTGAATCTTGGTTACAAACTCTTTGGCATTCTGGATATGATGCACTGTATTGCCTACCAACGGGGCTAAGATGTTAGCCAAGAATTTTGCAATGCTGTATGTCACTGAATTTATGCTGCTGACAATGGGTCTTAGTGGGGCTCCTTCCTTGTGTATCTTGGGGAGTCCGTATAAGCATGGTGTGGCTTCCCTGGGATACAGACGGTGGTATAAAATTCGATCAATGGCTTTCTCCTTCTCAAGTTGTTGTAGGCAACCGATCACCTTTTTCTTGTAACCACTGGTTGGGTCTTTCCCTAAGGGTTCATATGTATTGCTATCACTGAGCAGAGTGGTTATCTTGCAGTCATAGTCAATTGTGTTGAGCACAACTGTGCATCTCCCTTTATCTGCTGGCAGGATAGTGATGTTCGGGTCCTTACTCAGAGAGCTGAGTGCTCTCCTCTCTTCTGTAGTAAGGTTAGAGGGAGGTGTTCTGGCACTTGACAAAGCAGCTGACACTTTTAGCCGGAGTTGTTCTGCTTCTTCATTTTAAACACTTCTTCATTCCAGAACACTTCACACATCCATTCATGCAACTCTCACAAGTAACACCTGTATCTAGGAGTTGCATGACACATTGGATAATCCTATCACAACTACACAGAATCAACACCTCTGTGAGTTTTTTCAGATGTCACCTCTTTGAAGAGTCACAATGTGCCATTGTAAATGGATTAGTGGAAGAGTTTATATGCCGAGAACTTCCCGCACCAGTCAGTTGAACTGAAGAAGCTGCTCGGATAAGTAGTGAAACGTCTTCATTGATTACTCAGCAAGTCCAGTTGTTTTTTAGATTGACCTATACTAGATATATATACACAACAAGTGGGACTATAACTCACCGCCCATGTGACCCCCAACTACTCAATTATAGATGAATGCTTCAAATATGTAAAAGGCAATATTTATTTTTCAACACTATGCCATATATCAAATTAAAACCAATTAAAACCAAGCTAAGCAGCGCTGCATGTACAAAGGGATCCCTTGTAATATTCTCTAAGTGTGACACAGCATAGGTAATGATTGATGTGCTGTAATGTAGAAGTGGCGTGTCTGGAGCCAACTGTAGCGCTCCGATCTTGTGCCAGTATCTCGAGCAACTGAAGAAAGTGAACAGTTCCAGACCATCCGATACTGGTGTTCAATTAATTGTAGCCAAAATGTAATGCTGAAATATCCCCAGGTCTCAAAAGTGCCAAAGTCATCAAATATCAATGAGGCACCCCTCCAGCGTAAATCTCCTCAAGATAATGGCCCGTTCAGTATTCAAGGGGGGGGGGGGTTGTGCACCTGCCGTGCGGCCGAAACCCTCACAAAACACCCAATCGTGTGTGGGTAAGTGCAGATGTTTGGAATAACCAAAAGGACGCCTCTGTGGATTGTCTACAAGTATAGTTATTTCCCACCGCGGCCCCGCTCAACCAAGGTAAAAATATATATTACCGACCATGCGGAAGTCCGTGAGTAATCCCACTGTGAGTCCTTGAAGAGACGTATAGCAACGTCTCCGCTGCGGTTCAGTAATGAGCGGTGTTCGGCCGTCCTGGCACTTGTAGACCTGTATAAAGGGATCCTCACTTGTACAGCGCGCGCTGCATACTAGATATATACAGTACTATGACCTGGATGAATGAAAATCTTCATAGTCACATCCCTTTCACTATTTGTGGTTCAGGGTACTGGTTCTGGGTAGGAGGTAGTGATGATCGGGTCGGGATTTCTCAGACCCACACCCGACCCTTACCCGCCCTCCCTTGGCCCGCAACCGTCCGACTTACGTGTTCCTTTTATAGACCTGCACATGACGTCACAAAAGGGGCGGGACAAGCAGGCGCAGCATCTATAAAAGACGAACCTGAAAGTTGGAAGCCGGCATTTGATGGTGGCGGCGGGAAGCAGGAAAATAGCTCAACCCACACCCGCCACCTGCAAGGAAGAGTGTGAGGCCTGAGTGAGAGGGGGTTGACTATCATGGAGGAATCAGCAATCAAGAATGGAGAACTGGCAGTATTTATCCATAATAAGGTTAGGTTAATAAGCCACAGAGACATAAGTGAGGATGGTATGTTTATGTCAAGCATCACCTGGGGTCTAGTTCATACTTACAGGCTCAACAAACTCAAACTTCTTCTTTTCCTGAACCTCTTGCACTTTGAATATATATTCCAGCGACGCATCTGAGAAGTTCTGATGATCCCTGTCTATCAGCGTATCGGCCTGTATAGAAATGTGCAGTAGAACCTTTAATAAAAATATTATTATACTCTGTATAAAGACACACCTTCAGTCAAGAGAGGCATTGATATACATGTATGGGACCTGTTATCCAGAATGCTCAGGACCTGGGGTTTTCTGGATAAGAGATTTTTCGCTAATTTGGATCGCCGTATCTTAATTCCACTAACAGATCATCTAAACATTATTTAAACCCAATAGGATTGTTTTGCCTTAGAAAAAGGAAATCGTTAAAAAAGAAAAAAATTTTGCCTTAATAATTATTGTTTGGATTATTAATGGATTATTTGGATAAAATAGAGTCCATCAGAGTAAATTGGCACTTTCTGGATAATGGGTTTCCGGAAAATGGATCCCATAGCTGTATAAGGCCGGTTGCTGCCAAGCCTTTTGTATAAATGATAAGTATAAGACTTACTGGTTTGAAAGCGTTTCTGCTTCGAATGAAAAAAAAAACACTGATATTTTAAATTTAGAGGTACTTTATATTCTTATAATAACCCACATTAAAACAACCAAATGTAATTCCTCTGTCTTTATTCACGGCAGTGGTATATTTATTATGTCACATGGTGCAGGCAGTCTACAAGCTGTATCATAAACACGTCAGAGAATGAGAAACATCTGCCATGTGATTTATATCTAATGGAACACCGAGTGGACTGCGGTGTATTTTATAGGTTCCATTTCCAGCGAATCTTCACATTATCTAAACAAAGCTTTACATGGTGTCACTTCAAAAGCGGCTGCACTGAAAAGCAGGTCCCCCCCCCCCAGATCTGGACTGCACTTGCCTCTCTCTAAAGCAAATGTCTGATTTGCATCAAGGGGAGGGTGACTATAGGTTTGTTCTGGGGATATGCCAATAAAGGGGTTTCTATACATGCCATACTGATAAGTGTATACATATATATATATATATATATATATATATATATATATATATATATATATATATATATATATATATATATAATGAGCTGTGCTAGGGGTCGACTTTATATCGGGAAGTCTACACAAAGTAGACATGATAATCTGGTAATAATGTGTGAAGATTTCACCTTAAACACATTTGAAAAGTGGGCTTTGTGTTAGCAGTTGCCTTTTGAGCCATCTCTTTGAAGTGTGGTGTGGTGAAGGCTGATATATTTGGGTAGGAGAAATGTGAAGGCCGATGTATTTGGGTAGGATGGCCAATGTATTTGCGCAAGAGGGATTTGGAGGCCAATGTATTTGGGTAGGAGAAATATGAAGACTGATGTATTTGGGGAGGAGGTATTTGGAGGTGGATGTATTTGGGTAAGAGGGATTTGGAGGCCAATGTATTTGGGTAGGAGAAATGGGAAGGCTGATGTAAGAGGGATTTGGAGGCTAATGTATTTGGGTAGCAGGGATTTTGAGATCAATGTATTTGAGGAGGAGGGATTTGGAAGTGGATGTATTTGGGTAGGAGGGATTTGGAAGCCAATGTATTTGGGTAGGAGAAATGATTTAGAGGCCAATGTATTTGGGTAGGAGGGATTTGGAGGCCAATGTATTTGGGTAGGAGGGATTTGGAGGCCAATGTATTTGGGTAGGAGAAATGATTTGGAGGCCAATGTATTTGGGTAGGAGGGATTTGGAGGCCAATGTATTTGGGTAAGAGGGATTTGGAGGCCAATGTATTTGGGTAGGAGAAATGTGAAGGCTGATGTATTTGGGTAGGAGGGATTTGGAGGTGGATGTATTTGGGTAGGAGGGATTTGGAGGCCAATGTATTTGGGTAAGAGGGATTTGGAGGCCAATGTATTTGGGTAGGAGAAATGTGAAGGCTGATGTATTTGGGTAGGAGGGATTTGGAGGTGGATGTATTTGGGTAGGAGGGATTTGGAGGCCAATGTATTTGGGTAAGAGGGATTTGGAGGCCAAGGTATTTGGGTAGGAGAAATGTGAAGGCTGATGTATTTGGGTAGGAGGGATTTGGAGGTGGATGTATTTGGGTAGGAGGGATTTGGAGGCCAATGTATTTGGGTAAGAGGGATTTGGAGGCCAATGTATTTGGGTAGGAGAAATATGAAGGCTGATGTAAGAGGGATTTGGAGGCTAATGTATTTGGGTAGCAGGGATTTTGAGATCAATGTATTTGAGGAGGAGGGATTTGGAAGTGGATGTATTTGGGTAGGAGGGATTTGGAGGCCAATGTATTTGGGTAGGAGAAATGATTTGGAGGCCAATGTATTTGGGTAGGAGGGATTTGGAGGCCAATGTATTTGGGTAGGAGGGATTTGGAGGCCAATGTATTTGGGTAGGAGGGATTTGAAGGTCAATGTATTTGGGTAGGAGGGATTTGGAAGCCAATGTATCTGTGTAGGAAAGATTTGGAGGTCAATGTATTTGGGTAGGAGGGATTAGGAGGCCAATGTATTTGGGTAGGAAGGATTTGGAGTTTGAAAAGAGACTTCTCAATGATCTTTTAACCAGAAATTCCTTATTCTGACTACTATCCCATTTTTCCTATGAAAGGCAATCCTATGGCCAACTTATTTCCGATGAATAACATATACATTGTGGAGGATTTGTTTATAACCCTTTGTTGCAGTAGTGCATGTAGGTGCTGATCCCACTAGCCATGAGCAAACGGAACATTGATACAAACACTGGTGATTACCGACCTTTCTACAACTCAGAAAGCAGCAATCAGTCCATACACCGGCAAGTCTGACCTTTTCTACACGACACCAGAAGCAGCACACCAAATTTGAATCACCTGTACATTGTATGGTTTAGAGGCAAGTCTGTATGTGAGCAGATCTCTTATCTTAAGGGGATCTCAGGCTGGAACAAAGCCTGTTATTGCTCTATGGAGCTTTCCTTGTCAGACATAATATATTGTAGCTCTTAACAGTAACAGGAATGGATATACACTACACTGCACATGCTGCACATGTTTCTCAGAAGGCAGCTTGATCAAGAGATGCTAATAGTAACAGTATTTGAATTATTTAACGTTTTGTTCCGCATATTTCCAGTCTTGCGTGTAAACTGTTATCCGGTCATTAGGGAACCAATTACCCTTACTGTCGGCCAGTGGTCTGAATCACTGTGCAAGATGAATAGGAAAGAGGCTGAGTAGAAAGTAGATATTAAATACTACTACATATGGCCACATGAGTCATTTTCTTTCTGGATGCTGGGGTCAGTGACCCAAGGAACAAGATATATATATATTTTTTTAATATTTAAAGCTGGAGGGAGACAGAATAGATAAAAAACAATGATGACCAACTGCAAACTGTTTCAGAATTTCACCATCTACATCACAATGCATGGGGTTGCTGCAATAACCCATTCTCTACATCAGGGATCCCCATGTTTTTTAAACCTAGAGCCACATCCAGATGTAAAAAGAGTTGGGGAGCAGCACAAGCATGAAAAAATGTTCTTGGGGTGCAAAATCAGTGCTATTTGGTAGTCCCTATGTGGACTGGAAGCATATAGGAGGCTCTGTTTAGCAGTGCACCTGTTTTTTATGCAACCCAAACCAGAAATTAAAAAATAAGCACCTGCTTTGAGGACACTGGGAGCAACATCCAAGAGGTTGGAGAGCAACATTGGATGTTGTCCATGAACCACTGGTTGGAGACCACTGCTCTAGTGGAATAGTTCTTCTAGTTATTTAGAATCCAGTGGCAGTTTGGAACCTGGCAGTGAGTGTTCCAGCCCAGAACATCAGATCTGAAAAGAGTGTCCCATATGGTGTTTTTGAATATCTTTGGCAATAGAGAGTGCACCCACCACAGCGAACATCCATTTTTTTTTTAGCAATGGTGAAAGTTGGGCATGTCCACATGGTTTTGCTAAAGTGAAAGTCCTATATCCAATATTCAGAAACTGCACTGATTAATGCCGGATATTACAGTCATTCTCAAAGGACACTATCATGGAACAATAATGTCACAGGACCTTTGGCGTAATTGTTCATCACAACAATATACAAAGCACCTATCATTTACAAGCTCATCGGCAGAAGCAGAAAGGAAAGATTTTAAAAACTCACCTCCTGTAGAAGAGATTCTTTCTTCTTTGAAGACAAGTTCAAGTGCTTCTCAAGAATAGAGTAATATTTCTCGCTCTCCTTATCAAACTTCTTCTTTCCTTCCTAGGGGGGCAAAACAGAACCATCGAAATGTTTTATGCCACCGTATTCTGGTGCAATATGCAAAAGATTTCAGTTTGCCCAGGTTTGGTTTTACAATATCTTTGTGTTTTTATTACATTCTCCCTATCAGGATGCTTAGCAGTTGCTATAAGTGACTGTAGCGTCTTCTTTGGTGACCTTGGTCAAGCAGAGTGCCCAATAAATGCTCCATTATCAGTAAAAACACCATGGCTCTATAAATAAATGAGGCCCATAATCTCTGATATGTTGACTTGTTTAACAGCACTTGGTCTGCCGCCACAGCACTACTTTGTAACGTCATATATATATATATTTCAGAGTAAGGGGGTACATTATGACTCATTCTGTATCTTTGGTGTCCAGAAGAGTCCAGGAGAGCCCCAAGATGGACATCCCTGCTTAGGTACACAGTCCTTTAGTCACCCTTATATAAACCTGTATTTAATGTGGCTTCCTTCATCCTATTAAGCTAATACATTTTTCATTCAGAGAGTAAAGTTGGCCCCCGTAAGCCTTTAGTTTGCATAGTATGGTTGTAGCATATAACAACAAATCCAAATAGGTAAATAAATAAGGCTATTGGTCAGAAATGGATAGGAAAAAAGGGAAAGTAAACCTGACATTAAATGGATATGTGTGACTTAGATAACAGTGCCAGTAGAACAGTCATTGGCTTCAAACAGTGGCTGCCACCTGGAAAAAGGCAATGGATGACTTCATTCCATGGTGCTTCCTATTAGGAAAATGTGCTATCATGCAGAACATTCCTGAAATCCTTTTTGTCTTTTAATATGTAATAACCAACTGGAGGCCTCCCTTCCTTCTTGTGTAGGCTGAGCACAGACCAAAGGGGAACTTCCAGGGTACATTACTTCTAGATTAGGTCATTCAAATTTACTTGTTGTTTAAACTTCACCTTTCTCCTATTTTAGTTTGTGTCAGGGTGAAGCCCCCCATTGGCTTTTATGAAAATGCAGGGTATAATTGCTTACACATTTGAATACTGGGGGTTGCTGGGACTTCTATTCCAAAAGCATCTGGAATGCTGCAGGCAGAGCTGTCTTTAGTTGCAGCAAGGCCAGGCAAAAAACCCCAACAACTCCTATCATCCCAAGACTCTAGTTTTACCATCTTGACCTGTTCTTGATATCTTGCTCTACTGTTGCCATCTAGCCCTACTGTGGCCATATTTCACTACTGCTTTCATCTTGCCCTACAGTCACCAACATAGTCTACTATTGCCATCTTGCCCTGATTTTGCCATCTTACACCACTGCTTTCATCTTGCCCTAGCCTATTGTCACAATCTAGCCATTTTACACTACTGCTGTCACCTTGCCCTACTGTCACCAACTTACCCTACTGTGCCCATCTTGCCTTGGTCTTGCCCTTTGTAAGAAGAGCAGGAATTTGTACCATAAGTCACCAGACAGTAGACAATACAATAAATCTTTTATTCCAACTGTTTATTGTTCCATAGCACACTGGGCATACCAACATCCAATCATACGTTTATGTTTAAAGGGCATGTAAAGGCAAAAAAAAATCGAATTTTTACTTTCTTTAGTGAAAAATAAACCTATCTTCAATTCACTTCAACTAAAAAATGTGTACCGTTTTTATAAGAAACCTGACTGTATGCAGTGAAATTCTCCCTTCATTTACTGCTGTGGATAGGAATTGTCAGACGGTCCCTAAGTGCTCTGCAGGGAAACAATCATACTTATGAACAGCAGGGTGAGCCCCTGCCTTACTTCCCAACCATGCAGAACTCAAGCAGCTTTGTTTGTTTCCCTGTAGAGCAGTCGGCGACTGTGTAGAGATTTTTATTGGATATTATTTTTGCCTTTACATCCACTTTACAGTTTCCAGCTGCAGGGATAAAGATCATGGAGCCAGATTTATACAGATAAACTGGGATTCTATTTGGAGGATTATTTTGCTGCAGCCACTTGTTCTGCAGAGTTGGAGAAATTTCTTATTAAACAATACAAAAACTATAAAATCCACATTAGATTACATGACAACACAGGACCCAGTGCAGTCTGTATATTCTGATTATTAATCAGTCTTGCTGTATCGGCTTCTGGCAGATAATATTTGACTTGTTCTGATCATTTATGATGATCCCTAAGCAGCCCAGACCACACTGAGCATGTGCGCAGTCTTGGTCTTGCAGATGTTTAACAAAGTTACAAGATGGTGACCCCCTGTGGCGAACTTTGAAAGCATAAATCATTTGTTTGATTAGGCTTGTGGTGCAGTAAGTTTATGTTTAGTATACAAAATACAGCATTTCTAGCCTTATTCTATTTTAGACTTTATTTCCCATTTAAGGCCTTGAATGTGGTTCCAATTTATAGTAAAACTTTCACACCTACAGTGCTTCCATGCTCTAAGGTCACACATTTCCTCCTTTCCAACCCACCAATTGGGATCACCATCCCTACCTGTTCTCAGCAAATTGACACTCCAAATTGTTATCTCTACACGTATGGTGGGCTGACAATCCAGACTGATATCCATGTATTTTAATATTTCCAAGTGGAAAATCAGAAGATTTTACACCACATCCCGAATCCACTTTGGAGCACCCACTTACTCCCATATTCTTCCATGTAAATCCCCACTCTTTTGGGACATGTGGATTTTAACTGAGTTAATAGGTACTAATAACAGGTATTTCATTTGAACACATGGATCTCCAGGTTTTACAGCACAGCTTTGTACAGATTAGTCAGCAGTGATTGGTGGGGAATTCAGGGTATTTTGTGATATTGCACTGGAAATTGCTAGTGAGAAGTTTGATCACAAGTGCAATTATTATCGGTTGTATCCAAGTGCACAAGCTGTACAGAATGGCTTCTCAAAAACAAAATATTCAGAATATAGACAAGCTGCACAAACTGATGGTACAACACACTGAATTTCTGTATATAGTTTCCAGAAAGGCTCCGGCACCTGCTCTTTCAATTTCAACCATAAAACCTGTTTACTATTAGAAGAAGTAGGCAAGTTGCGGCCCTTGTGCATTCCTTTGCACGGGAGTGTTGGAAGCCACGTACTAGATCTGCTCTGTTCATCATATTGAAAGCTTAGGCTTTTATTTCTTCTTTCTTGAAATCCAATCTCTGCTAAACCTTCTGAGACTCTCCATGTCTCGTATTAATCATCACGAAGGCACTTGGAGGAAACCATTTAAGCACTTGGTTACTTGTGTCTGAAAATGTGGATCTTCTATTATTTCTGGCATATTTGTCACAGCTCTAATTACATTGTGACAATACCTGGAAATAGTAAGAGGATTTCAAAGAGAGAGTCTGCTGTAAGCCTTGGGGCAGACCTGTACCTACACATGCTTATTAATCAGACAGCAGCCATACAAAGGAGGCATTTAGTGTTTATAGCCAAGACTGTGAACAAGGCTGGCTCAGCAGCAGAGCAAAGAGGGCATTTACTCTGGGTCCCAATGGTAAAGTTGTCTATGAACGTCTGTTGTCTATTCATATGCAAATATTCAGTATTCTTACCCAAACTGGCAGCCTTTCAAAGTATGGACAACTGGACTAAAACAATTGACTTGCTCTCTGTCTAATTAGGGCCCTGTGCAATATCTGATCGGTTGCTATGGGTTACTAAAACCAGGCAAACTCTGCTCGTTTTATCACATAACCCTATGGATACCCGTATTCCAGCTGCCACTCTGAAACTGTCACATTTGCTAAGGACATGAGCTTCCTTCCTTCTCCCAAGTCTAGAAAGATGTCTAGTCACAGACTCCAAAAATAAAGGGTCATGGTCAATTTAGACTGGGGATCCCCAACCTTTAGAACCTGTGAGCAACATTCAGAAGTAAAAGGAGGTGGGGAGCAACACTAGCATGAAAATAGTTCATGGGGAGCCAAATAAGGACTCTGATTGGCTATTTGGTAGCCCCTATGAGGACGGGCAGCCTATAGGAGACTCTGTTTGGCTGTACAACTGGTTTTTATACAACCAAAACTTGTCTCCAAACCAGGAATTCAAAAAATAATCACCTGCTTTGAGGCCACTGGGAGCAACATCCAAGGGGTTGGAGAGCAACATGTTGCTCACGAGCTACTGGTTGGGGATCACTGATTTAGACCTTTATTAGTTCATGAAAGAAGCTCAGACTGTTAGCTCACTGAGGCAGAGATTATGTATAATATCTCTATAATATCTCTAAATTGACAGGGAGTGAGGTTATTTTTCCAAGTATTGCAGCCTTTTCATTTAACCTTTACTTTTAATTAACATGCTGCCCTTCCTTTAACTTCTCATTTACTCAGTACAAACTGATTAATTACTGTTTATTTTGTGTATTGGCATTTCCTTGACGTTTTGCTTTGTACTTTGTAAAGATATTCAGTTACCTAAAATTACAAAGCAGAAGACATTAAAGTAAAAATAAACCTTAAATATGATTAAAAACCCAAAATGGACTAATTCCATTAGAAATCTCAAATGGTTAAGTCAGAACTAGTGGGCTGTAATACTTATTCATATTTTCCTTCTGTATGCTATTATTTCCTGCTTGGGGGCTGACCCCAGCTGATGTTCATAAATGGAGCCATATTGGCTGGCACAGATAGGGACATCCATGCTACTAACAGAAAGACTACCAGTCATGGTAAGGGCTTCCATCTACTGGAGAAAGAATAAAGATTGCAACAACTGAGAATTTTTGTTCTGTGGAAATAATGTGGGCCGGCACATTTTATCTGAAAGGCTTCCAATTTTTGAAAGCATTAGTAATGGAAATTTAGAAAGTAGAAAAAGTCCCTGTACTGTAAATACAGTAAGTGTTTGCCATACATTTCTTCATAACTAGCTACTAGGCAAACATTCGTGTAATAATAAGGACAGGAAATTAGTATCTACGCCATATCACAACATTCAGGTTGGGGACCCAATCCCAGGAGCAGTGGCTAGGGTGGCCAAGCTTGAAGGACATTTAGGCTGATTTTTGTGGAGAATGTCTATTTGCTCTTCTAGATCCAGCTGGAAGCTAAATGATCATTGAGGGTGATATTTGTAGGTCACCACTTATTCTTGGAACTTTGCCTGAATTACTGATAAAAGTAGATAAAGTAGAAGTACTGATAAAGTTTTTATAGGTCTGTAACCTTGAGCTGACCGAAGGGGGTTGACCATAATTCTCCATACTGTGGCTGGCAAAAAAACATAAGAAAAAAGGCAATGGCACACTGGGCACGATCCCCTTTGTCAAGCATGCTTGACAAAGGGGACCACCCCGAAACGTTGCATCGTGTGCAAATAAATCTCTGCAAGGGTTTACCCTGCTTGATCGTGCCCAGTGTGCCATTGCCTTTTTTCTTATGCCATTGGTTTGGGGGGGTGCCGATCCCTCCTGGTATTTGAGCACCTGGCAGAGTTCCTGAAGGCCAGGGTGTGCGAGGTGAATCCCTCTTGTTTCTGGCAAAAAAACATCACATAGTTACCGAGAGGGGCATCCCCCCCAGTTTAATATAAACAGTCCTAAACTCCTGGTACAGTTACATATTAAGGTCTACTGTTAAAGATACTTTGTTCTCTAGGCAAGAGACTTACATTTGAAGAACAGTAGGCTGACCATAGGTTGAAACAACCCAATATGTAAAACATTGGATTATTAAGTTATGAACAAAAAGGTCAAAGTAGATTAACACTAGTAGTGTTTTTTAAACATGAAAAGCCCACTTGATATGATTTGAACTTCACCTGTTTCCCTTTCAATGGTTGCCAGGGTTAAGGGGCACATGGAAAAAAAATCCTTAAGAGCCTTGATGGAGCAAGAGTAACATGAGATTGTGGCCTACGCAGAGATGAGCTCATCCATGTTACCAGCTGTGGGCCAGACACTGTGCTGACCAAATAAGGCAACTTCTGCTCATTCCTGAAATCCTTTTTACCATTCCGCTCACTTAATAGTTCCTGGTATTTGAACAATAATTGCAGCATTCACTCGGTTCGCTTCAAACCGGAATATCAGGAATCACAACAGCAAAATAAATATTTAGAAGACATGGACAGATCTCTGATTTTTATTTGTTTTCTTTAAGAAGAACCATGTAACCTTCAAACGAGCATTATGGAGGCAACTTTATTGCTGCATCTTGCACACATGTGCACAACTAAAATTTCACAGGGTGGTGTAAAATACTTTTACTTTAAACTTTTCACTGTTGTGAGATGCCTTCAGCAGTTATTAGCAGAGAAACTTATCACCTAAAAACATTCTCATCAGCTATAAGTCCTGTATTCTATCATAGAAGTTCCTTGTACATTGTACGAGGAGCAACAGTCTAGTATTGTTCTTCCTGGCAGTTTTACCAATGCTGGAAGCAAGCATGGATTTTAGGGAAGGGAGGTGAACTAAAGAAATACGGTCAGTTAGTGAACATGTCCTATCGGAAGTGGACACCAACATCCACCACTTCTGTAGTCCAAAGATTGGGCCTGTCATGGCAAAATTTGGAGATATAATTAGACTTTAGTTATAACTAGAGTATAGTTTTCCTTAACTTGATGAAACATTTTATGGAACAGTCATGGGGATGGACTAACTCCACTACTACTGACAAACTTGTGGGATAAGCTTAAAGAAGATAACTCGAGATTCCGTGGTCACTTTTTGTACATGTCCTATCAGAAGTGGACACCTAACATACGCTTCTTTTGTAGTCCAAAGATTGGGCCTGTCATGGCAAAATTTGGAAATATGATTGGACTTTAGTTATAAATAGAGGATAGTTTTCCTTAACTTGATGAAACATTTTATGGAACGGCCATGGGAACGTACTAACTCCAGTACTACAGACAAGCTTGTGGGACAAGCTTAAAGAAGAGAACTGGAGATTCCGTGGTCACTTAGTGTCCTATCAGAAGTGGACACCTAACATCCGCTACTTTTGCAGTCCAAAGATTGGACCTGTCATGGCAAGATTTGGAGATATGATTGGACTTTAGTTATAAATAGAGGATCATTTGTCACTTTGTGAACATGTCCTACTAGAGGAGAACAGACTCACTTATGCTCAAAAGCATAGTGTATCAGAACTACAAGTTTTGTAGTCCACTGATTGAGCCTGTAATGGCAACATTTGGATATATGATTGCCTTTAGTTATAACTAGAGTATAGTTTTCTTTACCTAGATGAACTGTTTTATGGAACATCCATGGAGATGTACTAACTCCACTTCTTCTGACAAGCGCATTTGATAAGGTAAAAGATGATACCTGGGAAAGTGACTAGGCCAAGCAAGCATGACAATAATCAAAGTACTCTTTAGAGCTCTTTCACTTTGTGATTACAAGAGCAGCCAGGCACAAAAATAAACACTTTATTCTGACAAGAACGTCCCATTATAAGCTGAATTATTTATGCGCTTTTGTTTGCTTGTACCAGATATTAATTTATTGAGAACAAATAATTCCTCATAAGATTGTTTACAGAAGGAAAGTGATGTGTAATTCTCAGGGCAGCATGACATGACAATTTAGGGGGGACTCAGCTCTAAGCTGCTTTAGCTTGGTTTTAAGACGGTAAACCTCTAAGGCATTTTAAATGAAAAATAAACATGAGGCAAGAGAAAAAAATATTCAACATTGTTTTGTGATGCCACATTGGTTATCTCATATATTTCCATGAACCAGGAACAACACAACTTGTAAAATATTATAATACCTATAAGCCCCCTTGATTCTATGATTTCTGGTTTCACTTTGATCTATGTCATGTCACGAGAAATTCAACCCTTTAAAGGAATTGTTCAGGTAAAAATAAAAACTGGGTAAATAGATACGTATAAAGGCTGGAGTGACTGGATGTCTAACATAATAGCCAGAACACTACTTCCAGATTTGAAGCTCTCTTGGTTTCTATTGATTGGTTTCCAGGCAGTAACCAATCAGAGACTTGAGAGGGGCCACATGGGTCATAACTGTTTGCTTTTGAATATGACCTGCAGGCTAAGGATCAATTGCAAACTCACTGAACAGTTATGTTCCATGTGGGTTCCCTTTAGGGTTGCTAACTTTTCAGGAAAAAAAATACTGGCCTTCCTATATAATCACAAACAAGGCACCACCCATCCATTGAGAAAACCAGTAGATGGTGTGCAGGGTTAAAGAGATAAGTAAATAAAGAAAAAGTTGACCCTTGAAGTTGCACCACCCCATCATAGAGCCCAATGACTATGGGAACAATATTAAAACCCAACTTTTACTAATAACTTAAATAAAATCATGAGTCCAGGAGAACATTTAAAATAAAGTTAGGAACAGGGAGACAAGGAACCTAGATTAGGTAAAGCGATAAATGCAAACCATGGGTTGAATATAAGGCTGATACGTCAAGTCTGTAGTGAGCCACTACAGTCTGTAGTAAACAACTACAATAATAACGTGGTATAGGGCAAAAAGGACAAATATCATGTGGCCTATAAAAGGTATAGGTAACCTATTCAATTGCCACCCATTGTCTCCCTGTTCCTAACTTTATTTTAAATGTTCTCCTGGACTCATGATTTTATTTAAAGGGATCCTGTCATCGGAAAACATGTTTTTTCCCAAAACACATCAGTTAATAGTGCTACTCCAGCAGAATTCTGTACTGAAATCCATTTCTCAAAAGAGCAAAGAGATTTTTTTTATATTTAATTTTGAAATCTGACATGGGGCTAGACATATTGTCAATTTCCCAGCTGCCCCCAGTCATGTGACTTGTGCTTGTACTTTAGGAGAGAAATGCTTTCTGGCAGGCTGCTGTTTTTCCTTCTCAATGTAACTGAATGTGTCTCAGTGAGACATGGGTTTTTACTAGAGTGTTGTTCTTAGATCTACCAGGCAGTTGTTATCTTGTGTTAGGGAGCTGCTATCTGGTTACCTTCCCATTGTTCTTTTGTTTGGCTGCTGGGGGGAAAAGGGAGGGGGGTGATATCACTTCAACTTGCAGTACAGCAGTAAAGAGTGATTGAAGTTTATCAGAGCACAAGTCACATGGCTTGGGGCAGCTGGGAAATTGACAAAATATCTAGCCCCATGTCAGATTTCAAAATTGAATATACAAAAATCTGTTTGCTCTTTTGAGAAATGGATTTCAGTGCAGAATTCTGCTGGAGCAGCACTATTAACTGATTCATTTTGAAAAAAAATGTTTTTTCCCATGACAGTATCCCTTTAAGTTATTAGTAAAAGTTAAGTTTTAATATTGTTCCCTGAGTCATCGGGCTCTATGATGGGGTAGTGCAACTTCAAGGGTTAAGTTTTTCTTTTCTTTATTTACTTCCTATATATTTTCTTTTTTCCCTATTAATAACATAGGGATCCACCTTAATTTTTACCGGCAAGGCTTGTAAAATACCAGCCAGGTGGCAACCCTAGTTCCCTTAAAGTCCCTGACTAACTCAGAGTTAGAGAGCTGAAAAGCAGGAAGTTGTGTTCTGTTCTGTTACACATCCAGTCATTCCAGCCTTTATAGATTACATTTTTGGCTAACTAACTATATTGAAATTTTTTTTTATTTTGCACAGCCTATCTATTTACCCAGTTTTATTTTTTTCGCTGAACTGTTCCTTTAAAACAAAAAATCCCAAAATAACGCCAAATTTACCAAAGGAGCCTTATAAAACAAGAGAATATGAGTGGACTAAATGAGCAGACCATTCCTTCTCCTTCTTATCTTCTGCCTCCTGTATTATCTCCTTTATATACACAATTTACCTCTTCGTAGAAAATAATAGGCTCCTTTATCAAAACCACCTTCCCTGTGGGTATCTGATACAAGCTGTCTGGAGATGATAAATGTCCATTTAATTAGTTTTACACGGTCTGAAAAGCAGGGTATGTGTGGTCTTGATAATAGGCCATAGGACAACACAGGATACCGTGCAGTGTTTAAGGGATACTGTCATTTATATTACAAATAAACCGATGTTATTGCCTGCTATTAGCATGGGACTGTATAGTAATGTGCATGAAACATTCAAACTTAGGTATTGAGGTTACATGAACTTTCCTATGGCTGGTAATCCACAGCAACTAATCAACATTTGCTTTTACTGGTGTACAATAACAATAAATATAAATGTATAATTATAGATAATATTTTATTTATACTTAATTATAAGTATAAATATTTGGTTATTATACGGAAAATCCATATAATCTTTTATCACCAGGATTTTTGTTTTGCTTTCTCCTTTACTACCTTCACTTTAATCATGCAAGTCTTGTAAAAAAAGAAACAATGAGCTCAATATAAACAAGTCCCTCCCTTTTTTTAAACTGTTGTCTGGGTCTCAGGCTTACTAACCAATCAGCAAATAGCTTTTATTGGTATAGAGCAGCTAGAATAATGAAATCAAAATTCTTATTTGTTGGGTAATTGTACCTTTGACAGTTAATGAGTTCAACTGATTAGTTTACTTTGTATATAAGGTTGGTTTAGGGCAAGCGTCAAGGGCCTAGAACTTTAGAGGGGGTTTTAAATCTCAGTATCACCAGTTATATACATTAGAGTTTGTGTACCCTTTAAATGACTTACTTTGGCTGCACCGATCTGTTCCTTCCGAAACTTTTCAAGTGGCAATATTAGAACATCGTTGGCATTCTGGATCTGAAAAAGTATAAAAGAAAATTGGATTAACAGAGGCATTTTGTAAAACATTAGGAATGACAAACTGTCATCTTTGGTGCTGCCACCCGGGCTGCTATTTAATCAGCTTGACCAGTAAAAAGGCTACTTGATGTCAATGTTATTAACAGCAAAGAAGATAAAATTGATATGAAGGCCATTCATTTGTTCATTTTTGATGGACAATGAGGAGAAGTCTATACAGGGTTCGACTGGGCCGTTGGGAAACTGGGAAAAACAATGGCGTAACTATAGAGGAAGCAGACCCCACAGTCACGGGGGGGGGGGGCAGGGAACAGGAAGGCCTGGACTGTGGGGTCTGCTTCCTCTATAGCTAATAAAAAAACCCTCCTTCCCAGCCGCTCTCTTACCTGCGGAGAGGAAGGTGGACGCAAGTTGGGGCGGGAGTGGGTAGAGTTGGGGCAGGGAATGGGTAGGACAGGATGTTGGCAGGAGGATGGGGATCGGAGTGTGCCGGGTCCCTCTGAAGATATTTTCGCAGGGGGCCAGGACTGTGGGGTCTACTTCCTCTATAGCTAATAAAAAAAAAACACTCCTCCCCAACTGCTCTCTTAACTGCGGAGAGGAAGGCAGATTCAAGTTGGGACGGGAGTGGGTAGAGTTGGGGCAGGGAATGGGTAGGACAGGATGTTGGCAGGAGGATGGGGATCAGAATGCGGAGGGCCCCTCTGAAGATTTATTTTGCAGGGGGGACCAGACTGTGGGGTCTGCTTCCTCTATAGTTAATAGAAACCCCCCTCCTCCCCAGCCAATCTCTTACCTGCGGCGAGGAAGGGGGATACAAGTCGGGGTGGAGTTGGCCAGGGAGGGGGCGGGAAAAGAAGTGGGAGGGAGGATGGGGATCGGAGTGCAATGTGCCCCTCTAAAGATTTATTTCCTGTGGGTCCTGGCACACTCTAGTTACACCACTGGGGAAAAATGTTCCGACTCAGGCCCACACCCCTGCACAGCCCCATGGCAAATTTGGACTAAGGAGGCCATACTGACGCTTTGTGGTCTGCACATGCTCACTGGGGGGTTGCGTAAAATAAGGGGTGCCCTGGAGATATGTTGCCCCAGTCTGACGCTGATGCTATGAATACTCATCCTTTTAGAAAAGGCAGTCCATCCAGAATTTGAGATTGGGCTGACATCCACCACATTTAGCAGGATTTGGCTAAATCCTCAAAAATAAATACCAAATATAACTTTAAAGCTCTAAATACATTTTTGTTCACATATAATTACAGTTTTACATACTTTTCTGCAAATTAGGTTTTGGCTTAGGCCCATGGGACCCATAAGATTTTTTTTTCCAACCATGATGCCTGCCTTTGGCCGTTGGTAACCATGACAGGCAGCTCAGTTGGTGACATTCTTTTATACACTAGCAGAAATACACCAGTGGAGAAAATTCTATGCATGCCATGAGTCTTACGTACTGTATTTGGCTAAATCCTTTATGAAGGATAGTGGGGCTCATTTATAAACATTGGGCAAATTTGCTCCTGGGCAGTAACTCATAGCAACCAATCAGATGATTGCTTTCAGTGTTCAGCCTGCAGCTGCCTGTAAAAAGCTAATCACTGATTGGTTGCTATGGGTTACTGCCCAGGTGCAAATTTGCCCAGTGTTTATAAATGACCCCCAGTATGTTTTGGGTGAATCTAAAAATTATGGATTTATTTTATGGCATTTATAAAGCTCATACTCCCAAAAGTAGTCAAGTTAATATAGTATAAACAGAAAAAAATACAAAAAAAAAATACCTTTCAGCTCCGATTTTAATTAGAATTCACAAATGCTTACATTGCAGCTTCGGCAGCTACTTAGCTAAAGCCAGAATCCCTCGACAGCCATTTTTTAAGCTCAGTATGCGTTTATATTGATAAGTGAGACTAAAATACACTAGCAGCACTTCTGGATGTCTCATGGTATTCTCCACAGACAATGCCTGGACACATATTATTTTTTTCTGTTGGACCTGATACTAATGAACTTGAAAAAGGGGCACCGACCTTTATCTTCCCCCACTTGAACTAGAAAGCAAAGACAATTTCCATGGGAAATGTGAGGAGAAATGGCAAATAGATTAAGTAAAGGGCAGGAGGATAGTGAATGGCCTCCCGTTCTATTTATATTGTTTAGAGCTGTAAATCCAGCACTGGAATCCTCAGTAGAAGCAAAGACAAGAGCTCACAGGAAATCACATCTGGAACTGAAAAGCAGAGCCACTTATGTATGGATGTCAGGGAATGGAGCCAATCATACATAGATGGCAGCTAATGTTGGGGAATGGAGTCAACTATACATAAATGGCAGATTATGTTGGGGAACATACATAGATGGCAACTAATGTTGGGGGATGAAGTCAACGATACATAAATGGCAGCTTATGTTGGGGGAATGGGGCCAATCAAACATATATGTCAGCTAATGTCGGGGGAATGGAGTCAACTATACACATATGGCAGCAAATTTTGGGGAATGGAGTCAATTATACACAGATGACAGCTTATGTTGGGGAATGGAGTCAATCATACACAGATAACAGCTTATGTTGGGGAATGGAGCCAATCATACATAGATGGCAGCTTATGTTGGGGGATGAAGTCAACTATACATAGATGGCAGCTTATGTTGGGGGAATGGAGGCAATCATACATAGATGGAAGCTAATGTTGAGAAATGGAGTCAACTATACACAGATTGCAGCTATTGTTGGGGAATGGAATCAATCATACATAGATGGTAGCTAATGTTGGGGAATGGAGCTAATCATACATAGATGGCAGCTAATGTAGGGGAATGGAGCTAATACATATCAAGTATACACAGATAGCAGCTAATGTTGGGGAATAGAGTCAATTATACAAACAGTAGAAGGCAGCTAATGTTTGGGGAATAGAGTCAACTGTAAAAAGATGGCAGCTTATGTTGGGGAATAGACCCAATCATACTTAGATGGCAACTAATGTCAGAGAGAGGAACCAATCTTACATAAAGAGCAGCTAATGACAGTTAATAGATCCAATTATAAATGTATAAAAGCTAATGACAGGGAACAAATACATACTTCCTAGATGGCAGCTAAGGAGATGAAAGGGAGGTAGTTATATACAGATGGCAGTTAATATATGTAGTTTATCCAACTAAACCAAGTGGAGCCAATCCTATATACATATCAGCTAACAGATGGCAGCTAATGCCAGGGAGCACAACTAATCATACATAAATAGCAGCTTATGTCAGGGACCCATTCATACATTGATGACAGCTAACAGAATCTCAGCTGAGATGGTCATACAAAGATGGCATTGAATGGCAGGGAGCAAAGCTAATCATACAAGGTAGCTAATATTAAGGAATGGAACCAGTCATACAAACAGGGCAAGTAACTGCAGGCAGCTAAGCCAATTGTGTATAGATAGAAGCTACTGGAAGGGAATGGAGCCATCCATATACAGATGGCAGTTAATGACAGGAAGTGGAGCCAGTCATACACAGATGGCAGTTAATGACAGGAAGTGGAGTCAGTCATACAGAGATGGCAGTAAATGGCAGGGAGAAACACTCACGGTTGATGGCAGTTAATGCAGGCAGTAGAGACAACTATTCCCATAAAAGTTTGCAGAATCCAAAACCAGTGGTTCCCATACTATCCCCCCATACTTTTCTGCTGCTTCTTTCTAAAAAGATACAGCTTCTTCTAAGCACTGAGATCTACAGAACCAGGCCAATGCCTCATTCAGCCCATGAAAGCAATTGTTGGGGATATTTTGCAATAGGCCACACATTCTCTCATTGGGAAGCGCACCTTAGATACCAGTCAAGCATAAAGAGAGTTAAAGAGGCGACCTTTCAAGGCAACGCTCGTGTGGGAAAGATCAGCTCAGGGAACAAGATGTTCTAATGTTTATAACATCTACAAATCACAGAGTTTAGATTTGGATCCAATCTCTGCCCATTGGAACACGTTAAGCCTTCATCTTTTCCTTAAAGGCCCTACTCGAAAATAAAACTTTTTATATCAGGTATATCATATCTTCTGGTCAGCGAAACCAAAATAATAAAAGGGCCACAAGCCTCTCACTGACAAGGGCACGTGCCAACTCTCCAGCTGGGAAAAATATTTCCAATGTTCACGGTTATATTTAACTTTGCAATAAACAGATTTTCATCTGAACTCAATCAAGCGCAATGGGAGAAGACACAAATGTCGCAAAAGTCACATGGAATAAAAAGATACTGAAAAAAATCCTTAATTTACTGGCCAAAGCACCACAAATAACAATATTGCATGTTGTATGAAATGTAGTATTCATAATATTATAGTTGTTCCCATTATGGACAATGGTTTTAAAAATAATAAGGTTTTTTTTTTCATCTGTTTTAAGTAATTTGCTTCTTTGAAGCTTGTCCTATAAGCATGGCTAATTAGTTAGTAGTCGGTCATAGAAGAAGGAGAAAACACCCTCCGTCCTGAGACTCCAGCCAATGGAAACCACAGGTAATATGACAAGGAACAGAGCCTGAAACAATGATACCAATGGACCACGTTAAATCAAACTCAAGTCTAAAGTGAGCCTGTTCAGCTTGATGAAAAGGGTTTCCCAAATAAAAGACAATACTAATTAATAACTACTGTCTTGACTGTTGGCGTTATAGATGCCAACCCAGATCCATAGTGATTATGGGCATTTTGGCCATTCCCTAACCCTGCCTTTTGCTCCACTGATATGGGAATATTGGTATTTAAAAGTGAGGTTGGTAAATAAGGGATTCAGGTGCATATTACTGCCGGAGACAGACATTTTACTGCTGGAAACAGGGTTGGTCCAAGCCAACGGGTGCCATAGGCAAACCTGCCAGATGAGAGGAAGAGTAGCAGAGGGGAGCGAACACAGACTAGGGTTAAGACCCTTACACAAGTACCTGCCCAGCATCCCCCTATCATTGCACCCTGAGCAGGTACCTCTTCTGGCCCTGGCTGTAAACTGGGGAATAGGATCTTATATTAGGGAAACTACATTAAATACAGGGTTGACATGTTTTTAGTATAGGTTTCAGAACACAACAATGGAGGCACACTCTCAAATCAAGGAGCTGATTTAAAGTGGACCCGTCACCCAGACATAAAAATCTGTATAATAAAAGTCCTTTTCAAAATAAATATGAAATCCAATTTCTTTTTTTTATTAAAGCATTCATAGCTGTTGTAAACTCATTTAAAAATATCAGCTGTCAATCAAATATTGCCTGCCCCTCCTCTATGCCTAGGCATAGAGGCGGGGCAAGCAATTACTTTCACTTTCCATTGAGCACTTCCTAGGTGTCACTCCTCTCCTCACATTCCCTTGTTCTGTTTAATTGTGTAGCCAGTACAAGGGGATGGACATCAGGTCCCCCATTCTGGTGCACAAACAAGATTCTGAGAAGATGCAATGGCTCCTTCCTGCTTGCTATAATTATGAGTTCCCAGACTGATGGAAACAAGATTCAAATAATTTATACAGCGTAATTAAAGTTCATTTTGCATGACTAACATGATAAAATAGGATTTTAAATAATTTTTTTGGGTGACGGGTCCCCTTTAATAACATAGGCGCTAAATGGCACCAGTGCAAGTTACCCATAACAATGTACCACCTACATAAAGGTGGCCATTGACGTTTCAATTATAATCTTTCCTGGTAAAGATCTTTCTAAGAAAGATTGTTTGTTTTCATACAGCACACAGAGCTGAATTGTCAGATATATAGATAGAAACAATAGAATTCTACCTGTATCTAATGATTCGGCAAGAACAGTGGCCGATGTTCAGGTGCCTTCAAAAACTGGCTGATAAAGATTTTCAAGCCAGCCTGATAGACAAGCTGACCGATAGCCAAGCCTTCTGCCGATATCGGTCAGCTCATCTCCCACCATACATGCTTTGAATATTGTATGTCCATTTTTTTTTACGCCAGCGGATGCACCGAATCCACTATTTTGGATTTGGCCGAACCAAATTCGAATTTGCATATGCAAATTAGTGGTGGGAAGGGGAAAACATTTACTTCCTTGTTTTGTGACAAAAAGGCACGCGATTTCCCTCAACGGCCCTAATTTGCATATGCAAATTAGGATTCGGTTCGGCCGGACAGAAGGAAAAAAAAGGCCGAATCCTGGCCGAATCCCGAACCGAATCCTGGATTCGGTGCATCCCTAGATTTCGTGAATTTATTCACTGGCGGCGAATCCCGGGAATTCGCAGCAAATTTGTGCCTGGTGAATAAATTTGCCCATCACTAATGTTTTGTGCTGCTCGCTATTTGAAATCATTCACTTATAATACATCGCTAAGCAAAGGTTAGCGTTAACACCTGTTCTGGAGTTTCGTTAAATATTTTACCTGAAATTTTATTGCATCCCCTGCAAAAGTCATTTGGTTACAAACTTTGCAAGGAAGTCGATGAGGTCTGTAATCAGTCAAAAAGAACACAAACAAGGTAGCTAATATCCACAATGGTCTTTGTGAACATATTACATTCCCCCTTAAAAGTCACTCGGCTTACGAATAACATGAATGAAGCAGGACATATGATCTTGCATTTTCTCCAGCTCCAAATAAATCACGTATTGGGCACAACTCCACCCAAACATTGGGACAGTGCCATATTTTCTACATTGCAATGTTCCAATAATCCAACTAACAGCAGTTCGATTTATTGCAATATATGTTTTGGTAATTTGGGGGATTTTTTTTTTTGGCATGTGGAATTGTTTGGGGGCATAAAACAAAGAATCTATTTTTATAAAAATTACCTAATGGAATGAGTGAGAAAGTCAGAATCAACATCCCTGCCTGTAGTTTTAATAAGTAACAGGGGGAATTTCTGAATGTGCCAATAGTAGACCCCTGTTGCCAAGCTGTGAATTCTCTGCCCCCGTCAACTCAGAGAGGTGCCTTATGCCCCTCAAGTCAACGAGCTTTGTTAGCAAATAATCCAGCATAGAAGGCCCAGTTGCCATTTTTATTTTCAAGATTATTTCACCACTTGTGCATCATAAGATATTTTTCAGGCTTCTTCTACAAAATTGGGCTCAAGCAGGCCCGGACTGGCAATCTGTTAGTTCTGGCAAATGCCAGAGGGGCTGCTTTATGGTTCCATAGAAAGTTACCATAGAGTGGGCTGGTTGGGGGCTGGTTGGGCTGGTAGGGGGGCTGTTTGGGCCTCTGCGTACTTGGAATTGCAGGGCCTATTTTGACTCCCAATCCAGGCCTGGGCTCAAGGCTAAAGATCCCAGAGTAGCTTTTATTTGCACAATTCATAAAAACCCATACAAATTGTCCAAATTCACTAAAACAGCAGCCCAGACTTAAATGATTTTACTATCATGCCTATTACTTGAAGTGCTTAAAATGCCTACCCTCATTCTTTATATTCAATCAATTTCAGCTAATTCTTTGTGTGCCACTCACAGTGATCTCTGTGCAGGCAGGATACACTCTTGGTTACTTATTTTATAGGTATATAAGTCTCATTACTAATGGACTCTGTCTGGAAAAGATACATTATTGGTTACTTCTATAGGTCTAGAATGGTGATGTGTGATCTAGGCCCACACACAGCAGGTTAGGGGCCCCTAACAACAATTTCCAAATGCTAACAAACACCAGAACAAATCTTACCAGACTCATGTCCCCCAAGGTACAGAGTAGGGCAGGCAGAGTATTCCACAAACACAGGGAGCACAGGGCAGGCAGAGTATGACACACAGGGAGCATAGGACAGGCTAAATATGACACACACAGGGAGCATAGGGCAGGCAGAGTATGGCATACATAGGGAACATAGGGCAGGCAGAGTATGGCACATACAGGGAACATAGGGCAGGCAAAGTATGACACACAGGAAATATAGGGAAGGCAGAGTGTGGCACACACAGGCATACCTCCCAACATTTTGGAAGTAAAAAGAGGGACAAAAAATTTTTTTCCGCATGTAGCGCAGCAATTTTTTGACCACATCCCTTTCTATGGTCAATTATCATGTTTGTTTTACAAAATTTGGCAGGTTATGAAAGTTTGAAAATATTTCTCCTTATCTAAACTGTGTTTTTGTGTCTTATAATTGTTACAAAGTATCATATTTGCACCTGTTAGCTGTTCTGGGCTCTCTGCTAAAAGCCAATTAAGTGGGAGACTTTGTTTCTTTTTCTGGCTGTTTAGTGCAGAGAAAAGAGGGACTTTCCAGTACAAATGAGCTGTCAAAAGAGGGACTGTCCCTCCGAAAAAGGAACAGTTGGGAGGTATGCACACAGGGAACATAGGGCAGGCAGAGCATGACACACACACAGGGAGTATAGGGGAGGTAGACTAGGGCACACACAGGGAGCCTAGGGTAAGCAGAGTATGGCATACTCAAGGAGCATAGGGCAGGCAGCGTATGGCACACAAACACCCTACCTCTGTCTCCACCCATCTAGAGGCCCCCACCCCAGCCACAACCCCCATCCAGGACCCCACTTTTACCTAGTCTTTATTGTTGAACATAAGGGATTTGCACAAAACCTCCCTTTCTGTCCAATACACCTGTAATGTATCCCAGTGCTATTACCAATAATTATTAAATGTAGTCAGTACTCATGCCAGGTCCCCACATACCGGTACATTAAACTCTGCTTGAATTTTAGCTACAGTAAATATTGGCGACAATCAAATGATTTCTTAATGTCTTCTCGAACCACAATTACGCAGCTGCTGAGGGGAACCCAATAAAGTGCCTGAGATTTCACAAGAGCAGGAAACGGGTTCCAAAATCTTTGTCTTGTGATAGAAAATCATTCCTGCCTGTGAATGATTTATGGGAAATACTCTGCACTTTATTTTAACTACTTAAAAAATATCAAAAGGCCAAAGACATGAGATATAGAGTACAGTAGTCAGGTAACAGAACAGTCCAATTGTGGAATATCGGAAGATCTCTTACAAAAACTTGTCAGGGCTGCCTAATTCTCAGTCCTGTTATCTTAGTGCTGTTTGACTTTCAGGTGTTGTAAAGTGACTTAATCTGAAAAGATTAACTCTAAAGGTGGCTCATCTCCCACCATACACGCACCGAATATCGTACAAAATATGTCTAAAGCCACCTTAAAGGAGAACTAAACCCTAAAAATTAATGTGGCTAAAAATGCCATATTTTATATGATGAACTTATTGCACCAACCTAAAGTTCAGCTTCTCTAAAGCAGCAATGATCCAGGACTTCAAACTTGTCACAGGGGGTCACCATCTTGGAAAGTGTCTGTGACACTCACATGCTCAGTGGGCTCTGAGCAGCTAAGCTTAGGGCTCGTCACTAATTATCCAGCAGAAAATGAGCTTCCGCTGTCATATAAGCTGATGCTACAGGTTTGCTGATTATTAAATTCTGATGCTAATTGCGCTGGTTTCTGTGCTGCCATGTAGTAATTATCTGTATTAATTACTAATCAGCCTTATATTGTGACATTTCTATTCTATGTGTACTGTATATTGTGAGTGGGTCCCTAAGCTCAGTAAGTGACAGCAGCACAGAGCATGTGCAGTGAATCAGCAGAAAAGAAGATGGGGAGCTACTGGGGAATCTTTGGAGACACAGATCTTTACTGCTAAAGGGCTGTAGTTGACTAGGCTGGTACAGAAGCACAAAACATAATGTACAGCATTTCTCTCCTACTTCTTTATTGAAGCTTTAGTTCTCCTTTAAAGGGATTGTTCACCTTCCAACACTTTTTTTTCAGTTCAGCTTGTTTCAGATAGTTCACCAGAAATAAATACCTTTTCCAATTACTTTCTATTTTGTATGTGTCACTGTTTTACTATTATTGAAGTGTAAAGTGTAATTTTTCACCTTCTGAAGCATTTCTGGGAGGGGGGTCGCCGACCCTGTAAAATGTTCTAAATTATTTTTGTCCATGCTGAGCTTCATTAAAGGCAGCTGTTAGAATTGATACAGTTGCTAATATTCCAGAGATTTAAACTGTATCATCTGTAGCTTATATATTACATACACCAGGTACAATAAAATCAACCTTTTAAGTCATACAGTTTTTACGGCAGGGGATCCGATCCAACACTGATCAATTACAATATTATCTTTGGTGTCCAGTGGACGGAACTGACATGACTCTCTCAGCTTATTCTGCTCAGTAGCGTAACTAGAGTGAGCCCTGCAAACACATCTTCAGAGGAGCCCAGCGCATTCTGATCCCCATCCTCCCGCCCACTTCCTGTTACAACTCCGCACCACCCATGCCTAGCCCCACCCACGCCCTGTCCCCACCCAAGTCCACCGACTCCCGCCCGACTTGCGCCCCCCTTCTTAGCCACAGGTAAGAGAGCAGTTGGAGAGGAGGTTATTTTTATTAGCTATAGAGGCCCCCTGCGATTGCGGAGTCTGCTTCCTCTATAGTTCCGCCACTGATTCTGCTACTTTGCAGTATGAGATAATTGTTGTTACTTTGCCAATGGCCAAATGAGCTGTGAGTCTTGCAGGAAGGAAGCAGGAAATATTAATTCAGGGGGAACTTGAGTGAGAGCGGAGCATTATACACCCCGTTCTATTCCCTTCCTGTCATGCTAAAAGACGTATGTGTTTAATAGATGCCGGCTGACTGTACGGGAGCCCATTTAGGCAACGAGACAGCCTATAAGTGTGCCACAGTATCTTCAGAAAGTCACGCTCCTTAAGAGACTTCCCTGCAATAAATGCTTCAGATGCCTTTTATTTCATTTGTAATTGTAGAGGGGAAAAGAAGCCATTCTCAGGTTCAGTTAAATGTCCCGAGAGGGGCCGTGTAATGCAGGGCTGGCAATAGACACAAATCTAGCGGCTGTCAAGTTAGGCTTGGAGAGCCGCCATTCACACAGGCTTTTTGTACTTATACAACGAGGAAGCACAGATGGAAGTTGTGCCGCAACGCAGAATTCATACTTAGCGGCAAATGTATTATGCAGTGCATAAAAACGTCAGAATAATTAATCCGGGCATCACCATGTAAAAAAAAAACGGCATAAAAATTGTTTAAAGGAAAACTATACCCCCAAAATGAATACTTAAGCAACAGATAGTTTATATCAAATTGAATGACGTATTAAAGAATCTTACCAAACTGGAATATATATTTACATAAATATTGCCCTTTTACATCTCTTGCCTTGAACCACCATTTTGTGACTCTATCTGTGCTGCCTCAGAGATCACCTGACCAGAAATACTACAACTCTAACTGTAACAGGAAGAAGTGAGGAAGCAAAAGGCAGAACTCTGTCTGTTAATTGGCTCATGTGACCTTACATGTGGTTTGTATGTGTGCACAGTGAATCTTACGATCTCAGGGGGCGGCCCTTATTTTTTAAAATGGCAATTTTCTATTTATGATTACCCAATGGCACATACTACTAAAAAAGTATATTATTATGATAATGGTTCATTTACATGAAGTAGGGTTTTACACATGCGCTGTTTTACTCAGTATCTTTTAATAGAGACCTACATTGTTTGGGGGGTATAGTTTTCCTTTAATGTTTTTACGTGCTTTTTCTTTGAGCAACTTCCGCCGGAACGTTCTTAACAAAGGTTGTAAAATACCGGCTGAAAATCTGGCGTTCACATGGCGTAAAATAAAACACACCTTAAATAAGTCACCATTCATTTTACACAGCTTTCTACATTGTTTTTTTTTTTAGTAAAATTTAGTTTTATACAGAATAATCAATAGGCCCCTTAAATGCCTTCTTCTTCTGACTCTTTCCAGTTTTCAAATAGGGGTCACTGACCCCATCTAAAAAAAACAAATGATCTGTAAAGCTGTCCATAGACGTGCAGCTTTACCTTCATATCGGACGAACGATCGTTCTGTGCCTGAATGACACTAACCATTCCGATCAAATAAAGTAGTAAAAGAACAGATCAGACGATGTTCTGCCCCTGACAGCAATCGTACAAAAGTTACATGCAGACATATTATCGGTAGCCGACAGAAATGTTCTAACCTGTCAAATGAACGACCGATCACCATTTCACGAAAAATGTCGGAAACATCATACGAAATGGAAATTCGTACGGTCGAATCGTTGCGTCTATGGCCAGCTTAAGGCGTCTGTTATACTTTTTATTAATCGTCTTTCTATTTACGCCTTTCCTATTCATATTCCAGTCTCGTATTCTAACCAGTGCATGTTGCTAGGGTAATTTGTGCCCTAGCAACCAGATATTGTCTCAGAATTTTTTAACGCTTTGCATCATACTAAAAGTTAATTTAAAGGTGAACAACCCCTTTGAAGGTTTATTTTAATAACAAAAATGTATAGTGGTCAGTGATGGGCGAATTTGCCCATTTCACTTCACCAAAAAATTAGCGAATTTCCTGCAAAATTCTCGAAGCAGTGAAAAATTTGTAAAATGCAAATTTTGACACTCGCGTCAATTTTGACGCTAGTGTTAAAGTCACTTGGGCATCTGAGTAATGTTGACATGCGACGGTTTTGACGCAAGCGACTTTTCCAACGCGAGTCCAAAATATTTTGAAGCAAATTTTCGCGAATTTATTTGCTGGCGGCAAATCGCTGAAATTCACTTTGAATTTGCGCCTGCCGAATTAATTGCCCATCACTAATATTGCCCATAATACCTACCAATGTGAAAACTTCCTTGGCAGATTAGTCAAGACCATTTACTTTGCCTTGGGCATTTTTGCCCAAAATAATATCTAAGCATTTCAGTGGTGGGCACAGGCTAGCCTTGTCCTTACTACCTGCCATAAGGCAAAGAGCATTCAGGATACCCTTCTCCCCAGAACTGTGGGACACAAACCAGACCTTGCTGGCCCCCCAACATATAGGCTTTAAATCAGCTCACACCATGAATAAAATGCTGCCTAAATCCACCGCCCCATATGACAAATAAGCAGCACTTTTGTGGCCTTTAATCCATAAATAATTGCTCAATAGATTTCACGTATCGGCCTTTCAGCCAGCGGAGCAGCATTTGCAATTGATTTCTCCCCATCACCTTTTTTTAAAAAAACAGTTCCCATGGTTTTTACATCTGGCTCCGACTCGCTGCCTGCGAAATTAGGCGAAATAAGTTCCATATGCTGCTCCTCGCTATCTTTCTTCCTGTCCAAGCCGAGCCGGGGTAAAAAAGCACCGGGGCCAGATTTCCACGCTGCGCAGATGTCAGCGGCGTATTATACAGCAAATTGCTGCCTGGGAACAAGATCATCCAGGCCTATTTAAAGGAAAACTTTACCCCCAAAGTGAATATTTTAATAGTTACAAAAATTCGAATTTTTCTATTTTTGCCAATCAGACTTTAATAAATAACCCCCAAAGTAGAATCCTGTGTGGGTTCATTTTTTGGAACCCGACCTGCAATCTGCAACCCGGACCCGCTGACCATCAAAAATCAGGAAGTGCTGTCATTGTAAACCAGAAGTGACATCATCGGAAGTAGTCGTGATCAGAAAAATCGATATTGAGAAGACCCGCGGCCCGACCCATGACTCGCAAACCTACAGAACCGCTGACCCGTGTCTATACCCACACCCGGTAATTCTACCCGCAACCCGCAGGTTTTTGCGGGTAATCCGCGGGTACCCGACCCGCGGCAGGAGTCTATCCTTAAGTGTTACAACACCATAAAAACCCATTGCTAGAGATAACATGAGGCGCTTCCATCTCTGTGCTGCTGAAAGCTGAATATCTGGAATACACAATGGCTCTTTGAGACAGACAGTGGGGCTCATTTATAAACACTGGGCAAAGGCTATCAAGGGTCCAATTTCGAATTGAAAAAAATTTAAATTCGAATTCAAAAAGACCAACTGAAATCTAATAGGTCCGTATTCGGGCGAATTTGAATCGTACGAATCAAAGTAATAGCGCATTCGATCGATCCCAAGAAAAACTTTGATTTTTCAAAGTCCACCAATTGACTCCAAATAGGTTCTAAAAGGTCCCCCATAGGCTAAAACAGCAATTCGCAGGTTTTAGATGGCGATTGGTCGAAGTTGAATTTTTAAAGAGACAGTACATGATAAATTTCGATATTCTCATTTTTTAATTTTTTACAACTTCTAATCGAATTTGGAGTATTCCCTAGTTGAAGTACACAAAAAATAGCTCGAAATTCAAATTTTTTCCCCGTCTGTTTATCCCAATCCTTTTTTTCTGCTTCTGAATCTTGATAAGATGTAGCAGAATCAATTCTTCTACCAGAACTTCGATCAGCTGGCACATTTTTGCGCACTGGGTTCGGCGGCCCAATGCGGGCGTGTCCGCGGCCCGGAGGTTGGGGACCCCTGCACCAACAGATATAAATAATGAATCATGTAAACAGTATCCTATCAGGGCCACCCTGCAGGGCTGGGGGTTGGTTTCTTCCAAAGGTTTAGGGTTAAAATTAAAGGGGGTTAGGGGGTCATTGGGGGTCTGTGAGTGCAGCAGTAAATAATTTAAATGGTTAAATTGTTCACACGTCCAGTTACATCCTGAGGGTCTGTAACAATCACCCTATGGATTCATGCTGGTATGAAACACACAGGGCAAGTCTTGTAAGAATATTATAACACACTAGGAGCACTATGGGTGTGTATAGGGAAGGTTATGGCCAGACAATGGAATCTTATTCAAGACTGAAGCTGAGCTGTTATCAGGAGATAGGCAGGGAGATCATTCTACCACTGCTTCTTAACCTTGGGCCACCAGATGTTGCTGAACTACAACTCTTAGAATTCTTCAGACAAGGACCTCTGAAATAAGCAAAGGGATAGAGCCGCTCCAAAATCACCCCTCGCAGGTGTTCCTCCCCCACTTGATGCCACTCCAGAACCGGGTGCTCAGCCACCAGCGCCTCAGCTGTGCCTTGGTAATAGAGAAACAAACAGGTGGCACTCCGGATGAAATAAATAAGAAATTTATTCCAACATGAGGTGGATCCACATTGCCTTACACGTTTTGGGAAAGAGCTTAAGGGAACACTTTCCCGAAACGCGTAAGGCAATGTGGATCCACCTCATGTTGGAATAAAGAGCTTAAGGGAACTCTTTCCCGAAACGCGTAAGGCAATGTGGATCCACCTCATGTTGGAATAAACTCCTTATTTATTTCATCCGGAGTGCCGCCTGTTTGTTTCTTTATGACCTCTGAAACAAGGCTGAAAGACTAAATTATCAATGCAAGTCTTCAATCCTGTTTTCCTCTAAACAACAGCGAAAGGAAGCAGAGAAGCAGACCACACAGGAAGGTGCCATAGCGCAGCACTGCTGGAGGAAATGTGAAGTCTCATTTATGTACAAAGGACAAGCGGGGAGGAACTGACACCTTTGTGCCCTGTCAGCACAATCACTGATCAGCGGATAAGAGGAGAAGCTTATTGTTCTGTTGTAAGTGTCTTTAACTAAAGAAGTAGCTAGAATAGAAATCTTGTACATTATGTTTTGTGCTTCTGTACCAGCCCAAGGCAACCACAGCCCTTTAGCAGTAAAGATCTGTGTCTCCAAAGATGCCCCAGTAGCTCCCCATCTTCTTTTCTGCTGATTCACTGCACATGCTCTGTGCTGCTGTCACTTACTGAGCTTAGGGACCCACTCACAATATACAGTACACATAGAATAGAAATGTCACAATATAAGGCTGATTAGTAATTAATACAGATAATTACTACATGGCAGCACAGAAACCAGTGCAATTAGCATCAGAATGTAATAATCAGCCCTGTAGCATCAGCTTATATTACAGGGGAAGCTCATTTTCTGCTGGATAATTAGTGACGAGCCCTAAGCTTAGCTTCTCAACAGCCAATCAGAGCCCACTGAGCATGTGAGTGTCACAGACACTTTCCAAGATGGTGACCCCCTGTGACAAGTTTGAAGTCCTGGATCATTGCTGCTATTGACAAGCTGAAACTGCAGCCTCGTGCAATAAGTTCATAATAGAAAATATGACATTTTTAGTCACATTAATTTTTAGGGTTTAGTTCTCCTTTAAGCATCCGGACAAAGAGTTAAAGGGGAAACTAAAATACAAACTGTGTGAATACTAAAATAGTAATTTGTAACAAAAGTTAAGTGCCCATAAATCAACAGTACAAAAAAATCAGATAAATTCACTTACCAGCCTCCTTCTTTCTTCTTCCACTGTTATCAGCAGGCGGGCAAATTCCTTCAGCGACTGAGCTACAGGGAGCAAACACAGGGCTGTCAGTATTCTCTTTCAAAGAAAACGAACATTGTTTTGTATCGGCAGCTTTGTCACCTGCAGTTCCGCTTCTCACCGGCGTTGACAGGAGACAAAAACAGTTTAAAAAGGGAACGACAGAACAGGCTGTGATACGTGAAGCTTTACAGACAAAACAAAGGGAATCATTTGTGAACAAAGTATCTCCCCAAAAATAACTGCCTCCCTGCCCATTAAAGGAACAGTAACACCAAAAAATTAAAGGGTTTTAAAGTAATTCAATAATAATTTACTGTTGCTATGCATTGTTAACAATTATGTGTTTGCTTTAGAAAGACTACTATAGGTTATGTAAATAGGCTGTTGTGTAGCCATGCGGGCAGCCATTCAAGCTGGAAAAGGAGAAAAGGCACAGGCTACTTAGCAGATAACAGATAAGCTCTGTAATAGAATACATTGGGATTCTACAGATTGCATCTGTTAGGTAAATGGTGCTTTGAATGGCTGCCTTCGTGGCTTGTTTATATAAACTATAGTAGTGTTTCTGAAGCAAAAAACACCAGTTCTACCACAGCAGGGAAACTGTACAATATATGTACAATATGGGGCAGATTTATCAAGGGTCGAAGTGAATTCGAGGGAATTTTCGAAGTAAAAAAAACGAAATTCAAAGTAATTTTTTGGATACTTCGACCATCGATTAGAATACTACGACTTTGACTTCGGTTCAAAGTAAAATCGTTCAAATATTCGACCATTCGATAACCGAAGTCTCTTTAAAAAAACTTCGACTTCAATACTTCGCCAAATTAAACCTGCCGAAGTTCTATGTTAGCCTATGGGGACCTTCTAGAGCAGTTTTCTAAGTTTTTTGAAGTCGAAGAAAAAACGTTTGATCAATGAAATCCTTCAAATCGCTCGATTCGCAGGATCTCTTCGAGCGCAAATGGCCAAATTCGATGTAAAAAAACTTTGACTTCGATATTCAAAGTCAAAGTATTTCAATTCAATGGTCGAATTTCGAAGCTTTTTCTACTTCGAAATTCAACCCTTGATAAATCTGCCCCTATATGTTAATTACTTTAAAGCACTTTCATTTTTTTGGTGTTACAATAAGCTTAAAGGGGTTGTTCACTTTAAAATTATATGTAGAGAGTTATATTCTAATACAATATGCTATTGGTGTTTTTTATTTGTGTTTTTTTAAGTATTCGGATTATTGTTCAACTCTCCAATTTTAGCAGGTTGCTGGGGTCCATATTATCCTAGCAACCAGGCAGTGGAATGAGAGACTGGAATATGAATAGGAGTGGGCCTTGACTTGAAAAGAGAAGTAATAAAAAAACAATAACAATAGTTTTTTTTACCCCAATTTGAAAGCTGGAATGGGTTGGAAGAAGAAGAAGGAAAATATTTTTTCTTTAAAAAAAAAAAAAAAGTAAAGATCAATTAAAAAAGTGGTGTCAGAAAAAGGATATAATTTTTTTTTAAAAAACTTAAGACCAATTGAAAAGGTGCTAAGAATTGGCCATTCTAAAGCACTGCATATCTTGACAGCGCTATATAAATAAATGATGATGATTCTATAACATACTAAAAGGTGAACTACCCCTTTAACTATTATAGCTAAATATCAGGCACATATCTGCCTCCCCCCACCCAAGCAGGACCATATCTTTAAAGGAAATGATACCCCAAAATAAATACTTCAGCAACAGATAGTTTATATTAAATTAAGTGTCATATTAAAGAATCTTATCAAACTGGAATATATATTTAAGTAAATATTGCCCTTTTACATCTCTTGCCTTGAACCACCATTTTGTGATGGTCTGTGTGCTGCCTCAGAGATCACCTGACCAGAAATACTGCAGCTCTAACTGTAACAGGATGAGATCACCTGACCAGAAATACTGCAGCTCTAACTGTAACAGGATGAGATCACCTGACCAGAAATACTGCAGCTCTATCTGTAACAAGATGAGATCACCTGACCAGAAATACTGCAGCTCTATCTGTAACAGGAAGAAGTGTGGAAGTAAAAGACACAACTCTGTCTGTTAATTGGCTCATGTGACCTAACATGTATAGTTTGTTTCATATGTTTGTGTGCACCGTGAATCATATGATCCCAGGGGGCGGCCCTTATTTTTTAAAATGGCAGTTTTCTATTTATGATTACCCAATGGCACATACTACTAAAAAAGTATATTATTATGAAAATGGTTTATTTACATGAAGCAGGGATTTACACATGAGCTGTTTTATGTAATGTCTTTTTATAGAGACCTACAGTGTTTCAGGGGTATAGTTTTCCTTTAAATGTTTCTTGCAGATAAAATGCCCAGGAAACCTGCATGAAATTAAATCATTTCCACGTTCCAAGTAGATTTTTTTATGGAATTCCTTGGGATCCTGTTCTGCTGCCCTCCCGACCCAACTGCTAACTGGTTACCTAAACAAAATATAGGGGCAGCCCATAGATAAGCCAACAAGAGCATGAAGGGACATGGGGGAGAGAGCTGGCACTGGTATTGAATGGACTTGGCACAGAACCGTTCCACATAACATGAGTAGAACAATACAGGCCTATAAGGGGGGGGTTCCAGTTATATTTTACCGAGCTGAAGTTTGGAATATTTGATGGAGAACAAAGCAAGATGAAATCCGGGCCAATTTGATTAGGCTCCAGGACTAATTTGCCTGGCTAAATGTAAAACAAATGTAAAAATGTTAAAATGTTCTGCAAAAGAAAAACAAAGATGTGATTTATTCTCCAATATCAAAGTATTCTGTAACCTTTTAAAAAAAGTCTAAAAAAAAAAGCTGGCAAAATTACTTTCCCAACACATTTACTAAAGGGTGAATAGTGGGGTTTTTTGGTCCAAAATTTCTCAAAACCAAAATTTACAACAAGATCGCCTAGTTACCAAATGGCTTCGCTAGTGAAAAACCTTTCGTGTCGTTTCACTCGGGCGAAAAATCGTTAATCTGCTAACTGATTAAAAGTGTAGACTTTCCAATACGTTTCTCTTTTCGCCAAAGTCTACTGCGTCTGGTTCTACCTGGTGAATTGTTAAGATGACACGACATCCTCAGCATTACTATGTCAGGACAATAGAGGATCCCTTTTGTCTTTATTTTGCTTCCTTGGACATTTTTAATAATAAGGGGCAGATTCATTAAAGGTCAAGGTGAATTTTCAAATTCAAAAAATTTGAATTTCGAGCAAATTTTTTGTGTACTTCGACTAGGAAATAGTCCAAATTCGATCTGAATTTGAAAAAACATTAGAAAATTTGAATCAAAATGTACTGTCTCTTTAAAAATTCAACTTTTGTCATCTAAAACCTGCCAAATTGCTGTTTTAGCCTATGGGGGACCTCCTAGAACCCATTTGGAGTGAATTGGTGGACTTTGAAAAATCAAAGGTTTTTTTGGGAATCATACGATTCAAATTCAGCCGTATTCGATCGAAAACGGACCTATTCGACCAAAAAAAAAAACTTTGTCTTAATTTCGCTTGGTCTTTTTGAATTCGAATTTCAACGTTGTTTCAATTCGAATTCGGCCCTTGATAAATATGCCCCTAAGTGTCCACTTCAAGCAATTTCGTTAACGTCACTGATAAAAACATACATATGACCTTTACATACCTCCCAACTGTCCTGTTTTTAGCGGGACAGTTGACAGCTCAACCTGCAGTCCCCAATTGTTACTGAAATGTCCTGACTTTCAATAGCCAGAAAAAGATACAAAGTTTCTAAAAACTTAATCTGCTTTTGGCAGAGAGCCCTGACTATGTGGCAGGTGCACTTAGATACATTTGTAACAATTTAAGAAGAGCAAAGAAACAATTGTAACAATTCAAGATAAGCAGGTCTCTTGGGGAAACTGCGGCTTGCAGCTTAAAGGGCAATTCACCTTCATTAGCAAAACTTTAATAACATAAGAACCACAGAAATGTGTTCAAACTTTCATAACCTGCCAAATTTTGTAAAACAAAAATGGTAATTATGGGGTGTGGACATAAAAACAGGTGTTCAAACATTTTTCGCCACGCTCCGCACAGCAAATCTTTTTGTCCCTCTTTTTATTTCCAAAATGTTGGGAGGTAGGCCTTTATGTACTCGCAATATTTACGTTATAGAATTCGCAAGAATGTTTTGAAGTTAGGAACAAAGTAACGCTAGAGAAAATTTGAAGAATCTTTTGCTCTGGCGAATTTTCAGTAGCGAATATACGCCAGCTTTTATTTGCCGAGATGAGTTTTGATTGAATTTTGATGAAAATTCAATGAATTTTTTTTTTTTTTACCATACAATCTAAATTTTTAGTGGGAAAAAAAACATGTGATTCGGGATTTATTATACCCCAATGATGGAAAAAGTCAGAATTGGAAAATCCGGCATCTCAGACCTGCCGAGGTTGTATATAAGTCAATGGGAGAAGTCCCAAAGATAAACCCGATCTCTGCAGGGTTTCGTGCAATAATCCAAAGAATTTGTGTTTTTTTAGGTAAAAATAAAAAAAAAACCTTAGTTTTCAGGCGTCAAATCTGAATTCTAATGTTTCATGAAGTTTTTTCCTGCACAGGAACTTTTCAGGAAAATGAACTGATAAATAAGGGGAAATAACCCATGCGGATTTGGTCGGAGTAGATTTCAGAAAATGACATATTTTCGGATTTTGAGAAATAACCCCCCAAGTGTCTATGGGCAAAACACCATGTAAATAAAGGTCATTTACGACTGATAGTGAACTACTGAGGGTGCGGGAGGTGCGCCTGCACTCCCACTGGGCCTGCAGGGACGATACAATGGAAAGGTATTTTTGCACACAGGCCACGTCCCGTGCAAGTCGGAAGGGGGAACAGGGAAACAGTTGAACAACCTGCACCAGTCCCCCCAAGATTAGGTACATAACTAGCAGCCACAGACTTTTTCCCGCAGTCAGTAGGACATAAACCCCATTCATTAAAGGTATAAACACGCCTGAGATTGCACGTGGCCCCCTTTGGTATTCCCTGCCTCCTACTCCGTATTGAGAAAAGTTGCAAATATCAACCTGCCTGCCTCAATTGCTGCGTCGCAGTTATGCCGATTGAATAGGGTAAACATATCACTTAAATGGTGGAGGGATGCCAATTTGCAACAAAATTGCACCCAATTAATATGCAAGCAGGAGTGCAATTACCGTCATTTTAATGCAACAGCCTCAATTACACCAGGCGCAATCTCCTGGTGATTGCAACAGTGCTGGAATTCTGGGAGAAATACTGCATTATAGGAAAAAACCTGCTCTTAAATTGCTCTTTAGGGCTCTTACAGACGAGCGTTTGAAGCTGCATTCCGTTTTTATGCGTTCAGCCGCAGGGGAGCGCAGGAGTAGATGCAGTTTTTTTCAATGGGGCTGTACTCACACAGGCGCATGTAGGCGCCGAACGCAGGAAAAATGCAGCATGTTGCGGCTCAACCTGCGTTCGTCGCCTACATGCGCCTGTGTGAGTACAGCCCCATTGAAAAAAACTGAATGTGTCTACTCCTGCGCTCCCCTGCGGCTGAACGCATAAAAACGGAATGCAGCTTCAAACGCTCGTCTGTAAGAGCCCTAAAATTGACCACTATAGTGTATCTTGGGCATATGTTGCTTGGGAAACAATGCCTCTCTCTGGTGCAGGAAACACTGCACGGCATTGTAGGCCGCAGTATTAATGCAAGTAGAGAAAATGTTATTCTAAGCAACTTTCACATAAAGAAATGAACGGCCGCACACCCTTGATCAGATTAGCCTGGTGCACAATATTAGAGGACCCGGCAACCTCACAATCAGTAGACGAAGAAGATATCGGCACACAAGGCATTCGAGTTGCAGGGAGTACCCAGCTTGTTTATTGTGCGGAATGCAATGTTTCGGGGACACGCCCCTTGGTAAAGCATGCTTGACCAAGGGGTGTGTCCTGAAACATTGATTTCCACAAAATAAACAAGAAGGTACTCCCTGCACCTCGAATGCCTTGTGTGCCGATATCCATACCTCCCAACATTTTGAAAATAAAAAGAGGGACAAAAAAGTTGCTGAGCTATGCACCACGCCCATTTATGTTGCCACACCCCCTAATTACCATGTTCATTTGGCAGGTTATGAAAGTTTGAGCATATTTCTGTGTTTTTTTCCCGTTATTAGTTTTGCTAAATGAAGGTGAATTGCCCTTTAAACGACCAGTAACGTCAATTTTTTTTATTAAAAAATTCGTTAGTGTAGAACGAAAAAAAAAACCACAAAGACATATTAAACGTTTAAATCGCTAAATCTTTATTAAGAAATAACTTACCGAAACTCTGCTTGTGCTCCTCATCAGAGAAGGCCATCTGGTGATCCATTGTGCGGTACTTGATTTCTCCTCCCTGCTTTCCTTATAGGAGATACCCAGGGAGGAGAAATCAAGCGCCGCATGATGGATCGTCACCATTTCGCCTTTTCTGAAGAGGAGCGGAAGTGGAGTTTCGGTAAGTTATTTCTTAATAAAGACTTAGCGATTTAAAAGTTTAAAATGTCTTTGTGTTTTTTTTTTTTTTCGTTCTACACTAACAAATATTTTAATTAAAAAAATTGATGTTACTGGTCTTTTAAGCTGTGAGTCTATCATTTCCCAAGGGACCTGTTATCTTATATTGTTACAATTACTTATTTCCTTATCTCGAAATTGTTACAAAAGTATCTTATCTTCTGTTGTGGCTGTTCTTGGCTCTCTGTCAAAAGCAAATTAAGTTAGAAACTTTGTTTCTTTTTCTTGCTGTTCAGAGAAGAGAAAAATGTGACTTTCCAGTACAAATGAGGGACTGCGGGTTGAGCTGTCAAAAGAGGGACTGTCACTCTAAAAGCGGGACAGTTGGGAGGTATGCGATATCTTCTTCGAATTCTAAGCAACTTTCCCATATGAACATTTCCAAGTATTAAAGTGGTTTTAAAGTTGTTTGTAAATTGCAACGGAAAACAGTGTTTGTAAGTCCATTTCTGCACTGCTGCTTCCGACTTTTGAAAACGGTGTAGCAGAAGCCAGTTGTCCTGTAGCCAAGGCTTCAAATAACTGTCAGGGAAAATGTTTAACAAACCGGGAAACAACGTTAGTCTTCCACAAACCTGTTGAAAAGTTGGATGACGTCACCTAAAATCTCTCAAGATCTCGGAGCTTTGGGAAGCACTTCTCTCCCATGTTATAGCACCAAGAGTATAATTGGGGGGTGGTGCTATTTGGGGACACACATTAGCCCTTGTCTAACCACATCACAGCCAGTATTTTATGCTGACACTGAGCAAGTGAGACGGGGAGTCTGAGGTTCAGGAAGAGAAACACATGAAACATTTCTTGCGGTTGAACATAGAATGTTGGTATAGGAAGCGGGAGGCCCGATACTCGCAGCTAATTAAATGCGACATTTATCATGGTTACCCAGGAATGTGGGTCTGAAGTGTAGCGTCAACGCTAAATGGAGGCTGGTCTCCATTCCAAGGGGTGGTTCGCCTTTAAGTATGTTATAGAAGGGCCATTCTAAGCAACTCTTCAATTTTCATTATATATATATATATATATATATATATATATATATATATATATATATATATTTTTTTTTTTTTATTATTATTATTATTTTTCTTCTGACTTTTTCCAGCTTTCAAATGGGGGGTCACTGACCCCCATCTATAAAAACAATGCTCTGAAAACCAATTGCAAATTGTCTCTACATCATGCTAAAAGTTAACTCAACGATGAACAATCCCTTATATGCAAGGTTAGGCTACCTGTCACCCTCCAGGTGTGTGGATACAACTCCCAACAACCTCCACTATTCCACCTTGTTGTAGTTAGAAGGTTGTTGAACTGTTGCACAATGGCCCTCAGTGATAGGCTCCCCGAATACATTTAATTTTGTGTCAGTATAAGATGCAATATGGCAGTTCCCACTGGGATCACTTAAAAATAGGGATGGGCAAATTTGACACGTTTCATTTCGCCAAAAATTTGCCGCCGGCGAAATGTCGCCGACGCCCATTAAAGTATATGGGCATCAGAAAATTTTAGTCGTGTGGCAAATTTTTTTTTGCCGTGCCTCTTAAGTTTTGTTGTCACACAACACCATATAAGTCTATGGGTGTCATTTCAACTAGAGGAAAAAATTTGCCCATCCCTACTTAAAAAAAGAAACAAAGTGACGAAATGTATGAAGAATGCCTGGCCCATATGGTTTAATACTAAACTATACATTCAAAAGGATTAATCGCCATTCTGTAAAGCAGCCAACTGCTGGCTGGGAGCAGAACCAGAGTGTATACCTGTTATGTAACAGAGTTTTATATACAGCCATTAGTTTCTCTTTAAATACAGTCAATGTTGTGTGAATTCCCTCTAGTTGTGTAAGATTTATGGCTAAACCGGCTCCAGCACTGGGAATCTGACCACACACACATACAAATTACTGAGTGTTACACAGGGCCCATGGGCTCTTGTTAGAGTAACAAATTGCTGCTATTTTAATACTCATATTCCGAGCAGAACCCTGTAGTACATGTTGCTGTAGGTACAGGGAAGATGGTGAGCCTTCAGCAACTCTAGGCGCTGGATTGGTTTTTGGGACAATGGAAAGGCTGTTGGGGGTCCCTTCTACAAGGGTCAGACTGAGGTGCCCGGGGCCCACTGGGACTGCTGTCCAGGGCCCCCTCTGGCCCCCCTACTGTGAAGCGGAGGCTCCGCTCGGCATGCTTGCCCAGGCTGCACATCGCGCATGCTCAAACAACATTGCTCTGTGCAAATGGCGCTGTAATGTGCCGAAAAAGTTTTTTTTTTTCGGGAAAAACTGAATGTAAGGAGAGGGGGTCTGGCCCACTAGGGTCGGGGCAAACCGGGTTTTTTTCCAGTGGCCCGCCGGACCAGTCCGACACTGCCTTCTACTCAGGGCCTCCATTAGAAATCACGGAGCCCCATGCAACAAAATGTGGCTACACAGTGTGCAATGTGCAAAAAAGGCTGAAATCATCCATTTTTTTTTGCACTTTGCACACCGTGTTCTGCTCTAGCACAATGGCTGCAGGTTCCTGCACACTATTTAGGAATACAAACACCTGTGACTTGAAAAAGCTGCTGCACTATGGGCTGTATGGGGAGATCAAGTAGCTGGACTGCAACTCCCAGCAGACTTTGTTACTGTAGAATGTAGATCAATGGTCCCCAAGCAGAGGCTTGTGAGTAACATGTTGCTCTCCAACCCCTTGGATGTTGCTCCCCATGGCCACAAAGCAGGTGCTTATTTTTAAATTCCAGGCTTGGAGGCAAGTTTTGGTGCATAAAAACCAGGTGTACTGCCAAAATGAGCCTCTTGTATGCTGCCAGTCCACATAGGGGCTACCAAATGGCCAATTACAGCCCCTATTTAGCCCCCGCAGGCAGGCCTGGATTTGTGTTGAGGCCACAAAGACCTGGACCTAGGGCGGCAAACTTTTAGGGGTGGCATGCGATCCGATTGCTGAGGAGCACCAGTGCTCCGGCGTGCCCCAGCACCAGTTTGGCGGTGTGCCCCAGGACCGTGTGATCGCGCCGCCGACAGGCACTAGGACCGCGTGGCCTAGGGGAGCCCGCAATACAAATCCGGCCCAGCCCGCAGGAACAATTTTCATGCTTGCGTTGCTTCCCAACTCCTTTTACATCTGAATGTTGCTCACTGGTAAAAAAGGTTGGGGACCCCTGCTTGAAGAGGCCAGAAAGTTGCGGAGAGGGGATAAAACCCCTTAAAACTAAGACAGATTGATGGAAATAATGGGAATGTAATGGAACAGAAATAAGGACAGCCCTGGCTTTGTAAATGGAATATAATAGCCCCTTTGTTATTAACGGCTGCCTTCTTCTCATGGGGTCTGGTCCCGCAGCCTCATTTGAACCGGTCTGTCACTTCTAGTACAAGTTGGGCTTTCTGAGCCGGCACATCATTTCCAGAGCTGAGAGATAATGTCACGCTTATTAGCTCTGCCTGTCTCCAGTCTTTGTCTGCAATGAAATAAATGGCAATGTGGGTCCCTTCAGCTGAATTCTCTGCTGGGGGCTGGGAGTTGTAGTTTTAAAAAAAACCTCAGGTTGCACAACCCTGCTCAGCCTAATACATAAATGGCACTATTATATTTCCCCGTTTTACATATTACTACTTTTGTGCTGGGGAGTAAGGGAAGAGACACAGATTTGGGGAGATTAGTCGCCCGGCAACAAATCTCCTCTTCTTCGGGGTGACAAATCTCCCCAAACTGCCTTCCCGCCGGCTAGAAGAATAATCGGCGACAGGTAGGCACTCGGAGAACTCCGTTTTCCGAAGTCGCCCGAAGTGGCGCTCTGATTGCCATCCTGACGGCGATTTTCATTCTAGCCAGCGGGAAGGCAGTTAGGGGAGATTAGTCGCCCCCAAGAAGAGATTTGATAACAAAATAACGTATATCTTCTATCCCGTACTGAATTTCTATACATCCATGACTTTGTTAGCTAATCATGTTTAGGCCTCCAAGTGATACAGGTATGAGGCCTATTATCTAGAATGCTTAGGACCTGGGGTTTTCCGGATAATGGGTCTTTCTGTAATTTGGATCTCAATACCATAAGTCTACTAGAGCATCCTGTAAACATTAAATAAACCCAATAGGCTGATTTTGCTTCTACTAAGGATTAATTATATCTTAGTTGGGAGCAAGTACAAGCTACTGTTTTATTATTACACAGAAAAAGGAAATCATTTTTTTATGAGGGATCCATTATCTGGAAACCCGTTATCCAGAAAGTGCCAAATTGCGGAAAAGCCATCTCCTATAGAGTTTTTATATAAGGGATCCATTATCTGGAAACCTGTTATCCAAAGAGCTCCAAATTACGGAAAGCCCATCTCCTATAGACCCCATTATAATCCAAATTTTCATAAATCATTTTATTTGTAATAATAAAACAGCACCTTGCACTTGATCCAAACTAATCTTTATTGGAAGCAAAACCAGCCTATTGGGTTAATTTAATGTTTCCATGGTTTCCTAGTAAAATTAAGGTATGGAGATCCAAATTACAGAAAGATCTGTTATCTGGAAAACCCCAGCATTCAGGTCCAATACCTGTATTTGAATTATTTGATTAAAAGGGAGTCTATAGGGAGATGGCTTTTCCATAATTTGTACGTTTCTGAAAAAAAAAAAAGGGTTTCCGGATAACAGATTTCATATCTCTATAAACAAATACCGTTTGTGACCACTGTGAATGAATTCTCTGTCGTAAAGATGAACTAGAATGACCGGTGATAATCAGTCTACTTGTCCTTTAAAAACAGGCAAAGACCACTTATTAATTTGACATTTTCGCCTCTATCTTGAGGAAGTGGATAGACGATGCAAACTCATTAATTCATCAGGCTCCAGAGAAATGTCTGACTATCTGTTATATTATTTATCAAGTCATTGTCTGTATCAGCCACTTGATAAGACTCACCTAACGCAGATATTACACTGACTTTGCTCATATTCTGCCCAATGTAACAAGGGGAGCACATGCAAATTGCAGAATGGATCTCATTATTCAGCGGCATTTTAATTTTTTGCACATACAGTCACACTGCTAAGGTATAACAGGGCTAACGGGAGGTTTTTGAAGGGATGATTCCTAATGTGATTTACTGCGTGGAATGTTCCTTTGGTGAAGCAGTTAATGGATTCAGCCTTTTATTCATTTGGGCTTATAGGAACAGTAACACCAAAAATAAAAGTGTTTCCAAAGAATGACACTATAATGTAGTGTTACCCTGCACTGGTACAGGTATGGGACCTGTTACCCAGAATGCTCGGGACCTGTGGTTTTCCAGATAACAGATCTTTCTGTAATTTGGATCTTCATAATTTGGGGCAAATTTACTAAAGGGCGAAGAGACTAACGTTAACGAAAATCCGCCAGCGTGACGTCATTTCGGTACTTCGCCGATTTACTAACGGGCGCTGCTGTAACTTCGCTATCGAAGGAGATAGACTCTAGCTCTACTTCGCACTCTTACGCCGGGCGAAGTTTCGCTCTGGCGAATGGACGTTACTTCGCATATTCACTAAGATGCGGATTTTCTTGAACGTTACCTGTTCCGCCAGACTTGCCTCCGCTAGCTCAGACCAGGCAAAGTGCAATGGAATGTATAGGGCTTCTTCAATTTTTTCAAGTCCCAAAAAACGCTGGCGTATTTTAGTTTTTTCAGGGTGATACACTGCAAAAGTCCGTAAAATTGGGTACCTGGGCTCCCCCCTACATTTCCTACAATATGGCACATAAACTATACACTGGGCTCATGTGGAGGGCAATATAACAACTCTATCTTATTTATTAACGTTCCCTGGACTTGTGTAATGTAATGTATTTGCTGCAACATACCGTATATACTCGAGTATAAGCCGTCCCGAGTATAAGCCGAGGTACCTGATTTTACCTCCAAAAACTGGGAAAGCTTATTGACTTGAGTATAAGCCGAGGTTAAGAAATGCAGCAGCTTCTGGTAAGTTTCAATCTCGTTTTTGGATGACTATTCTTAGGCGCCGGCTACTATTCTAACCGCCGGCGAATATTCTTAGGCACCAGCTACTACAACTATGCAATGATTTGAAAAGAGATTGAAATATGAATAGGAGAGGCCTGGTTAGAAATGCAGGCAATAAAAGGCAGTAATAATACATTTGTAGCCTTACAGAGAGTTTTTTAGATCGCGTCAGTGACCCCAATTTGAAAGCTGGAAAGAGTCAGAAGAAAAAGACAAATAATTAAAAAAACTATTAAAAATAAATAATTGAGACCAATTGAAAATTTGCTTAGAATTTTATAATATTAAAAGTTAAATCCCCTTCGCTGCTAAACAGACCCCGTAACCCACCGCATTGCTATAAATCAGCTGCAGATGACTGAGTCTTTTTTAACCTGTGAAAAATGCAATCATTTAGCAAATGGCCAAAAATATTTACTGTGCCTCGTACCCTCAAAATCTGATGAGCTCAGAAAAGCCCTAAAGAGGCAAAACGCTTCTGAGTCAGTCCTTGAACTTCCACATCTTGCGTCCTTTATTATTATTATTATTTCCCATGGCCTCGGACTTGATTGGTATGGTTTGGATCTTATTAAAACCAAGTTGCAGCCAATTACAGTTGACTCTGAACATTGGTCTTTATGTCATCACTGGAAGGGGCAAATAATAATAAAAAAAGGGAAGCATTTCATTTCTAGGGTCAAGTAAGTGAATTGGACACACAAGGGGGGGGGGGCAATAGTAAGGGAAATAATGCTAAATATCAGTTGAGGTGTGTAGGTATGTTAGCCTTAGTTTTACCTCTTATTTCAATGTAAAAATATATAAATGTGACTATAAGGTACAAATAGCATTTATTATTTAATGTGTTTAAAGGGTCTCTTAACTCTACAAATGCCACTGTTATTGCATTGTCTCCTGTTTATTAACAGCTGCCCCTGCTGCAAGTGCCGAGTGCTAATGGTGCAAATTGCACCTTATAGTGATCACTGGGGTTGTATTTACAGGAGGGGCAACTTAAGCTGATCTCAGAGGCTGCAGCCCTGTCCCTACTCCCCTGCCATATACACAGTACTGCCACCCTATTGAATACAGTGCTACCAAATGCAGGCATCACTGTATTCATGGGGCGGATCAGGGCCGGAACTATGGGTTGGCAGAAGAGTTACATGCCTAGGGCGCAGCAGTGGGGAGGCACCAGCCACGTACCCCTAGTCAGGTCCATCCTCCCACCACTGCATGATCCTTAAAGGGATACTGTCATGGGAAAACATTTTTTTTTCAAAATGAATCAGTTAATAGTTCTGCTCCAGCAGATTTCTGCACTGAAATCCATTTCTCAAAAGAGCAAACAGACTTTGTTATATTCAATTTTGAAATCTGACATGGGGCTAGACATTTTGTCAATTTCTCAGCTGCCCCAAGTCATCTGATTAGTGCTCTGATAAACTTCAATCACTCTTTACTGCTGTACTGCAAGTTAGAGTGATATCACCCCCTCCCTTTTTCCCCCCAGCAGCCAAACAAAAGAACAATGGGAAGGTAACCAGATAACAGCTCCCTAACACAAGATAACAGCTGCCTGGTAGATCTAAGAACAGCACTCAATAGTAAAAACCCATGTCCCACTGAGACACATTCAGTTACAATGAGAAGGAAAAACAGCAGCCTGCCAGAAAGCATTTCTCTCCTAAAGTGCAGGCACAAGTCACATGACATGGGACAGCTGGGAAATTGACAATATGTCTAGCCCCATGTCAGATTTCAAAATTGAATATAAAAAAAATCTTTTTGCTCTTTTGAGAAATGGATTTCAGTGCAGAAGTCTGCTGGAGTAACACTATTAACTGGTGTGTTTTGGAAAAAAAAACATGTTTTCAGATGACAGGATCCCTTTAAAGGAATTGTTCAATGTAAAAATAAAAACTGGGTAAATACATAGTAATATAGTAAGTTAGGTTGAAAAAAGACATGTCCATCAAGTTCAAATAAATAGTAGATAAAAAATGTTTCTAATATAGTTAGTTACACATCCAGTCACTCCAGCCTTTATACATTACATTATTGGCTAACTAACTATATTAGAAAATTTTTTATTTTGCACAGCCTATTTATTTACCCAGTTTTTATTTTCACACTGAACTGTTCCTTTAATTCAGCGCACACATATCGACCACTAGTGAGCATGTTCATGCACAGTCCCATTTGGGGGAGTGGTTGGGTGAAGAGGCCGGCCAGGTCACCTGGCAGATTGGGGTCTCATTTTTCACAGATTCCATAAAATCAGAAGCTCATTACTTACCAATATTGATTTCATCATCCGTTTCTGCATCCCCAATACATTCAAACTGGAAGTCTTGCAGCGAATGGGAGAACTTCTGCACCGCCATAGACAAATCTAGGAGAGATACAAATAAGGGTCCTGATTAGTGTATGTCAGTCATTGGGGCAAATTCACTAAAAGGCAAAATGACTAACGCGGGTGAAAATTCGCCAGCGTGACATCATTTCGGTACTTTGGTGATTTACTGACGGTCGCTGGCGTAACTTCGCTAGCGACGAAGACAGACTCTAGCGGTACTTCACTCCCTAACGCCTGGCGAAATTTCGCTATGTCGAAGGGGCGTAACTATGCAAATTCTCTAAGATGCAGATTTTTCTGAACGTTACCTCTTGCGCCAGACTTGCCTTTGCCTCCTCAGACCAGGCGAAGTGCAAAAGAGTAGATAGAACTTCCTCAAAATTTAGTTGAAAATTCCCAAAGTCACAAAAAATGCTGACGTCTTTTCATTTTTCAGGGTGATAGGCTAAAAAAATAGCGTAATTTTTTTTGGGGTAACCGGCTTCCCCCCACATTTCCTAACATATGGCACATAAACTATACACTGGGCTCATGTGTAGGGCAATATAACAACTCTATTTTCTTTTATTAAGGTTTCCTGCAACATATACGTCAAAATTAGCCAAATTAGCCAATGCTAGTGCAACTTCGCTTTGCTTGGCGCAGTAACGCAAGCGCAACTTCGCTAGCATTTCGCGCCCTGGACTCATCTTGGGATTTTAGTGAATTAGAGTTGTCCTGGCAAATCTACGTTTGGCGAAGTATTGCGATGTGAGCGAAGCCGTCACTGGCGAATTTTCGGAGATTAGTGAATTTGCCCCATAGAGACATCTCAAGCTTTCTGCCACTGCTTTATGTAGGGCGGTCATAATAGGGGTCACTGCATTGATCTTAGAACACGGTGGGGGTCTGGAAAGCAACAGCTGTAGGTATAGCAGCCAATGGTGATAACAGATACAACAAGTAAAGACAACAAGGTGGCATTTCTGGCTTGTAGCTTAGAGGTCCTCAGTTCAATTCCAGGCAGGGCACTATCTGAAAAGAATGTTTACAAGGGTGTCCTCTGGGTAATCCAGTTTCCTCCCACCATATAAAATTTATAAGCCTTACCAAGCAACAAAAGATTTCTAAATGTATTTTAGTGCTTGTTCAGAGGCTCGTCTTCTTTTTTTAAGCCTCGACTGTGGACTTTGGACTGTGAGTTTCATCAAATGCAGTTACGGCTGAGAGGCACATGGAGTTTAGCAGCAACAGGAGGGATTTCTCATGGTGGGTTCCCTATGGTTTCCTAGCTTGAAACTCGTAATTAACAGGAATTCATATAACATTTATTTAAAGGAAATATCGGTGAAAGTGTATTGTTTCTCGGCGAGACAGCAAACTTCATACACCCACGTGCCGAGTAAGAACAAGCTTATTTTCCACTGGTCTTCCTCAAGAGCTCACAGAATGAATCCCTGCGTTGCCTTATATTAGCTGCTAGCGAGTTCTCCATCGTTTACCATCAACCGAGAGGTAACAAACGGTGAAATGTTTTGTTCATTTATTTGGCAATATTTTATTCTGCTGTGTGTAGAGCAGAAAATGAACTATTGCCCATGTACAACTCACTTATTGGTTTTCTTTTTTTTTCATTATTTGTGGTTTTTAAATTATCTAGCTTTTTATTCAGCAGCTCTGCAGTTTGCAATTTCAGAAATCCCCCCCCCCCCCAACCACTGGAAAGCTGGTAAGAGTCAGAGGAAAAAGACATCATTAAAAAACGATAGAAAATAAATAAGGACGACCAATTGAAAAGTTGCTTGGAATCGGTCTTTCTGTAACGTATGTAGGGACCCATAGCTTTACTAAGTCCTAATGGCTTTAAATACCTACACTTCTTTATCACCCTAGTTGCTGGGTTGATGCCCATGTAGCTAGTTACTTCATTTACATGTTTCAATTATTGGGAGGTATGCTTCCCTGGCTTTATCCACATGGGGCATAATTACCACCCGATAATACCTTGCCTCTGTGGATTGTGAGTATAACCCGGTAACCCTTTGACAAATAAACTTTGTTCTGTTTTGCTGGCATCCTTTGTTTCATTTTTATGCACAGTAGTCTATGTGAGTTGTAGTTAAACTGTGCTGTTCCTTCCTACCATCCACATAACGAATGCCCCCTGCCTTGCGTGTTAGAGTCAAGTGTAACCCTTACTCTACTGATTAGCTGGATATTAACCTAGTATCGCTCATAATAGCCCAAAATAGTGTTACACATACTACAAGTTAAATTAAAAGGCAAACAACCCCTTTAAAAATGATATATTTTGGCATTTTCTGTAAATTTATCCATTCATAATCCTTCTTATTCATATTGCTTTTAGAGGATCCAAATGTAAAAAGACTATGGGGGTTATTTATCAAGGTCCATATTTATCTCAGTATTTCTAAGTTAGAAATCCGAGCAACTCCAAATTCCTGAATGGACTTTATTTATGAAGAAAAAAGCCTGGAAAAATAGGGTCAGGCAAACTTTGGAGCTTTCCCCGGAGATTTTTTCAGAGTTTTTTGAGCAGAAACCCCGAAATCATCGGATATCGGTACGGACATCAGCGCAGACGCTGGGACCTTCCCCATTGACTTATACAGGACCTCGAAAGCTTTTAGATGCTGGGGTTTCGGATTCTGAGTTTTTAGACCATGGCATAAATCTCGAAAAGTTCGTTTTTTTTCTCAGAAAACTACGAATTATTCGAGGTTCGGATCATGATAAATAACCCCCTATATGTTGCCATGAAGAGGTAAATATATATTTCTTCATTACTTATTGACTGCTATTAAATAAGGTCACATTTTGCCCATTTATCACCCTCCCACGGGCCTGCCTGCTTATACAGAGACAAATTGGATCAGGATGGGGACTGGTTAGTTCAGCAGGCTGTGGGAGAGTAATTTTATCTATGGAAAACATTGGGAATAATCAGGGGCATAATAGGTGTGGCTGTTGTATCGGGGCATACATGGATGGGAGGGTTGACTGGCGGATCAGGGGTGTAACCAGTGGGCGAATTTTTTTCTTGTTTCACCGCAAAAATTACGCCCATAGACTTGCATGGCGTCATGCTTCAAAAAGACGCGCGTCCAAAAAATGACGCCGTGCAACAAATTTTTTTGGATGCCCATAGACTTTAATGGGCGTCGGCGACATTTCGCCGGCGGCAAATTTTTGGCGAAACTAAACGGGTCAAATTCGCCCATCCTTAGTAACCAGGAGAACCAGTGGTGAATGAATGGGGTTGACTAAATCTAGTTTTATGTACAATGCTGGTATATTAAAGGACAAGGAAAGTCTAAAGTAGAATAAGGCTAGAAATACTGTATTTCGTATACTAAACATAAGCATGAACTGACTGCACCACAAGCCTAATCAAACAAATGATTTATGCTTTCAAAGTTGGCCACAGGGGGCTGACATCTTGCAACTTTGTTAAATATCTTTGCCTGACCCTGACCCTGCACAAGCTCAGTGTGGTGTGGGCTGCTTAGGGATCGTCATAAATAAAGCTGCTTGAGTTCTGCATGGCTGGGAAGTGAGGGGGGACTCCCCCTGCTGTTCATAAGTATGATTGTTTCCCTGCTCAGCAGTTAGGGACCATCTGACAATTCCTATCCACAGCAGTAAATGAAGGGAGAATTTCACTGCATACAGTCAGGTTTCTTATAAAAACAGTACACATTTTTTAAAGTATGTTGAAGACAGGTTTCTTTTTCATTAAAGAAAGTAAAAATGGGATTTTATTTTTTTGCCTTTCCTTGTCCTTTAAAGTAGGCCAGTAAAATAGCAGCTAGGAGGCAAACTTACCCCCAACTCTTCCATATTTTTCATCTTGTCATTGGATTTAAGGACTATTCTGCAAAAAGGAACAGCAAGGAATGGCAAATCTTGTGTGCAGAGGCGCTTCCCCAATGAGGCGAGTTGAAGTTCTCGCCTCAGGCGGCAGCGCCAGGGGTGGCAAAAATGCCACCCCTGGTACTTTAAGAGGCGAATTTCTGGTTTTCAAACCTGACATTCGGCTCTTCTACTGCAGAGAGTCCAGTTAGGTTCTCTGCGCTAGCATACTGGCCCTCTCTGCTGCCTTTGTGGACCCCCCCTGGACCCCCTCAAGAGCAAAAAGGTAAGCTCACGGGGGAGGGGGCGCAGCTGCAGCTTGTGTGTATAAATGATAACTTCATCCCATACAAAATCAGAGAAGGACTTCAAAGGTTAAATGTAGGTCTTTGGGAAAAAAAGAGTCTCCCTCTCCCGTTTCTTTGCGTCTTCAGCACATCATATATAAAATATAGCTTGTCATAAAGGAAAAAGATTTACGCAAGTGCGCTATTAACTTTCCAATCTCCATGTACTTCTCCATAAAAAATGAAACACTTTCCCCGAGCCGTCCCCGTGCCAAGGCGACATCTGGTTCTGGTGAGAAATGATTGATTTTAATAACTTATCTAAAAGACATTTCTAAATGTATCCTGAGGTTGGAGCCCAGGAGCCAAGAGAAACCTGCGGTGAAACTCAACCTATGAAATTACTAATAATACAATCAGTCCAATAAAGCCGCGCTGAAATGGACACTTTAGCTTTTCTTCCTCACTTTCCATTTCCGTATGTGCAAACAGAAATAAATACAGGCCTAAGAAATATATATACATACAGATACGGGATTCGTTATCCAGAAAGCTCAGAATTATGGAAAAGCTGTCTCCCAAAGACTCCATTCTATCCAAATACTCCAAATTTTAATAAAAAGCATTTCCTTTTTTTCTGTAATAATAAAACAGCAGCGTGTACTTGATCCCAACTGAAATATAATTAATCCTTAGTGGAAGCAAAACGATTGGCTTTATATAATGTTTACAAGATTTTCTAGTAGATGAAAGTATGAACAAACTACGGAAAGATCAGTTATCCGGAAAACCCCAGGTCCCAAGCATTCTGAATAACATATATATATGTTTGAGAAAGGCCTTGGAGGAGAGAGACTTTCTCATTAATTGCTACCACTAAGAACTCCATCCTCCATCATCAAAGCCACAATCATTCGCTATGGAACTCTTAAATCTGTTTGTTCTTCACTCACAGTGCCACCCAAATTCTAATTAACTCCCATTCCATGCCATGTCTTCAATACCGCAACTCTGTTAATTGGCTGTCCTCTTCCCAGACTGCCATTACTTCAGCCTATAATTAATGTTTTTGTCAGTCTCCTGCACCATACCAGCTGCTCATCTTCATCCCCCACTGCTGCCAATTCATACACAAATTTAGGGGGTTATTTATCAAAGTCCGAATTTATCTCAGTATTTCTAATATCCAACTCTGAATTCCAGAATGGACCTTAGTTATGAAGAAAAAAGCCCCCAAAAAAATAGGGTCTGGCAAAACTCTGAAAACTTCGGAGCTTTCCCCGAAAAATCTGAATTGTTCAGAGTTTTCCGTTTTTTTTCAGGGTTTTTTGCTCCTAATCCCCGAAATCATTGGATATCGATGCGGATATCAGCGCAGACACTGGGACCTTCCACCGTTGACTTATGCAGGACCGAGAGCTTTTAGATGCCAAGGTTTTTGGATTCAGAGTTTTTAGACCATCGGATTTGATAAATCTTGAATAATTTGTAGTCTTTTTTTTGCTCCGAAAACTACAAATTATTCGAGGTTTGGATATTCGGACCTTGATAAATAACAAAAATTCCATTAACTCAGTACCTTATTTTATTTATCAAACTATTTCATGTGACCCACCTATATTTAGTGCCAGAGTTGTTTCTGAAACACATTTGCAGTTTTCATAAAATTGCATTATGAAATTTTGCTGGAGGTTATTTAAATTTGCTTAACATTCTGAAATGAATCCTGGAAACGGTCTTAAACCATGAGTCTAGACGAATTTCGCCCTATCCCCATTTACCATTTTACCGTTCTTGCTTGCTGCCTGTGTGTGCGTTTGGTACATATTCTCCTTAGCATATGTGTACCAATTTACTTTGTATTAATAAAACATACTCAAGGCATAATGTCTATGCTTTCATGGAAAATGTCATGTTATTGTGAACCACCACGGTCGGAGTATATAAAGACTCTGGGATTTGGAATTCACAACAGCGGGTGGCCTACTAGATTGATATAACTGCTTTAAAAGGGGAACATTGTAAAGACATGAGTCCTTCCCATGTGCATTCTGCTTATTGAATTTCAGTGTGTGGGACGAGTACTGAACGTCTTATACCTGAAAAAGGTAATTTGATACATCTCCCAAAAGAATGCAGTCCATGGTTATGCCGTATCACTGGGAAGGTGGCTGGAGGGTTTGCTACGAGCGAACAAAAAACTCATGTTTCTTGAGGGGCCTCATTCGCTATTTGATGTAATATTAAGACAGAACCTTGTACATACCTCCCAACTTTTTGGAAATGGAAAGAGGGAGCAGAGTGTGGCGAAAACTTTTTAACTATGCCAATTTTTTACTGGCCACACCCCCTAATTAGCATGTCCATTTTACAAAATTTGGCAGGTTATGAAAATTTGAACACATTTCTGTGCTTTGTATGCCTTATTACAGTTTTGCTAATGAAGGTGAATTGCCCTTAAAGCTGCAAATCAGTTTACTCAAGAGACCTGCTTATCTTAAAATGTTACAAAAGTATCTAAGTCCACCTGCCACGTATTCTGGGCTCTCTCTGCCAAAAGCCAACTGAGTTTTCGAAACGTTGTATCTTTTTCTGGCTGTTCAGTGCAGGTGATGAAAGAGAAAGTTGGTAATAATCCTGGACTGCGGGTTGAGCTGTCAAAATCGGGACTGTCCCGCAAAAAATGGGACAGTTGGGAGGTATGCTTGTATATGATCCCAACTAAGGTAACAATTAATCCTTATTGGAAGCAAAGCAATCCTATTAGGTTTTTTTAATGTCTATATGATTTTTAGTAGACGTAAGGTATGGATATCTGACTTATGGAAAGACCCCTTATCTGGAAAACCCAGAGTATTCTGGATAACAGGTCCCATACCTGTTGGGTATTGGGTAAACTCACCAATATATGCAGGGGTCTGGGTGCACATGCCCCAGACCAATGTCTTAGGGGAGGTTACCAAGATATTTCATTCCAAAATTGGCAGGATGGAACAGAACCAGACCATCACAACAGATATGTAAAATAGGTTTAATTAAAGAGAAAGCATCTCATAAACATGCCTATCTGAAAAAGCATTAGTTCTGTAGATTGTATTATTAAAGGTGAAGTAAAGCTACAGAGGCAGTTTATCGCCAACAGATTAATGACAATAGTGCACACTAGAACACTATATTTATTCTGTAAAATTCTTCACCATACCAGAGTTAACAGCTCTAGATGCTCTCTCTGTTTGTGTAGGATAGCAGTTGCCATATTAGCTTGGTGTGACATCACTTTCTACCTGAGCCTCCCTGCTCACTCATAGCTCTGGGCTACCATTACAGCAGGGATGGGAGGAGACAGGGGGGAAAGGGGAGGGGGAGAGGAGCAAACTGAGCATGCTCAAGCCCTAGCCCTGGAGGTTTATGCTGAAACCAGGAAGTCTGACACAGAAGCCCATGTGTACACAATACAAGGGCAGAAAGTGTTTCTTTTAGGTCTCACAGCATCACTTTGAGGGTTTACTGATGTATTTATATAGACCTTTCTGATAAAGCTTAATTATTTTAAGAGCAGAGACACATGCTGCTATTTTGGGGGATTAGTCGCCCAGCGAGAAATAGCTTCTTCTTCGGGCAACGAATCTCCCCGAACTGCCTTCCTGTCGGCTAGAATGTAAATCGTCGGCGGGGTGGCACTCAGAACAATTAAGCTTTCCGAAGTCGCCCGAAGTTTCGTCGTGAGACAACTTCGGGCAACTTCTAAATACGTAGCTTTCAAGGTGCCATCCCACCAGCGATTTACATTCTGGCCAGCGGAAAGGCAGTTCAGGGGGATTAGTTGCCCGAAGTAGAAGCAATTTGTCGATGGGCTACTAATCTCCCGAAATAGCAGCGTGTGTCTCTGCCCTAAGCCTTTCCTTCTCCATTAATATTTGGTCTTTTATGGGAGCAACATGTGCACCCTGATTAATGGTCATAATGTCAAACTTGGAGGTTAAAATCAGAAGTGGGAAAACCTAACATGAGACATCATCCAGCCTGAATCCATGGAGAGTTACCAATAGGAGGAAAAGAACATGCGCTCAAACTGGTTATTCAATCTGTTGTTTTGATCAGCATCCAAGAAAAGCATATATATATATATATATATATATATATATATATATATATATATATATATATATATATATATATATATATATATATATATGTATATATATATAGACAGGCCTGGACTGGGAGTCAAAATAGGCCCTGCCATTCCAAGTACGCAGAGGCCCAAACAGCCCCCTACCAGCCCAAACAGCCCCCAACCAGCCCACTCTATGGTAACTTTCTATAGAACCATAAAGCAGCCCCTCTGGCATTTGCCAGAACCCACAGATTGCCAGTCCGGGCCTGTATATAGAAATGCAGTGTGACAGCACTCCAAGGAATTATCATCCCTGATGAAAGCTCCAAGATGGAGCTGAAACGTCGGATTTAAGAAAACCTCCTTTGCATCAACTTTTTTTCGTTCATAATTCCTTGGAGTGCTGTCACACTGCATTTCTATAGATTGATTTTTCGACTGGCACCCAGGTTAAGTTTTTTGGCAAAAGGTGTGCGTCCATACGAACTATATATATATATATATATATATATATATATATATATATATATATATATTGAACCGTTCATGGTCTGGACCCTATTACAGTCTGCTAAAATACAGATGAAAAATTATACACCCGAGCCACAAAAACATTAAAAACCCACGTAGTCGTAAGTGTACGGCCATTAGTCAGTTTACCGCTAAGTCAATTTTTTTAAATCGCTGCCTGAAAAGAACAAAGTCATGGCTAATCACTATAATTTCGCTAAATCCCTGCTCAGTGCATGTGATCTATTCATGCTGACCAACCTCAACTGGTTTCTGCCTTCTACTTAAGTCAGCAAATAATATGTACTATAATAGTAAGTATGACTTGTTATCCTTTAGTTATATAGCTGGAGCTACCCTATATACAGGCTTGGCATAGGGACCTATCTAAAGAATTATCTCTAGAGCAGTGGGAGCGAGTCTGGTCCACAACTAAGAGGTCTTCTAATAACATCTCCTTACAGGAAGCCAATTATAAGGTACTTTTTAGGTGGTACATAGTCCCAGCGCGTATAGCGAAATTTTTCCCCACCGCAGATCCCAGGTGCTTCAGAGGCTGTGGGGAAATGGGCACGATGTTTCATATATGGTGGACCTGTTCGGGAGATTTTGGATTAGGGTCTTTAACATGATTTATTCCGTATTTGAGGTTTCCTTGCCCAGAGACCCGGCAATAGCCCTACTTAACGTTAAACCCCAAGAGCTCACCAATGCTCAGTTTCGCCTGTTCTCGTTCATAATGTTAGCTGCTAAGAGGACCTTAGCAGGAGCCTGGAAACAGAAGCAAATTCCTATAAACCCAGTTATAAGTCCAGAGTTGATTGGATTATGTCCCAGGAAAAAATGACTAGCGTTCTATTTGATACCCATCGGAAGTTTCTGTTAACCTGGAACCCGTGGATGGAGTACAGATTTGGGACTGATGCTCCCCGTTCTCCTTTTTTCTCTGTAGCCTTCTTAGGATATATTTGGTCTCAGTGCAGGAGAGGTATATTATTTGTTTTATTATTTTTTGTTTTTGATTTATTTGTTGTTTCTTTTCTATAAAAAGATGCTTTTGTACCCTGTATGTTCATTTACGGAAGTACAAACTTTGGTTCACACAACAAATGTACATTTACAGATGATGTAGGTCTCATTGCTTATTGTGTGTACATGTTGGCATGCTGCTTTGTGTTTTCTGATAGCAGTAATTGACTGTACACTAATGTTGTGATAAACAATAAAAATTTATTGAAGAAAAAATTTATAGAAACATTACATTTCCTATCATTTCTTTTTTCTTTTGTTTTGCTTATGAGTAAAGAATGAGATTTGGCTATCCAAAAAAAGGTACCGCTGCTCAAACTGAGATCCCAGATCCAAACTCTGACCCACGTTCTGTTGGCAGGCAAACAATACGTTCCTCCCCCAGACACAAGGAGAAAGACTTGTCTGAAGAAATAATAACGATAACAAAGACCTACATCAGGCAGCAGATTTCTAAATAGCAGATGTCCAGAGTATAAATAATAGCCAAATGTGGCTGGAATTCTGAATCACTGTGATCTCCCCAACCCAATTCCCTGTGCATCTGTAGAGCATGGGGGTGATATGCTGGAAAAAGCTGAGCTTACAGTGAAGGCCTCCTATAATTTATGTGAGGTTACTGCCTTCCACATAGAGAAGAACAGTATCAAAAAAAAGGAAAGAATGTTGGGAACTGAATTAATCTATTTTGCAGGCTTTTCATTAAAAAAAAGTATATCAATTGTTGAATTAATTTTAGAATCCAAAGGAGGAAAAGTGCCTCATTCCATTATCAAAACCATGTGTGGGTGCACCTCTCAACTCCCAGGAATTTATAGGCACTGATTGGATAGCAAGATGTTTCAGGCCTCCTTTTCTGAATGCTCCTTTGCCCATTTACCTGAGGACACACTTACTAAATTAAAGCCATGAGACAAATGCACCAAGAGTACAAGGGGCCACACACACATTATAACCTCCTTCCTATTGTTCAGATCAAAGAGTCTGAATGATTAGTCGCCGGCGACAAATCTCCTCTTCTTCGGGCAACTAATCTCCCCGAACTGCCTTCCTTGGAGCTCTTCATTTTCCAAAGTCTTCTTCTGAAGTTTCCTCGTGAGGCAACTTTGGGCGACTTCGGAAAACTAATCAATCCGAGTGCCATTCCGCTGACGATTTACATTCTAGCCAGCGGGAAGGCAGTTCCAGTTGAGTTCGGGGAGATTAGTCGCCCCGAAGAAGAGGAGTTTTTTTTGCTGGGCGACTAATCTCCCCGAATCTGACCGAGTGTCTCTGCCCTAAGGCAAAACAACCAGGAAATAGGAATTTACCAGGTGGCAATGGCCAGCTTTAGTGCACACAAAGTGATTCCTTATCTTTTCTTTGCTTCTATAAAGATAAAGCTGGCCATGCATGCACAGATAACAAAGAGGGTCAAACGGTTGGAGATTGTAGGAGACTGACCCCCGATGTTTAATCATTGTTGAACAATAAAGCTGGAGGCCTACACCCTGTGCTGAAGTCTTCTTCAGTCATAGGACTTGCAAAACACAGTGGTAGGGAATAGCTGGTCTATAGATGAAAGATATAAAACATGTTATAATGTACTTATTTAATAGTGTAGTATTACTGTACTGTTGTACACTATTCAGTGGCAGAGCTTCAGTCGATGTCTGGTGCCTAACTGATGTATCCAAGTCCATGTTCCTACACAAGCACCAAAATTCAACTGTACTGCCACCAAAGTACCACACCGAATGGCAGGTTTATTTGTTGTAGAATGCAGGATTTCTCATTCCCTATAGCTGCCAGAATTCTTATGCCATACACCAAAGGTATCAACCCTGCTCTGCCTTCCACAGCACATTCTGGATCATTTTTCATAATTTAAGAGTAAAATCAGTTTTACTACTCATTTTTTTTGGGGTTTGTTAGTATTTGGAAATTGTTGTTAAGGGCCCCTAATGTGTTTAATCATGTGTTGGGGGGTTGTTGTATTATCCACAGGGGAGGATGAGGCATATGGATTTAAGGGTATGTTTTTAACATGATTTCAATAATTCACATATGAGGGATGTGATGAGGGATTTCCCTGTAGTGAGCGACAACCATTTGGTTTTTTGGTGTGCTACCACCGTTAATGTGGATATGATCTTAAAAGTTCTTGTGGTAACATGGGTGTGGTTTACAGTGGGTGTTGTTTAAAAGGGGGAGTGGCCAACACAGACTTCCATTATCGGCCCTCCGCCACATAGGCCAGTAAAATTTTGGCCCTCGGTACCACAAAAGTTGGACAGCGCTGGTCTAGAAGAAACATGTGCTTTCTCCATGCCGTTGCATGAGTTTTTTCCTGGGTACTCTAGTTTCCTCCGACACTCCAAAAACATATAAACATCCACAGTGCAACAAGGAATGAGCAAATAAGCAAGAACCAAATTCAAAACCTCAGTCAACTGCAGGCAAGCAACACTTACAATTCAATCCGAAATGATGAAGACTGCCTCAAGCAAACAGTTGCAGGTCACAGGGAGGGTTAGCAGTGACAAGAGCGCCATGATCCATAGGAGCTACAGTTCAGCACTATGAATTTCCCTCACTTATGTCTTTTCTTTGGCTTGTTTATTAGGTTCAACGTATGGGCTGTGTCTATTAATGTGGTGCCTCCATAAACTCCTTTGAAGCGAGACTTAAGGTGGCCATAGACGCAAAGATCCTATCGTACGAATCGAGGATTCGTACGATTTTCGGACCGTGTGTGGAGAGGCCCGACATTTTTCTTCCAGGTTTCCGACAGGTTTGATTTTGTCCCGACCAATCCCTCAATCCTGCCCATTGCGCTCTCATCATAATCTGATCGTTGGGCCATAGGGCCGAACGTTCAGATTACCCCCGTTAGTGGCATATCGGGGAAAGATCGGCTTGTTTGGTGATGTCGCCAAACGAGCGTATCTTTTCGTCTATGGCCACCTTTAACAATAACTTAACACAGTGCCATGCTTTCATTTGGTGACGTTACCCTTTAAATCTGCTTGCCAGTCATTTCGGCCAATCCAGCATATCCGAAAAGACCAAAATTCTAATAAAGAGAATTCTTTTTCCCTAATCAGTTCCATTTTTTTTGTTAACTTTATTACTGCCTGAAACAAACTGGCAGGCACATGCAGCCCCCATCAAGGGTATCCAGCCGAGCGTTCCCAAACACGGGCAGCTGTTCCGTGTGCGGCACTCAATTTCATTTTATGTAGAACACGCCACAGTGGGACGGCTGTGCCCACCGAGCAGATTGTGAGTGCAAATCCACTTATCTGATTAAAGTGATAAATTCTGAGGATGGGAATGGGATGAATGACAAAGAGCCATAAGGATACGGGGGGGCTGCAGCAATATTTCATCTGTTTTTCCCTTTCAAACCCCCTACTGGCAAACACCACTTTGCAATGGAACAGGGGGCAGCAGAGGTTGCTGACAGTTGTAGTCCAATGATATCTGGAGAGCTCCAGGTTGGGCATCCCTGATACATACATGTACAGCATCTAGCAATAACACAATAGATGAATTTCATTATTTTATACTTTTTATAATGTGCCCCCCCCTGGTGCTTAGGGGCCACATAAAACCATTCTTGCTTTTCTTGCACAGTACAAGGGTATTGCCATAACAAAGGGGAACTACTTTGAGAAACGGCAACGTAAGGCATGTGGTAGCTCCCTATGGACAAATACAAACTGGCAATTTGGAGCTTTCTGTCTGCCATCCGCATGATTTTATGCTCAGCAGGTGTGAAGCAAATGCTTGCAGTTGCCTCCATATATTAATATATAGTCCATATAGAGGCAATTATGCCCATTTTACACACACCAAGCAGGAAATCACAGAAAGCACTAGAAAACACCCTGCGTACCACAGGCCTGCATTCATTTAGGAAAAAAACAGGACACCTCTATCAATCTTAAATGTGGCCATAAAGTATACCCATAAAGCTCATTGTTTCAGACAACAATGTTAATGCTAAGGACATTTTATTCCCTAAATACAGAATATTATGCAAGAAGATGGACTACAATCTCTATACTACATATCAGTTCTACCCAGTTGGAGGCCTGGCCAAATACAGCCATTCAAATGAGTGGAGGTTGCAGAAAGGGCAGCAAACCCTGCTTGAAGCCCAGGTGTAATATTTATATTACTTTATATACAGCTATGGGATGCGTTATCCAGAAACCCGTTATCAAGATAGACTCCATTTTATCCAAATAATCCAAATTTTTTAAAAAATATTTCCTTTTTCTCTGTAATAATAAAACAGTAACTTGTACTTGATCCCAACTAAGATATAATTAATCCTTATTGGAAGCAAGACCAGCATATTGGGTTTATTTAATGTTTAAAGGATTTTCTAGTAGACTTGGGGGCCGATTCATGAAGCTCGAGTGAAAGATTCGAATTAAAAAAACTTCGAATTTCGAAGTGTTTTTTGGGCTACTTCGACCATCGAATGGGCTACTTCGACTACTACTTCGACTTCGAATTGAACGATTCGAACTAAAAATCGTTCGACTATTCGACCATTCGATATTCGAAGTACTGTCTCTTTAAGAAAAACTTCGACCCCCTACTTCGGCAGCTAAAAGCTACCAAAGTCAATGTTAGCCTATGGGGAAGGTCCCCATAGGCTTGCCTGAGATTTTTTGATCGAAGGATATTCTTTCGATCGTTGGATTAAAATCCTTCGAATCGTTCGATTCGAAGGATTTAATCGTTCGATCGAAGGAATAATCCTTCGATCGTTCGATTGCAGGATTTGCGCTAAATCGTTCGACTTCGATATTCGAAGTCGAACGATTTTAGTTCCTAGTCGAATATCGAGGGTTAATTAACCCTCGATATTCGACCCTTAGTGAATCGGCCCCTTAAAGTATTAAGATCTAAATAACAGAAAGATCTGAAAACACCGGGTCCTGAGCATTCTGGATAACAGGTTCCATACCAGTAATACAAATGGGTATATGTATTTGGAGGGGGCATGATGTATCTGCGTGGCACATCTCTTGTTGGACTGGTTGTTATGTTACGTAAGCATAATGGAGCTGGTACAGCTCAGAAGAAATCAGGAGAAACAGGTACAAGCATCAGTTATCCTGAAGCCTGTTATCCAAAAAGCTCAGATTTATGGAAAGGCCACCTCCATCTTTAAAAAATTATTTCCTTTTCTTCTGTAATAGTAAAACAGTACCTTGTATTTGATCCAAACTGTTGGAAGCAAAATCAGCTTATTGGGCATATTTTCTAGTAGACTTAAGGAATGAAGACCCACATTAAAGAAAGATCCTGAGCATTCTGTATAAAAGGCCCAATACCTGTATCAGCAATGGGGGCGACTCCAGCACCTTGTTTATTATAACATATCAGAGTACCTTCAACCAGGTCTATGATATTCAATAACAGCACATTTATATTTAGTTGCTCCTTAAAGGGACTGTTCACCTTTAGATTACCAATGATATTCGAAGACATTCTTTTTTGTTCTTTGTTTTTTAGGGATGCACCAAATCCACTATTTTGGATTCGGTCGAAACCCCTGAATCCTTCGCGAAAAATTCAGCCGACTACCGAACCGAATGTGAATCCTAATTTGCATATGCAAATCGGCCGCATTCGAATCCTGCCCGAATCCCGAACCGATTCCAGGATTCAGTGCATCCCTAGTTTTGTTCAGCAGCTCTGCAGTTTGGTATTTCAGCAGCTATCTAGTTGCTAGAGACCAGGCAGTGGTTTGAACCAGAGAAACTAGTATATGAATAGGAGAGGGCCTAATTAGAAAGAAAAATAATGAAAAAGTAAAAACAAAACAATAAAATTGTAGCCATACAGAACAATATTTTTTGGCTGCTGGGGTCAATGACCTCCATTTGAAAGTTGTGAAGAGTAAAGCTGGCCATAGATGTTGAGATTTTTAAAATATCCGATCATCATCGTGAGACCACGATTATTTCGGAACTATTGTATGATCGTACAACTTGTCCATCAACTAAAAAGACCAATTTGCCAGGAAAACAAAGGGGAGCTGCCTGCATGGCCCTGCAAACATAGATAGATTGCACTGGGACCGACAAAGATTTTTTAACCTGGCCGATCAATTTGCTGACAGATGTCGGCTGAAAAATCTTAAGATGTTCGATCGTTCGAATCCCACTAACCGCACGATGATTTCAAAGGATTGGTCGGACTTCACTAAAATCGGTTGTTCGGCAAGAGAAATCTTTGAGTCTATGGGGACCTTTAGAAGAAAAATACAATTAAAATACTATTTTAAAAGATTATGAAAACCAATTGCTAGGAATAGGCTTTTCTACAACATATTAAAAATATAACTGAAAGAACTTTAAAGAACCGCCCCCCTAAATACAAGTTGTCTTTTATTGAGCACTGGAGCTAAAATTCAGTTGCCACGTTTTGTATCATTTCCTAAACCCTCTTTGTCCTTGACCTCAAATATTAGTAATATTTCTAAGTTCAGCTAGGTCGTGAGTAGCTTCCTAATAACCCCAAATACCTGTGGAGCCTTCTCCTAACTTCCGACCCAGGCCAATGAGATGCCCTTCCTCTCAGCGGCCATCATTTCTTGGAACGCACCTCTCCAGAGAACCATATTGCTGTTTGCTGCATCGGATTCCTCTCTCTCTCTATTAAGCCAAAATCCTGGAAGCTCCATGTAGTGTGCACGGTTCCTTACTTTATACAGTAGCTCACATTCCCCGGGGGTACGAGCAGTTGAATCCTTAGCTTTCATTCTTGCACTATACCCCATTTGTTATTCATTATGTATATCCTCTCTTCTGCTGAGACAGTGCCACTAACTTTACCACTTTCCTGAGCCATACTGATTGAATTCCTGCCCCCTAGAGAGATTTAAATCATGGATATCAAACTCATGTCACTGCTGCAAACCACAAATCCCAGGTTCCTTAGCTAACCAGTAACTAATGGACAATGCTGGAGTCTGCGGATCAGAACAGCGCAGGGGAGAGGACACATTTTGTCCAAATAAAAAATATTTATTTGTTCCTAAAAGCAGTGATTTATTTGGAAAAAAAAATGTGCATATTATATAGACAGAAAGGGTTTCTATTGTTTACACCTACTAAACTTTCCCATGCTTTAAAAGGAATAGATGCCTGCTTTCTGCAGATGGGGTTTATATTTACATGCCTAAAACAATACACAATACAGTCCTAAGTTATTATACATGTTCTCCCTACTTTCTATAAATTTCCTTCCAATACAGTAGGGAAATTTAATTTAATGGTCCACTGAGCCAGGAACTTCTATTCCTATTCCTATTATTAAAGAAGAAAAAGGAAATATTTTTTAAAAAAAATTGTTTTAATTAAAAGCAAGTCTACGGGAGATGGTTTCCTGTGATTCTGAACTTTTTACATAGATCCCATACCTTTATAATAAATAAACTGCAATGAAACAGTAGCCAGTCTAAGCAGATTTGTGTTTTTAAAGGGATACTGTCATGGGGAAAAAACGTTTTTTTCAAAACGAATCAGTTAATGGTGTTGCTCCAGCAGAATTCTGCATGGAAATCCACTTCTCAAAAGAGCAAACAGATTTTTTTTATATTCAATTTTGAAATATGACATGGGCTAGACATATTGTCAATTTCCCAGCTGCCCTAAGTCATGTGACTTGTGCTCTGATAAACTTCAATCACTCTTTACGGCTGTACAGCAAGTCGGAGTGATATCACCCCCTCCCTTTCCGCCCCAGCAGCCAAACAAAAGAACAATGGGAAGGTAACCAGATAACAGCTCCCTAACTAAAGATAACAGCTGCCTGGTAGATCTAAGAACACTCAATAGTAAAAACCCATGTCCCACTGAGACACATTCAGTTACATTGAGAAGGAAAAACAGCAGCCTGCCAGAAAGCATTTCTCTCCTAAAGTGCAGGCACGAGTCACATGACATGGGGCAGCTGGGAAATTGACAAAATGTCTAGCCCCTTGTCAGATTTCAAAATTGAATATAAAAAAATCTGTTTGCTATTTTGAGAAATGGATTTCAGTGCAGAATTCTGCTGAAACAGCACTATTAACTGATTCATTTTGAAAAAATAAAATTTTCCCATGACAGTATCCCTTTAAAGTAGATGTAAACCCTCAAAATTAATGAATGTAAAATTACCCTTCTGAGCAGTTTTGCAAATAATTTTTTTTTTCTGGTTTTCAAGATATTATTGGTTTTTAAGATGCTACTAAAATGAATTTGAAACAACAGTGCCACCTGCTGTTCACTTTGCACAGACAAAGCTGGCAGAAATATAAGTGGGAGAAAGAAAATCATGTGCTGTTGCTCTGCTTAGAAAAGTTAGTGAGCTGAGAAGAGCTATTTGATGTCTCTGGTCAGTTCTAAGAAGAGGAACAGCACCAGGCTTTCCCTTTCTCACTAACTTTAAATTCCTGCCCGTGGTGAGGCTGTTAAATACATTATATAGGATAAAAACTGCTAATACTGTAGATCCCCAATTTTACTTTCCCAAGGGAGGACTTCAAAACGGTGTACATTCTGGGAAAACATAAAATCTGGAGGGAAAAAAAGACGCCATTTCCTCTACGGGACCAACAAAAAACCAGCATCAATTTTGGGAAAACGTAAAATCTGGGTACATAAAATTGGGGTGTTTAGAAGAGCCCTCTGAGCAATTTTACTTTGATTTGTTTTGAAGAATCCCTGAAGATATTGAACAAGCTTAACATTATAGTATGCAGGACTGAAACTAGGGGAAGGCAGAAGAGGCACGTGTCTAGGGCACAACAATGAGAGGGTCCTGGGCACATTTCTCTTCTGCCGGCCAACCCCTGGTTTGGCTTTCTTTATGTCCGGTTGAGGGAGTGGTGGGATTTGCACTTGATGGTGAGCAGCGGGTGAAAGGGAGGTGGTGAGGGAGATTGTTCAGCGGCACACCCTGCTTGTCACCTCACTGGGGGTGATCGAGTGCAGGGACTTGCTTTGGGGACCCTTGTCATTTTGCCTGCCACAAATGTAGTACTGTTAGCTATGTGTCCCCCCAAAAGGGCCCCTGTAATGCTGGGGCCAAGGCAAATGCAGGGCCGAATTTACATAGTGGGCGCCCCTTGGCCCGATATCGTTCATCGTCCCCTCTCTGGGCCCGGAGCAATGGGGATTGGCGCACTGAAAATGTAAAAAACTATTGTATCTCCTGTGTTTCTGAACCAATGAGGGTGCGGTTGGGCAACATTTCGCCGTAAAAGTCCTGCTGCCCTAGGCCCTGGCCTTGGTGTCCACAAATCCGGACCTGGGAAAATGCCCTCTCTACTATACTCTAAAACAGCCTTCCATAACAATATAAATCAGTTGATTCCTTACTGATACGTGGCTCTGCTCTACTGCAAATAATATCACATGAGAAAAAATATAACAATCTCTTGTCCAAATTGGCCCCTCCCTTCCGTACCAGCTGGAAGCAACGCACAGCACTTAGCCGGCATTTGATCGCCGCTGCAAGAGACCAGAGTGCTATAAACCTGATGGAAAATGCATCAATAATACATCTAAATATGGATAGTGGTGGATAAAGAGAAAGATAGATAGATATTGATATTAAAATCAGGTTATATGAAAGAGCCGGTAGAAGCTGATCTGTTATTGCCAGGGCACATTTTATGGTCGGCATACCCCAATAATAAAGGACAGTCGCTTTCTTCCGGTTTGTGAAGACTTGGAAATCTATGTAATGCCCTGGGGACACAAAGCCTCCCAGGCTGGGATCATATTACTGTCCCTGCAGCGGCACTGGGTTGAGGGAATGCGAGGAATGAGAATTGTTATCAATAGATTTCCAAGCTCAAAATCCTTGGAGCAACACCAGAGCAAAGGGTCATGGGAAACAGAAGCTTTGTTAACTCTTCTTTTTGGCACAAGTTCACTAGCATTCGGGGAGCGAATAAACTTTTCCTTAGCTGTAAAGTGGGAGTAAAAAAAAAATAATTGCATGTCAAAGTTAAAGGGGAAGTGAACCTTCCGGTTAAAAGGAATCACCACCCACAAGCCGTCATTCTGAGCAACTTTGCAGTGTTCATCCATTAAAAGTTTGCACTGGTTATTTGTAAATGCAATCGCTATTGAATGCCGCATTTGTCGGCTTGTTTCAATTCCCTGCACTGCTGCTTCTGGCTTTAAAATAAAAAATGGTAGCAGATGCCAGCTGACAGGGATGAGAAGTGACTTTGGGCTGCATTGACTAGTTGATGAAGTCCTACGACCCGTCGGACCCATTTCCTTTGCTGAAATCTGATCGCTTGGCCCTAGGGCCGAACAATTGGATAAACCCGATATTGCCCTGCCTTTGGTGGGTGTATTGGGTTAAGATCCTCACATTTGGATAGGTTTCCAAACGAGTGGATCTAATAATGTCTGTCCACCTTTAGACCCCATATGGAATCATCTTGTCTCCTTTGCACCTTGTGAATTTACATGTGCTAGTGGGGAGGCAAGCATGAACAAAAAGACTACAATAGAAAAAATGAAAACCCGTGGTTAGAATCGAACCCAAGAACCCAGCTTGAAGACTCACTACTGTGTGGCAACTTTTTCAAGAGTCAAAACCAGCAATGCAGAGAAGTCAAAGAGTCAAGACGGATAAAACTAGATGTCAATAGTATTTTCGCTTTGGAAATGCAGGTACTGGACCTATTAAAAAGAATGCTCAGGGGACCTGGGGTTTTCTTGAATAAGGGATGTTTCCATAATTTGGAACTCCATACATTAATTCTACTTATAAGTAATTTAGACATTAAATAAATCAACTAGGATTGTTTTGCCTCTAATGAGGATTAATTATATATTTAAAAAAAAAAAAAAAAAAAAAAGATTTATTTGCCATATAGGCATCTGAGGGCCTCCACTTTAAAGCTGTTGCCCTCAAGTGCCTATATGACAAATACTCCCCTGGTAACAAGCATATTCACTATGACCAATTTTAAAGGGGAACCAATTAACCTGTATGTATGCTTTTGGAGTTTGGGAGGAAACTGGAGTAACCTGAGGAAACCCATAAAGACACAAAGCGAATATCCAAACTGAAATCAAGCATAAAAGTGGCCATACACATAGAGAGGCAGGAGATATCGGGATCTGATCGTGGGCCCCAATGATCGGATCATACAGGCGAGCAGATTGCGAGACAGTATCAACATGCCTGATCCACTGCCCGATCAACATCTGGCCGACTCTCGGACAGATATCGATCAGGGAAGCCCATTGGAGGGCCCCACACATGGGCCAATAAACTGCCTAAGGGCCAATAAACACCTTAAAGGTGGCCCTATATGGGCAGATTAAAGCTGCCAATATCTATCTTTTAGGGTCAGGGCACTCGCTCAGATTCGGGGAGATTAGTTGCCCGGCGACAAATCTCCTCTTCTTCAGGGCGACTAATCTCCCCGAACTGTTCAATGCATTCAGTAGTTGTGGAACAAATCCAGGGCAGCAACTTGTCTGCAAAGTTCTTTATTGGGAAACTGAGTTACACAACATGTTTCGGGCCCACGCCCTTTATCAAGTCTTTATCAAGACACTTGATAAAAGGGCGTGGGCCCGAAACATGTTGTGTAACTCAGTTTCCCAATAAAGAACTTTGCAGACAAGTTGCTGCCCTGGATTTGTTCCACAACTACTGAATGCATTGAACTATTGGGTATTATACACAGAATACCTGTGGAAGAAGCCAACAAAGAAATTCGGTGAGCTTGCTCTGAATATTATATTTGAATCTCCCCGAACTGCCTCCTGCCGGCTAGAATGTAAATCGCTAGCTGGATGGCACTCGCACGCTTCATTTTCCAAAGTAGCCCGAACTTTCCTCGTGAGGCAACGTCTGATGACTTCCGAAAACAAAGCGCTCGAGTGCCATCCCGCTGGTGATTTACATTCTCGCCAGCCAGAGGCAGGTCGGGGAGATTAGTTACCCCGAAGAAGAGGAGATGTGTCGCTGGGCGACTAATCTCCCCGAATCTGAGCGTGTGCCCTGACGCTTAGAGAGATTTGGCAGCTCATCTGCTCATGTATGGGGGCTTCCGATGAGTCTTCCTGATCAGGCCAAAAATCGTTGGGGCAGGTTGATTTTTTTTCTGAGATTAAGGGCTGCATTGACTAGTTGATGAAGTCCTACGACCCGTCGGACCCATTTCCTTTGCTGAAATCTGATCGCTTGGCCCTAGGGCCGAACAATTGGATAAACCCCGATATCGCCCTGCCTTTGGTGGGTGTATTGGGTTAAGATCCTCACATTTGGATAGGTTGCCAAACAAGTGGATCTAATAATGTCTGTCCACCTTTAGACCCCATATGGAATCATCTTGTCTCCTTTGCACCTTGTGAATTTACATGTGCTAGTGGGGAGGCAAGCATGAACAAAAAGACTACAATAGAAAAAATTAAAACCCCTGGTTAGAATCGAACCCAAGAACCCAGCTTCAAGACTCACTACTGTGTGGCCCAAGGGGTTAAACATCAAATCCTGGTTTGTCTAATCTACAGGACATGGAAGCAAATGATACAAAAACTCTGGGGTCAAAAGGAAAAAAAAAAATCACACAAATTTCATGTGTCAAAATTCATTAAAAAATAAAAAACAGACTTGTAAAAAGTCCAGTGAAGGTTAAAGAATTAGAACTGTTTTGAGAAGTAATTGCCGGCTTGTTCGTCAATTGATCGTCTGTAATTGTGTTCCCCCCGGAGCGGCAGTCACTTGTCTGAACACGCAGAGATAATGGAATTCATTTGGGTTCTCTTTAAGGAACTTGTAATTCAGCAGTTCAGTTTGTCGTCTGAAAAGCGACTGCTGTTTCCTTTGAAGACTCTGAACTGTCTGTCGTCACAAAGCTGCAACCGCAAAGCGACCAACACCTTTTCCTGCGCAGTCCCAACATCAAAGAGACGCGTGAAGTCTATGTACTTTATATTAGTGACAAAAACAATAACGTAACGTTTAGTTGGGATGTTTAAGGAAATTAAAATGTCATTCTAGGCAACTTTTTACTATGCACTCATTTAAAAAAAAATTGCTGGTGTTTAAATTGTGTGTTTCGGGGTAGAGATTCCCTTTAGGCTAAGGCCACACTAGGCGATAGCGCCGCGATTTGACTCGCGGCGACTTTTCGCCGCGACTTTTAAGCCGCAATCGCTGGGGAAACTTTTGCGCTGGCGTCTATGGGGAATCGCGAAAAATCGCCAGCGTAAAAACACACGCGGCGATCTTATTTCTATTGTCGCTCGAAATGGCAATTTCGAGCGACAGTAGAAAAAAGATCGCCGCGTGTGTTTTTACGCTGGCGATTTTTCGCGATTCCCCATAGACGCCAGCGCAAAAATTTCCCCAGTGATTGCGGCTTAAAAGTCGCGGCGAAAAGTCGCCGCGAGTCAAATCGCGGCGCTATCGCCTAGTGTGGCCTTAGCCTTAGATTTTGTGACTTCTGAGCTTTCATAGCAAAGTATATTCAGATAGTAAAGCCCCCCCTCTCAAAGCAGCAGTTCAGGAATGCTTTATGGCTGAGATTCCAGGTATCTTTCTACCTTGTAGCAGAACATGTCCTGGTGCTAATCAATCCACTATTCAGATTACTGCAGAATTCTGCACTAAATAAATTACACAAGTGCCTGCATGTCAGTTTAAAGGGAATGTCAACCCCAAAAATCATTTTTGCCTAATAAAAGAAAACATAATGCTAGGCAACTTTGCTATATACATACATGTTTCAAAGGTGTTTGTATATGTATTGCTATTGAAATCCGTGTTTGTCTGTCCCTTTCGATTCGCTTCCCTGACTGTTGATACAATGTAAAATAAACAATGTAAAACCAGTCTTTGTTGAGGGAACTCAGACTTTTGTAACATTGTTTAAAAAGTAACAACAGGAGTTAAGCAAATGCTGCTTGCAATAACAAGTTTTTTAAAAATAACATCAAAAGCACTGAAAATGTTTAATAAATGTATCTTGGAAAGTTGCGTAGAATATTTTTTTATTTTGGGTTTTACTTGCCCTTTAATGTGCATTAAAGAGATTGTTCCCCTTTGAGTTAACTTTTAGTATGATGTAGAGATTGGTATTCTGGGACAATTTGCAATTGGTTTTCATTTTTTGTTATTTGAGGATTTTGAGTTATTTGGCTTTTTATTCAGCAGCTCTCCCGTTTGCAATGTCAGCAATCCGGTTGTTAAATTAAAGTTGCTGCAGCTTTCCTGTTTGAAATTTCAGTAATCTGGTTGCTAGGATCCAAGTTACTCTAGCAACCATTAATTACTTTGAATAAGAGACTGGGCAAAGAATAGGAGAGGACTTGCATGGAAAGATGAGTAATAAAAAGGTGCAATAACTAGGGATGCACCGAATCCAGGATTCGGCCTTTTTCAGCAGGATTCGGATTTGGCTGAATCCTTCTGCCTGGCCGAACCAAACCCTAATTTGCATATGTAAATTAGGGGTGGGGAGGGAAATCACATGACTTTTTGTCACAAAACAAGGAAGTAAATTTTTTTCCCCTTCCCACCCCTAATTTGCATATGCAAATTAGGGTTCGGATTCGGTTCGGTATTTGGCCAAATCTTTCGCAAAGGGTTCGGCTGAATCCAAAAAAGTGGGTTCGGTGCATCCCTAGCAATAACAATAAATCTGTAGACTAACAGACCATTTGTTTGAAGAATGGGTTGAAAGCTGGAAAGAGACTGAGGCAAATTATTTAAAAACCAAAAAAAAAAAAAAACAATTAAGGTCAGTTTAAAGGTTGCTTGGAATTACCCATTCTATAACATACTCAAAGGTGAACTGCCTCTTTAAAGGTGTGGTGTGTGTAACGTCAAAAAGCACGATCCCTATTCTGTACATGGGGAACGGCAATGGGCACACTGTAAATTGGCTAATGTATAACTGCTCATGTGCTCATGCCCTACTAGGGTTAAATAGCCGAAAGTGGCTGGGATAAGACTGTTTAGCAAGTCGGCGAAAACAACTCCACAGCAGTATTCGTATATTTAAGGTAATGATAGTGATTCAGAACAGGAAGGGGGTCATTCTTCCACCCCATCTAGAATATGCCGTACAGTTTTGGTCTCCATCACTCAAACAGGACATTATTGTATTAGAGAGGGTACAGAGAAGGGCAACTAAGCTGGTAAAAGGTATTGAAAATCTTAGCTATGAGGAAAGACTGGCCAAATTGGAGATGTTCACGCTGGAGAAGAGGCGCTTAAGGGGAGATATGATAACTATGTATAAATATATAAGGGGATCATATAATAATCTCTCTAATGCTTTATTTACCAGTAGGTCTTTCCAGCTGACACAAGGTCACCCATTCCGATTAGAAGAAAAGAGGTTCCACCTAAATATTGGGAAGGGGTTTGTTACAGTGAGAGCTGTGAAGATGTGGAATTGTTTCCCTGAATCAGTGGTACAGGCTGATACATTAGATAGGTATAAGAAGGGGTTGGATGGTGTTTATCAAGTGAAGGAATACAGGGTTATGGGAGATAGCTCATAGTACAAGTTGATCCAGGACTAGTCCCATTGCCATTTTGGAGTCCCCCTCTGAGGCAAATTGGAGAGGCTTCAAATGGGTATTTTTTGCCTTCTCTGGATCAACTGGCAGTTAAGCAGGTTATATATAGACTTAAATGATTGAGCTTGGATGTGTGTCTTATTAACCTAACTTACTACTATGTTACTATGAGAATATTTATCTCAGTAACCCATTTTAATAAGCATGCCAATATTACAAGTGGTAGCATAGCAATCATAATCCACACACACACTAGGCATTATTATTACATGCCCCAATGGTTCCAATCTAAGTGTGAGAATCCAAAGTGCTGACCCCAAGAGGCTCAAGTGGGTAGGGTTTCAGGTGGACCCTATGTTGGATGTGTGCTAAGAATGCTACGACAGCTGTTGTTGAACTAGATTCATCTGGAAGTTGCAGTTGGAGGGTGTCAACTTCCCCTTAAAGGGCAACTAAAGTCTAAAATAGTTGTCAAAACAAGTAAAACGAAGGGGGAATTTCACTGCATACAGTCAGGTTCATTATAAAAACGGTACACATTTATTAATTAAAGTATATTGGAGATAGGTTTCTTTTTCATTAAAGAAAGTAAAAATGGGATTTTATTTTTTTGCCTTTACATGCCCTTTAAATGGGGGCTCCCATGCCTTACTTAGAGAAAAAAAGCAACAATGTAATTATCATAATGTTAAACTCAAGCACATATGAAGTTGCTTAGGGAAAAAAATTCCGGGACAAGGAAAAGCTATTTTTTCTTGTAATTCACCCTAAGAGTTGCTTGGGCTGCTTATCTGATTGATTGGGCAAATTCTAAACATGTGCAGCGCCAGTCAGTCATAAAATGGGAAAAGAACTGGGGGGAGGAGGCCGAGTAAGAAAATAAATGGAAAGTTATAAAATATGTAAAAATGTAGTGGCAAGTTGGTCATCACTACAATGGATGGAATTTGCACCTCATAGTGCATCATGTAGAGTAGAACTGCCACTCTAACTCCAGGGTGCTCCATCAAATCAAGTACAGGTATGGGACCTGTTATCCAGAACGCTCGGGACCTGGGGTTTTCCGGATAAGGGATCTTTCTGTGATTTGGATCTTCATACCTTACGTCTACTAGAAAATCATGTAAACCTTAAATAAACCGAATAGGCTGGTTTTGCAGAAGGATCAATACAAACCCAGTTTCAAATATTTTGCCCCCAGAATAAATGGCAGGGTAAATTCAGTGCCAATTTCATGTCTAACACCTCCATTCTGTTTGTTGTAGGAATTAAAATGGTGTTGGTCATTAAAATCCACCCCAAGGGGGTATATTTACGAAACTGCGAAAATTCGCCAGCGACGGCTTTGCAGCCATAGCAACACTTCCGCCAGACAAAAATTCGTTCAGACAACGCTAATTTACTAAAATGTGAAGTTGCTTCCAGGGCGGCGAACTCTGGCGAATTTTCGATATCGTTACTTCGTCATTCAAATCGATGATGCACTAGCGTTCAATTATGCCTAGCGCAACTTCGTTAGAGGTCTTCATATGGTGGGAAATTTAAAGTTGAATGGACGCACCGAATCCAGGATTCGGTTCGGGATTCGGCCAGTATTCGGCCTTTTTAAGCAGGATTCGGATTCGGCCGAATCCTTCTGCCTGGCCGAACTGAATCCGAATCCTAATTTGCATATGTAAATTAGGGGTGGGGAGAGAAATCACGTGACTTTTTGTCAAAAAACAAGGAAGTAAAAAATGTTTTCCCTTTCCCACCACTAATTTGCATATGCAAATTAGGGTTCCGATTCAGTTCGGTATTCGGCCAAATCTTTTGCAAAGGATTTGGGGGTTCGGCCGAATCCAAAAAAGTGGATTCGGTGCATCCGTAATATGTTGCAGCAAATACATTACATTACACATGTCCAAGGGACCTTAAAGGGGAAGGAAACCTAGTTGGCGCAAAAGCCCTCCTCCCTCCCGTGTGTTGCCCACCCTCCCCCCTGGCCTACCCGTCCCGCTGGGCAAATGCCCCTAACTTGTTACTTACCCTTCTGCGCAGGTCCAGTCCAGGGAGTTCACAGACAGTAGGAATATTTCGCCGGTACGATCTACTGCGCATGCGCCAAAAGTACTTGGTGACTTTTGGCGCATGCGCAGTAGATCCGTACCAGCGAAATTCTCCTACTGCACATGCGCCAAAACGCCGGTCAAAGCAGGAAGAAGATCGCGTGGAAGAAGATGTCGTCTGTGAACTCCCTGGACTGGACCTGCGCAGAAGGGTAAGTAACAAGTTAGGGGCATTTGCCCAGCGGGACAGGTAGGCCAGGGGGGAGGGTGGGCAACACACGGGAGGGGGGAGGGTTTTTGCGCCAACTAGGTTTCCTTCCCCTTTAATAAAGACAATAGAGTTGTTATATTGCCCTACACATGAGCCCACTGTATGGTTTGTGTTCTATATGTTGGAAAATATATGGGGGAACTTTGTTGCCCAAAAAAATTTTTAAGGACTTTTGCAGGCTAACACTCTGAAAAAAGGAAAAGACACCAGAGTTCTTTGGGACTTAGAAATTTTTACAGTAAAAATATGATGTAAGTAACAGAATAATGAGGAAGATCTATGCACTCCATTGCACTTCATCTGGTCTGAGCTGGCGAAGGCAAGTCTGGCGAAAGAGGTAACGTTCAGTAAAATCCGCATCTTTGTGAATTTGGAGAGTAACGTCCATTCGCCAGAGCGAAAATTCACCTGACAATAGAGTACGAATGGCCACTAGCGTCTGTCGCTTTCGCTAGCAAAGTTACGCCTGCGCCCGTTACTAAATCTGCGAAGTGCCTGAAAGCTGTAATGCTGGCGAATTGTTGCCAGCGTTAGTCACTTTGCCCTTTAGTAAATCTGCCCCTTAAGCCCCAGGGCGTCTGCACAAATAACATGTTTTTCTGCACAAATAATGGAAGAAATCAAAGCTATCTGGTCGCCAGCATCACACCCAAGCGTACAAGCAGGCCTCTGAATGTCAACATGAAGAATGAACAGAATAGGGACTGAGGAATAAAGATAAGCAAAACACAACGATAATAAAAACTGAGCTTCGCTATCAGTCTGTTTTCTTTTTATGTTTTCATTTCTGGAAACAGCGGAGAAATTCATCTTTCCAATACGCTCAGTTAATGAGTGTGGGAAAAAAAAATGCACATTTACTGGAAGCATAAAAAACGGATTCCAAAAAGAGGGTTAAACTGAGTGCAGCCGAATACAAAAAATAAAGAATATATTGTGTCATTCCATATCTTGCACAACATAAGTGCTAAATTGCACCAATGTGGCTGCCAGCGACTTTTAGGAGACTGATCGGAAAGGGAAACTTTTAGTATGATGTAGGGAGTGATATTACAAGACAATTTGCAAATGCTTTTCATTTTGTATTGCTTGTGGTTTTTGAGATATGTAGCTTTTTATTAAGCAGCTCTCCAGTTTGAAATTTTAGCAGTCTGGTTGCTAGGGTCCAAATTACCTTAGCAACTATGCATTGATATTAATAATTAGGAGAGGGTCTGAATAGAAAGATGAGTAATTAAAAGTAGCAATGACAATACATTTGTAGCCTTACAGAGCATTTGTTTTTTTTTTTTAGATGGGGTCAGTGACCCCCATTTGAAAGCTGGAAGGTGTCAGAAGAAGAAGGAAAATAATTAAAAAACTATATAAAAAAAGACAAATTGAAAAGTTGCTTTGCATTAGCCATTCAATAACATACTAAAAGTTAACATAAAGGTAAACCACCCCTTTAATATAATAGGCAATGTGCAGGTTAAACTGCAATTCCCAGCTTTTGTTCACCTCCGTCTCATTTTAAAGGGAGTCTGTCATGATTTTTATGATGTAGTTTTTATTTCTAAATTACGCAAATAATTCACTCTACAATATAAAATGTCATTCCTGAACCAGCAAGTGTATTTATTTAGTTGTAATATTGGTGTGTAGGTGCATCTCAGGTCATTTTGCCTGGTCATGTGCTTTCAGAAAGAGCCAGCAGGATGGAACTGCTTTCTGGCAGGCTGTTGTTTCTCCTACTCAATGTAACTGAATGTGTCGCAGTGGGACCTGGATTTTACTATTGAGTGTTGTTCTTAGATCTACCAGGCAGCTGTTATCTTGTGTTAGGGAGCTGCTATCTGGTTACCTTCCCATTGTTCTGTTGTTAGGCTGGGGGGGGGGGGGGTGTCTGTGATGATATCACTCCAACTTGCAGTACAGCAGTAAAAAGTGACTAAAGTTCATCAGAGCACAAGTCACATGACTGGGGGCAGCTGGGAAATTGACAATATGTCTAGCCCCATGTCAGATTTCAAAATTAAATATAAAAAAATCTGTTTGCTCTTTTGAGAAACAGATTTCAGCGCAGGATTCTGCTGGAGCAGCACTATTAACTGTTGTGTTTTGAAGAAAAAAATTTTTTTTCCCATGACAGTATACCTTGAAGCCAAACAGCTTCCACTTATAGAACTACATCTTCAACATCAATAAAGGGGACATCAGGGGACCTGCCTGCTTAATCCAGTCATTTCATATTAAAAGAACAGCAGTGCTAAAGTACAGGTACAATGCCCAAAAATTCATTACAAAGTGTTGCTTTACCGCAGCCTCTATAATCATCCATTTTTTTTTTACATGAGCTCATGTTCTATTCTCTTTCACAGGTTACAGGTTCATATCTGTAGTATTCATGCTTTTTAAAAGTTGAGGGTTTTGTTGTCCTGCCTTAGCCAAGGTTCCTTATCCCTTCCATTCATATGGATAAATCTGTTAACAGACATCCTCAAGCCACAGTGCAGCATATTTACAGCTTTTAGTTAATGACTCAGTGTCTTGCCTCCTTTAGGGTCCTGAGTTTGAGTCTAACCTGGGGTCTGTGCACACATTTGCTAAATGAGTCCTATTCGGTTATAACTTTCAGTTAGCTCACAAAGTGCAGTAGTTTTTGTTTATCCGCTATATAAGAAGCCCAAGAGGCCATTTAACATATGCTTTGCAGCTGGGAAACCTCTCTTCAAGCAAGAAGGACATAAAGCAGATATTCCTTAATAGGCTACAACAGTAAACAGAGTGCGGCAGGAAATTTTTATTTTGCCTTCTAAAAATTCATGTTTTAAGGTATTCCTAAAAATGTCTCCCCTTGAGATGAAATGGGGGGGGGGACAAAGAACCTTATTCTGCAAACAAAGGTAAAAGCTTTTTATTCTATCCAATCACTGCTGGTTATGACTATTGAAACAATGTTACACTACCCAGCTCTGCCCCAGCCAGACATGTTATTTACAAATTGCATCACAGGGTAAAAAGTAGAGTCCCGCAGCGGGTCAGGTACCTGCAAAAACCTGCGGTACCATGTGGGCTGCAGGTAGAAGTTCCGGGTGTGGGTATAGACGCGGGTCGGCGGTTATGCGGGTTTGCGGGTCGGCTGCGGGTCAACTCAGTTTTTTTTCTGATCACGCCTACTTCAGAAGATGTCACTTCCAGTTTACAATGACAGCACTTCCGGTTTTACTCCTTTTTTCCCGATCACGTCTACTTCCAGTGATGTCACTTCTGGTTTACAATGACAGCACTTCCTGATTCTTGATGGGCAGCGGGTCCCAGGTTGCGGATAAGGTACTTGCGGGTCTGGTCGGGTAGCGGGTCCGAGCGGGTAAGAATGCAGGTTGTGGGTCCGGGTTGCGGATTGCTGGTTGCGGGTACGGGTTACAAAATATGGAGCCACGCAGGACTCTAGTACAAAGTGCATAACATATGAACAGCGATGTCAGGGAAGAAGCAATGGTATAACCAGGCGCGGCAATGATGCAAAGGGGCAGGGCATATGCTTGGTTCAGAATGAGCGCAAAAAAGCAGTTCTGATTCAGCAAATATTAGGGCAGATCAGGGCTTAAAGGGGCTATTCACCTTAAGGGTTAGGCCACACTGGGCGTTTTGGGGAGATTTGGTCCCATGGCAACTAATCGCCTCGTCTTTGCGGTGACCAATCTCCCCAAACGCCTACCCTCACTCTGCGCCGGCTAAAATGAAAAAACGCTGACACTAATCACACGCAGCGATTCATTTTCCGAAGTCGCCCGAAGTTGACGAGGCGAGATTGGTCGCCGTAAAGACGAGGTGATTATCTCCCCAAAATGCCCAGTGTGGCCTTACCCTTAAATAACTTTTAGTATGATGTAGGGAGTGATATTCTGAATCAATTTGCAATTGGTCTTTATTGTTTATTATTTGTAGTGTTTGAGTTATTTTGCTTTTTATTCAGCTATTATAATTTTTTTATTTAGCTTTTATTTAGATTGCAATTTGCTAGGGTCCGAATTACCTCAGCGACCATGCATTGATACGGATAAGAGACTGGAATATGAATAGGAGAGCCCTGAATAGAAAGATGAGTAATAAAAAGTAGCAATAACAATACATTTGTAGCATTTGTTTTTAGGTGGGGTCAGTGACCCCCATTTGAAAGCTGGAAACAGTGAGAAGGCAAATAATTAAAAAACTATAAAGAAAATAAAGAAAGCCAGTTGAAAAGTTATTTTGAATTAGTCATTCTATAACAGTTAACTTAAAGGTAAATCATCCGTTTAAATTGGCAGGCAAGAGGCGGAACTAGAAATGTTACACATTTACTGGTAAAGTTAGTCAGTAAATATGTTACAGGGCAAACCTTTTGAAATAAAACCTTTATTTATACTCAGCCTCTTTGATCCACATTATCTTGTACCTTATCTGCTTGTCTCTTGCAGATCCCCTCGTAAATGACATTGACACCTTACACATAGATTGATATTCCTGTTTGTTGGTTATTTGACCTATGAGCTGAATGTTGTATATGAGAACACCACAGCTTCAGTGTAATCCGCTTGAAAAAGGAACTAAAATGTTCTGAGAGCTTGCTATGATTACATTAGTTAGCCAATAAAGGTATCACCTTTACACATTAACTGCCAAATACTTTGCTGGTACATTTGGGTGAAGACCCTTACATAAACAGGTGTCTGATCCATATATACAGTGCTACCAAAGCATATTCATAAGTGAAGGGAGGCATGTAGGCTAGAGTCCTGCAGCGGGTTACCCGCAAAAACCTGTGGTACCCTGTGGGTTCCGGGTAGAAGTTCCGGGTGCGGGTATAGATGCGGGTTGGTGGTTCTGCGGGTTTGCGGGTCTTCTCAATATTGATTTTTACTCCTTTACTGATCATGTCTACTTCAATGATGTCATTTCTGGTTTACAATGACAGCACTTCCTCTTTTACTCCCTTTTTTCTGACCATGCCCACTTCCGAGGATGCCACTTCCAGTTTACAATGACAGCACTTCCTGTTTTACTCCTTTTTTCTTGATCATGCCTACGTCCGATGATGTCACTTCCAGTTTACAATGACGGCACTTCCTGTTTTACTCCCTTTTTTCTGATCATGCCTGCTTCCAATGATGTCACTTTCGGTTTACAATGACAGCACTTCCTGTTTTACTCCTTTTTTTCTGATCATGCCTACTTCCGATGATGTCACTTCCGGTTTACAATGACAGCACTTCCAGTTTTACTCCTGTTTTCTTGATCATGCCTAGTTCCGATGATGTCACTTCCGGGGTACAATGATTGGCACTTCCTGTTTTACTCCTTTGTTTCTGATCATGCCTACTTCCAATGATGTCACTTCCAGTTTACAATGACAGCACTTACTCCTTTTTTTACACAGGTCATAGAACTCCGCGGTAACTTCTGATATCTTCATATTTTGCAACCAGGGGTACTTTATTTATTATAATACACACGGTTTCAGTGAGTCATGTGACAGAAATGACATCCGTTTATAACTGATGACATCAGAACTCACCGTTTATAACTGATGACATCAGAATTCACCGTTTATAAGTGATGACATCAGAACTCACCGTTTATAAGGATATCATTTGAAAGATATTCATGGCTTTTGTGTATTATAATAATAATAAAAGGAATGTTTACTCAGTGGTTCCCAGACACCTGTATGTCCCGTTCAAAGTGCAGAAAATCCAAACCAGGTTCCATTTCCAAGGGATTGCACCTAATACCTTCCCAGTTGCACAACTTGCAAAAGTCTCGTGTAAACACAGCGCCACTTAATGCATTTGCTTTGTGACAATGCACAGACTGGGATGGGTGCCAGTATTCTGTCTGCTCCGCGAGGTATAGAGGAGTTTATAATGCTCAGGACACACAATCGCTGCCTTTGTTCCGCGTATATTGAGCCCTTCCAAGAATAAGGCTTTATGTTAACTGTGAATGCTATTTAGGGATCCTCTTCCACATTATCCAGAGCTTTCATTTCAATAAACCCCCGTGTCTGCCAATATCGGAATAAACACTCTTAAAGGAAAACTTTACCCCCCAAAATGAATACTTAAGCAACGGATAGTTTACATCATATTACGTGGCATATGAAAGCTACTCTGGGTAGCGAAACGGCTGTTGAGAAGTGAAGACGCCTATAGAAGAAGGGGTCCCTCTCTGATCCTGTTTACAGACATTTCCCAGTTAACAGTCTCTCCCCAGGTGTGGACTGAGTGAATTTGAGAGATATGCTGCTCACTGGATTCAATTAGATGGAGGACTTAAAGGGATACTGTCATGGGAAAACGTTTTTTTCAAAAAGCATCAGTGCTGCTTCTGCACTGAAATCCATTTTTCAAAAGAGCAAACAGATTTTGTTATATTCATTTTTGAAATCTGACATGGGGCTAGACATATTGTCAATTTCCCAGCTGCCCCCAGTCATGTGACTTGTGCCCAGATAAACGTCAATCACTCTTTACTGTTGTACTTACTGCAAGTTGGAATGATTTCACCCCCTCTCTTTCCCGCCCAGCAGCCTAACAACAGAACAATGGGAAGGTAATCAGATAGCAGCTCCCTAACACAAGATAACAGCTGCCTGGTAGATCTAAGAACAACACTCAATAGTAAAAGCCAAGTCCCACTGAGACTGATTCAGTTACATTAAGTAGGAGAAATAACAGCCTGCCAGAAAGTAGTTCCATTTTAAAGTGCAGGCACAAGTCACGTGACTGGGGCAGTTGGGAAACTGACAATATGTCTAGCCCCATGTCAGATTTCAAAATTAAATATAAAAAAATCTGTTTGCTCTTTTGAGAAATGGATTTCAGTGCAGAATTCTGTGGGAGCAGCACTATTAACTGATGCGTTTTGGGAAAAAACATGTTTTCCCATGACAGTATCCCTTTAACAGAAGCCATAGCTGAGTATGCTGACTATACCTTTGAGGAAACAAGTTCAATTACAATGGCTACATACACAATCAGTCTGCAGCCGATGCATCTCTCCTTGAAAACCTTATAAATAGGAGTGAGAATATTTTGTGGCTATTAAACTAACTTTTGGTGGACTTTTCAGTTCAACACAACCAATCATAGTCATTGTGAGAACATTATTATTTTGTAATACAATTGTTTGTGTCACAGATGGGAGGGCCCATCCTTTTACAGGAGTCTTAGGGTTTTTAATTTGTTTTTAATTACATTTGTTGGCATGGTTGATCCATAAATATCGCCATTTTAACTATATTCATTATCAATTAAGTAGAGTATCACATGGCTTTCTGGGGATTAAGTGCTACTGCGTTTTTTTATGTTTATACTACAGTCATTTAAGTAGTGACACCCTTGATTATATCCAATTATATCTCGGTTATTATTGCTCAGTCACATGAAGCAGGGTTTTACATATGAGCTGTTTTATGCAATATAACTCAGGTGAGTTCCTTAGCCTCCTTGTGTGGGCTTTAACCTGTTTATTGCTAACAGTCATATCTGTATTGATTTGATTTCACCCCTGAATTAAAAGGGGAACTCTAGCCAAAGATTTGCTGCATAGTTAAAAAAAGTATAATTTTAAGCAATTTCTGATAAACATGCATTATTCCTTTGGTTTTAAAGTTATTTGTAAATATCTAGTATAGGTAAATCTTAAACAAGTAATCAAGTGATGAGTAATCAATACCATGACCTGGATGCATGAAAATCTTCATAGTCGTATGTTATTTGTAAATGTAATTGCTACTGAAAACAGAATCTGCATGGAGTTTTCCTTTGATAAAATTGAATTTTAGGCTATTCCCAATTTGCCCAGTTATTCCCCTGACCTCCCCATATCCAGGATTTTCACCTAAACCTCTTCCCATTAGGAAGTCTATGAGCCACAGCTTTTTGGGAGTTCCCCATGCTGCTCATACAGTACTTTAACTCATAATTAATTAATCACACTTTCCAACTTTTCTTTATTATGGACTAAGGCCCTTTTGCTCGCCGGAATACCACACTGTCTGTAGGGCGCCATGATCCAATGGGATGATGAGGTTCCAGCAGGAGTCCTACTGCACCCTTGCCCCATTTGAAGGATGTAAGATCCATGCAGTAGTGATCAGTGTCAGACTGGGAGGTCAGGGCCCACCGGAACTGCCACATCAGGGGCCTGCACAGATCCCCCCACCCCTGGATGGCCCCCACCCAGCCGCTACCCCTCGTCAGCATGTACCTACTTGCTACTTTGGGCAACTGGGGAGGTCAGGGAGTCAGTCACTCAAGCAGCCATGGGATCGGGTCAGGGCCGGTGCCCACCAAGTTTTTTCCTGGCATCGCACCAGCCCCATGTGACCCTCGTAGTGATATGTAGGCAAGCCCTAAACCTGCAGGACCCTCCACTAGGGTGGATTTGGTGGACAACCACACACTATTTATAGGTTTCAGGTGGGTGCAGGCCGATTTCAGCCTTTAAGTGACAACTACAAAAACAACTACAAAAACATCATCATCAACATCAACCCACTCAAGTTCTCAAGTTCTTCATCAGTCATTCTCTCTGCATATTTACTAAGTCAACAGACCCGAACCTCGGGACACTGCTTTGTAGTTAAGTGACCAAGCAAGAAATGGAATGTGGATATGTCAAACACAGACGCCCAAGTACAAAGGTGAGTTTACCCGGCCTTGTCCATCAGTCCAAAGCCGTGAAGTTTCCCTGTAAAGATCAATGAATCACATCCAGAGACACAAGGAAAACAGGACTTGGCCTCCCAGGTCTCACTAAGATGGAGCTGGCACGGAGCTCAGATACTCAGGATGGGGAATAAAAGGAAGACATTAAATTCTAGAACCACTCCCCTCCCTCAGTCACGCCTTATACAACAACATTTCCATTGTTACACCAACGTCTGTTATTGTCCCAGGTGTAATTAGTAGGATGCACAGTATGAAATTAGTAAATGTGCCCCGTACACGAGCAGATAAGAGGTGCAGTGTGGGATCACGGATACAGTTTGTAGAAGTGCGGCTGCAGTTAAAGGGGTTGTTCACCTTTACATTAACTTTTAGTATGATATAGAGAGGGATATTCTGAGACAATTTGCACTTGGTTTTCATTTTTTATTATTTGTGGCTTTTTTTGAGTTATTTATATTTTTATTCAGCAGCTCTCCAGTTTGCAATATCAGCAATCTGGTTGCTAGAGTCCAAATTACCCTAGCAACCACGCATTGATATGAATAAGAAACTGAAAAATGAATAGGAGAGAGTCTGAATAGAAAGATGAGTAAAAAGTAAATAAACTTGTAGCCTAGAGCATTTGTTTTGTTTTTGTTTTTTTAGAACCTGGAAAGAGTCAGAAGAATAAGGCAAATAATTAAAAATGCTTTAAAAAAAGAAACAAAAGCCATTTGAAAAGTTGCTCAAGGGGCAGATTTATCAAGGGTCGAGTTTCGAAGTAATGGGAGTTTTCTTGAACATCCATAACTTTGAAATTCGAATAAAAAAAGACCAACCGAAATGTATTTAAAAATTCGAGTCAGAAGAATAAGGCAAATAATTAAAAATGCTTTAAAAAAAGAAACAAAAGCCATTTGAAAAGTTGCTCAAGGGGCAGATTTATCAAGGGTCGAGTTTCGAAGTAATGGGAGTTTTCTTGAACATCCATAACTTTGAAATTCGAATAAAAAAAGACCAACCGAAATGTATTTAAAAATTCGAGTCAGAAGAATAAGGCAAATAATTAAAAATGCTTTAAAAAAAGAAACAAAAGCCATTTGAAAAGTTGCTCAAGGGGCAGATTTATCAAGGGTCGAGTTTCGAAGTAATGGGAGTTTTCTTGAACACCCATAACTTTGAAATTCGAATAAAAAAAGACCAACCGAAATGTATTTAAAAATTCAACGATTATTTCTGCAGGTGAATAGGCCGTATTCGTTCGAATTAGAAACATTCGAAACGAAGTAACATCATATTCGATCTAATTTGATTTGAAGTTTTTTTTAAAAAAAAAAAATCAACCAATTGACGCCAGATAGGTTCTAAGAGGTCCCCCATAGGCTAAAACAGCAATTCGGCAGGTTTTAGATGGCGAATGGTCGAAGTCGAATTTTTTAAGAGAAAGTACATGATAAATTTTTATATTTGAATATTCTAATCTTTTTCAAATTCAAATCGAATTTAGACTATTCCCTAGTTCAAGTACACGAAAATTAGCTCGAAATTAGAATTTTTTGTTTTTACTTTGAATTTTCGACCCTTGATAAATCTGCCCCTAAAAGTTAATGTAAAGGCAAACTGCCCCATGACTGTTGTCAGAAGACCAAATGGACTGAACCTCAGTACATAGTGAATTTTTGGGAGAAGGGCTATGAGTTGTCCTTGTGGTCTGTCAGATCACCACAGAGTTGTTAGTTAAGGGCTATTCCACACGGGGAGATAGCGACGCGTTTGCGGTGACAAAGCGCCGCGACAGTCGCCGCGGCCTGAGGCGACTGTTGAAAAGCGCATCGCCTCGTGTGGTTAGCACAGGCGTTTTTACATAGGCGCCCATACAAAACTGTCGCCTGCGCCGGTCGCGGCGACTGTCGCGGCGCTTTGTCGCCGCGACCGCAAACGCGTCGCTATCTCCCCGTGTGGAATAGCCCTAAGGCTTCACATGAAAATCATTTTTGGATTCTTGAAAATCAACTTGGGGCCACATGAAAATACAGCACTCAACATTAAACTCAAGGCACCCAACGTGGTCATGATGACTGCAGAGCCACAGTGTGGTGAAATGATGAGGAGGCTACTATGGAATAATACCACCAAGTCTAAGGGTAATACATTAAGGTCTAGTAACCCATAGCAACCAATCAGATGTGTGCTTTAATGCAGCAGAACAGCACACTGTGCCTTTGGTGGTTGGAGACCTGTTGTAAATATTTTGCCTGTACTTAGATTGTAAGATTTTGATGTCCTGGGTTAATTTCTGAATAATGTGATAAATCTACTGCACTCCTGCAATTCACTTCTACTGCGCTGGTGGAGCTGGCCCTTCGTTGACCTGGCAAGGTCCCTTAGTAACAGCACATTTGGTTGACGGATCGGCACTCACACGATTATGTGTGAGGAGCTTGTCCCTTAGGGATGCACCGAATCCAGGATTTGGTTCACGATTCGGCCAGGATTCGGCCTTTTTCAGCAGGATTCGGATTCGGCCAAGTCCTTGGCCGTTTTACCCTTTCCACTCCTAATTTGCATATGCAAATTAGGATTCGGTATTCGGACGAATCTCGCAAAGGATTCAGGGATTCGGTGCATCCCTACCCCTTTTATTATGTTACCAACAGTATCAACGTTTCGGGGGGGGGTAACAGGGGGGGGTAACACCCTCCCTTCATCAGGATACACACTCAAGTGCACAATCACCTTTATACCAAAAGTCCTGCCTCTTCACCCATAATTCCAAGTGCAACCTATTAAACCGATGCAACTTCCAAAAAGTCCAGCAAATGCCTATTATGGTAAAAAGTCCTATTATGGTAATAGAAAATCTTTCCATAATTTTCTTAAACATATGATAGAAAATCTTTTTAACATGCAAAAGAAAAGGTGGTTACATCTAATAGATCTGCCCCAGAAAAGCCATTTAATATTCATCCAAAGCCAACGAAGAAGTCACAAGAGTCAACTATAGCGTCCATTGCTTAGGCAGGTCTATTGTGACCCTAGTGTCTGGCTGATTATACTTCAGATGTTGAGCATCATATTCACAAAATGCACATAACTGACCCTAAGGAGTTAAAAAAAAGGCTAAACAGCCAGGTAATATTTACAGGATAGAAGAAAAACAAAATGAGCTTCTCTACCACTGTTTTTGTTTTGTCCGTAAAAGTAGAAACCACTTATGGAGACATATAATTAAAAAGGGATTAAAAGTAAATTAGGAGGATAAACATCTTCTGTCGCTGCAGATTCCAAATAATATTTATGAAGCTGAGTGTGAGGGAAGGAAAGTAGGAGGCTCCCGGCATATACTATAAGAAAGCTCGTTGTGACAGCAATTAAAAGCAGCCAATCACCAGCATAATAGAGAAGCTATTCGATTGCAGAAGGCAACTAGAAGTTCAGAGGTCCAAATGTTCTCAAAGATGTTTCCCAAATATATCTATGCACTAGAACAGTGTACAAGTTAGCTCTCTCAATCTCCATGAGACCTCTATACTGACCCACCGCTGGGCCTGCTGTCTGCATTGTTAAAGGAAAACTATACCCCCTGAACAATGTAGGTCTTTATAAAAAGATACTGCATAAAACAGCTCATGTGTCATTGGGTAATCCTAAATAGAAAATTACCATTAAAAAAATAAGGGCCGCCCCTTGGGATTGTAGGATTCACGGTGCACACAAACAAACCATACATGTTAGGTCACATGAGCCAATTAACAGAAAGCGTTCTGTCTTTTGCTTCCACACTTCTTCCTGTTAGGGTGAGGGCACGCACATAGATTCGGGGAGATTTAGTCGCCCGCAGACAAATCACTTCTTCTAATATCCCCGAAAAGCCTTCCTGTCGGCTAGAATCTAAATCGCCGACGGGGTAGCACTCGGAGCACTTTGTTTTCCGAAGTTGCCCCGATGAGGAAACTTCGGGTGACTTCGGAAAACAAACCGATCCGAGTGCCATCCCATCGGCGATTTACATTCTAGCCAGCAGAAGGCTTTTCGGCGAGATTAATTGCCCGAAGAAGAGGCGATTAGTTGCTGGCGAATAAATCACCCAGAATCTTCCCATGTGTCTCTGCCCTTACAGTTACAGTTGTAGTATTATCATAACATGGGGGTTCAAGGGAAAGGATGCAAAAGGGCCATATTTACTTAAATATATATTCCAGTTTGGTAAGATTCTTTAACATGCCACTGAATTTAATCTGTTGCTTAAATGCTCATTTTGAGGGGAAAAGTTTTTCTTTAAAGAGCACCTATTGGGGAAAAATATCACCAACCAAAAATTGCCCCCGTCAGCGTGCGTGTGCCCCAACATGGCCACTAATACAGGGAGCTCCCTCTGGGTGCGAGTGGCCTAGTGCTGGTGGAGGGCAATATTTAAAGAAAAAAAACGAATTACCCCCAATCGGAGTGTGGGCTCTATTAGCCAGCACCTTTGGTTGGGGGTATTATTTATGCCCAACAGGTGTCCTTTATGCATACCTCCCAACATTTTGGAAACAAAAAGAGGGACAAAAAAAGTTGCAGCGCGTATTGCAGCAAAATATTTCTGACCATGCCCATTTTTGTAGCCACACCCCCAAATTACCATGTTCATTTTACAAAATTTGGCAGGTTAAGAAAGTCTGAACATATATCTGTGTTTTTTTTCCAGTTATTACAGTTTTGCTAATGAAGGTGAATTGCCAATTTAGGGTAAGGGCACACTGGGCGATTCGGGGAGATTTAGACGCCTAGCAACTAATCGCCGCAAATTTGCGGCGACCAATCTCCCCGAATGTTTTGGCGCTGGCTCTGCCTCTGCGCTGGCTAAAGTGAAAAATCGACGGCGCTAATCACACGCAGCGATTCGTTTTCTGAATTCGCCCCGAAGTTGCCTCACGAGGAAACTACAGGAAAGAGAACCAGAACACTGCCTCTGCTCTCATTTGGCCGGCCCACATCCATGCCTTCTTTGCCTTCTTTGAACTTGCCGTTGTACACTGGCTTTCAACTCTTTTGGCACGGACTCACAGAGGGGACAATTATAATAGAAGGATTTGCTGCTGTACATGGACACTGCTATATATCAGCTCAATGCACTGCCAATGTTATAGGCAGAATATTCTTTCCAGCTGCAGATATTCTTCACAATAAAGGTATAGGAAACCAGACCAGATAAAGATTTATGAATATAATCAGTGGTAATGTTGATATTCTCAGATAATTGATTGGTTATTGATATTTCAAAGCCATTTTCTTCATCGTTTGGGAGAACACTGTTAAAAAAAATGATGATTAAACAATCAGGACTCAGGGCCATAACATTAAAATTGCTTTCAGCTCAATTCGGTAACTGATATAAATAAGCTTTCTGTGTTTTATTGGGCTGATAGGCCATTCACCATGTGAATGTTAAGCTTTGCAAATGATATTAAAGGCTTATGGCTCAGCAAACGTGTCACTGCAGGTACATAGCTATTTAAACACAAATCAAAACTGATGCCTGGGACATTAAAGCACAATTTATACTTATTGCTGATATTAACCTCTGGGAAGGGAGTGTGACTGTGGGATAGCAGGTATAGTAGGGAGAGATGGTGCCTATAGTAACAGTTGGATAATAGTCTCTGGGAAGGGAGTGTGACTGTGGGATAGCAGGTATAGTAGGGAGCGATGGTGTCTATAATAATAGTGGGATAATAGTCTCTGGGAAGGGACTGTGGCTGTGGGATAGCAGGTATAGTAGGGAGAGATGGTGCCTATAGTAACAGTGGATAATAGTCTCTGGGAAGGGAGTGTGACTGTGAGATAGCAGGTATAGTAGGGAGAGATGGTGCCTATAGTAACAGTGGATAATAGTCTCTGGGAAGGGAGTGTGACTGTGGGATAGCAGGTATAGTAGGGAGAGATGGTGTCTATAGTAACAGTGGATAATAGTCTCTGGGAAGGGAGTGTGACTGTGGGATAGCAGGTATAGTAGGGAGAGATGGTGCCTATAGTAACAGTGGGATAATAGTCTCTGGGAAGGGAGTGTGACTGTGGGATAGCAGGTATAGTAGGGAGAGATGGTGTCTATAGTAACAGTGGATAATAGTCTCTGGGAAGGGACTGTGACCGTGGGATAGCAGGTATAGTAGGGAGAGATGGTGCCTATAGTAACAGTGGATAATAGTCTCTGGGAAGGAAGTGTGACTGTGGGATAGCAGGTATAGTAGGGAGCGATGGTGTCTATAATAATAGTGGGATAATAGTCTCTGGGAAGGGACTGTGACCGTGGGATAGCAGGTATAGTAGGGAGAGATGGTGCCTATAGTAACAGTGGATAATAGTCTCTGGGAAGGGATTGTGACTGTGGGATAGCAGGTATAGTAGGGAGCGATGGTGTCTATAATAATAGTGGGATAATAGTCTCTGGGAAGGGACTGTGACCGTGGGATAGCAGGTATAGTAGGGAGAGATGGTGCCTATAGTAACAGTGGATAATAGTCTCTGGGAAGGGAGTGTGACTGTGGGATAGCAGGTATAGTAGGGAGAGATGGTGTCTATAGTAACAGTGGGATAATAGTCTCTGGGAAGGGAGTGTGACTGTGGGATAGCAGGTATAGTAGGGAGAGATGGTGCCTATAGTAACAGTGGGATAATAGTCACAGTCACACTCCCTCCCCAGAGTCTACTAAAGCATATTGGGAAAGTGACTCAGTCAAGCCACCCTGCTAGTTAAAGACTAAATTGTTTGCTAGGTTATTAGAGCGTAGGACATATATTATCCCTGTGTGTCGCTGTGTGTGCACCAAGCAATGCAAACAGAGTGTATGCTCCTAGCAGAACCAGTAATTCAGAGCACAGTTCCCTCCCTGGGACGCCTGCATTCCTCAACTGCATTGAGAGGGGTGGAGTGGCCTCTGGGAGAATGGAGGTGCCAATAAGGCAGTGCTAGAAGGATTGATGTAGCTGAAGTAAACAAACCAAAAAACAGAGATAGGGGTTGGAAAGGAGACTTACATGGGACCTGTTTTACGTAACATTTTAATTGGTCTTTATTATTTATTCATTATCATGTTTTTATATCTTGTACATCGGGGGCTTAGGTGAGATGGAATTTCAGTACACTGTAACAAGTATATAGTTGCATTGACAATAAAGTCTAGAATATTGAATGCTGAAGACACGTGCAGGGCCGTTAAAGTTGGCTGTACTCTATGGCACAATTTGATTGGACAGGAGTTCTTAGAAGCTATGGCTTTAATTAGCAGTAGGGTTGCCACCTTCCAACTGGACTTGTATTAGGAAGGGCTGTCCTGGTGAAACCTTCCTATCTGGATTTCCAGATGAGGAAATCCAGGCAGGACATTGAAAATAATGACATGGCCATCAGCCAATCGCTGATCTCCATGTAATCATTCCTGCCCCCATCACCAGTCCTGTCCCCAACGTCACCAGTCCCACCCCCGTCACTGGTTCTGCCCCCGCCTACGTTATCCACCTCCCTGCCCATTTTCCGGCCCTATAAAAGGGGACCACCCTAATTAGCAGCCAGTGTATGGGGTCAAAATAATAGCTTGCATGGCTGACACCTGATTGGTAATTAATGAGTCGAAAAACTCATCATCCAATGGCATTTGGCCATTAATGTGGTCCTCTACCAACAGGTCTACAGAGGCTCCTATTGGACAGAGGGCCTAATTAGATCCTAGGTTCCTCTACAAGTAGTTAAGAATGATGGAGCACTAACTGGATACCTAATAAATCGATGAACATGTCGGTCTTATGCAGAATTTTGGCCATTTGGGTGATGTGGACAATAGATATATCCATCAAAACTGAGTCTAGTTATAGACCAGTAGCTACAATGAGTCAAGCCAACAGTATGCTGGAAGGTGTTAAGCAAAGTTCAGGGTTCGATTTCCATGGCTCAGACAGAAATAAGTTAAGAAACTATAACGCACATTAGCCCTAATGATCATTGAATTAACAGTAGCCAAATATGTGGCAACCCAAGCATTTCCAGTAGAACTGTACTTGAGAAGCACCGCTCTGTGGAATAACAGCAGGTCGTTTTCTAAGCAAACGCTGCCTACGAAAAGTCACAACTGACAGTTATTTGTAAGAGCATGCTGTAATAATTACATGTAAGGAATACAGAGCATTTGTAACTCTCTGAGGTAATCGTGCAGAAAAGGACATTTAAGAATAACAATCGTTTCTCCCAGCCAGCTGAAAAATTCTGCAAATAAATAACAGACCGGCAAATAAATAACAGACCGGGGCACGCATAAGTACAGTTGCTGTATCAGGAAACGGTTATACCGTATATACAGATATAGACATACAGGTATGGGATCCATTATCCGGAAACCTTTTATCCAGAAAGCTCAGAATTACAGGAAGGCCGTCTTAGACCATAGACTCCATTTTATCCCGAATAATCCAAATTTTTTAAAAAAAAAATTATTTTTCTCTGTAATAATAAAATAACATTGCACTTGATCCAACCTAAGACATAATGAATCCTTATTGAAGACAGTGGCGTAACTATAGAGAAAGCAGACCCCGCAGTTAGGGTTGCCACCTTTTCTGGAAAAAAAATACCGGCCTTCCTATATATTTATCTGTTTTCCCTATTAATAACATTAGGATCAGCCATCATTTTTACCGGCCAGGCCGGTAAAATACCGGCCAGGTGGCAACCATACCCGCAGTCGTAGGGGGTCTCAGGGAAAAGGGAGGTGGACTGCGGGGTCTGCTTTCTCTATAGCTAACAAGAAACCCGCTCCCTTCCCCAGCCGCTCTCTTACCTGCGGCGGGGAAGCAGAGCGCAAGTCAGCATAGGGAGGAGACTAGGTGGAGTCCGGGGGCAGGGAGTGGCGGAGTCATGATGGGAGGCGAACAGAGGCGGGAGGAGTGTGCTGGGCCCTTCTGAAGATTTTTTTGCAGGGGGGGGGGCACAGCGCACTCCCGCTAAAATCTTAGTGGGTTTAATTCATGCTCTAATCTTATTTTAGTAAGGTATGAAGATTCAATTTACGGAAAAATCCATTATACAGAAACCCCAGGCGTCAAGCATTCTGGTACTCATCCCTGTACTTAAAGTATTTTAGCATGGCCAATACATTAACTTGTTAAATGAAATATTTTATTTGCATAAGAGAACAAATTAGCTCAACTATTTTGTAAACTGCCCCTTTCACTTGCAAATCTCAAACAATTGAGATTGTATTCAAATGGCAACTATACACTTTAACTACACACTTCTCTTTGTACAGGCAATTAAAGCTATACAAATGTGTAACCAGTAAGTGCAATATTTTAAATTTGTTAAATGAGTTTACCGCTATGCACGGTGGGCCCGGATGCACACGCCCCAGAGGGAGCAAACACCAGGAGACATTAAAGGAGGCTGGCACCACACAGTAGTAAGATCGGAGCCCAGTTGTAAAAGGTTAAAAAGCTTACATTTTATTCTCCATAATTAAGAACCAAGGCCTGACGTGTTTCATGTCTACCAGGGACACTTAGTCATAGGCTGAACAATGACAATACATACAGGATATTTAAAAGAAAGATAGCCAATGGGAAACAAGTAGGCAGTGCTACCCGATGTGTCGCACAAAGATGACATTCAAATCCTAGGATTTAATAGACACACCCCCAAGGCCAAAACAATACATAGGTTAACTTAAATACAGAATACATAATACAAAGTACAAAGTAAATCTATTAATAATAGGGTAAAAGAAAAAAGGGAAAAAAGGACTGACTATTATACATAGCAGGAAACGTCAAAATTTAGACCTAGGGGTTTCCTTGTGCCGAAGTAAAAAATCCATTTGGTCTCTATTTTTAATAACTCAAAATAAATATTCCCACCCCTTATATAGGGAACTACTCAATCTATAGGGAGGAGCATAGGGAGGAGATTGGGTGGAGTCCGGGCAGGGATAGGCGGAGTCAGGGTAGGAAGTGGGCAGAAGCGGGAAGTGGGCGGGAGGATGGGGATTGGAGTGTGCTGGGCCCCTCTTAAGATTTTAGCATTGGGACTTTTTATCCAAAATGCTGGACCAGAAGTTTTCCACATAATGGGTCTTTCCATAATTTGGATCTTCATACCTTAAGTCTACTAAAAAAAATAATTTAAACATTATATAAACCCAATAGGATTGTTTGCTTCCAATAAGGATTAATTATATCTTAGTTGGAATCAAGAAGCTACTGTTTTATTACAGAGAAAAGGGTATTCATTAAAAAAAATGTAATTATGCGAATTATGTGGAGGCGACCTTCCCTTTATTTGGAACATTCTGGATAACAGGTTTCTGAATAACGGATCCCATACCTGTACAGGCAATTAACTAAGCTGAGCTTTCTTTGAGAGTTCCATTTACATCTTTGTTTAAAATAGTTGTTCACCTTGAAATTAACTTTTAGTATTATGTATAGAGAGTGATATTCTGATATAATCTGCAACTGGTTTGAATTTTTTTTTATTTTTGTGGGGGTTTTTTTTTGCATTATTTAGCTTTTTATTCAGCAGCTCTCCAGTTTGCAATTTCAGCAATCCGGTTACTAGAGAGCTAATAACCCTAGCAACCATGCATTGATTTCAATAAGAATATGAATATGGCAGGGCATGAATGGAAAGATGAGTAAGAAAAAGTAGCAATAACAATACATTTTGTTGCCTTACATTGCATTTCTTTTTTAGATGGGGTCAGTGACCCCCCTGTTGGAAACCTGGAAAGAGTCACAAGTAGTGATGGGCGAATTTGCGTGATTCGCCACCGGCGAATAAATTAGCGAAACCACCGTAAAAAAAACATTTAGTATGTTATATAATGGCCTATTCTAAGCAACTTTAACATTGGTCCTCATTATTTATTTGTTATAGTTTTTGAATTATTTGTTTTTTTTCTTCTAACTCTTTCATATTCCAGTCTATTATTCAAATCAATGCATGGTTGCTAAGGTCATCTTGATCATAGCAACCAAACGGCTTAAAGGGATACTGTCATGGGAAAAAAATTTTTTTTTCAAAACGCATCACTTTATAGTGCTGCTCCAGCAGAATTCTGTACTGAAGTATGTTTCTCAAAAGAGCAAACAGATTTTTTTTATATTTGATTTTGAAATCTGACATGGGGCTAGACATATTGTCAGTTTCACAGCTGCCCCCAGTCATGTGACTTGTGCTCTGATAAACTTCAGTCACTCTATACTGCTGTACTGCAAGTTGGAGTGATATCACCCCTCCCCCCAGCAGCCTAACATGAGGCTAGCCATATTACCAGTTTCCCAGCTGCCCCCAGTCATGTGACTTGTGCTCTGATAAACTTCAGTCACTCTATACTGCTGTACTGCATTTTGGAGTGATAACACCCCCCTCCTACCCCCAGCAGCCTAACAACAGAACAATGGGGATGTAACCAGATAGCAGCTCCCTATTACAAGATAACAGCTGCCTGGTAGATATAAGCACAACACTCAGTAGTAAAATCCAGGTCCCACTGCGACACATTCAGTTACATTGAGAAGGAAAAACAGCAGCCTGCCAGAAAGCATTTCTCTTCTAAAGTGCTGGCTCTTTCTGAAAGCACATAACCAGGCAAAATGACCTGAGATGCACCTACACACCAATATTACAGCTAAAATATACACTTGCTAGTTCAGGAATGAAATTTTAGATTTTATATTTCCGTCGGATGCGACGGAAATAAGGTAAGTAATGCTAGAGTCGGATCGTGTCGGATTGATGCGACACGACACAACTGTCGGATCGAATCGGGCGAATCGTCGGTGGAGCCCTGCCCTAAGGGCCAGAAAAGTTTATTGGGAAGATGAGCATTCCCTTTAAGATGGCAAAAAGTTGTTGGGGCAATTGTTTTTAACAGAACAAAGCAAACAAAACCAGAGCACATTAAGAGGCACAGACACACGTGGAGATTAGTTGTCTGACGACAAATCACCTCTTCTTCGGGCGACTAATCTCCCCAAACTGCCCCCTGGAATCGTGAGGCAACTTCGGAAAACGAAGCACTCCAATTGCCATCCCGCCAGCAATTTAGATTCTAGTGGGAGGCAGACTAGTCGGCTAAAGAAGAGGCGATTTGTCGCTGGGCGACTAAATTTCCCCGAATTTTCTCGTCTGTCTCTGCCCTTACAGTAATATGTATCATTGTATGCACACTTGTATTCTTAGGCAACAGAAGGCAGTGCTTTTCCTGCTCATGCCAGTAAACCACAATAGGGTTATGAAAAATTAGCGCATTCTTTTGGGTTTATTATTAGTTCAAAAATAATAAATCTTAGTTTGACAGCAAAACTCAACGTAGAAATTAGGGAAACAATTGGTGGTATATTTCCTAAAATTAAATGGAATTGTTCTGAAGAAAAACAGTTTTACCACTTGGGACTTGTCTCCTTTCTCTTTGCAAGTGAAATAATATCCTCAACCTCATTTAAAAGCTGATTCCACGCGGGCGACAGTTTGTGGATTTAATCAACTTGTTGCTACACGTTGCATTTCTCAGGTGAGAGTTGAAGAGACGGACGGGTTAGAAATAAGCATTCCTGATTGTTGTGTTTGTAAAGAAATCTTTGGTTGCAAAAAAAATTCTTTAACTTTTATTTTTTCTTGTCTTCGTCGTGGATATTAAACAGATGTGGTTTCCATATATCTGTAAAAGTAGTTCACAGATATATGGAGCCCTGCCCTTTGACATGAGCACTTGTACTGATCTTGCGACAACATGGTATTAAACCAGTCCAAGCCCTCTACTCCCTGGGTTGGTGCCCACTGGACATGAGAACGAAGTCCCTACCTCCAGTTTTAAACTGACCCCAACCCCTACAAAGGCCCCACACCCAAAGCACAGCTGCCTTCTCTAAAAGGTCCCTGGGCCCCCCATACTGGCACTGAATCTGCTGAGTTGTGCAGTGGAGCTGGCCATGTCATGCCATATCCAGTTACTCCTGGGCAGAGGTCATCCATCAGGATCATGCACAGAAGCAGATTGGAAGAACATGCTCCTGGCTGGAGATCAGTTTCCAGTGGCCACAAACTAGATGGAACATGGCCAGGGATGGATCCCACCAACCCTGCTGCACATCTCTGCAGATACAATGGCAGTGCATATGGCCCATGGACATTTCTGGGAAGGCACGAGGACCTTTATGGAGATGGTATCAAGTTTACTTACAATGCTATGCTGGGTCCCTCAAACAGCTGCTGTGGCTAAAACAAGATGTCCACTCTGTCAACAAACTTCTTCTGGAGTGAGAGGCTCTGAAGAGCAGGGTCTCCCCCCAACTCCAATCAAACTGAGGGTCTGCAAGAGAAGGTTAGTTGATGTTGAGACAAGCCAAGAGCCTGCTGTTAGAAGGTACACAACTTGATTAAGCTATTTGGGATGCCTTTTGCAGCAGATGTTTAGGATTGATCTCAGCTTCATTTGCAGTCCCATACTTGCCTGAGTTTTCAGCAGAACATTGATTATGCCACAATAACCCCATATTTACTCTCATGCTTGCAACAGCGTCTCATTAGCAGTTTAAACAAATCACTTTCCTTAAATTAAAATGACTTTTGTATATATATGTATAATGCATGGATTTTATTTGAACAGAAACTGGCTTGGCAGAGAACAAAAGTGGAAAGTCCTTTCTTTCATGTCAAGTATCAGGACGTACCACCTTCGTAGCTGCAGGGAGTGGAAATTCATATTTCAACTTTCCTATTAACAAAATGTTGTAATTGGCTTGAACATAATTTTGTTTTAGTGTAGCAGAGACACCAAGTGGTTATCATTAATGACAACTAAAAGCACAAACAGTATGATGTGGCTGAAGTTGTGAACCCTACAACTCAATATCAACTTTCCCCCTATGTGCACAAAAAAAATATCTTGTGTGCACATTTTAAACTTGTGTACAGTTTTTAATAATTGTGATCTCAGGTCAGAATTAATACAAAATATTTGTTGTTGGCCTCAAAATTTGTGTGTGCATGCACAAGTCTATATAGACCCATCTGAAGAGTACAATATCAGTGCACTGATGTGACCTTTATCCAACAAGAGTTTCCTACTGATAAACATGCTGATGATGCAGGCACGTTTCAGGGGCTGCTGCCGCCTGAGGCAGCAGCCCCAATGCCGCCCCTCCTCCTGCTCCGCTCTTCTAACTACCAGCGTCGGAGCGGGTGGAGGAGGGGCCTCATCGCTAGTGCAGTGAGCGCTATTGCGCTCGCTGCGCTAGAAGAGCCGAATTTCCGTTTTAAAAAACGGAAATTCGGCTCTTAAAGTTACCAGAGGCGGCTTTTTGCCGCCCCTGGTAACTGGCCGCTCCGTGCCGCCTGAGGCAAGATTCTCACCTTGCCTCATGGCCGGAGCGGCCCTGTGATGATGCCTGATATTGGTCAGTCACATTGTCAGAAAGGCCCTCTACAAACTGCCAACTCACTCTGGAAGGGCAAATGCATGTTCATGGTACATGCAGAATCAAATCTACTTCAATCTAGTAACTTTTGTTCCAGATGTCTCTGCTACACCAAAGCCACAGTCCATTGCTTTTACATACATAGTAAGTAAGGTTGAAAAAAGACACATGTCCATCGAGTTCAACCTTTTTTTTTTTTAACTACCTATCTGCCAGTTGATCCAGAGGAAGGCAAAAAAACCCATCTGAAGCCTCTCCAATTTGCCTTAGAGGGGGAAAAATTCCTTCTCGACTCCAAAATGGCAATCGGACTAGTCCCTGGATCAACTTGTACTATGAGCTATTTCCCATAACCCTGTATTCCCTCACTTGCTAAACACCATCCAACCCCTTCTTAAAGCTATCTAATGTATCAGCCTGTACCACTGATTCAGGGAGACAATTCCACATCTTCACAGCTCTCACTGTAACAAACCCCTTCCCAATAATTAGGCGGAATCTCTTTTCTTCTAATCGGAATGGGTGACCTCGTGTCAGCTGGAAAGACCTACTGGTAAATAAAGCATTAGAGAGATTATTATATGATCCCCTTATATATTTATACATAGTTATCATATCACCCCTTAAGCGCCTTTTCTCCAGCGTGAACATCCCCAATTTGGCCAGTCTTTCCTCATAGCTAAGATTTTCCATACCTTTTACCAGCTTAGTTGCCCTTCTCTGTACCCTCTCTAATACAATAATGTCCTGTTTGACTAATGGAGACCAAAACTGTACGGCATATTCTAGATGGGGCCTTACAAGTGCTCTATACAGTGGAAGAATGACCCCCTCCTCCCTTGACTCTATGCCCCTTTTAATACAGCTCAAGACCTTATTTGCCCTTGATGCTGCCAACTGGCATTGCTTGCTACAGCCAAGTTTATCATCTACAGGGACTCCAATGTCCTTTTCCATAATGGATTTTTTAATTAATCTCCCTTCTACTATAGGCACCATCTCTCTCTACTATAACTGCTATCCCATTGTCACATTCCCTTCCCAGAGACTATTATCCCACTGTTACTATAGGCACCATCTCTCCCTACTATACCTGCTATCCCACAGCCACACTCCCTTCCCAGAGACTATTATCCACTGTTACTATAGGCACCATCTCTCCCTACTATACCTGCTATACCGAAGACACACTCCCTTCCCAGAGACTATTATCCACTGTTACTATAGGCACCATCTCTCCCTACTATACCTGCTATACCACAGACACACTCCCTTCCCAGACTATTATCCCACTGTTACTATAGGCACCATCTCTCCCTACTTTACCTGCTATCCCACAGTCACACTCCCTTCGCAGAGACTATTATACCACTGTTACTATAGGCACCATCTCTCCCTACTATACCTGCTATCCCACAGTCACACTCCCTTCCCAGAGACTATTATCCACTGTTACTATAGGCACCATCTCTCCCTACTATACCTGCTATCCCACAGTCACACTCCCTTCCCAGAGACTATTATCCACTGTTACTATAGGCACCATCTCTCCCTACTATACCTGCTATCCCACAGTCACACTCCCTTCCCAGAGACTATTATCCACTGTTACTATAGACACCATCTCTCCCTACTATACCTGCTATCCCACAGTCACACTCCCTTCCCAGAGACTATTAACCCACTGTCATTATAGGCACCATCTACTCCCTACTACACTATGTTGCACAACCTCCCTTTAAACACAATGTAGGAACTAATTTAAAGCACATCAAGTCCACAGACTCTAACTGGATATAGTCTCTACCAAATATCCAAAAGAATGTTCCCAAGGACAGCAGGCTTAGAGAATCGATTGTTACTAAGTGCAGCCACGACATCTGTGCTTTTTGTTTGCTTTTCTAGTTAGAGCAGACAGTGCCCAGTAAATGAAGCCTTCTTTTCTGTATGTAACTCGAGCCCCACTATAACTTTAACCCAATTACTGTATAATTTGACAAACAATGGCCAGCTTTGCAGCCAATGAAAACAGTGTCATTTTTTATTTCCTTTATTTTACTTTTCCGGGAAAAATAAACAAGAATTCAACTATTCCTTCAACCACAATCCATGTTTGATTACAGTGCATACAATTCTGCACCAGATTAAATGAGCGGCCAATGACCTGAGATCGGACATAAATTGATTTAACTTTATTGTTCTTATTATGTTGGGTTGTTATAAAAAAAAACCAAAAAACTAAATTTTGCAATCTTTAAAAAGGACATACAAGGGAGGATACACCCAATCTTTGGCTGACCAAGCTAATTAGGTGGAAGGGAAACTGGGATGACAGTCGGCAGTTTGTATGGGCCCCTGCATGGCCAATGAGATATTGGTCAGCAAGGTCATTCGTTTGGCCTCATGAATAGGCCAATGAACTGCTGGTTCAGGAGTGAAAGTCAATGGGCACCAAATTAAAGGGAAGCCATTTATGGAACTTCAGACTGCAACCCTCCAGCTGTTGTTGTTGAACTACAACTACAAGATTCCACCACAGCCTTCTCTAGAACATGTTTCCTGGAAAAGCATTCCCTTTAAATGGAATTTAAAGTGATCAAGATCATTTTTAGTCACCTAGTAGGACTTATTACTACTAACAGTGAAAAGTTGCACTAGTGCCATAGACCACCACAACCAATCGGCAACAGGCTTTTAATGTAATGTCTTGCTGATTTTGAGTGTTGTGGGCTGCATTATAGTTATGACAAATTGTATGTGTGTCTATTTTGTCACAAGAACATCAGAATCTAAACAGTTCTTGTTGCACATAAGGGGTGCTTAGGTTACACACGAAGAAGTATTCCTTGGAAAAATAGATCATTGTGGTCAATAGTGGAGAGACAGTACAACCAAGTTCCATTGCTTTAAGGTTGAAGATAGACAGATGATTTTCCTGGGGAGCTGAAACAACTCTATAAATCCGAGAAAATGCTTGTCATTGCCCCCACCCCATGGCTGCAGACAGATTGGTCAGAACAGGAATTCAGCAACACTGCCATTAGTGTCATTAGCCAACGGTGGATACTGGCAAAATGAATAGGGAATTCCTCTTATTCAACATGTTGGGTGAAGTCTTTCATCTCAACATGCCAGACTTAAGCATACACTGTAAGATACACTTGATTAGCGAGGTCACCAGCCAACCAAATCTTTGGCCTGATTTGGCCATCATTGTGCTGGGTTAAATTGGGATACTGTAATCTAATTGTTTGGGAGCAGGGTCAATGATTGCATCTTGGTGGGGGCCTAGAGAAACACACTGGAAGAGGTCCACATCAATGCCAATGTGGTCTTTGCCTTAAATTAATTTCTCACCCGCAGATTACCAGCCAGATGATCCAGCCGATGGGGAGGGCCACATACACTATTTTCAGGAGTTGGAAATATGTCTGGACTCTTTAAAGGGAAAAAAATATTTTTTTTTTCAAAATGCATCCGTTTCCCAAAAAAAAGAACAGATTTTTTTTATATTTAATTTTGAAATCTGACATGGGGCTAGCCATATTTCCAGTTTCCCAGCTGCCCCAGTCATGTGACTTGTGCTTTGATAAACTTCAGTCACTCTTTACTGCTGTACTGCAAGTTGGAGTGATATCACCCCCCCCCAGCAGCCTAACAACAGAACAATGGGGATGTAACCAGATAGCAGCTCCCTAACACAAGACAACAGCTGCCTGGTAAATCTAAGAACAACACTCAATAGTAAAATCCAGGTCCCACTGTGACACATTCAGTTACATTGTGTAGAAGAAACAACATCCTGCCAGAAAGCAGATCTATCCTAAAGTGCTGGCTCTTTCTGAAATCACATGACCAGGCAAAATGGCCTGAAATGCACCTACACACCTCTATTACAACTAAAAAATACACTTGCTGGTTCAGGAATTAAATTGTATATTGTAGAGGGAATTATTTGCAGTGTAAACAGTGTAATTTAGAAATAAAAACTACATCATAAAAATCATGACAGAATTCCTTTAAGGATCAAATAGAAAGCTTGCTGCCCACATTCATAAGCAACCTGACTTCTAAGTCCAAACTAAGGGTTCAAAGAGCTTTTCTACCAATAATGTGATGCCCAGGAAGTCAGCACTAGGGGATGACATACATATAATTTGTAAAACCCTGTCAGCATCCATTAAGCTCGTTATCATACATTCTTAATTGGCTTCTCACTTAACGTCACGATTCAGTCTGTTTCTTCCATCTGGAATGTCACAATGAACTCTTCCTATTCTTTTTTTTTCTTCCCACTTCCCTACAAGCTGCCCCTGTCCTTCTCGCTCTCTCTCTCTGAAATTGCTAATTGAACCATTTATCCTCTTTTGGTGCCTCTTGGGTGTTGCATTCCCACCACTGCCGACCCATTGCAAATGCCACTGCTAGGAGCAGAAAATTAACCTCTCTCTGTCTCTGCTTCCCCCCCTTCCCCGATACGATCTCTCCTGGTTTTGGATTGTTCTGCTGTCCCTTGTGCCTCACAATGTTCCTTTTGGTTGGGTTTTTATTAACATGATACAATGAGCACCAATGTTGTTACTGGGAAAGTTTATTTCTACAGCTCCAATATAATCAGCAGTTCCGTGCGCTACACCGGGGAGAATAAACATGTTGCCAAACAGAAACAAACAATGGCACAAACAGGAATGCACTAGGACACTTACATTCCAGGTTAAGAGATAAAATGTAATTTGATGATGCTGTTTATGCCATAGTGTCCGGTGAAATTCATGGATATAGATCATTCAATTTATGGGTGTACAGGTATGGGACCTGTTATCCAGAATGCTCTGGACCTGTGGTTTTCCAGACAATGGCTCTTTCTGTAATTTGGATCTTCATACCTTAAGTCTACTAGAAAATCATGTAAACATTAACTTAACCCAATAGGCTGATTTTGCTTCCAATAAAGATTAATTATATCTTAGTTGGGATCAAGCACAAGCTACTGTTTTATTCTTACAGAGAAAAAGGAAATCAGTTTTTAAAATTTGGATTATTTGATTATAATAGAGTCTATGAGAAACATCCGTTCTGTAATTTAGAACTTTCTGGATAGCGGGTTTACAGATAAAGGAGGTACTAGAAAGTAATAGATGAGTTGCTGCAGTGATCCATTTAAAAAGACACATAGAAGTATTGTAGAAAACTGCACATGGCGCTTACCAGCCCAGCCAACGGGAAGAAAGTCGAGTTGATCCAAGCAGTGTCGGATTGGCCCACTGGGATACCAGGAAAAGTCCCGGTGGGCCCAGGTGTCAGTGGACCCTCTTGCTTCTAATCATTTGGAATATATCATGGTCATTCACTAATTCTTTATGGTAAAAAAGAGGCTCAATAATGGAAGACAAAAGTATAGTAAGTAGATATGAAAGACTAGGAGAATAAAGAGGTTGACTGAGGAGAGGAGGAATAATAATTTGGAAAGTGGTTCCACTAAGGTTTTCTGGTGGGCCCCTGGCATCCCAGTCTGACACTGGATCAAATAATTATTAGACTATCCCTACCCATTGCCGCCTTCCAAAATGTCAAAAAAGTGTCAAAGGCCCAATACTATACTTGACAATAGAGTGGTTGTAGCCCAAACCTGCTTCCAAGCTGCCGGCACACAGCAATTACAGGGATTACAATAAACACTTACAGCTCAGAGAAAGTGCCCCCAGGAAAAGTTTATTTGCACATCAGTAATAACTACTAAGCATCAAGAAAAAGAACCAGAGAGGTACATTGAAAATATCATATTTTATATCAGTCCCCACAGTCAACTGCAGAGAGTTGCAGCTCAGCACTGCAGAACATATCCGGCTGAATTGATATCCATACGTTAAGTCTGCTTAAAGGTAAAAATGTATTTAATGCAATAGGATTGTTTTCCCTTCAGTAAGGATTAATTCTATTTTAATTGGACTCTAGTACAAAGTAATGTTCTATTATTACAAAGAAAAGGCTAGAGCCTATCGGAGATGACCTTCCTGTAATTCTAAGCTTTCTGGCTAACATGTTTCTGGATAACGGATCCAATACCTGTAATAACAATCTTCAGCTGAAACTGAGTTTTTGGACCAGCCCAAAGATTCTGAGCAGCCTTTCCAGTGCCCTACACTATAGAGTGGGCCTCAGACAGCGGTAGAGCATGAGCCAACTTAGAGAGCCGGTGGAACTGATGTGCATGACTATTCCTTCCCACTCCTGCCCCCAGGGGCCACACAAGCCAGCCATACCTATACATTCTTTGTTTGTATGTGTCTGACCCCCGCTACAGCCCCTGTACTGACTGGCTGCTACTATTCCGGCTGCATTCCAGATCTGTAAGGGATACTTGGCCACTTCCTGGCTTCCCAGTGTGCATGCCTTCAGGTGGGGGGTTACTGCATAGAAATAGTCAATATAAATATCAGTCTTTCTATATTTACTTCCCCCTCCTTCTTTTTTGTTTTCCCAAGTATTACTGGGCTGGTTACCAGGTGAGCCTTGTACCTGTACCTTTAAAGGAAAACTATACCCCCCAAACAATGTAGGTCTCTATAAAAAGATATTGCATAAAAGAGCTCATATGTAAAACCCTGCTTCATGTAAATAAACCATTTTCATAATAATACACTTTTCTAGTAGTATGTGCCATTGGGTAATCATAAATAGAAAATTGCCATTTTAAAAAATAAGGGCCGCCCCCTGGGATCGTAGGATTCACTGTACTCACAAACAAACCATACATGTTAGGTCACATGAGCCAATTAACAGACAGAGTTGTGTCTTTTGCTTCCACACTTCTTCCTGTTACAGTTAGAGTTGAAGTATTTCTGGTCAGGTGATCTCTGAGGCAGCACAGATAGAGTCACGAAATGGTGGCTCAAGGCAAGAGATGTAAAAGGGCAATATTTACTTAAATATATATTCCAGTTTGGTTAGATTCTTTAATATGCCACTTAATATGATATGAACTGTTGCTTAAGTGTTCATTTTGGGGGTATAGTTTTCCTTTAAGGGACTCCATTGTGCATGGTCATTATAGAAAACCCTCTTGACTGTACATACAACTGTAATCAGATGAGAGTTGGTATTGGATCCTGGGCTAGGCCACACGGGAAGATTTCAGGGAGATTAGTCGCCTGGCGACTAATCGCGCGTCTAATTCACACGCGGCGACACGTTTTTCAAAGTCGCTCGAAATTGCCTTGTCAATTTCGAGTGTCTTTGAAACATGTATTGCCGTGTGTGAATAGGCACAAGCGACTTTAGCGCTAGCGGGTACGAGATACCAGTAAGCCATTCAGGGAGATTAGTCGCCTCAAAGACGCGGCGATTAGTCGCCAGGCGACCAATCTCCCTGAATCTTCCCACGTGGCCCTAGCCTTACCTGGAAACCCGTTATTCAGAAAGCTCCAAATTACGGGATGGCTATCTCCCATAGACTCCATTTTAATCCAATAATTAACATTTTTAAAAATATTTTTCTCTGTAATAATTCAACTGCAATACAATACACTGATCCTAACTAAGCTGCACAAATTCATATTGATGGCAAAACAATCCTATCAGGTTTATTTAATGCTTACATTTGTTTAAGTAGAACTAAGGTACGGTGATCCATATTATGGAAAGATCCCTAATACGGAAAACCCCAGGTCCCAAGCATTCTGTATAATAGATCCTATACCTCTATTTCATAAGGACATTTTCACTGGTCACCTCACTAACAGAATCACTAGCTATGCTCTACCTTCATAGTTATTCCTGTGATTGGCACCAAGGGGGTTATTTATCAATGTCCGAATCTATCGCAATATTTTCTGAAAAAAAACTCTGCACGGGTTTATTGGGCTTATTTATTAATACACTTTCCTGAAAATTTAGTTTGAGGAAAAAAATCTTAAAAAATCATGAAAAATTTGCACGAAAACTCAGAAAACTTCAGAGTATTGAAAAAAACCCAGCGCACATCAAAAAATAATTGGGAATTCTCCCATTGACTTATATACAACCTCGACAGGTCTGAGATGCCGGATTTTCAGATTCTGACTTTTCCATCCTCGGGGTTTAATAAATTCCGAAAAATTCGTGATTTTTGCATTCGGAGTTGTAGTAAATAACCCCTTTATTGTTGCCAATTTATATACTAGATCAGGGATCCCCAACCATTTTTAACCTGTGAGCCCCATTCAATTGTAAAAGCCGGAGAGCAACATAACTATGCGAAAGTGCTTGGAGGTGCCAAATACGAGCTGGGATTGGCAGTTTGGTAGCCCGTATGTGGATTAGCAGACTACAGGAGGTTCTGTATGGCAGTGCACTTGGTTTTTATACAACCAAAACCTGCCTCCAAGCCTGGAATTGAAAAATAAGCACCTGCTTTGAGGCCACTGGGAGCAACATCCAAGGGGTTGGGGAGCAACGTGTTGCTTGCGAGTCGCTGGCATTGTCCTAGATCCTTCCATACATCCATCACACCAAATAGGAAGGAAAATAATTATACTGTAACTATAATCTTGTATTATACTGTATACTATAATAATACCTGCTTGCCATTTATATTAAACATGGGATGGTACATTACTATAATGATATACTGTATATACTATACTATATATACTATAATGATTTTCTGCTTTGAGAGAAATTTTGGAAGATTTACCATCTCCAAATAACCCCCATGACTAACCCGGGCACATGCAAAGAGACCCCAAAAGGGTCATTAACTGATTTCAGGGAAGGGTGCAAAGTGTTAAAAACAGGTGAAGGTCACCCATGTTTTTAGCACTTTGCACCTTGCCCCGCTGTCAGCACCTCTGGGGGCAGTTACTTGCCCAGCATTAATAAAGCACAACCTGAATTCATTTTCCCAACCACTACCTTGCACCACAGCAGGCACTCAAGTTAAAGGGATCCTGTCATCGGAAAACATGTTTTTTTCAAAACACCAATTAATAGTGCTACTCCAGCAGATTTCTGCACTGAAATCCATTTCTCAAAAGAGCAAACAGATTTTTTTATATTCAATTTTGAAATATGACATGGGGCTAGAAATCTTTTTTCAATTTCCCAGCTGCCCCCAGTCATGTGACTTGTGCCTGCACTTTAGGAGAGAAATGCTTTCTGGCAGGCTGCTGTTTTTCCTTCTCAATGTAACTGAATGTGTCTCAGTGAGACATGGGTTTTTACCATTGAGTGTTGTTCTTAGATCTACCAGGCAGCTGTTATCTTTAGTTAGGGAGCTGCTATCTGGTTACCTTCCCATTGTTCTTTTGTTTGGCTGCTGGGGGGGGGGAGGAAGGGGGTGATACTTCAACTTGCAGTACAGCAGTCAAGAGTGATTGAAGTTTATTATAAGAGCACAAGTCACATGACTTGGGGCAGCTGGGAAATTGAAAATATGTCTAGCCCCATGTCAGATTTCAAAATTGAATATAACAAAATCTGTTTACTCTTTTGAGAAATGGATTTCAGTGCAGAATTCTGCTGGAGCAGCACTATTAACTGATTCATTTTTCGCATGACAGTATCCCTTTAAAGAGCACCGGCAGGCAGTAATGACAGGGCTCTAACACTCAAACCCTGGTTATTGTAACCCAGCAGGAGATCCATCAATCCAACAAGCAAGCCTACCAGCTAAAAGATGCAGCCATTTTGCCATTCAGATCCAACATGGTCCAACCATTTCTCCCATTAGTTGTTTTTTGCGTTCCACTAAAGGCTTCATTGTTCACTCCTGCAAACTGATATCATAGGCATAAAAGGAAGGTCATTTGGCGGTTTAGTTGTCCTTTATTTACAGGGTCACTTATACCATGCAATTTCCTGGAGAATTGTGTATACTAGAGGGGAAAGCCTAAGCTGGCAATGATTTATGCTATGACTTTGCACAGACTATGAGGAACACTAGTGAGTTATTCCTACTATGGAGAGTGCCATTTACATTCAGCTGACCACACCCCCTAAGATGGGATGCTAAACCGCAGCAGCAACACCCCCTTCTGGATTCTGTATAAATAAAGGATATTCATAATAAAATATACTTTGGGATCTTATTTCAATTAGATAAATCCATATGAACCATTACAAAATAACACTATAGTGGCCCTTTAAAAACAATAAGTTCCAATTCCAGGGAAATCTGGAATTGTTCCCCCTGAGATCCAAAAGCAGTGACCCAATTAGCAATGAATCAGTATTCCCGGCAGTGACGGCTGTTAGCAAATTTCTCTCCCCAATGAAATCGGACCTGTGACAATAAACTGAATCTCAGAGCGACGCCTGCATTCAGCTGCAACTCCCAGCTTCCTTAATGGAAAATGTATACATCTAATCCCATTATTTCTAGTAATTATAAACAGGAAAGTACTTTCCCAAACCATCTTGAGAGGGGGCAGCCGGACGGTCTGAGAACCAACCAACACACGGAGAATTTCCTATTTCCCAAATCCTTTGATGCGAGTGATTCCACAGAACCCCATGAATCTAGTGCCATGGACGCCTTCTTTCCCACTGTTAATTACGCTGCCAATGAGCTGGAGAACTGACATATCCACCCACAGATTCTTCTGCTGATTTTTTTCCCCAGCACCCTGCTTTTAAGGCTGAACTACACAACTCAGCACGGCTCAATCAGCTGTTCAGACAGGGAGTTGCAGTTCTGGAACATATGCAGGGTGCTAGTGTATAGGGCTGCTGTACAGCATCACATATACAGTTGATCTATACAGTGTGTTGCCCAGGGACATGCACGTTTGCACCACAGCACCCACGACACCCACAGCTGATCTAGACTGGCAAGAGGGTGCCACTGCCAAGTCACCAGCAAGGCTCTTCTTGCACCAAGTTTTATGTCGCAGGCTTTAGAGTTGTCTTTTAATATCACTGTCGTTTTGCACTTGGGAAGGCAATTCTCGCTTCCTACCATTACCCCTTCCTCTTCTGGATGTTGCTCCTGTCTTCCTAGTGTAAGGCCCTATGCATTAACATAGGAAAAGTTGTGTCCCAGCCCACAAAATTGCACCAACCAATAAGAAAACGGCTGTGAAGCCAGCATCTGATTGGTTGCTGCGGGTTACCGAACTGGTACAAAGTTGTTAATACGAATGTAAATTGTTTCCTGAGAGAGAGTGTACAGGGTTTCTAGTATCAAAGCTCATTATGACTCAACTGGGTGAAAACTGTACAAAAATCAATATATCAATGGTTCTGTTGGGGCATGAAATACATTTAAAGGAGAACTAAAGCTTAACTAAAGAAGTAGCTAGAAATGTTGTACATTATGTTTTGTGCTTCTGTTCCAGCCCAAGGCAACTACAACCCTTTAGCAGTAAAGATCTGTGTCTCCAAAGATGCCCCAGTAGCTCCCCATCTTCTTTTCTGCTGATTCACTGCACATGCTCTGTGCTGCTGTCACTTACTGAGCTTAGGGACCCACTTACAATATACAGTACACATAGAATAGAAATGTCACAGCCCTAAGCCCTAAGCTTAGCTTCTCAACAGCCAATCAGAGCCCACTGAGCATGTGAGTGTCACAGACACTTTCCAAGATGGTGACCCCCTGTGACAAGTTTGAAGTCCTGGATCATTGCTGCTATTGACAAGCTGAAACTTTAGCCTCGTGCAATAAGTTCACTATATAAAATAAGGCATTTTTAGGATTAAGTTCTCCTGCTTATTTCTACATGTTGATGGGGATTGGGTGGCCACCTGGTATTCTACCATTCTGGTCACTGATACTGGATGTTAGCCTTATTAAAAGGGAATAAACCTTATCAGTGAGAAATAAGATGTTGCCAATGTCGGGCAGCTTGGGATACACAGCAGTAGTCAGTTTAATATGCCCTTTAAAAGGTTTGTTAAGCTTTTGAAGAACTTTTTGTATGAGGTAGAGAGTCAGTGTCACACTGGGGGCCCCCCACCCAGGGTCCGAGTTGCCCGGTGGGACACTGGGAAAACAATGGTGGAGCCCACCGGCCCAGATCCGTACCCACATCCGCAATACAAAGGCTTCTTAATGCCAGAAAAGCATTGTGCGATGGTGCATGCGCACATACTCGGAGCTCCAGCGCAAGCGTAAATACTAGGGATGCACCGATTCCAGGATTCGGTTCGGGATTTGGCCTTTTTCAGCAGGATTCGGATTCGGCCGAATCCTTCTGCCCAGCCGAACCGAATCCTAATTTGCATATGCAAATTAGGGACGGGAACAGAAAATCGCATGACTTTTTGTCAGAAAACAAGGAAGTCAAATTTTTCCCCCTTCCCACCCCTAATTTGCATACGGATTCGGTTCAGTATTCGGCTGAATCTTTTGCGAAGGATTCTGGGGTTCAGCCAAATCCAAAATAGTGGATTCATTGCATCCCTAGTAAATACGCACTGCGTAGGAGCAGCATTAGGTGGTTGGAAGGGGACCCTGGGGCAGCAGTCACGGTGGGCCCGGGGACCTCCAGTCCGACCCTGCCCCCATCGCAAGTGCCACCAACCCCCCCACACAGCGCAACCACCACCAGCCACCAATAACATATTTGTAGCCTTACAGAACATTTGTTTTTTTAGATGGGGTCAGTGACCCCAGTTTGAAAGCTGGAAATAATCTGAATGGAATTGTCCAAATTCGATTCAAATTGAAATAATTGAACATTCGTATATCGAAATTTATCATGTACTGTCTCTTTAAAAAATGTACTTTTTGAAAAAAAAAAAAACGTTTTTTGGGGGGGAAAACTTCTAATCGAATTCAATCGAATGGGCTATTCCTTCGATTTGTACGATTTGAATTTGGCGAATACTGACCTATTTGATCGAAAATGGACCTATTCGACCAAAAAAAAAAAACTTACCTTAGGGGCATATTAATCAAAGATCGAAATTCGACCATCGATCGAAGTAGAATCGTACGATCGAACGATTTAAAATCCTTCGAAGGATTTTTATAAAAAAAATGTTGACATCTCAAAACTTGCCCAAAACCTTCAGATCAGTTCTATGAAGGTCCCCCATAGGCTAAACAGCAATTCGGCAGGTTAAGGTGGTGAAGTGTCGAAGTCCAACTTTTTTAAAGAGACAGTACTTCAATTTTCAAAGTCAAACTTTTTTAGTCGAATTTAGGCCTAATCGATAGTCGAAGTACCCAAAAAACAGTTCGAAATCAAAAGTTTTTAACTTCGAAAATTCACTTCGACCCTTAGTAAATCTGTGTTGTACTTTAACAACTAAAGGAATACTAAGAGCCTGATTTTCCTCCATGTACAAGAAGATAAAGTAGTAGTTGTTGTGTGTGTGGCCCCTCAGCAGGGCCCAGAGCAGTGACAACCCTATAGACAAGATGTGCCAGACCCAGGGACTGCCCAGAGATTTCATGTGTCCCTTGTTGTCTCATACATAGAATTACACGCGTGCGATTTTACTCACTTCTGAGCGATGCGATCAGCATATTCCCGTCCTTGATCAGCTCCTTAATGAACTTATTGGTCCGATCCAACTCGATCTCGTGGCATTTCAGCCTCTCCCGAAAGTCTGGGCTGTCCAGGTAAGAATCGCTGAACTCCAGGGTCGGCAGCCCCATTGTAAATCCTCTGAGAGACCCGCGACGTCAGTACACACCGGCGGCGACGCAGAATGAGCGGATAAAATCGCAGGCGGCGTCAGTCTCCCATAGTCATGATGAGCCGGGAATGAGCAGGGTGCTTGGGAGCTGTGTCACCCACAGGCATGGCTGAGACACTGAGACTGCCACCCGCGACTCCCCTCCCTGCTGCGACTGTGTGCGATTCTCTGCGTCTGCTGCAAGGTCACAGCAAGGTCACATTCCTACTGATTAAACCCTCGCCCCGGTGCAGCCCCTTTGTCCGACCACCCGCCTGGGGAAGACTCTGAGCAATCTGCGCCCACCTCTAGGGGAAACTTCCCACTGACTGACTGGGAACAAAACTTGCAGCAAATTAAAGTAAAAAAAAAATAAAAAAAAAAGATTGTAAATGATTAAGGGGAAAGTGGAGACGTTGCATTTAGACTGCCACCTGCAGGGCATCCGAGGAAGCGCAACTGTCTCTTTATTATGTCACAGCTCAAACTACAGTCTCTTTGCTATTGGTCCTTTTTTTATTATTTTTTTTTCGTTGAACTTTATTCTGCTACAGATTGCAACTCAATCTGCTTGCCCGGTATCACTAGCAACAGGTCTGGACTGAGATTATGAAAATAGGCCCTGGCATTTCAGCTACACAAAGGGGCAGATTTATCAAACGTCGAGGTACTTCAACGAGGGAGTAGTCCAAATTTGATTCGAATTTGAAAAAAACTTCGAAATTCTAATATCGAAATGTATCATGTACTGTCTATTTAACTCTGCTGTCTAAAAGTGCTGTTTTAGCCTATGGTGGACTTTTAAAAAAATTTTTTGGGGAAAAACTTTGAATCAAATTCGATCAAATAAGCTAATCCTTCGATCGTACCATATTCGAATACAGCCGAATACGGACCCAAAAAAAACCTTCGACTTCACTTCGGTTGGTCTTTTTGAATTCGAATTTCGAAGTATTTTCAATTCGACATTTGACCCTTGATAAATATGCCCCATCGGGTTGCCACTAGTGATGGGCGCATTTGTCCCGTTTCGCTTCGCCACAAATTTCTTGAAATTTATGCGAAATTCGCAAAACGGGCAGAAAATTCGTGAAACGTGAATTTTGACGCCGGCGGTACTTCATTAAAGCCAATGGCTGTCTGTTAATCGTTGTCTAGATTGTCGCCGAAGTCGATTGCGTTGTGGTGTCAAAAAAACTTTGACAAATTTTCTCTTGAAATTTGGAATTTATTTGCCGGCAGTGAAACCTGAAATTTACAGCGAATTCGCTAGTTGCCACCATTTCTGGAAAAAAATATCGGCCTTCCTGTATATTTAGAATTTTTCCCTATTAATAACATTGGGATCAACCATAATTTTTACCGGCCAGGCCAGTAAAATACCAGCCAGGTGGCAACCCTACACAGAGGCCCAAACAGCCCCCACCAGCCCACTAAATAGTGACTTTCTATGGCACCTTATAGCAGCCCCTCTGGCATTTGCCAGAACCCACAGATTGCCAGTCCGGGCCTGAATAGCAACCTGACACTAGTTTAAATGACAGACCAGGACACGACTTGCACAACAAGAGAGAGAGGAGTAAATGTTGAATAGCCCATATAATGAATAGAGACCCGCTGCCAGAATATGTCTATAACTTACTACTAGAAATGAACTTAATGAGTCTTACCCTTGGTCACATGCAGTAGACAAGTGAGAGCGGCAATACAGAGCAATACAGAGGTGCAAAATAATAATAATAATAATAATAAAGGTAAGGCACTTGCCTCTGTTACCAGCCTCAGATGGAGGACACTTGTACCATTATAAACTGGCTTTTGATGGGGAACAAGATACTTTATTAGACTTTGCACAGGTAAATAAATTACCTAATCAGTTAATCAGATTGAGATCTGCTCACATGAGCTTACACTCTACAAGGGAGGCAAGAATGGGGCACAGGTTATACATTCAGAGGCTGAATATCTCTCTAAAGCAGTGATCCCCAACCAGTAGCTCATGAGTAACATGTTGCTCACCAACCCCTTGGATGTTGCTCCCAGTGGCCTCAAAGCAGTGGATGATTTTTGAATTCCAGGCTTGGAAGCGCGTTTTAATTGCATAAAAACTAATTATAGTGCCAAGCAGAGCCTCTTGTAGGCTGCCAGTCCTCTACTCTAGTGCTACCAAATAGCCAATCACAGTCCTTATTTGGCACCGCAGGAACTTGTTTCATGCTCGTATTGCTCTCCAGATATTTGTGTTGCTCACAGGTGAAAAAGGTTGGAGGCCCCTGCTCTAAAGGCTCCCATGCCCAGCCCGATAAAAGTTGTAGACAGACCGAGTCGGCAGTTTATTGACCCGCATGTGGGGCCATCCAACTGGCTTCCCCGATCGATATCTGGCCCTCGATTGGGCAGGTTAAAAAATCCCATCGCGGCCACATCTTTGCGTGTATGTGGTCCCGCAATCTGACCGCCTGTATCGGATCCATTATGGGTCCACGATTGGATCAGCCTGATATCGGCGACTTCAATGTGGGCATATCGGGGAGAGATCCACTCATTTGGCGACATCACCAAACAAGCGGATCTCTCCATGTATGGCCACCTTAAGCCAAGAAGTCCAAACTTCAGAGCCTCAAGCTGTGTCAACCTGAACACTCAAAGCAGAGACACATACAACATATACATCTATTATGGACAGTTTGCATTTATTTAGGTGCATGTTGAAGACCAAACTGTGGTTCTGTGTGTCAAGATGTTAGGCCTTACTGTTTGATCTTGGTCTAATTATTATGTTTCTCTTTTTTTCTGATACACCTTCTATTGCCCATGGTTCCTGCCTACATCTGCTGTACCAAAAGCCCCACCATATATGGGACTTAGAGTAGTGGCCCTTATTTGCACCCCATAGAGTCAGCTCTAAAGCACATTATAGCACCCAAGCAGCCAGTTAACAGAGCCCAACAACAGGGCAAGATGCTCAATACTACAGGTATGGGACCTATTATCCAGAAAGCTTGGGACCTGGAGCTTTCCAGATAACAGATCTTTTTGTAATTTGGATCTTCATGCCCTAAGTCTACTAGAAAATCATGTAAACATTATATAAACCCAATAGGCTGGTTTTGCTTCCAATAAGTATTAAGTATTTCTTAGTTGGGATCGAATACAAATGGCACGGCTGGCACCCAATACCAGAACAGGTGCCAAGTACCCTGGTCTCGGCTCGGCTTCACCAGTAGTGTGACCACCGTTGGGCTTCGGGAGGAGCCCTCAGCTTACTTGGGTGCCACCTGGACTTAACGAGGGGTACAAGGGGAGATGTTCTGGCTAGCAGAGGGGCACGGCAGGTAGAAAATCTTTTGGGCCGAAGGTCACGGTACAAATGGAGCAGGCAAGAGAATCGTCAGACAGGCAGGGTCGAGGCAGGCAGATATCAAGAATCGTCAGGCAGGCAAGGGTCAAACCGGGTAATCAAACAGATGGGGTCAGGCAGAAAGAGTAGTTGAGATGCAGGCAAAGGTCAGGATTCGGATATCAGAATAGTCAGGAACAGGCAGGGATCAAAACCGGAATAGCAGATACAAAATACTCAGGAACAGACAGCACAAGGCTTCAGGAACCACCAGAATCAAGATTCTATCACGGGCACTGGCTGGGAGTATGAATGGGCCTTAAATGCGCCCTAAGAAACCAAGATGGCGCCGGCGCTGGAGGCAGGAGAAGGAGCGCGGCAGCGTGGCGGCCGTCCACGCTGCCACACCACTAGACCACCAGGTATTTTTATTACAACAAGTTACTGTTTTATTATTACAGAGAAAAAGGAAATAATTTTTAAAAATTTTGATAAAATGGAGTCTATGGGACATGACCTTTCCGTAATTTGGAGCTTTCTGGATAATGGGTTTCTGGATAACAGATCTTATACCTGTATTAGGGCCCAATTTAATGCAAGGTACTAATGCATAGTGAGGGATGGAGAAGTATCTAATGCCCACATACGAGATTGAGTAGACCCAGTGAAATCATTTGCTATGGCTTCCTGTGATTGGCTGCTTGATGCAGGAAGTGGTTGTACTCTGCACACTTTAAAGTCAGAGACAAACACGGCAATTGGGGGATAACTCCAAATAATAAAAAATGAAAACCAATTGCAAATTGTCTCAGATTATCACTCTCTATCATACTAAAATTAATTTAAAGGTGAACAACCACTTGAATGTATCATTTTAATGGATTTGAATACACTTTGTAGTCTCTGCAGCAGGAACAAAGTCAGACTGGGGCCCATCAGAGGAGCTGCTTGTGGTGAGTGAGGGGCAGACAGTTTCTACCTGCGGGGTCAGCAAGGACTGGGGTCGTATAGTAGTTCAGTATAGATCGATAAGATAGAAACAGCAGGGCAGGATGGTAGCAAAAACACTTCATCCTGACCCAACCTGCCAGTTACCCAGGATATCATCACTCAAATATATACATATTATATTTTCACAAAAAACAGCAATTTTGGAAATGCTGAAAGGAGACCACCTCGATGAAGTGCTGTGAGCCAAACCAAGTGTGATGCTTCCAAAAACGTGGGTGTGAGTAAAGCAGTGAGTGTTTTTTTTTTCCCCCAATCACAGATGACACAACTTTTGGCAATCACCATTCCACTTACAGATGTTGTGTTCTACACATGGAAATTAAAAGAAGTGCACTGTGGCTTCTGCGTGGTGTCCAGCTGTAATCTGTCATTTGTGCTTGCGGAACAAACTCAGATATGGTGAACTCAAATAAAGATGGGAGGTGGGGAACGGTCAAAAGGAAATGGTTGCTGTCACAGGCATAAAATCTTGCCCCCTAGTTTACTTAGTTTGACACCCATTGACACCATGTCAGTTATCAGGACTAGAGACGGGTGAATCTTTCCCATTTTGCTTCGCTGAAAATTTAGCGAAACTGCGAAAAAGTCAATGGGCGTCAAAACTATTTTGACACGAGCGACAATTTTTATACTCGCAACTCTTTAGTCCAAATGCATTAAAGTCAATAGGCATCCGAATAATTTTATATAATAATTAGCCACAATAGTGCAAGCTATAAGACTATATTTATTCTGCAGAATGCTTTACCATACCTGAATAAACAGCTCTAGAAGCTCTCTCTGTTTGTTTAGGATAGCAGCTGCCATATTAGCTTGGTGTGACATCACTTCCTGCCTGAGTCCCTCCCTGCTCGCTCATAGCTCTGGGCTCAGATTATCATGGAGGGGGGGAGGGAGGGAGGGGGAGAGGAGCAAACTGAGCATGTTCAAGCCCTAGCCCTGGAGGTTTAAGCTGAAAACAGGAAGTCTGATACAGAAGCCCATGTGTACACAATAGAAGGAAAGAAATTTGGTGTTTCATTTGACAGAGGACTCAGAGCAGCATTACTTTGAGGGTTTACTGGTGTATTTATATAGACCTTTCTGATAAAACTTGCTTAAGTCTCCTTTAACCAGTATCATTATTGGGGCAGTGCTAAAGTGTGGTCTAGTAGTAAGTCCCTGGAAATAAATTACAATGAAGAATATAAAATGAGGCTGGGCAACAGAGTGGGTAACATTTGTTAGGCAGGCAGTCTTTGAGGCAGTTTGTCTCCTTCAGCAGCAAACTGTCTGATGTAGGTCAGAAACCGCCCCCACCCCCCGGCCGAGTAGAACAGGACTAGATAGAGATCTGAGATGCAATGGGGCTAGTTAGCATGGGTGGTACCCTTCTGAGGAAGTTAGTAGGAGTAAGTACCCCACCAGTTAGGAAAGCAGCAATGCAGAGCAGTAACCTTAGGAAGTGATAACTAAAGGAGCCCTTATTGGTGCCAAAAGTTTAAGTCATACTAATGAGAACTGGCATTACTGCTTACGTATATAAAAGTAAACTCTGTATCTGCAAAATAAAAATAAATAAAAAATAAAGCTTTTTTGTACAGTGGCAAGGGTAAACAACAAACAACAGTAAGCTGCTTTCCTGCTAGAACCTGATCATGAACACATTACAACAGAAATATTGAACAGCGAACAGTTAGTAGATTGTCTGATGACACAGATAGAGGCATGGAGTACAAGGCTTCTCACTTGAAAAAGGATCCATGATGATCCGAAACATGTTGTGACAATAAAGGAATTTTGCAGCCAAGACTGCTGATTGTAACGCTCCTTCCTATCCTACAATTTTTGCAAAGGCTCTCACAACAGTTGCCCATTGGGATCTAGAATCTATTGTTAGGCAGTTGAGACCTGGTGTAACTCTATTCTGTTCTCCCTTTTAGAACCCTCAAGTGTTCTATTAACTACCCCACAACTGACTTTCCCTCCAAGAGTAAGCTATAGTAGGAGGCATTTCACATATTCTACTTCTGATTCTTCTGTCATGTATGGTAAACCCAAAACCCAGGGGAGTGACTGGATTCATTTCTAGGTGTGCTCTTCTGCCTATAACAGCCACTTTGGCTTTGGACCTGGCCCTCAGCTATTTGGGTGCTAGGACTTCCAGTACTCTCACTGGGGCAGGAAAGGGAGCCAAATGTATACTCTGGGAAGGAGCCGTTAAGGAAGGAGTTAGACATAGTCAGACAGACCAGGTTAGAACCAGAGAACCAGAAGCAGAATTGTGACTCAAACTCAAGGTCAAGAACAAGCTGGGGTCAGAAATAGAAAGTCATACAGGGGTCAGGAGCAGGTAGCAGGAGTCAAAGGAACAACAATTGCAGGGAACAAAGCATCTAGGATCAAGCACACTTGACCTATAATGGACAGTGGTGTAGAGTATAATATATACAGTATCATGGGAGTAATCATGGTATGAGCCCAAATAAACAAATGGACCCACTGAGATTCTTAATAGATAGAAAATAATTTAAATGGTGTAAGATGACTGCCCCTAACCCAATCTTTTTATACTTAATTTGGGTCCCCAAAGAAAAAGGTTAAAACCATTTTGATTTCAAACATATTTGGAATAATGTCAGCATTTGTTGTAACATCTCAGCCATCATAGAATGACCCCTACCCTCTGCTTTTCTGAAACTCCCAATTTCTCAGTTTCCTCGCCATTAACGCTGTCCTACACACCCTCGTTCTCTCCAGTGCTGATTACTAGATCGATCTACAACGAATCCTGCAACTGTAATCAATTCCTGCTCTTCTCTACTCGCAACTGATCATGACCTTCAACAAAAATACGGTCTGTGTGTTGTGACTCATTATTTCCTGGAGCATGAAACAAGGATCAGTGTCTAGTGCAGTGTGAATCTTCAGCCGGGAGATAAAAGGCAGAATATGTCTCATACTTTATTTCTGGTGAGAGGTTAAGACACCATTTATAGACAAAAAGTGCTCTCCCCAGTCCAAACAGATGAACAGTGATGGGTAACAGGTTTAATGCCCAGTAAAATATTTCTTACTGCCTCCCTGATGCTTGGGAAGGATTTTAGGTAATCAGTGATTTACAGTGATTTTATACCGGGTTTTAATGGAACAATTGAGTGGCTATTAGAAAACTCTGATGAGAATTTGCCCTCTCTCAGATGGAAGTAATCTAAGTATCTTTTTATAATATGGGTGTGCTTTCATTTTGCCTCTTTCTATAGCAACATTTAAGATCCCATTTTAAAGTCAGTGACCCAGTGACTGAGATCTGACAGTTTAATAAAGTCAATAATAGTGCCACACTTACACTAAAACGCTTGTTGAAGCATCGGGGGCACAGCTGTGTTCCTCTCTGCAAAGGTATGTAAGCTTTGCTAGTGGCACGAATAAATATTTGATTCATCTATCGGAGTGCTGCTGGATTTACTTGTTATATTGTGAGATCTGACAGTTAGGGTGGCACCAGACCTTAATCCAGCCCTGTGCTTTCCTTGTAGTTACACCACTGCTTGTTCCAGGGTTGGACTGGGCTGGCAGGACACCGGGGAAAAACCTGATGGGCCTGGCCCTCATGGGCCCTACCAGGGCCGGAACTAGGGGTAGACAGAGTAGGCACATGTCTAGGGCGCAAAGCTGGGGGGGCACCAGGCACGTACCGCCTCTGTCACCTACCTCTAGTCCGGTTCCCTTCTCTGCCCGACTATCTGTGGTATTTTTTCGCTTGTGCGCATGCGCAAGAACTCTAATCAGCGCATGCGCACGCGAGTGGCAATTCGCGCATGCTAAGCAGGCGCTGCGACTGGCCGGCTTGCCTAGGGTGCCTGGCCAGCGCGGCCCGGCTCTGGGCCCAACCGACCCAAACTCGCTCCAGTTGTGCTGTCCCCTGACCTCCCCCCCGGGCCCCAACTAGTGTTGCTACCCGACCGGTTTTTTACACCTGCCAAGGCCGGGGGCGTCACGGTCCCGCCCTTTTAACCCCGCCCCCTCCACCTGCCGGTAAAGATTATTTTAAAAGGTGGCAACCCTAGCCCCAACTGCTTTGGAAAAAAGTGAAAACCAGGCACAAGACAAGGGACAAGCTAAGGAGAGGGGGTCGGAGGGGGATGTTGTGGTGCTGGGTGGCCCCTAAGTCAGCAAGCAGGCCCAGATTTGTTGCAAGGCCACAAAGGACCAGGCCTATGGCAGCAAAACTTTAGGGGTGGCATGCTTCCCAGCTCCATTCTAAGAAGCATACAAGCATGTACTCGCTTGGGGGATCTCACTTGTAAGGATGGACAGGCGGGTGCCAGGACCCTGTGGCCTAGGGCAGGCCAAATTAGCAACTGGCAGCAACACCAGTGGGCCCTGCACCCCCAGTCCAATGCTGGCTTATTCTCTATGAAAGGAGGGAAGAAAAAAAGTACAAATTGCAAGTAATCTGTTATTTAACCCCCCCCCCAAAAAAAACCCATCAATAAACTAATACTGGGCTATCACCTACATGATTATTATTAGAATGTTACCCTATTTCATAGTGGCTTAGCAGTTTGTAGTGTTGTTTTGCAGCTCTTGGGCCTTGAGTGCAGTTCAGGTCAGTTGTATGCTGGGTTTCTGTGACTCCTCCAGTTTCTGCTCACAACCTCGAAACAAACAATCAGGTTAATTTGTTCCTGACTCTATGACCTTGGAGTGTTTGTTATGGGAATGTGATTGTAAGCTCCGCTGTGGCAGGGACGGACAAGAATGATAAACAATTAGTGTAGAGAACCGAGTTACACACTGGCACTTTATACATAAATAAAAGATGGTACAAGGAAGTACGGCCTTTCCCCTTATGTAAAAAAGTTGTTTATTTGTCAGTGTCAAGCTGACACCTATTGGCTGTCAATGGGCGATTGATGGTTATGCTTTGCTGTCACTCCGATAAGCCAATGAGACGATAGAACGAGACAGAATAATTTGCTCCCATTATTCACTTTTTAAATAATATACATAGGTGGAATGTATTTTTTTTTAGTAAAACCTCATGCATTCATTACCTTTAGAGGAGAAGGAAAGGTTAAAACTAAGTAAGCATTATCAGAAAGGTCTATGTGAATACTCTAGTAAACCTCTCCTCACTCAAAAGAAACACAGCATTTCTTTCCTTCTATTGTGTACACGTGGGCTTCTGTACCAGACTTCCTGTTTTCAGCTTAAACCTCCAGGGCACGGGCTTGAGCATGCTCAGTTTGCTCCTCTCCCTGTCCCTCCTCCCTTCCCTGTAATCTGAGCTCAGAGCTATGAGCGAGCAGGTAGAAACTCAAGCAGGAAGTGATGTCACACCAAGCTAATATGGCAGCTACTATCCTAAACAAAGAAAGACAGTGTCTAGAGCCGATTACTAAAGTATGGAAAAGCATTCTTAAACATAAAAATGGTGTTCTAGCTTGTGGCTAATCTATTGGCAATAAACTGCCTTGGTAGCTTTCCTTCTACTTTAAACCATTCCATAGCTGCCACAGGTCACATATTTTCTATTTGGCGTAAAGGGACAATATAAAATCAGCACCAGTTAGTGGCTGTAGAGAGTCTGTAGCAGATGGGATCCAGAAACTAGGGGTAGGCAGAGTAGGCACATGTCTAGGGCGCAAACAAGCGGATCTTATAGTGTATGGCCACCTTAACTTGGGATTAAGTACAAGCTACTGCTTTATTATTACAGAGAAAAAGGACACTATTTTTAATAATTAGAATTATTTGCTTATAATGAAGTCTATGGAAATGGCCTTCCTGTTATTTGGAATAATTTGGTTTCAATATAACAGATGCCATACCTGTAGTACTATATAAATAAGTATACATATATATCGACACATACAAGCTCCATTCATACTGCCTATACCCAATGGTCTCTCCGTATCACATATTTATTTATGTATTCTGACAGCATGTGACAGGCGTTGGGTTAAATTCCCAAGAACCCAGAGAACATGCTGTAAGTGAGTGCTAGACTTTAAAGCGCTGTGATTGGTTGGCCTGGTCCCCGGCTGTATATTGCTTCCACAGAGCATGCAATCATTTTATCTGCCTGCGAGTGCCACACGATGTGTCTTGGATTATGAGACCTTCCCTTCGTCCTCCCCCCTTTACGCTATTCCCAGGAATGCAGATGGATTGGAGTCTGTAGGGAATAGGACCACAGGGACAGGAAATTCTGAAAGTATTTCCAGTCCTATAGTCTGGCTGGGCCAGATGGCAATAAATGTACTTTCCCATTTTATTTCATGGGAGAAGGAGACTGGTATTGCTCCTAACTTTACACTTGAAGCCTATGTACTGCAGAGAAAGTCTCTCCTTGTCTATCCCAAGTAGTGATATCGAATATCCCTGGGTGATCCCGCTGCAGCCACCGCCTCCTGTTTCAATTGAACATCACAACAGAATGGGATATTTCCACAACCTTAAAATCACTGAGCGGTGCAGAGAAATATAAATAATGCAATACGCTCTCTGTAAGGACTCGAAAAACAAAGCAAAAAGACAGATGTGACGATCACCATCTGGTCTGGGTGCATATTGAACAAATTATTCACAAGGTCCCTGCTGGAAATGGAGTCAGAAAATAGAAAAATAGAAGAACTAGCATTATTCTTTTATTTCCAGATGAGATATGAGGACGGTTAATTATCAAAATCTGAATTTTTCTGATAATTTTATTTAAGAAAGTCAGAGCAAACAAGAATCCACGATTTGACCTTATTTATTATTTAAAAAAGTATGATTTTATCGGTTCAGGGAAAAACTCGATAAAACCGAGTGAAAATCTGAATCCTACATTTTTTCGGATTTTCTTTTCCCGAATCTCTTGACTTTCGGAGTTTTGCCTGAAAAGACTGAAATAATCATATTTTTAGGCTAATACCAGTGTAGACCACAGAAACTTCCAAATAGGATAGGGAACTATGCCAACCAAAATAGGGTTTCGTAAATTATTGCTGCCATTTACAGGGCTCCCGCAAAGTCGTTCCGCTTCCTTTGTCTTTAATCGTGACCACTGATTTGAATGTAGACTGTGTACTATAGAACAGGTCCTGTTAGCTTTCAAAATGGAAGCATACAGTATTTACCTCATTTATTAATACATGGAATTAAATACATAGCTATTTATGTAGCAAGATACAAAAAACTATTAAGGGTGATAAGGTCAATAATACCAAAATACAGTTTTTAATGACTATCGGGGGAATGTTATAAAAGTCGGTAACTGAAAAACTATTCGCAATGCGAAAAGTTATGCCTTTGAGTGAACAAATTTTGTCTTGCGCAAATTTAATATGTCTTTTGCAAAACCCAGAAACTGACAGGGGAAGACCTTTTGTGAATTTTATAGTTTGCACCAATGCGCAGTAAATGTAATAAAACTTCTTACTGAAAAAGTTGTTATGTTTGCTCCAAAAGATTACGACACCTTCAAGCACTTCTTAAAAGTGAAGTCAACCTGTAATGGGAAAAAAACCCTCCCCTGTGTAGGCCCTCCTCCCCCCGGCCTACCTGCCCCCCCGGGCAAATGCCCCCAACTTGTTACTCACCCCTCGGCGTAGTTGGAGGCATTTGCGGGTACACAGCTACTGCACATGCGCTCAAAAATCACAAAGTTTCCGATCTTTTTTTCAGAAACTTCGTGACTTTCGGCACATGCGCCGAAGATTCTTACCGGTAAATGCCTCGTACTGAGCATGCGCCAAAAAACGCTGGTCAAAGCAGGAAGAAGAGCGCTCGGGAGAAGATGGCGCCCGTGAACTCCGCATCAGAGGACCTGCGCCGAGGGGTGAGTAACAAGTTAGGGGCATTTGCCTGGGTGGGCAGGTATGCCGGAGGGAGAAGGGCCTACACAGAGGAGGGTTTTTTCCCTGTACAGGTTGACTTCTCCTTTAAGAGTGCGCAATTAAAATTTGCAATGCTCAATTAAAATTCGCAATGCAAGTAACAATATTACCTTGCGAGATGTGGAGTTTTATTCGTATTGGTGCGAATTGTTTTTCTCTTTGCAACTTTAATTACATTCCCTCGGATATGCGCGCAAGACAGCACAAACACAGGTATGTTTTACCATAAACTAAACACTTTATTGGAGCACAGAAACGGGCATGTGTATGGATGGGAAGAGCGAAAATGGCTGCACATTTGAGTGCGCATTAATGCCATTCAGAGAATGTTCTTGCCACCATACACCATGCTAAAACAAAAGAATAAATCAAAGGTGTATTTGAAGACCAATGTATTCAAAAAAGTATATAATTTATTTATCAAACAAAATTCTTAAAAACTGGCCGGCCAGGAAATACAATAAATAGATAATCAATAAAAGTACATGAAAACAATTGTCAAGTTATTCCAGGTGGGTGATCACTCGTTTAAATTTAAATAATACAATATATGCTCCTTGCTTGTGATAGGTTCTTGCCCCAATTATGAAATAACAAGGAAGACTGTGAGTTAAAGTTCTTCAACTTAGAAAAGTTATTTTGTGTTTGGAGTGTGAGTTATAGTTCTCCAATACGGTAAATCGCTATAGGGTACAAGGTAAGTACCTTGTACCCTATACCGATTTACCGTATTGTTGATTATCAAGCTAATTTGTATAAGGCTGTAGATGAAAAACATGTTTCCAAATGGATTTGTTGGGGCATCCCCCGCTCCCTCTTTTTTTTCCCGCTGTGAATGCCCCCCAAAATAATTGGATTGATCTCACCAGATCCTTTGTTACAGTTTTTCATTGAAGGCACAGCCGGGCATAAACTTTTAGGGGCAGATGTATCAAGGGTCGAATATCGAGGGTTAATTAACCCTCGATATTCGACTAGGAATCGAAATCCTTCGACTTCGAATATCGAAGTCGAAGGATTTAGGGCAGAAAATGCGATCGAACGATCGAAGGATTATTCCTTCGATCGAACGATTAAATCCTTCGAATCGAACGATTGGAAGGATTTTAATCCAACGATCGAAGGAATATCCTTCATTCAAAAAAACTTAGTCAAGCCTATGGGGACCTTCCCCATAGGCTAACATTGACTTCGGTAGCTTTTATCTGCCGAACTAGGGGGTCGAAGTTTTTTTAAAGAGACAATACTTCGACTATCGAATGGTCGAATAGTCGAACGATTTTTAGTTCGAATCCTTCGATTCGAAGTCGTAGTCGAAGGTCGAAGTAGCCCATTCGATGGTCGAAGTAGCCCAAAAAACACTTCGAAATTCGAAGTTTTTTTACTTCGAATCCTTCACTCAAATTTAGTGAATCGGCCCCTTAGTGATAACCAGCCTGTTCACGATTTCTCCACTTTGCAGGTAACTTTTTCCCAAAGATCCAAGATGGCGCATGGTTCACTTCAGCGCGTGCGTTCCCTGTCCTGTTTGATGGCAGAGCCTGACACTGAGTGTCATGACGCTCACGTCACAACGCCAAGCGTCATGGCGTCACAAAGAGGCGCCAAATTCCAATCTTGCCACCAAAACATCCTTAAAAGCCCAGTCCTCCATTTTGTGAATGCCCAAGCTGGTTCTAGTCTGTTCCTGCCGAAGCATTTATTTGTGACTTTGAATTCCTGGCTTTGATTTCTGCCTGACCCTAGACTACGATTTCTGCTGCCTGCCTTGAACCCTTGGCCTGACTTCGACTACGTCTTCTCTTTATTCCTGCTGGTACCTCGCTTATGGACTTCTTACGCACTTTCTTGTTGGCTTCCAAAAGGGCATCGGTGAACACCGGAACCCACACGGTCCACCTGTGTGCTCAAAGATACTATCGCTGAACAAGGTTCCTGATAATGTGGTCATTACAAATTGTCCATGACAGTGAAACCCCCTTCTATGGGTCCTCACTAGGGATGCACCGAATCCAGGATTCGGTTCGGGATTCGGCCAGGATTCGGCCTTTTTCAGCAGGATTCGGATTCGGCTGAATCCTTCTGCCCGGCGAACCGAATCCGAATCCTAATTTGCATATGCAAATTAGGGGTGGGGAGGGAAATCGTGGGACTTTTTGTCACAAAACAAGGAAATAAAATAATTTTCCCCTTCCCATCCCTAATTTGCATATGCAAATTAGGGTTCAGGTTCGGTATTCGGCCGAATCTTTCACAAAGGATTCGGGGGTTTGGCCGAATCCAAAATAGTGGATTCTGTGCATCCCTAGTCCTCACTGTCATGGCCTCCTCATAAAGCCTCCCATCCTTCTCATTTGGGAGAGGAAAAATACTTATTGTAGACAAGGTGCCGAATCAAAGAACAAAAATTGGATTTTTAAAGAGTGGATCATTTTTATTCAGTCTAATGTACTGATCTTCTTCGGCGCTAGAGATAAACTTTATTTGTAACTCAAGGAGAAAAAGCTGGATTTTGTATGTATGTGTATTATCTTGAGAAGCACAAGAAATATGTAATGATTTATTGCTCGAGGGGGGTTAAGTAGTTTAGCTGGCTCATTCCGTGGGCCCAAGAAACAGTGCACAATTTTAACACATTCATTTGATTAAATGTAATCTAATTCTATTTGCCAGGAATATTTGCTATCAGGCTTTCTGGCACCGCTTGCTCCTAGAGATTGAATAACTTATACTGTCGATTATATTTTATAGGATGTCTAAATTTGTTATGACTTCGATAAACACAGAGGAAATATTCACCGTCACCATCACAGGGCTGTAATGTCATTTTGCCGGCACAGTATTTCTGAACTCGGGAAAGATTTTTAAATTACCGCAAGTTATAATACCTTGTAAAATATTCCTTTGTCATTTCGGAGCGGGTTGATCGAGGAAGGCAGAGTGAAAAAGACGGCAAATTGTTATTATACAAGTTTTTATGTTGTTGAGGGGGAGGAAGAGCAGGTGCAAAGCTCATTGCTAGTGATGGGTAAATCTAACTTGTTTCTCCGAAAATTCCCAAAATGGCGAAAATTTGCCAAAAAGTCTATTTATGGGTGTCAATTTTCTTTTGTCGTGTGACAATCATTTTTTTCACCCATTGGAGTCTATGGGTGTAATTTTTGCAGTGAAACTCGGCGCAAAATTTTGATCATCATTTGCAAAAAACATGCAAACTTGCAAGCACTTTTACAATTGTTATGTAGAATGGTTTCCTATTACTTTGACTTGTGAAGGATTGAGTGAAGGATTCGAAGTAAAAAAACTTTGAATTACGAAGTGTTTTTTGGGCTACTTCGAACATCAAATGGGCTACTTCGACCTTCGACTACGACTTCGAATCGAAGGATTCGAACTAAAAATCGTTCGACTATTCGACCATTCAATAGTGGAAGTACTGTCTCTTTAAGAAAAAACGTTGACCCCCTAGTTCGCCATCTAAAAGCTACCGAACTCAATGTTAGCCTATGGGGAAGGTCCCCATAGGCTTTCCTAAGTTTTTTTGATCGAAGGATATTCCTTCGATCATTGGATTAAAATCCTTAGAATCGTTAGATTCGAAGGATTTTATCGTTCGATCGAAGCAATAATCCTTAGATCGTTCGATCGCACTATTTGCGCTAAAATCCTTCGACTTCTATATTCGAAGTCGAAGGATTTTAATTCCCAGTCGAATATCGAGGGTTAATTAACCCTCGATATTTGACCCTTTGTGAATCGGCCCCTTAGAGTTGGTGCAAATTGTGGTACCCAAAGGCCCAAGGGAGCACACTCCAGTCTCGTGCCCCTTTTTCTTGCATGCCATTTTAGCATACAAGTAATTTATACAGCAAATAGTCAATGAAACATGCAGACATTTATTAGTGCAAAATCACCTCAGCAAATAGTATAAAAAAAATTTGAAAATCAATATAAATAAAATATAATTGCACCATAACATAACACAAGTTGGCACTCCTGACGCGTTTCGTGCCATTGGGAGCTTCATCAGAGGAGGTGTGGCTTATATACTTCCATAATTATCCCCATACATGATCTGGGCTTTGCTATTCATATATTTATATTATGGCCATATCCCAGGGCAACTAAATTACTCAGATTGTTTATTACAAAGCCATGTATAAATTAATTACTTTCCTCAATGCCATCAAAGGAAGAGAGGTATATTTAAATACATGTTCGAGGGTTCACTATTTTATTCTTTGCATTCTACTCATATCTCAGGGGGATTAGATATACAATATGAACTACTTATTCTTCTGCGCATCCCCAGTGTTTCGGAACCGATGTCGCCCCGAAGAAGAGGAGATTTATCGTTGGGCGACTTAATCTCCCCGAATCTGAGCATTTGTCTCTGCCCTTACAGCAACCATTATAGGTGCACAGATTACGCTGGGATTAAATGACTTGTCCAGGGTCACAAGGAATTTAATCCAGCATCTCTAGCATGTGATCCCAAATCAAAGGCTGATCATTTAACATCTAGGCCAAGATTAAAAATGAAAACCAATAGAAAAGTTGCTAAGAATAGGTAATTCTACAGCACAGTTAAAGCTAACCTTAAATTGAACTACCTCTTTAGGTTACAAAGTGAAAGATGTAAAGGGCGAAGCGTTCCACCGAAGAACATGTTCTATGATTTCACCAGGACAGCCCGGTTTTTGTAAGAGCTGCCCAGGTGAAAGGTGCCTGTCTGAATTTCCAAATTACAAAATCCAGACATTGAAGTGAATGACATGGAGATCAGCCAATTGCTGATTGCCATGTCATCAGTCCCGCCCCACATCATTCGTCCTACCCCCTAGGCCACCACCCTGCCCTGACATCATTCGGTCCCGCCCCTGATGTCATCCGTCCCGCCCCGACATCACTGGCCCGCCCTTTGCCCCTTTTCCCCAAAGAAAAAAGGTGACAACCCTAATTACAGGCGAATGATAATAAACATGAATTTTTTTTGTACTGTTTAAATGAAAAGAAAGCACAGCACAAAGGATTAATGAAAGTGTCTGTGAATGCTTTATGGAATTTAGCAGCAGGGCCCACCAGAAATCAAATTAGATTAATTTGCACTGAAATATATTCTATGTAAATGGTTTCCTGGGATGAAAGCGGGAATTAATGGGGGGCTATAAAGCAGCTCTGAAAATAAAATGCCAGCGCTAATTATTGTCGTGGCTCTCACAAACAGGTAACAGGATTAAACATTGCTGAAGGCCCTGGTTTATTGTGGAACAGTTTTAGCCTGGCCTTTCTCTACATTTAAGCTGAAAAGTATCAAAATGAAATATCATCCGGGATAAGACGTTAATCATTGATAGAAACAGGTAGGAGTTCAACAACTGAACGGTGGGAGTTTAACGAGGGAAAGGTCATCTCCTTAATCTTTATTTCAGCTCTGGCAGCAGAAGTTCTTTTTTTTCATTTAGTATAAGAGATTTTTTTCCCTGGGAAACTTTGTAAAAGCTTTGCCATTTCTTAAATAGCAGCCTCTCCCATTATCCTGACCAATGGACTCTTTGTCATGAACAGTTGGGCCACAATAGAGTATCACCTAATGGAGCAGATACCTAGGAGGAGATATCAGACATCATCATCATTTATTTATATAGCGCCCGACAAGCTATGCAGTGCTTTAAAGTTTTGAACTGGACAGCTCCTTAAAGAACGGGGATGTCCCATTCAAAACCACATGAGTGGCAACCTATCTCTATCTATAGTGGGTGTGAGAAGTCCTACCCTTTCATTAAAGATATGGGATCTATTCAGGGCCGGGTCAAGGAATATTGGCACCCTAGTCAAGGGCTTCAACCAGTGCCCCACCCAGTCCTGCATTACCATTTCCCACCTTACCATTCATATTGCCCCCTGTACCTGTGCCAGCACTTATCATATTGCCTCCACTTGTACCTGTGCCAACGGCAGTCGATCCGTCAGATTGCCCTCAAGCCCCCAATTTGCATAAGACAAAACATCTATCATATTGTTACCCCTAATCTGTACCTGTGACAGCAGCAGCCACAAAATCCATTAAATAAACCCAATAGGATGGTTTTGCTTCCAAAAAGGATTAATTATCTTTTAGTTTGGATCAAGTACAAGTACTAGGCTGGCGCCTACTGTGCCTATCCCTAGTTCCGGCCCGGGATCTATTATATAGAAATCTCAGATTTTTTAATGATTTGCTTTTTCTTTCTGTAATAATAATGAACTTGATGATAACTGAGCCATGTAGATACCAGGGTGAGTATATTATCACTATTGGGCAAAAAAACAGGAGAACTTTCAAAGATTCAATTCCAATTGTTTATTGCAATTATGACAGCAGCAAAAAAAAAAAAAAACATAGCATGTGCTCGGAAAACTAATTATCTATTGAAATTACTAAACAAAAAATAGATCGGATAATGTCTAGTAATGACTAGTATTCTTTCAGACTCACATAGCAGGTTTTTGAAAACGTGGACACCATGGCTGGAATATCGATATGGGACTGATGGTCATCTAGAATTACTCAGCATTTAAGTTTTAGGGTCATGAGATCTTTCCCAATCAAGTTTGTGAACCAATAGGACTATAGTTAGGTTTGTCTTTTTATTTTCAAATTAAACTACTTCAGCTTAAAGTATATAGTACACAGGATTAGTCGTTATAAGGTGTCGGATATACATGTCTGTGAATTGGGCTTTGCCCATTTTTGTTTGGAAAGACAAAATGTACATGAACAATTAATCTTGAATTTGTCACTGGAATATATAACTTTTACTTAACTATATTGTCTTCATGGATTGTTGATGGCTGCCTGTGTATTTGTTCCTTTTTTCTTCTTTGTGAAATACAAATTAAAATGATTGATATAATGATTGATAATATAAATGTTTTTTATTGTACATTTTTGTATCCATTATCAATGTAGGCAGAGTTTTTGTGATCCCCCAAACTATGTATAAATTGTGTTAGCATCTATATGGGCGACCGGTAGTAGCGATGTGAACATTATTTTATATGCTCTCCATTTGTACTCTATTCAGAAATAAAGTATATGTTGGCAGAAAGAGGAAAGTATCAAGTAAGGGGTTTTACTTGTGCCCATCACTGTATAGATTACAATTATGCTTCAAGCACAAAGGTGCTGCAATTGTGCTTAAACATGACAGATAGTGATGGGCGAATTTATTCGCCAGGCGAGAATTCGCTGTGAATTCCTGTGATTCGCCGCTGGCAAATAAATTTGCGAAACCGCTGCGAAAATTAGCCAGCGTAAATAAAAAATGGCGCAGTTTCTCAAATTTTTTTGGCCAAGTGAAACGCCCCAAATTCGCCCATCACTAATGACATATTTGCTGCAAACAATTACTGACCTTATAGTTTACATAGTTCTCTATTAATATTCAATAAATATTGACAAAATAGATCATTTTTAGCTGCCAGTTGGCTCCCTACTGTAACATACCTCCCAACTGTCCCGTTTTTTGCTGGGTTTCTTACTGAAATGTCCCGACTTTCTCTTTGATCTCCTGCAATGAACAGACAGAAAAGATAGAAAGTTTCTAAAACTTAATTGGCTTTTGGCAGAGAGCCCAACATACGTGGCAGGTGTACTTAGATACATTTGTAACAGTTTAAAATAAGCAAAGAAACAATTGCAACAATTTTAAGATTTAAAGGGCAATTTCACCTTCATTAGCAAAACTGTAATAACCCATAAAAACCAAAGAAATGTGTTCAAACTTTCATAGCCTGCCAAAATTTGTAAAATGAACATGGTAATTATGGGGTGTGGCCACAAAAATGGACGTGGTAAAAAAAAACGAACGCGGCAAATCTTTTTGTCCCTCTTTCTATTTCCAAAATGTTGGGAGGTATGTCCTGTAAGACCCAGCCCAGCAACATGAGGACACTGCTCCATTATATCCATTTGATGCGATGAAAAGGGACCGTCCCAATGATTAATTGCATGAAGAGATGATCTGGGTATCAGTAGGGTATAAGTGCTGCAAATGGTGCAAATTACAGCCCTTTGTAAATGCAATAAAAGCTTTGCACCTCGGTGACCATTGATTTTATTTTTCCCATTATTTTTGTGCTGCAAAATCTTCTTTTGGTCAATTGGAGATTGCTGTCGATGCAGCAGGAAAGGCTTGTTGAAGTACAGGTATGGGACCTGTTATCCAGAACCTGGGGTGTTTCTGATAATGGATCTTACTGTAATTTGGATCTTCATACCTTAAGTCTCCTAAAAAAATCATGTAAACATTAAATTAACCCAATAGGCTGGTTTTGCATCCAATACAAATTAAAGAGGAACTCCGGCTTCCAAACCAAAATGTGATAAAGAGGCCCACATAACACAGAAACCCCTAATATACCCATACCTCCCAACTGTCCCGTTTTTAGAGGGACAGTCCCTCTTTTGACAGCTCAACCTGCAGTCCCTCGTTTGTACTGGAAAGTCCTGTTTTTCTCTGCAATGAACAGCCAGAAAAAGAAACAAAGTTTCTAACTTAATTGGCTTTTGGCTGCCCAGAACAGCCAGAGCAGCTGAAAAGATACTTTTGTAACAATTTCAAGCTAAGCAAATAAGTAATTGTAACAAGGTAACAGGTCCTTTGGGAAAAGTTAGACTCACAGCTTAAAGGGCAATTCACCTTCATTACCAAAACTGTAATAACTAAAAAAAAACACAGAAATATGTCCAAACTTTCAACACCTGCCAAATTTTGGAAAATGGAACATGGTAATTAGGGGGTGTGGCCAAAAAAAGGCATAGGAAATAGTGATCAGATGTGTTTCTATTCTCTCATCTCTCATTCCCATCCAATCTATCCCTTCTCCCTTCTGTTTGCTCTACTGAATGGGAGTTTGGCTGTGTTGCCGACTTTCTGCACGGAAGTATTTGTTTGGGTAGCCGGATTTCTGTTAATGATGCAGAGAGCAGTGAGTGTAGGATTTCACAGACTTGGCATCTCCTTTCAACAAACATATATTAAGAGATATGGCCCTTACAAAACCGCCTTGAAGGCTCCCGAATGTTTCAGTCGGCTCTGATGTTGTTGGAGAAGTTATGTAGCTCAGCACACAATAAATATGGTGCCAGGCACAGGGCCGGGGAGAGAAGAAGCCTTTGTTGGAGGAACATTTAATGAAAGGAGAACATGGAGAGAAAGAGCAACATTGAAACAGCAGATGAAGAACATTCGGGTGGCTGATTGGACACAATCAGAGTATTTCTTGCTCAGAAAGTAACTTGAAAGCTGTTTGAGCCTCAGCTTTAAATAAAGTGCATTATGCACAAAGGCTCAGTTTAGAAAGATTTTAATAGCAAATTAAATTGCAAACCCTCTAATTAGAATTATGTGGCGCCTTTAACAAAGAAATAGCAGTTGCTTTTTTTTTCAACCTGGTTATTGCCGTGTTGCTAAGAAACTGTCAAGAAAATGGCAACACGTTATGGGGGGAATGTTTCAAGAATTTCTTTTGTTTTTTATTTTACAGTGTTCCGGGGTCGTTTTCTACCCGTATCAATGTTCCTGACAGCACTGGGACTAGTTACTAGTTAGGGACTTACCCCTGAACTGTGGAGCTCTTCTGGGGATTTGGGTGCGTTGGCTAATGAGTGTCAGTGTTTGGGGTCAGTGGAGGAGATTCATCAGACCACACTAGAACTACTGTAGGTCAGAAATAATGATGATGATATAAAATAATAAATGAAAACCAGACATCTCTGAAATAAGAATGTCCACATTCATCTTGTAATGTGGGTGACTTAATTTTCATATTCAAATAACAATCATATTGTATTTTTGCTAAATAAATAAATAAATAAATAAATATATATATATATATATATATATATATATATATATATACTGCGAGGAGAATAACTATAACTATACCTGCTATCCCACAGTCACAGTCCCTTCCCAGAGACTATTATCCCACTGTTACTATAGACACCATCTCTCCCTACTATACCTGCTATCCCACAGTCACACTCCCTTCCCAGAGACTATTATCCACTGTTACTATAGACACCATCTCTCCCTACTATACCTGCTATCCCACAGTCACACTCACTTCCCATTGACTATTATCCACTGTTACTATAGGCACCATCTCTCCCTACTATACCTGCTATCCCACAGTCACACTCCCTTCCCAGAGACTATTATCCCACTGTTACTATAGACACCATCTCTCCCTACTATACCTGCTATCCCACAGTCACACTCACTTCCCATTGACTATTATCCACTGTTACTATAGACACCATCTCTCCCTACTATACCTGCTATCCCACAGTCACACTCCCTTCCCAGAGACTATTATCCACTGTTACTATAGACACCATCTCTCCCTACTATACCTGCTATCCCACAGTCACACTCACTTCCCATTGACTATTATCCACTGTTACTATAGACACCATCTCTCCCTACTATACCTGCTATCCCACAGTCACACTCACTTCCCATTGACTATTATCCACTGTTACTATAGACACCATCTCTCCCTACTATACCTGCTATCCCACAGTCACACTCACTTCCCATTGACTATTATCCACTGTTACTATAGACACCATCTCTCCCTACTATACCTGCTATCCCACAGCCACAGTCCCTTCCCAGAGACTATTATCCCACTGTTACTATAGACACCATCTCTCCCTACTATACCTGCTATCCCACAGTCACACTCCCTTCCCATTGACAATTATCCCACTGTTACTATAGACACCATCTTTCCCTACATCTGTAGATGGTTAATCTGTGTTTAATCTCACACAAGAATATCCAGCCCCAGCATTCACAAGCTCATGGTGTCGCCTCTTAGGGGTTCTTCATTACATTGGGCCTAATCACTTGGTTTTGGCAGGTGATCACATAGGGATACAAATCACACACACGATTTCTTCATGATGAAACACACAACTGCTCATACAAGCTGCCTCACCACTATCTTACACTATTAGAGTGTTCTAAAACAGAGGCTAGTCTATAGTAAGGGTCCCTCTCCCTGATTTCCACTAAGGTGTTCTCCTTATTTCAGGGCACTTCTTTACTGCGGCCTTTTACTTCTGCCTTCTATTAAGGCTCTCCACTATCGTCCATTTTTCTCTGTTATCCAACCTTCAAATATGCACAGGCCTGGAATACCCGACCTTTTACACTAGATAATGGCCAATAATTCCCCAGGGCCAAATGGTGATGTATAAAAATGTTCGAATTTGACTGCCCCTCCCTGTTTATTATACCTGGTGCAGCCTTTGATGATAAGTATTTATGATCTGGCCCCTAAGGCTAGGGCCACACAATATAGATCTCAGCCATTGCCTTATTGCCATTCCTTATACAAATAATTATACATGTTGCAGGGCTGTCATTCCCTATACTGAGAATGGATACTGAATAAACACACTCTCATCATGGCAACAAAACCCATTGCATTTTACTCTACAACTTGTTTGAAATTAACTGAACTCAGTGACCGTTATGTAACTTGCTGATGTAACTTTCCTGCCTTCAGCTGCACGTGTGATGTCATAATGCTCTGAGTCTTTGTGATGTCATAATGGAAAAAACCATCACTGTGATGTTATAATGGAAAAAGTCAAGCTGTACTGCTGCAGCCTGAGATTTCTCATTCTTGATCAGGAGACTGAGGTGAGTAGATCTCTGTATATTAGGGAGAAAATATTATTAAAAATAATCATTTTATACTGGTACCATGTGGTATTACAGACTGCTAGTGGTGCTGTGAATATTTTAGAATCTTTGAAATTATAGATCATTTTATTTTGAACCCTATTCAGGACCTGGGTTTTTTTTCAAAAGGGATCTTTCTGTAATTTGGATCTCCATGTCTTAAATCTACTATATAATCATTTAAACATAAATTAAACCCAATTGGGTTGTTTTGCCTCAAATAAGGATTAATTATATCTTAGTTGTGATTCAGTAAAATGTGTTGTTTTCTCTTTATAAATAAAAGAGAAATCATTAATAAATTGAAGCATTTGATTAAAATGGAGTCAATGGGGAGGTGACATACCATATAATTTGGAGCTTTAAGGAAAAGGGCTGTTGGGTAAATTGGCAACACACTTGACAAACAGCTCAAAACATGTAGGGGCATATTTATCAAGGGTCAAATTTTGAGGTTATGGGAGTTTCTAAAAACTCCCATCAACTTCCATAACTGTGAAATTCGAAAAAAAAACGACCAATCAAAATTTATTAAAAAAATTTTTTTTTTTATATTCAGGTGAATAGGATCAGCCTGCAAACTCGAATTGAATTCAATTCGAGTTTTTTTTTAAAAAAACGTGATTTACAAAAGTCCACCAAATGACTCCAAATTAGTTGTAGAAGGTCCCAAATAGGCGGAAACACCAATTCAGCAGGTTTTAGATGGCGAATAGTCAAATTTGAATTCTTAAAGAGACAGTACATGATACATTTTGAAAGTCAAATTTGTATATTTTTTTTAACTTGAATCGAATTTGGACTTTTCCATAGTCAAATGACACTAAGGGGCCCATTTACTTAGCTTCAGTGAAGGAATAGAGGAAAAATAGTTCGAATTTTGAATGTTTTTTTGGCTACTTCGACCATCGAATGGGCTACTTCGACCTTCGACAGTCGATAATCGAAGTACTGTCTCCTTCAGAAAAAACTTTGACCCCCTATTTCGCCACCTAAAAGCTACAGAAGTCAATGTTAGCCTATGGGGAAGGTCCCCATAGGCTTCCTAAGCATTTTTTGGTTGATGAAAAATCGTTTGATCAATTGATTAAAATCCTTCGAATTGAACGAATAGCTCTAAATCCTTCGACTTCTATATTCCAAGTCGAAGGATTTAACTTCAACAGTCGAATATCGAGGGTTAATTAACCCTCGATATTCGACCCTAAGTAAATTTGCCCCTAAAATAAGCTCGAAATTCGAATTTAAAAATTGAATTTTCAATTTGACCTTTGATAAATCTGCCCAGTAGTGTGTTAAACAACAATTTTGAGCAGTGAATCCTGCTGGAGTGCATTATTATTGTATACCATATTATTTCAGGATAACTAAAGTGTTTCTTTTTGTCTCAACAGAGAGAATATTTTGTGATCAGAAAATAAACAAAACTACAAAACAATAATCAGAGAACAACAAAACATCAAAACAATCAGAAAACAACAGAACTTAAAAACAACGATCAGAGAACAACTAGATATCAAAAAGATCAGAAAACAACAGAACAGAAAAAACAACAAAAGAACAAAATGTTGAAAATATTGCGCAAATGCTTTTGCTTTCGCAAGGTAAGGACGTGGCTCTTTCTCCTGTAACATGACATTTCATTTAGTGAGTAACTTGATGGAGGGAGAAACTTGTCCTCAGACTCTGTTACTGGATCATCTCTGAACATTTGTTCTGTTTGTGACCCACTGACAGTTGCTGATAGTGAACATGATGAGACAGATTGCTCACAGCTCACACTCACTGGGCCTCAATATATCTGTGTATTGTGCTACAGTCACTAGTGCTCTTTCCATTCATACAACTTATATGATTTGGCTTTAGTACAGGGGATACACTATGTTATACTTGCTTTTGTACCAAATCCAAAATCCTTAGTTTGCTAATAAGTCCGACTTGGGGAGGCACATCATTTCAGAATTTTTTAAACTCCCTTAAATTCGAATATACTTGGGGGGGGGTATTTATGAAAAAAAACAAATATCTAAATTTTGGACAAATTTTACTGACTCAAAAACTCTAATTGAATTCAAATCGAAATTGACTAAACTCGATTCGAGTTTGGAGTCAGGATGGCTTAACTTCTCCAAATTGGTCACTGGATCGCTCCCATTGACTTATACATGAATTAAGGTGGCCATACATAAAAGCTAAAAACAGACCGTGTCGGCAGCTTATTGGCCCGTGTATGGGGGCCCCCGACGGGCTTCACCGATCGAGATCTGGCCGAAAGTCGGGCAGATCTCGATCGGATGGGACAGAAAATCCTGTCGGATCGCGGCCACATCTATTCGTTGATGCGGTCCCGCGATCCGACCACCCGTTAAGGCCTCGTTAGGATCCGATCGTTGGGCCCTAGGGCCCACGATCGGATCGGCCTGATATTGCCCACCTCAAGGTGGGCATATCGGAGGGAGATCCGCTCGTTTGGCGACATTGCCAAACGAGCGGATCTCTCAGTGTATGGCCACCTTTAGTCAGGTTTTAGGTGGCAAACAGTCAGATTCAAATTCTTAAAGGGCCAGAGTATGATCAATCTCAAAAATCAAACTAGAATTTTTGAAAAAACTCGAATCGAGTTTGGATAATTCCCTAGTCAAATTTGACAGTTTTGACCATAAAAAAAATTTAAAAATTTGAATTTTCATTTTCATTTCGACCCTTAATAAATATGCCCCCAAGGGTTTAGAAAAGTGGAGCAACTAAATGTTACTGGGCCCCCAAATTTGTTTTAGGGTCCCCAAAATATCCAGAGGTTGTCCTGTTTTACCAATAAATATTTAAATTGCTCATTAAGTAGGGCCTCATGGGGGGTCCCCTATACCTCCTGGGCCCCCCTGCAGCCGCAGAGTCTGCTTCCTCTGTAATTATGCCCCTGGTTTGGATTCTGTTTCACCCATTACAAAAATGTAACTGATGTTTGATCTAAACATTTTTTTTTACTTTGAAAAGCATTATCCTGCCTCTCTCTCTCTTTCTCTATTATCTCTCTCTCGTCACTTTCTCTTTCTTTCTCTCTCTCTTTATCTCATCTTTCTCATCTCTCTCCTCTTCTCTCTCTCTCTCTCTCTCTCTCTCTCTCTCTTTATATATATATATATATATTCAGGTGTTCTATAGTTGGATTTATATCATTTATTTGAATTATAGTTTTCCTATTTTGTGATAAAACTTTTTTTTTCTCTTTATTAGAAAAAAACAGATAAGAACATCAAAAAATCTGTTGTGGTAAGTATCCTAACTATTAATACCTTGATGAAGCTGCACCATATACATCGCTTATTCAGTGCTTTCTGGTCCAAAAGAAAACTAAAGAATATAGTGGAATTAGCCAATTCATTGACATCCCCCCATTATTTCTCATTTAGATAATAATTATTTATCAATGACTTTATAACCATGGGACCTTATCTTTAAACTATTTAATATTGACATTAAGGGGCAGATTTATCAAAGGTCGAGGTGAATTTTTGAATGAAAAAAATTCGATTTCAAGCTATTTTTTGACTAGGGAATAGTCCAAATTCGATTTGAATTTGAAAAAAATTGAAAAAATGTTCTGTCTCTTTAAAAATTCTGCTTTGACCATTCACCATCTAAAACCTGCCGAATTGCTATTTTTGCCTATGGGGACCTCCTAGAACCTATTTGAAGTCAATCGGTGGAATTCAAACAAATGTGCTATTACTTTGATTCATACGATTTGAATTCGGCCAAATATGGACCTATTTGATCAAAAACAGACCTATTCGACAAAAAATTTTTTTTTACTTAATTTTGGTTGATATTTTTGAATTCAAATTTAGAAGTTTTTTTAAAATTCGAAATTTGACTCTTCATAAATATGCCCCGTAGTTACAGGATTATTCATTACCAGCTCCATAAATAAAACATTTCATGGACTTTAGTAAAAGACCACCCTTGGCCTTTGCATTATTATCAGAATAAATCCTTATTCTGACCCTGCATTTATTTAATTATTATTATTATTATGACATATTTACACATATTAGTTATATCTAATCAAAAGCATATTTTTCCAAGACTAACAATACTCCTTTAGTGATAACTAACAATAAATCATAGACCTTTAATTATATAAAGTAACATCACCTTTTTGTGTCTCAACCAGGAGGAAGCCATTGAGGAACCCCACGAAATTATCTGCCTGGTAAGCAATAAAGGAGCTGGTATCAAACAGTCCTAATATTTTAGCTTTCCTTAAATGTTGTGTTGATTACTATTATTATTATCATTACCAAAGTTCCTTTTTATTTGGCAGTGGTTAGATTAGATTCCTTCTGTTTTAGCCTTTCCCTCCCAACCAAGTTCTAAACCTTTTCTAGGGGGTTCTTTGATTTTCGTGAAGTTGAGGGGATTTGCTGTATAAAAACAAACATTTTAGATTTAGTATTATCAGTAGTTGATCACAAACTTTATCCCTCTTAGGAGGAAAAACCAGAGCAGACGCTGGAGCTGGCCACTACCAACTGCCAGGTAAGCATAAGAAAGGGAGATAGTGGAGAATAAAAAAAAATCTCTTATTTTATGCAAGATTTTAGTTTGGCTTCTTTACAATAGCGATAATACAATATTTTTCTTTCCCTTTTTAACCAGGAGACTCCAGAAATTCCCGATATTAACACCTGTCAGGTAAGAAGAAAGGATATGAAGAAAATACCAAAAAAATATTAAGGGGATATTAAACCCAGATTCACCTTGGGGTGGCAATTTGTAAGGAACCACCACCTGTAGATGTGCAGGACAAGCCAGGAGCAACCTCATCTTCAAGCTGGTGGTAGCTCTATGGTTCCCCAAGTGACCACTGTGAATTCTGATACCAAACTGGAATTGTAGGGAATAAAAAACTCTACATTCAAAATAAAAAAAACACGATCAATTAATTATAAACACACAATGCATTGACATTATCTCACTTGTTTGTATATAAACTTTATTTCAGAATATTTTTTATTGATCTGAACTGATACAATTCATTTTTTCCCCAAAACCAGGAGAAACCTGCCGAAGACCTTCCTCAGGTAAGCAGAAATGGCCAGAACTAAATACAGTTCAAGCAAATAAAAGCAGTAGCACACCTGGTCTCTCAGAATCCTCACCGGTGCTTGGGGTTAAAGGAGGACGGCACCTCCAACAAATGCTCAATAAGATGAAACTCCAGCACACGAATGCTTAAGGGTTCATAACCTGTGTTTATTGTCAATGCCAAACAGGAAACAACGTTTCGGGGGCGTACCCCTTCGTCAGGTGACCAGGTCACCTGACGAAGGGGTAGGCCCCCGAAACGTTGTTTCCTGTTTGGCATTGACAATAAACACGGGTTATGAACCCTTAAGCATTCGTGTGCTGGAGTTTCATCTTATTCAGAACTAAATACACACATACAATACAATTATTTGTTGTGGTACAATGCAATATACAAGTTCTCTTTCCTATTGGGAAAACTTTCCAAAACTGTTTGTTATTTTGAGCTGTAAAATCTTTTTTTTATCTTAACCAGGAGGAACAACCAACCGTGCAGGAACAGAGTGCTGATAGCAGCACCTGCCAGGTAAGAATAAAATGACCAATGAATGACAAAGATTTATTTTTATAATAATATCCGATGACTAGAGTTGATCTAAAATAATTTTTTTTCTGTTAAACAGGAAACCGTTGAAAGACATGTAGAGCCTCATCTCGACGTGTGTGAGGTAACCAACAAAGAATTGTTCAGTGGTCCCAATGTATTTCTTTAGGCTACATGGTTCATGAATATTCTCTTTAAAGGGTCATAATAATATTTACTGAAACTTGCAGTTGCCCATACCAACCAATCAGCCTCTGTTTTTTAATCTTCTACCTTGTAAAAACTAGAAATGAATATTTACAGGTTGTGTTGACTCTTACTATTAATTGACATAGTAATATTGTTCCCGACAGACCACTTACTATTACCGTATTCCAATCATTACCAATCAATCATTTTTATTAACTGATGGTTACTGGGTTGGATTCCTTTGGTCTGGATTCCTTAGTCTTTTGTATCTGGCAATACCATCTTCCAAGTACTTACAGAATAATTACAAATAAAACACCCATCCCTAAATATTACAAATATATTATTTACACTTCTTTTCTAAAAAGCTGAGCTGATTTGATAACTTGACTTTTTATCTCTTAACCAGGAACCACCAGAAACTCCTGGCAATACCAACACCGATTGCCAGGTAAGTAGTAAATAAATATAACATTGTTTGATTTTGTGAAGTTTAGTGCATTTTACCAAAATCATTTTAGATATTGAACTATAGCATTATAGCAAGTTGCTTATTTAACTTTATCCTTCTTAGGAGAAAGAACCAGAGCAAAAACTGGAGACGTGCATACTGGAGACGTGCATGAACAACTGCCAGGTAAGCCTAAGAAAAGGAATAGGGGCAAATTGATTCACCCTATATTTTATGCAAGATTGTATTTTAGCTTCTTTAAAACATAATACAATGTGCAACATCTTTTTCTTCTCTCTTAACCAGGAAACTCCAGAACCACCTGAAGCTAATGTTGCTCAACATCAAATTACAGAAGAATACCCGGTAAGCAGCTGTAGAACTGTATTTTGGAACACTAAACAGCACAAAAGCTCAAGGGGCATATCTATCAAGGGTCGAATTTGAAAAACTTAGAAATTTGAATTCAAAAATACCAACCAAAATTAAGTCAAAGTTTTTTTTTGGCCGAATACATCAGTTTTTGATCGAATAGGTCCGTATTCAGCCAAATTTGAATCCTATGAGTCGAAGTAATAGTGCATTCGAGTTTTTTTCCCTAAAAATACTTTAGATTTTTCTAAGTCCACCAATTGACTCCAAATGGGAACTAGGAAGTTCCCTATAGGCTAAAACAGCAATTCTGAATTCTGTCTTAGATGGTGATTGGTCGAGGTTGAATTAATTTCGATATTCAAAATTTCACATTTTTTTAAAATTCAAATCAAATTTGGACTATTCCTTAGTTGAGGTACACAAAATAGCTTGAAATTTGATTTTTTTAAATTCAAAAATTCACCTCGAACTTTGATAAATCTGCTAGTTAGTTGTTTGAATTAAAAATTCCAACCCTAAGGGCGTTATTTATCAAAGTCCAAATTTATCTCAATATTTTCTGCTGCAAACTGCGATCAAAGCTGCTCAGGTTTTTTTACTCTTTTTTATTATTACAATTTCCCCAAAATTTGCTTTGCGGGAAAAAAATTTCCAGGTAAGTAGTAAAGAAACATAACATTGTTTGATTTTGTGAAGTTTAGTGCATTTTACCAAAATCATTTTAGATATTGAACTATATCATTATAGCAAGTTGCTCATTTAACTTTATCCTTCTTAGGAGAAAGAACCAGAGCAAAAACTGGAGACGTGCATACTGGAGACGTGCATGAACAACTGCCAGGTAAGCCGAAGAAAGGGAGTAGGGGCGAATTAATTCACCCTATATTCTATATATATATATTCTATTTTAGCTTCTTTAAAACATAATACAATGTGCAACATCTTTTTCTTCTCCTCTCTTAACCAGGAAACTCCAGAACCACCTGAAGCTAATGTGGCTCAACATCAAATTACAGAAGAATACCCGGTAAGTAGCTGTAGAACTTTATTTTGGAACACTAAACAGCACAAAAGCTCAAGGGGCATAGCTATCAAGGGTCGAATTTGAAAAACTTAGAAATTTGAATTCAAAAAGACCAACCAAAATTAAGTCAAAGGTTTTTTTTTTGGCCGAATACGTCTGTTTTCGATCGAATAGGTCCGTATTCGGCCAAATTTGAATCCTATGAGTTTCAAATCAAATTTGGACTATTCCCTAGCTGAGGTACACAAAAAATGAAATTAGATTTTTTTAAATTCAAAAATTCACCTCAAACTTTGATAAATCTGCCACTAGTTGCTTGAATTAAAAATTCCAACCCAAAGTCCGAATTTATCTTAATATTTTTTGCTGCAAACTTTGATCAAATCTGCTCAGGTTTTTTACTGTTTTTTATTATCAAGTTTTCCCCAAAATTTGCTTTGTGGGGGAAAAAAAAATCAGATTTTCTCGATATTTTAGGATTTTTCCATACGATTTAAATGATTTTCTTTTTTTGGAATTTTCACCCAAATACTCCAGAAACTTTGGGGTATTGCACGAAATCTAGCGTACATCAAAAAATCATTGGGACTTCTCCCATTGACTTATATGCAACCTCGACAGGTCTTAGATGCCAGATTTTCAGATTCTGACCTTTCCATCCTTGGGGTTTAATAAATTCTGAAAAATTAGTGATTTTTTTAAAAGTCCGATTTTCTAAAAAACAAAATCTAGATTTTTTTGTGATTTTTGCATTCAGAGTTTAGTAAATAACCCACTAAGCCTTCTCCCGAATACACCAATTCCCAGTTCCCCCTATACTTCCTGTGCTTCTCTCATTTGACCAATGGTATTGTATTTGTCATGTTTTTAATACAATGTTTTTTGTTTTAGAACCCCAGGAGATATCTGCAGCTCTTAGATCCGGGTTGCGAGGACAACTATGGGATGAACTATAATGTAAGATATGTTAAAATTGCACATTTTATGTCATGGATTTGGGTGATTCTGTTTATTCTACCGATTGGTTGTACCCTCTAGAGTTTTATCCCTTCTGTGTTTTTCTTGTGCTTCTGAACCTGCCAATATACCTTCCCATATGCACACAGTGTATGTGTTTTCTTTCCCATAATGTTTCTTTTTCTACTTTTGTTGCAGGGATGGCACCGTAAAGAGCAGAAAGAAGTGGCCATCACCATAGTCAAGGATATTAAGGTAACATGTCTTGATACGATACCTTTAATCAGATACTAATAAGCCTTTTGTTACACATATATTATGATTGTTTATTAGAAGGAGAACTTGCTAACCAAATATTGGCATGTTCTCATTTCTGCACCAGTCAGTGTAATATCCTGACCCCTATTAATTATGTAATTATAAAAATGTCAACAAGTAAAATAAGTCAACAAGTACTGTATGAGATTTAAGAAGTAAAATAATAGAGTCAATCATATTATACAAGTCTTATGTAGGGGACAAGCTTTTATTTTTCAGAATTACACGTTAGGTTGGGGTATTTGAAATGGTCATTTTATCCATTGTATTAACTTTACTTCTTTTGATTGAAACTAGAACAAAAAAGGAATCCGACAAGAACTTGACATCCTTCAAGCCATAAAGGGAAACAAGAATGTGATTGGCTTTTACGGGGCATTTTATCACCCTGCCTCTGTGAAAATGCCAGAACGTGAAGGGCTGTGGGTAAGAAAGCGTTTATTCAGATATGTTACACGTTTATACACCAACATCCAATCAACAAGCTAGCATTTTGGATGCAAATATGATTCAGTTTGGTAAGAAAGAGTCCGGTGCATGTGGACCACTTTGTTCTCAGTTGTACCAGATATTGTATTTACATCCAGAATGCTTGTGTAGCCTATTTCTGACTTACACCCTTTCCTCAGACATCCCAATAACATTGTAGGCCACACAAATCTTATGTATCAATCATTCTCTGTTTGTGTTCTAGATTTCTATGGAGCGTTGGTTTGGTGTAACCGTGCAAGATCTTATCAAAACCAGACGCTCCCTGTCAGAGGACTGGATTGCCTATATCTGCAGGGAGGTGCTACAGGTATGTCTCATGTGAATCTCTTCAATAGGATAAATCTAATTGATTAAAGAGCATGACAAATATTTATATTATATCTTTATTCATTTCCCAGGGCCTGTGTCATCTGCATAAACAGGAGGTCATCCATCATGACCTGAGGCCCCAAAATATTATAGTGACATCATCAGCTGATATAAAGATCAGTAAGTGACACTTGGAATCTGAACAAAGGGATAGTATCTTCTATCTCTATGGTGTATATTGGTGGGTTCTTTTATAAATGACATTCAAATTCTCGCTTTTGTCTTACAATTTCAGCCGACTTCAGCTCTGCCACCATGGGGACAAGCAGTGTTAGTACTTCTGGGACTATACCATACATGGCTCCAGAAGTACTCAGCAACATTAGCACCAAGACCATCCGCTACAACTCTAAGGTATTGTGATGTCTTCTCTCTCGCTTTATATGTAACGTCACTCACTTCACATGCCCCTCTCATAACAGTGAATCCAAAGCTGTAAAGTGGCTTCTGTGATGTCTGATGGGGAATCTGAAGTGAAGGAGAGAAATGCAGTCTAACTGCAGGGCACAGGGATATTAGAAACCAACTACATTTGACTCTTTATGGGGTTTTCCAACTCCTTGAGACACACTCAGTCTGGAGTCTTTTGGGTCACTCTTTAGACATGACAATAACCTCACTTCACTCCTTGAAATGGTTTATATTAGTACAAAGGTCATGCTTTGTATTATACAGAGAAACCTTAATTTTATACCCCCTTATTTAATGTTTATATATTTTTGTTGTGACCCCACCAGTATAAAATATCTCATAAATCCCCTTGAGTTTATACGTTTACACCATTTTTTTCTGGTCCCCTGAAACACATAAAATTTGGGTTCTGCTATATTTTGATATTGTGCATTCCAAATAGAATCACTGTCAGGGTGTGGATAGATACATAGCAAAAGTGCCTGATTATTATCTGTAATTGGATTTCTTCATGTGGCCTTTGTATATTCTTGTCTAATTGCCTTTTTCCCAAAATTTTTATATTTAGGCTGATATATGGTCACTGGGAATATCAGCGCTGGAAATGGCAGAAGGACATTATCGTAAGTAAACCCCAGTATGTGTGGACTATAGTGCAGTGTTTGTGGAAAGGTTAGAGGGCATTTATGTGTATTATTAAATATGAAAAACTAAGGGGCTGGTTTATGAAAATTTTAATTTAATTTAATGTCAAGTTTACAATACCGGAACACAATTAAGTTAATTTGAGTTTTTAAAAGATTTGAGAAAGCTTGAAAGTTCAAATTTGTTTAAATTGCCCCCCAAATGTTGTGATTGTCCGTTATCATATTCTGAATTTGTATTTTCTTACATCCTAGCATTCAGCAGATATCCTGAGAGTAAGATGATGAAGAGGGTTATGCACGGTCCCGCACCAACATTATTATGGGACAAATGGTGAGTTATTTGTACTGAATCAGGAAAAGAGAGTGAGAAGGAGAGGTGGGGAAATGAAAAATAATTTGAGGAGAGGGTGGGAATTGACAGGGGGTAAAGGGGTGTGTAAATGAGAGAGAGTCAAGAAAACTTGGGAATTGGGGTGAAGTAAGGATGGGGGATGGATAAATGGGAAAGAAGTGAGGGTTTAGTGTAATATGTGTAGCTCTTGAATGCTCAGATGCAGAATCTCATACTTACCTTGAGATCTTTGGGTTATCACCTGTAGCCAATACAAGTCAGGCCAAGACATTGGCAAAGCATTCTGGTCAAAGGTAATAAGGGAAGGGGCTCATCCTCTATTGTATGCTTGAATAGCGTCTGTCTGCCTCTGCTGTGATTGGGTACAGCACAAGGTTTAACTAAGGACTGTCAGTAAAATAGAGGTTTATGGGGGATACAGGGCACATGGCTGTGCTGTTTAATTCACAGTCTTTTACACGTGTGAGCTCTGCAAATATAGTTATTATATAACATGAACAATTATCATTTTGCCTCTGTTTTCTATTTTTCCAGGAGTGACAACTTTCGTGCATTCATAAGAGAAATCCTCCAAAAGAATGAAGCGTGGAGACCCTCTGCAGAGCAGCTACTGTCACACCCCTTCATATCAAATATCCCGAATGAGAGGGGTGTGACTGATTCCATCAAGTGGTACCTGCATTAAGGTAAGGGAACTGCTCATTCTCATTATAATTCACTTGATGTATAGACTATATCCATCTACTGCTCTTATTCATACAATATTCTCTGCCTTTCCTACATATACTATAATTCTCTAACTAAAGCCGCCCATAATAAAGGCTGAGATTGTATAAGGGCAGAGGTCAGTGAACTAGGCCAAATCTATGAGAGAAACAAACATGATGAGATGGGAGAAATTTTTATTATGTTGTAGTAGTTGTAGTTGACCTTTAAATTAACAGCAAAGGGAATGGGATATAAAACATGCAGCACATTTAAAAAAACAGAACAAATGAAAGTATTGTACAAACAGCTTCTGCATGACTAACACTGAGCAATCTTTCCTTAGGAATGAAGAACTGAAGAATTAGCAGCCATCGGGGGAGGGACGGGGGCACAATTGTGGGGCCCTAATATCATCTTTGGGCCCTTCAGAAAAACTTGGTCCCGATGGCTTTAAAAGATTGAAAACTTCAGTTTAAGAAGATTAACATCAATATGATATTTTAAATTATTCAATAAACATCTTAAAATTACATTGACCTCTATTGTGTTTTTTTAATAGGGAGACATCCCTTATTACCTCCAAGTTGGCTCATATTCATCTTCCTTTAAACATTAGTTGTAATGGCTCTTTAGGGAAGAGGGCATAGCCCACATCTACCTAGACAGAATCCCATAAAATGTTACTGTGCTTGTCTTATCTATCGATCTGGTCCTGCTGGTAATTCCCATGTTCTCTTTAGGTGGCCATAGACGCAAAGATCCACTGGCGACATCACCAAATGAGCGGATATTTCCCTGATATACCATTAACGAGCATGGATATATCGGGGGTAATCTGAACTTTCTGCCGTATGGCCGAACGATCCGATTACAATGCGCAATGGGCTCCGGCGGGATCGGTCGGTTCAAAATCAAACTGTCCGATCGACCGATCTCCGCCGGACGAAAGATGTCCTCACTCTCCACACACGAAAAAGAATCCTCGATTCGTACGATAGGATCTGTGCGTCTATGGCCAGCCTTAGGGGCCGATTCACAAAGGGTCGAATATCGAGGGTTCCCTCCCTCCCTCGATATTCGACTGGGAATTAAAATCCTTCGACTTCGAATATCGAAGTCGAAGGATTTTAGCGCAAATAGTGCGATCGAACGATCTAAGGATTATTCCTTCGATCGAACGATAAAATCCTTCAAATCTAACGATTTTAAGGATTTTAATCCAACGATCGAAGGAATATCCTTCGATCAAAAAAACTTAGGAAAGCCTATGGGGACCTTCCCCATAGGCTAACATTGAGTTTGGTAGCTTTTAGATGGCGAACTTGGGGGTCGAAGTTTTTTCTTAAAGAGACAGTACTTCGACTATCGAATGGTCGAATAGTCGAACGATTTTTAGTTTGAATAGTTCGATTCGAAGTCGCAGTCGTAGTCGAAGGTCGCAGTAGCCCATTCGATGGTCGAAGTAGCCCAAAAAACACTTCGAAATTCAAAGTTTTTTTACTTCGAATCCTTCACTCGAAGTTAGTGAATCGGCCCCCTAGTGTTCTCTTGGTAGTGTCCCATCAATATCTATTCTTGCAGCAAACAAAGTGTCACTAATACCATTATTAAAGGGGTGGTTCACCTTTGAGTTAACTTTTAAAATGTATAGAATGGCTAATTTTAAGCAACTTCTCAATTGCCCTTCATGTTTTCTTTTTACAGTTTTTCTAAATTATTTGCCTTCTTCTTTTGACTCTTTCCAGCTTTCATATGGGGGTCACTGACCCCCATCTAAAAGACAAATTCTCTGTAAGGCTTCAAATGTATTGTCAGTCCTACTTTTATTACTCATCTTTCTATTCAGATCAGGACCACTACTATTACTTACTTACTCACACCCATGCACCATTGCTAGTGTAATTTCGACCCTAGCCACCAGATTGCTGAAACTGCAAACAGGAAAGCTGTTATAATTATACAAAATAAAAACCAATTTTCAAATTGTCTTGGAATATCACTCTTTACATCATAATAAAAGTAAAGGTGAACAAGCACTTTAATGCTGCACACATGTTAAATGTCTGCAATATTGTTTTCCTTCTAGAGCTCTAAAAGAGGTGTCATTCCAACATAGATCGTAATAATAGTTAAAATAAATTCTCATAGTAACATAATAGACAAGGTTAAATAAAAAGTGGCCAACACATTCAGTTTTTGCTCTGCCCTACAGAAGACACAGACAGTTGCTCTTCAATTTCACTTTAATTAGCCTTGGAGTGTTCCTGCAACAGCCCCTGCACATGAGTGACACAGGATAGAAGGGAACCAAACTATTGAGATCATACAGTAAATTGGCAAGGTACATCATTATATTATCATTATATATTAGCTCAATTAGGGGTCTTCTATTGGGGAATGGCTGAAAAATCAGCATATGGGTGCTTTACACTGTCACCTAGCACTATAGGCATAGGCATAGATAGAGATAAAGATCCAGAAAGGAGTTGCCCTGTGTATAATCAATCTCTGACTGGGCTCCTAAATGTTTTTTTATGTTGATGCTGATAATGTGTGACATTTTCGTTACACCGTTTTGTGCATTTTAATTCCCTTTCTATGTTCAGCACCTCACTAGCAATTAAACTAGCTTGGATGCTAAGTGACCTGTGAATAACAGTTTGGAGAAGAAGTAGAAGAGGAAGAGATCATAAACGTAACGAATGAAAAGAATCAATATAATTACAATCTAACTTTCTAGTATCTCTTCTGATATGCCTACTCTGAGTTGGGTGATATCAGGCTGAGCTGATTGTGGGCCCTAGGGCCCTACAATCGGATGAAAACATGGAGAATAAGGACCAATGCGGTCCTCAATCCCATGGGATTTTTAAATCTGCCTGATCGAATCTGCCCGATTTTCGGCCAGATATCAGTAAGTCTGTTGGAGGGACATTTACGGCCCCCTGAAGGTGCCCATAGATGTACAGATTACCTGCAATATCGGACGAAGGATCGGACGTCCCCATCTCCCGATCTGCCATGTGGCCATAGACAAAGAGATTTGCTCCCCGATATGCCCACATTGAATTGGGTGATATCAGGCTGATCCAATGATCGGCTCATAATGCATCCGACACGGGTGGTTGGATCGCAGGACCACAGAAATGCACAGATTCAGCTGCGATTCGATGGGATTTTTTTCAACCAGCCCAATCTAAATCGGCCAACTTTTGGTCAGCTATCGATTGGGGAAGCCCATCGGATAGCCCCACACATGGGCCAATAAGCTGCCAACTTGGTCTGTTTAAATAAAGTAGTAAAAAAACAGATCAGCCGATGTTCTGACCTGACAGCAATTGTACGAATATTTATGTCCGACAATGCTGGTGACAGTCTCCCACTGAAAGTCGTCAGATCAACAATAAATGCAGAGATATTATCTGTAGCCGACAGAAATTTTCTAACCTGTCCGATCGACTGAACGACCAATCGCCATGGCATGAAAATTGTCAGGACACTTCACATACGGCCCAAAAATCATACGAATTGGAGACTCGTATGATCAAATCTTTGCGTCTATGGCCAACTTTAGGACTGCAGATCACCACAGCTAGGGAATATGATATGTTTTTATAGTTAACTTAAGTAGCAATGTAGATAAACAAGGGCTTGAGAGAGGGTTATGGTTGTCCTTATGCCTAGAGTGGTGCCACATTTACAGGGGCTGTTCAACTTCTAAACACTTTTTCAGTTCTGGTCCTTTTAGATTGTTCACCAGAAATAAAGCCTTTTATTCACTTTATTTTTTGAAAACATTTCCAAAATTGAAATTTTCATCTTCCTGTCTCTGTTTCAGGTGCCAATTCTGAACTGTTACAATTCGCTACATGAGTTGATCCATTTCTCAGCAGAATCTGGGGAATATTACCAACTATTGTATCAATCCTAACAGCTGCCATTAAAGAGGTTGTTCACCTTTAAATTACCTTTTAGTATGATTCAAATAGTGATATTCTGAGACAATTTGCAGTTGGCTTTAATTTGTTTTAATTTGTTTGTTTTGAGTTATTTAGCTTTTTATTCAGCAGCTCTCCAGTTTGCATTTCAGCCATCTGGTTGCTTGAGTCGAAATTAACCATGCACTGATTTGAAGAGACAGGAAAATGAAATGAAAATTTGAAAAGGACTTTTTATTATACAGCTTTTTATGTCTGGGTGACAGGTCCACTTTAATGCCAACAGTAACTATAAAACTTCCCAGAACCCTGTCTGCTCTAGTGCCCCTAGCTTGTGAATGATGCACATTGGAGGGCGTTTAAAGGAATTGTTCAGTATAAAAATAAAAATTGGGTAAATAAATAGGCTGTGCAAAATAAAAAATTAGTTAGCCAAAAATGTAATGTATAAAAGCTGGAGTGACTGGATGTCTAACATAATAGCCAGAACACTACTTCCTGCTTTTCAGCTCTCTTGGTTTCCACTGATTGGCTACCAGGCAGTAACCAATCAGAGACTTCAGGGGGGGCACATGGGTCATAACTGTTGCTTTTGAATCTGAGCTGAATGCTGAGGATCAATTGCAAACTCACTGAACAGTTATGTCCCATGTGGCTCCCCTTATAGTCACTGACTAACTCAGAGTTAGAGAGCTGAAAAGCAGGAAGTAGTGTTCTGGCTATTATGTTACACATCCAGTCATTCCAGCCTTTATACATTACATTTTTGGCTAATTAACCATATTAAAAAACATTTTTTATTTTGCACAACAAATAGAAAACACATTCATGACTTTGTCAGTGTCCCTTTCATTGTGGCCAAAAAATTGCCAGTCTAAACCCCTGCTCTGATTTCATACAATGTTCTCTGTACAGGTAATCCTGGCGATGCAATGGACACCGTCATCCATCTTTCATTTCCTATTCTTTTGCCATTGTATTTGACAGGGAACGCAGTTAAGATGTATTCTCACACTTGCAATGTTAGCTGTCACATCAGCAGACAAAACACTGTCCGGCAGCATCGGCAAGTATATAGTTCATTGTCTGAATTACATGTCTGTGTCGTGTTCTAAGTTTAGCTGTACTTTCTTGTAACACAATAGAGTGGGGAAATATACCCTTTACAAGCAGACTTTTAGGGGGTTATTTACTAAAATCCTAATTTATCTTATGTTTTATTAAATGAAAAAAAATACACAACCATCCTCCCATGCTCGATTTGACCTTATTTATTAATAAAATAACCCAAATGAATCGGATTGCGGAAAAACTTGACAAAATCGAGCTAAAACCCGAATCACTCTAATTTTTGGGATTTTTTTCTTGATTTTGAGTTTTTGCCCAAAACCCTAGATTTTCAGCCTAAACCCAGCGCACACCACGAAAACTTAGATGCTTCTCCCATTGACTGGACCTCGACAGGTCTGAGATGGCAGATTTTTGGATTCAGGTTTTTGCAGCATCAGGGTATAATAAATTTCCAAAAATCTGAGGGTTTATTCCCATGAAAAATTCAAGTTTTTGCCCCAACAACCCAGACCAGATAAAATCAAGGTTTAGTAAATAACCCCCTTAGCTTCAATTTATTTTCCCTAATATAGGAAGGAAAATGGCAACATTACTCCATGTAAGCACAAAATCTTACATTGCTGTGAATAGTGCTGCTGCTTATGTGCTCTACAAAAATACTACAGATTTCTTTTAACATAGGCAAGCAATACTTTATACCAACCCTCAGCTGTCCTTCATTCACAGTCTAACCTTATAGGCCAGTGGTGTAACTAGATGTAACTGGGCCAAACAGCAAATTCATTTTAGGGCCCCCAACTTATCCAAAGGTTGTCCCTTTTTACAAATAATTATTGAAATTGTATATGAATTAGATCCTCATGGGCTCCCTTGCAGGTGCAGGGTCTGCTTCCTCTGTAGTTATGCCCCTGCCATAGGCTGGTTTAGAGTACATGGCACCCGTGTGCTACTGGGTGCAGGTTTAATAGTGATATAACTTTCAATACATTTTGGCAGTTTGTAGTGCTGAAGACAGAGCTTTTAGTAAGAGGTACACCTTAGGCATGAAGGCAGAATTTTTACAATACTGTGGTTCTACCAAGCATCATGAGGTGAAAAGACATAACATAGTAAGGTAGTAAGTTAGGTTGAATAAAAACACACGTTCATTAAGTTCAACCTTTTAAGTCTACATATAACCTGACTAACTGCAATTTGATCCAGAGTAAAGAAACAAACCACTATTTGAAGCCTCTCCAATTTGCCTCAGAGGTTGAAAAAGTCCTTCCTGACTCCAAAATGGCTGACCAGTTCCTGGATCAACTTGTACTATGAGCTATCTCCCATAACCCTGTATTCCCTCACTTGCTAAACACCATCCAACCCCTTCTTAAAGCTATCTAAGGTATCAGCCTGTACCACTGATTCAGGGAGACAATTCCACATCTTCACAGCTCTCACTGTAAAAAAAAACCCTTCCCAATATTTAGCCGGAACCTGTTTTTTCTAATCGGAATTGGTGACCTTGTGTCAGCTGGAAAGACCTACTGGTAAATAAAACATTAGAAAGATTATTATATGATCCCCTTATATATTTATACATAGTTATCATATCACCCCTTAAGCGCCTCTTCTCCAGCGTGAACATCCCCAATTTGGCCAGTCTTTCCTCATAGCTAAGATTTTCCTTTTACCAGCTTAGTTGCCCTTCTCTGCACCCTCTCTAATACAATAATGTCCTGTTTGAGTGATGGAGACCAAAACTCTATGGCATATTCTATATGGGGCCTTACCCGTGCTCTATACAGTGTAAGAATGACCCCCTCCTCCCGCAAATCTATGCCCCTTTTAATACAGCTCAAGACCTGATTTGCCCTTGATGGCTGCTGCTGATTGGCATTGCTTGCTATAAACATGAACACGGTAGTGCATGTGAGGGGTGTAATAACATCTCTAACAAATTCTGGACCCATTGAAGTTCTCCTGGTGGAATTTCTTAGTGGCATATCACTAATGGTAAGGGCTTGTGCTATCTTACGGACTCTTGATCTATACAGTATATTGGCCACTATCATTGCAGGTTAAGGACAGCTAGATGTTTAGGAATAAGAATTACTTGCCCCAAACAATATTTTTATCTATCTCCCCTTCTTACTAGTGTCAAAGACCTATGTATCCAATAAACTCCAGTTACATAACCCCAACCCGTCTATTCATTTGTATTGCTCTTCACCTACATTTAAACTATTAACAGCTGGAAAAGATTATTTTCAGCATTGGGGCCCTTTAGGTCCATAGTTTGGTCAACACTTCTCTAGTTTCTCTATGAAGCAAGGGATACATAATTAGGTATTGCCCCATCAAGTACAAAAGCAGATGTAGGTTCAGTGCTTGAAGTCATGGCAGGGGACCCATTTAACAAGTTTTGGGCAGTGCCAGAACTAGACTCTACATTGAGATACTCAAGGAATATAGCCTTTTAGAGATTTTCTGATCATAACATAGAGCCGATGAAGAATATACCTCGTACCTAGTGATATCAACCAGCCTATGGTCCTAAGAATTCAGATGGCATGTGTAGGTGGTGCTTCTTAGTCAACTTGAGGACATGTCTAATAACTGCTGATGTTGGAACTGGGCATAATTACTGCTCTAACATGCTTTAGGAATCCAACACTCTAACACTCTGTTCCTAATATAGGGGACAGATAAATAATAACTTCATTTATCCTGCACTTTGCTAAAGTTTGGCCCCTAAAGGTCCTCTTAGTTTATGGAGGGAATAATTATCCTCTTTCTTGGGTCAAAGCAAGACCCCTAGCTTTCCTGAGTTTGGCCACTAGGTGGCAGAGCGCTATAATAAGCCATTCAGTTCTAAAGTTTTTTCCAGAGTTTTCCCCAAGGGAAGAGAGTGCATGTGGAACCCCATCCTAGCATAGGATTCAGTAAGTATTAGTTAGCCCCTGTCATTGGTCTCTCTAGGAGACACAGTAAGGTGCAGGGCTACTTAGATGAGCAGGTTTTGGCACCACCAAAAAGTTTTATATCCCCATTGGCATTGTTGCCTAGAAAGGGAGCCAATGTGAAGGTTTTAGGGACTAGATAGTTTCTTGCCTGGGATTCCCTTTAAAGAGGAGTCCCCCGAGGAAGAAGAGAAACTCTGGACAGACTGGATTATATTCTTTTTATGTGATCTTTATTGAAGGAAATGCTCTGCTCATGGCACTACTTGTGAGTATGTACTGACTATTAAATGATTATGCCCTGTGTTGTCTCTAATATCTCCTTTGTGGATCATTCTAAAAAAAACAGTTCTGGTTAATGTTATAAGAACCACTGGTACCCATTCTGCAGTTTTACATGGCGTTTTTTTTCACACTAAATGCATTGGCGTCATTAGGCGTTTTTCTCCATGTGTTTTCCGTGCCAAATACACTGGAGTTAATGGGCTTTTTCCGTGCGAAAAAAAAATTGCTTTTTTCCAAATCTGTATCAGAGGCAAATGGAATACAATCAATTTGAATTACATAATTAGAGGTCCATTTACAGTTACAGTTCATAGTCTACCTTAATTCTGTGTCATATTTTTAAGTTTAATGTTATTCATAGTAAACTACCGAATAGTAGAATTACGAAGAGGATTAGCAGAGCAGGAGATTCACTGGGATGTTCTTGTTTATTTAAAAGAAGGTAATCTGCTGATTTGTGCTGCTTTTTATGTTTGTCATCATAAGCGTCTCCATCTGCGGGCATGGAAATAATACACTTTGATTAGAGAGAGAGTACAGAGGGAGCACACACTGCCACATGTTCAGCTCCGGGAGCCATTACACAGCTCTCCGTCCAAAACAAGAAATTCTATTAAGTTAATTAGGCTCTCTTATCCATGCGAATAATCTTATCATATCCGATACATTCACAGATCAGATTTAATGGCGGAGAAAGCATAAGAGAATGCTGTACAGTAAGGTTTTATTTTTAAACAGCAGGTAAAGAATTAAAAAAAAAACTATGTAGGGTATTAATGAATCTGAATTATACAGATTTTTTTTATCAATACAGTGATAAAAGCTTTTAACCCATTTAGAAGATACAACTAACCTAATGAGTAAGGGATCGGTAATCCATAATTCATAAATCCATAATACTATCCCAAACATGGTGGGTGGATACCTTGGGCATATACCATATTGTTGCTGATATTATGACCTTGGGAATGTACAGTAGGTGGGTTTGTAAAGTGGTAGTTTACCTTGAGTAATCTTTTAATATGATTAGAATTATAGTGGACCTGAGGGGTTAACTCTTCCCTACTGATCAGAAAGTCCTTGATTGATAACCTATGCCCTGCGGGAGGGAATTATTCTTTAGTAGGCCTCGGTTAGCTTATTAGTTACTGGTTTATGAAAGGGGAGGAAACATGTGATCAGTCTCTTTCTGGTCTCCACCATAACAAGAGGTGGATCTGCCAGAGGTCCTGAGGTTGAGGTATGCCTTCACCTGAAAAGAGCTTGTACTCTTTGATAACCATTCCAAAGAAACATAGGCAGTGTTGGACTGGGGCAGCGGGAAAAAACCCAGTGGGCCCCGACCATTATGGGCCCCCGCCGGGCCAGACCCCTTCTTGCAAAGACCCTTCTCTATGAAAATGTTTTGTTTGTCGGCGCAGCGCCATCAGCGCATGCGTGCAGAGCAGCGCCGCCAGCTGGAGCAAAGAGACACATCGGAGTGGGGGGTGGGGGGCCGGATGGAGGCCACTGGACAGCTGTCCCGGTGGGCCCCAGGCCCCCCGGTCCGACCCTGAACATAGGGGTATAGGGAACTTGTGAATGAGCTTAGCAAGTGACAGACTACTATCTTGTCATGAATGGGCTAGTTATTCAGAGCAGTCCTGTGCTCCACCAAAGAGAAGCAATGGAGTTCCTCACCCAATACACTCCTTAATGTAGGGACCACAGCTGAGTGGGTTCCATTGCAGGTGACCCTAAAGCACTGTGCTGTCTTCAACTTGGGTGTGTGAATAGTATTATACTGCCTGATATTGCCTCAATGAATTGATTGCCACAACCATTAAAGTGATACTGATTATTCAAAATATTAATGCACATAAAAAGTTGCTTTTGTACGGAATTTTTACTTGAAGTTCCTAAACCTGACTGTTTAGCCTACCTGACTGTCCCTTCTTATCCTGTCAGTTAGAGTTTCTAATGCTAACAGACTGCTGAAGCTCAAATATGGCAGACCCCTCATAGAGGAACATGGGGGATCAGATGGGTAATGTAAAAGCATCTGTAAATACTTTTATGGCAAAATAATAAAGTAGATAGCATGCAAAGACAATATTACGATAGATGTAAAAAAAGGTTTAATTTCTGGTGTCAGTATCACTAAGGAAGGATCTTTTCAGGTCAATACACTTACAACATTTCTTTTATTCTTTATACTGTCACTGCAAAAAAAAATGCTCATTCTTTAAAGGGCATGTTATTTAAAAAAAATCAATTTTTTCTTTATTAAATGAAAAAGTAGCCTATCTCCAATATACTTTAATTAAAAAATGTGTACCTTTTTTTAAGAAACCTGACTGTATGCAGTGAAATTCTCCCTTCATTTACTGCTATGGCTAGGAATTGTCAGACGGTCCCTAACTGCTCTGCAGGAAAACAATCATACTTATGAACAGCAGGGGGAGCAGCTTTGTTTATTTCTCTGTAGAGCAGTCGGCGACTGTGTAGAGATTTGTATTGGATTTTATTTTTGCCTTTATATCCCCTGTACTGTTTACAACTCCAGCTGCAAGGACAAAGATCGTGGAGCCAGATTTAAACAGATAAACTGGGATTCTATTTGGAGAATTATTTTGCTGCAGCCACAGGTTCAGCAGCCCAGACCACACTGAGCATGTGCACAATCGTGGTCTTGCCAAGATGTTTAACAAAGTTACAAGATGGTGACCCCCTGTGGCCAACTTTGACAGCATAAATCATTTGTTTGATTCGGCTTGTGGTGCAGTAAGTTCATGTTCATGTTTAGTATACAAAATACAGCATTTCTAGCCTTATTTTATTTTAGACTTTCCCTTTAACATATGAACAAGAAAGCTCCCATGCAGAATCTACAGTGCTGGATTTCAATGCCGCTTGCCCAAAGGCTGCCCCAGTCCAGTCCCATCTCTTCTCCCCTTCTCTCCCCAGGATCATGTGCAAGTCCCTTACGCACCAGAAAGTCAACTAGAGGCCATTTGCTCTGTAGTGATGTTTTGCCACTACATACAATGAGCATATATATATATATATCACTATCCATACTTTAAGACATAGGAGAGGTCTTGCCAAGGGGAAGACGTGTTAACCTTGATGAAGCTCTTACAGAGAAAGGGATTAATAAGAAACAGAATGACTTTTCCACATAACACAATTATTTGCTTGACTTGCTCAAGAATAAGCAAGTAGTCTGACAAGGATTAGAACAAGTAATTTCTATGGTGTGTTTATATCAGATTGACAGGCCTAAAGTGACTGAAAATAGAGGCTTTGTTTTTCCAGTGTTCTGTAATGGAATTTTGACAAGTATTGACGATTAGAATGACCAGTTACCAAGGCATTAGAAACAATTGGTTTCTTCTATTCCCCTTTTTTTAAGGTCAAATGGAATATTCAGGATTTATCATTTGTGCCGCCGTTGCGTCCACACAACCCCACACATTTGTAAGTACTCATCTTGACAAACTGCAGTAAAAATTGCTGGGATTCAAGAATTTCCAGTGTTTGGAATTGATCTGACATTTGTATGTGATCCTTTAGGCGCAAGTCTGCCATGCTTATTGATGCAGTCCTCACAGGGATTAGAGTCTGACGGGCCTATCAGGATTCCATGGAATCAGTGGCGTAACTATAGAGGAAGGAGACCCTGCAGTCGCAGGGGAGGCCCAGGAAAAGGGGGGTCTGCTTCCTCTATAGCCAACAAGAACCCCCTTCCTTTTATAGCCGCGCTCTTACCTGCGGTGTGGAAGCTGATCGAGTCGGCACAGGGTGCATAGTGGGCGGAGTCTGGGTGGGGTGTGGGTGGAGTCTTTGCAGGGAGTGGGCCTGAGTCCGGGTGTGAAGTGGGCGGGAGGATGGGGATCGGAGTGTGCTGGGCCCTTCTGAAGATTTTTTTGCAGGGGGGCCCGGCGCACTCTAGTTATGCCACTGCATGGAATTAGTATTGTGCGGGTTGATACAAAACCTACAGTGGTTGGGAGGTTTCAGAATGGAATTTGAGTTAACATTGTGGGTTCAGGTTGGGTACGGGTCAGACTCGGAAGTACAATCCTCCTCCTCTCCTGAAGATTCTCTGTTTTGGAAACGGAGTAGTGCACAGATGTAGTGTACAGGCCCAGAAGACATTGGTATGGATCTGGTGCGGGTCCTACAATGGCAACACTTTTCAGGTTAGGATCGGGTGTGGGTTAAGGTTTTGTGATCTAGGGTCAGGTGCTAGTTGAGATTTTCCTGACCAGTACATCTCTACAGGAAATATCCCGGTGGGCCCCTCTGTATGAAGAATCCCAAGAGTTCCATAATGTCTACCATAGAGCTGTGTAATCATTTTATATATAATGTTGCACAGAGTGGATTCTAGTAGGGATGAGCAAATTTTTTCGCCGTGTTTCGCCTCATAAATGACTCCCATAGACTTCAATGGGTAAATAAAATTGTTGCGTGACAATTGACAAACCAAAATTTGACACCCATAGACTTTAATGCATTTTGTCGATTTTGCGAAACAGGTCTGAATTGTCCATCACAAGACTCTAGGTGTCAGGTACTTTGGTGGTTCTTAGGATGCCCAGTCTGATACTGCCTGGAATTATTGCCACCATCAGGGTGGTGGTAGCTCCAGCGTTGTCCTCAGGCACAGGTATATTAGAAGGCCACAAATGCCTGGGCCTGGGATTCTAGGGGAGACATGAGGCCCAGACACATCTGTATTCATTTTGAATCAATGGGGACTCACAGGAGTTGTGATTTTGAAATTTTCTGCACACCAAACAGGGACACATGAGCACGTGTGAAGGGAAGTGGATGTGGTGGTGGATCTAGGGAACAGCACTTTTGCTTATATGTAGAGAAACATCAGGTATAATCCGAGGACATTTTATACAGTCCAAACAAGTGACCTTTCTTATTCGTTGTCTCCATCTGGACTCGGGGGGAATGCAATGACCCAGATGCAACACACATTAGCTCTATAGATTGCGTTTTTGCTGCATCTGTGGATCCGAAGCTCAGAATATTCACAAACCAAATGTCAACTGCCAATTCTAACAGCAACAAAAAATGTGCAACAAAAAAAGAAAGTTTTAATACTTGGCTTTTCAGAACATAAATAGCAGGAATAGGAATATTGGGATGAAAAAAAAGAACATGAATAGTGATGGGCCAATTTGTCCCGTTCGTGAAATGTTAATTCTGCGTCAGTTTCGATGCCTGCGTCAACTCTAACGCACGTGTCAATTTTGAAGTTGACGTTGAAGTCAATTGGTGTCCGAATAATGTTGATGCGTGACGGTTTTGACGCGAGCGATTTTACCGACGTGCATCCAAAAATTTTTGAACGCATCCAGCAGTGTCGTGGCAGTTTAGCGAATGTATTCGGCCGGCGGCGAAACAAGGACGTTCGATGCGAAGTCGCACCTGGCAAAATGTATTCGCCCATCACTAAACATAAATGATGAATACTGATGGGTGAATTTATTTCTCCAGGCGCGGATTCGTGGTGAATTCATGCGAATTCGCCAAGGCAAATAAATTAGTGAAACTGCCGTGACAATTTGCCGGAGTCAAAAAAAATGGACACCGACATCCTTTTTTTTGTGATGGTGGATTTTTGCAGGCGTCCAAAAAACGGACGTCGCCGTAAAAAACAAGACGCTTCAAATTTTTCGCCGTTTCGCGAATTTCGCGGGAAATTCACAAATTTTTTGGCAATGTGAAATGCCCCAAATTTGCCTAATGATGAACAAAATCCTTAAAACTGGAAGCATTAACCAACGACATCCCCATAGAAACCGAGGGCTGCTGTAAGTTCCATCATTAGATAATGGATTTATGAATTAGGATCATTTTTCTTAAATATTTTATTTGGGTATGTTAATGCCCTTTTTTATTTCTCGGTGCCAGCAATTTGTTCCTTCATTTAGTTTCCTCATCGCTGGAGATTATAATTGAGCTCCATGTTTTATTCATGGCTGCCATTAAAGGGAGGCAAATCATTTCCGAAAAGGTTAAAAGAATGATTTTTATGGGCGTAATAGGAACAATTAGAAACTTATTAACGGAGTAACTTGCTGAGTGACAGAATAACAAATAGGGACGGCGATTCAGCATTTGTTCCATCTCCCCCTGTCTATCTCTCTCTCTCTGTAGTAAACTAAAACAAGAGAGTTTATTGGCAGGAGGGTAGTCTTGATCTTATCTTAAAGGGCACCAATCATAACTTAAATCATTTCCTAAGTAAATACACTATGTGAAAAAGTTTGAATTGTTTGTATAATGTAAATGATCAGCTCACTATTCCTTCTGCAAGATCTCCCCTATTTCCACTGCAGTTCCAGCTGAGGCAGCCATCTTGGATTTCACTGGCTCCTCCTACCTATATCTTCCCAGCCAACTGCAGCTCTGAAATCTCGCACATGCTCAGTTGAAATTCCTTGGTTGCTTATCAACCCTTCTAAGCTATTTTCAAATCCGCCAAACCTGTGTGTTAGCTGCTGTTCAGTAGTGCTGCCACCTGCTGGAAGTTAGTGTGTGCCCTTCATTTGCATAATGACTTTACCAGCAGGGGACAAGATAGGGAAACTTCTAGTGGAGGAGTTTACTAACACAAGGCATTCTGGGTAGAATACTCAAAGCAGTGTTACAATCTGAGCATGCTCCTGAAATTTGCATATTATAGTCTCTGTTATAGTCACAGTATGGCCTCCCTCAGTGAAAGAACCCATTTGACAAAGTAAGGGATTTTTTAAAACCTGCAGTTTTTTTCAAAAACCTATATATGTAGTTTGATTAAACATGTTTATGTTGTACTGGTCAGATTGTTGATATATGTTTGATTTTGGCTGTGATAGGTGCCCTTTAATATTGTGTTTGCCCCCATGAACAGCTTGTTAGCCTGGATAAGTTCATTATAAAGTCCCACACAAGCATGATGTGTATGTCAGCGCCCCTTAGGCATCAACAGTCTCAGCAAGCAGAAAATCCTTTGTAATCGAGGGGGAAAAACATTGGGAACTGTAGTTGCTTAGCAATATTATTGGCATAAATTGGTAACTAATAATCCCTATTTTTGGAATTGTATGCCGCAATATAGAATAAAATACAATGAATTTGAATTGAGCATTGGCCATAGTAGCATCAAAACATATAAACGCTGGTTCTGCAAGGGTTACTGTCGCTCTGCTTTTATTTACCCTATTGCTATACTGATTTTAACCGATTGCTAGCACTTGTTAGGTTCCTAATCAGAAAGCAGAACTCGTTTGAAGATGCATATTATTAAAGGAAATGCAACCCCTTAAAACAAATAAATGTAAAATTGGCCAGAGCCCTCTTTTTAGAGTGTTTGCAATTAATATACATTTTTTTCAAGATATTTGCAGTTTTTAAGCTGCTCATATAATGACTTCGAAACAGCCCCGCCTGCTGTTCATTTCAGCTAACTCACTACAGTTGGCTGAAAATCAATTTAGTAAGAACAGGGATCGTCTTTATTTTTGCTCTGCTTAAGGGCTCTTACACATGACCGTTCCGACCTGCGCTCCCCTGCGTTCCGTTTTTTGGCGTTCAGCCGCAGGGGAGCGCAGGAATAGACGCAAGCAGGCCTGGACTGAGAATTAAAATAGGCCCTGGCATTTCAGGTACACAGAGGCCCACTCAGCCCACACAGAGGCCCAAACAGCCCCCACCAGCCCACTAAAACCTGACTTTCTATGGCACCTTATAGCAGCCCCTCTGGCATTTGCCAGAACCTACATATTGCCAGTCCGGGCCTGGATGCAAGTCATTATTTGAAATGGGGCTGTACTCACTCAGGCGCGTGTAGGCGCGGAACGCAGGTTCAGACGCAACATGCTGCATTTTTCCTGCGTTCGGCGCCTACACGCGCCTGAGTGAGTACAGCCCCATTTCAAATAATGACTTGCGTCTATTCCTGCGCTCCCCTGCGGCTGAACGCCAAAAAACGGAACGCAGGGGAGCGCAGGTCGGAACGGTCATGTGTAAGAGCCCTTAAACTGACCAGAGAAACGTCAGATGCAGTGGTTCAATTATAGAGATGGCAGACCCTGCGGCTGTGGGGCCAGCTGAGGAAGAGGAAGGTCAGCTTCCCCTAAAGTAGTGGAAATCCACCGTTCTCCTAAAAGCACAATGGGCAGCTGAAGCTGGTGGGGAGACGGGAACACAATCATGGCATGGGGTGTAGCTTACAAGCTGAACCTCTCCGCAGATTTTGTTGTAGGGGGCCTGGCGAGCAGTAGTTACGCCACTAGTCAGACTTCACTGCATTTTTTAAGCAGAGCAACAACACAAAGATGTTGCTTTTTTCACAAAATTAATTTTCAGCCAGTTAACCAAAATGAACAGCAAATAAAATCATTATATTAGCAGTTTAAATACTTTTAATATCTCACAAAAACAAGCAATGACAATTGCAAATGTACTTAGAAAAGCACTGAGAACTTTTATATTAACTTATTTTAATGGTTTACATTTCCTTTAACATGAAATATACAAGTATTAGATGACTCTTCTCTGCTCACTAACTTCTTTTTCTAAGCAAAGCAACATCACAAGATTAGGGAGGGGGTCATTTACTTTTCCCCAGGGTGCAAATACTAGAGCACTAAGGGGTGCAAGGGGAGGGGGAGGCATCGGCACTCTGTTCTGGATATAAAATAGCTTTTGGATCTGCACGTCTGACAGCAGGATTAACATTGGTAATTGTGAAACATTATTATTTGTGCATGTATTCATTTATGCAACACTTGTTCTTGGAAATGTGCCGTGCATCAGGGTATTCCACTCTTTGCCAAAATGTGTTTGTTGTAAACTAATATCTAAAACTGTCTTGAGATAGAAAGATAAACAGAGACAGGCTTGGCGTTGGCTGTGCTACTGCCAAAAGGGATTCCGTACAAAGAAGCACCTCGGCTGCATAATAAATGCTTTATTCTGGCACAGAAACAGCAGCACCGCTCTCAGCAGCCCAAGTTAAGGATGGGGAATGGCAAACTCTGCCTCAGCCGTCCTGGCACGCATACAGGTTCCTGAATCCCTTGTTAGAAGGCAGGGAATATGGAGAGCTGTAGTTCTACAAAACGTTGCCTTGCTTATTCCCTGGCTAATAATGTCCAATCCTTAAAAACACATTTAAAAGAGAAGCTCATCTGAAACTTGTATACTATTGTATAGGCAAGAATTGCAACATGCCTTCTTTTTGTTGTTATTGTGATTTTGTTCCCGAATTATCTAACATTCAGGGGCCTATTCACCGCAAGGCAAGTTTAGAACTATTACTTAAGTGCCACTTCACCATAGGTGGCAAATAGATGCCCCAGTAAATTTTATAGCAAAATTCAGTTCTTTTTATACAGAGAACACAATGGTGCCCTTTCCCCCTTCTCCCCCATTGTCTACATGTGAGTGAAAGCAAATGGGGGGGTATCAACCCCAGAACTGGAAGACAAAGACTTGCATTCCCGCTATGAATACGGTGCTGCCAGCCTTTGTATACAGGTATGAGACCTGTTATCCAGAATGCTCAGGACCTGGGGTTTTCCGGATACAGGATCTTTCAGTAATTCGGATCTTCATACCTTAAGTCTACTAGAAAATCATGAAAGCATTAAATAAACCCAATAGGCTGGTTTTGCCTCCAATAATTCATATACTGTAACCTCCGCACACCTGTAGTTCACTCTCCCTGCTTATGGTGGTGCTGGACTTCCATAGACCGGGCAAGATCCCTTAGCAACAGTGAAAAAAGTAACCGGATCCGCACACATGCAATTTTTTAGCAGTCAGGGATAATCCCCTTTTATTGTGCCACTGACAAGGTCAATGTTTCAGGGGGCGGAGGTTAACCCACCCTTCATCAGGAGGTTAACCCCCCGAAACGTTGATCTTGTTGGTGACACAATAAAAGGGGATATTCCCCGACTGCTAAAAAATTTAGTGTATGTGGATCTGGTTACTTCTTTTCACTGTTTGCCTCCAATAAGGATTAATTATATCTTAGTTGAGATCAAGTACAAGTTACTGTTTTATTATTACTGAGAAAAAGAAAATCATTTTTAAAAATTTGGATTATTTCGATAAAATGGAGTCTATGGGAGACAGCCTTTCCGAAATTCAGAACTTTAATGGATCCCATATCTGTATAGGCACCCCCCATACTGCCCCCTACTGGTCACCTAAATAGTGAGTCATATAGACAGGCAGTGTCGGACTGGAACACCAGGGGCCCACCCAAATACCTTAGACCAGGGGCCCACTCTCTGTACTATATTTTTCCTCTCCTCACTCAACCTCCAGTCTCCTAGTCTCTTTTGTTTACATACCATAATCTATTATTCCATCTAGTTAGGCTCTTTGTTCTCATAGAATGGCCATGAAATAGGCCAACATTGAGCAGCATGAGGGCCCACTGACACCTGGGCCAACCGGGAGTTTTCCTGGTATCCCGGTGGGCCAGTCCAACACTGTAGACAGGACAGTTTGGGAGCACAGGTGGGTGTAGGCTACTAAGGAGACTGTCCTTAAAGTAAGGCCTGGACTGGCATGCAAAATAGGCCAATACATAAAAGGCCCAAACAGCCCTCTACCAGTCTGTAGAAATTTACTGCAGCCCCTCTGGCATTTGCCATATCTGACAGATTGCCAGTCCGGGTCTGCTTAAGGTTGCCAACTTTTCATTGCAGAGTCCTGTCCAAATTTTTCGAGTTGGGAGGACATTTGAAGGAAAAGTACAATGTATGGAAAATAATACTATTGTCGAGGAAATTTTGGAGGTAATGGCAGAGAAAATCTCTATCACAAATACAGGGCCCAGTTCCAGGCCAGTTATGAAGAGAAGGGAAGAATGTCTATTTTCTCTCCTACACATACTGGAAAGCTGTCAGGACTGTCAGAAGTACCCGACGGCGCTGTTTACATTCCCGGCGGTCACAGTGAAGATCCAAGATGGCAGCGCCCATGCTGAACACATGGCTGCAGCGTGCCAGATCTCATCATAAAAGGGCGCCCAAAGCATTGTGACGGCGCCCAAGAATAGGATTCAAATCACTACTGATCCTGGGTTCCTGTACTGCCTGTTTTCCAGCCTTGATTCCTGCTCCCTGTCTGTGTTTCCCATTACCTGCCTGTGTTATTGAACTCTGCCTGGACTTTGGACTTTTGCATCTAATCTGCCTGCCCACGTTAACTCCTGCCTGTGACCACTACTACTGATTCTGCTTAACCCTTCGGATACCGCAACCTTGCTCCCACTAGAGGGCTTCCTACTTGATCCTGACTACCTCCCTGGAGGGAGCTCCCGGCTCCCTGACAAAAGTCCAGTGAAGTTCAATTAGATATTAGGGGTGAAACTTTACTTGCTGCCCTATTTGTTGGAATATGGCTGTATGACTGATACGCTGATATGATCTTATATCTCTGACCTTGTATGAGCTAAGGGGGGCCCCGACCAAAGGCTGGACCTCCAAAGGGAACTATAAAAAGTCAGACAACCGCTGAAGGGAAGGGAATAGGAGACAAGTTTAAGACAATTATATTTAAAATAATGGGGAGAAGCCAAAATGGGTTTGATTAAATGAGCGGAGTAAAGTCAAAACATGAAAAGAAAACACTCATGCAATGCCATTTCAGCCGGCCAAGCTCTGCACTATTTGGAAGGGCTGAAATCAGGGTCGGACTGGGGGGCCCGGGGGCCCACCGGGACTTCTGGTCCAGGCCCCCCTCCGGCCCGCCTGGCCCCCTACTGTGATGCGCCAAGCTTGGCATTACTGTGTGATGAACGGCGCCATGCACATGCGCGAGCTGCATCGCTCAGCGTGCATGCATGAGTTGCGTCGCTCGTAGCGCATGCGCATGCGGAGAGGTACCGGCCAGGTGGCAACTCTATGCATAATGCTTAAGTCAACTGATCTCACATTCACTTGGGAAAAGAGTTTTAAAGTGGACCTGTCACCCAGACACAAAAAATCTGTATAATAAAAGTCCTTTTCAAATTAAACATGAAATCCAATTTCTATTTTTTATTAAAGCGTTCATAGCTGTTTTAAGCTCATTTAGAAATCTCAGCTGTCAATCAAATATTGTCTGTCCCTCCTCTATGCCTTAGGCATAAAATTACTTTCACTTTCCATTCAGCACTTCCCAGATGTCACTGCTCCCCCCACATTCCCCCAGTTCTCTTCACCATATAACTGTGTAACCAGGGCATGGGGATGGACATCAGCTCCCCCATTCTGGTGCACAAACAAGATTCTGAGATGATACAAGACTTGTCTTAATAACAGTGTCCACAGAATGGCTCCTGCCTGCTTGTTATAAGTATGAATTCCCAGACGGAAGGAAACAAGATTAAAATAACTTATACAGTGTAATCAAAGTTCATTTTGCTTGACTAATGTGATAAAACATGATTTTGAATCATTTTTTTGGGATGACGGGTCCCATTTAAACACAGCTTGGAATACGATGAAACATGTTATTTTCTTTACGTGCCGCTAGATGGCGCATGCCCATAACAAACTGTTCTCATAAAGCGTATCAAGCGGTTTATTGCAAATTCCTGGCCAGCTGTAAGAAATATGCAATACAACACCTTGTACTTGACAGGGTTTGTTAAACATTTGTACTACATGCTTTTTGCCCAGTACTTTATGAGGAATATACGTATTATAACATTTTGTTTTATTGTTCGGCTCCACTGGCTACTGAAGCATTGCAGGGGTCTCTCGTGGGGGCTGTGAGGCTCTATAACACTGCTTTGCTCATGAGCTGCAAAACAAGTGACACAGTCTGGTATCCCCCCGTCTCCGCTAAATATTTCTTCAGCTCTTGTTTCCCATTGTGCTTAATTTTTGAATAGGCTGGCCTACTTTATTAACTCCCTACTTCTTAACCTTGGCTCTCTAGATCCCATTCTTGACTATAACTCCCAGTCTTCATGTAACCAAAGCTTAAACCATGCTGGGAGGAGATGCAGTATCATCTGGGGCCCAAGTTGAAGAAGTGGGGCTCTAAGTTACTACTTGGTTTCTTAACCTCTTTCTCAAAACCTTATGATATTGCGAGGGGGGGATTGAATAGAGAGCTGTGATAATCCTGATATTGACAGCTCAGCCCGCATATAGAGCTACAACAGTTCCGATATTGACAGACCAATTTCTCTTTTATCTCCTGCACTGACGAACAGAGAAAGATACAACGTTTCTGACACTTAATTAAATAAGAGACTTTCTGAAAGAGAGGCCAGAATACTCAGCAGCTGCACTTAGATACATTCGTAACAATTTAAGATAAGATAAAAAAACAATTGTAACTAATAAGATAAGTAGTGATGGACAAATCTCTCCCGCTTCGCCGAAAAATTTGCGAATTTCTCGCAAAATCCGTGAAACGGTGAAGAATTCGCGAAAAAACGTGAAACCGGAAAGTTCACGAAAAATTTTGAAATTCGAACGTTTTCATGAAAAATTTGTGAAATCCGAATGTTATCACGAAAAAATCGAACATTTCTAACGTTTCCACTAAAAGATTGGAAATTGAAGCCGGCGAATTTTCACCGGCGAATTTTCGTGGGAGATTTGCGAATTTATTTGCGACGTCAAAACATGGAAATTCTCTGCAAATTCCTGCCAGACTAATTTATTCGCCCATCACTAAAGATAAGCTGGTCTCTTGGGAGAACTAAAACTCACAGCTTAACGGAAAAGCAAACCCTAAAGTTAAAAAAACCCTTTCCTACGTCTTTCCCCCCCAGCCTAAGTGTTCCCCCGGGCAAATGCCCCTAAGTCTTTACTTTCCCTTCTGTGCAGATTCTGTCCAGCGGAGTTCACAGACGCCATCTTCAGCCGCTTCGGTAATCTTCAGAATGAGATCGGCGTGGCGGCGCATGCGCAGTTGGAGCAATTTTCTGTCTCGCAACAACTGCGTGTGTGCCGAAACTCACGAAAATTGCCGAAGCGATGGTCTCATTCCGAAGATTACCGAAGCGGCTGAATATGGCTCCTGTGAACTCCAATGCCTAAATCTGTACTGATGGGTAAGTAAAGAGTTAGGGGAATTTGCCAGGGGTAAGACTTAGGGGGTTATTTATCAAAGTCCGAATTTATCTCAATATTTTCTGAAAAAAACTCAGACCAAATCCGCACAAGTTTTTTTGGGCTTATTTATTAATACCCTTTCCCAAAAAATTCATTTTCGGGAAAAAATAAATAAAAAATCTGATTTTTCACCCGAAAACTCAGAATTTTGCCCGAAAAGTTGGGGGTATTGCCAAAAACCCAGCGCACATCACAAAATCATTGGGACTTCTCCCATTGACTTATTTGCAACCTCGACAGCTCTGAGATGCCGGATTTTCTGATTCAGACTTTTCCACGATTTTTTGAGTTTAGTAAACAACCCCTTAGGCTGGGGAGAGGAGGGAGGGGGGTCTATGTAGGGTAGGGGGGTAGGGATTTTTTAACTTTTGAGTTTGCTTCTCCTTTAAAGAGCAATTTCACCATGGTTAGCAAAACTCATAACACATGGCCCTAGAACTCCCAGAAATGTGTTCAAAACCTTCAAAATGGTAATTAGGAGGTGTGGCCAGAAAATAGGCGTGGCAAAAAATGGCCAAACTAAGCGAGGCAGATCTTTTTGTCCCTCTTTGCATTTTTTCAAATGTTAGGAGGTATTTTTTTTATCTAAAATTGTCTGAAGCAGAAAGAAATGACTCTATGGTTTGCATTACTCTCCAGGCTGAGATCCGTATGGTGTGGTCCGAGCCTAAGGTTCTTTCTGAAACCCCATGTAATGCTCTGACACTGCAGAGAGGTATTTAGGAGGTAATAGGTAAGGGTGATCTTGAAGCCATTAGAAAAGCAAGGTTTAATAAAGATTAATCTTACAGAACAGGTGCAAACAAGAATACAGTCAGTAATTAGTGATGGGCACGAATTTGCGGCGTCAATTTTCGATTTTTTTGTAAAAAGGTTCGAATTGTTAGATTTTTTTCAGTGAAAAGGTTCAAATTGCTCGATTTTTTTAGTGAAAACTTTCAAATTGCTCAATTTTTTTGTGAAAACGTTACAATTGTTAGATTTTTTGTGAAAACGTTTGAATTGCTCTATTTTAGTGAAAATGTTCGAATTGCTTGATTTTATCATGAAAATGTTCAAATTGCTCGAATTTTTCGTGAAACGTTCCAATTGCTTGATTTTTTTGTGAAAAATATTTTTTCTTGAAGACGTTCGAATTTCGTGAAAACGTTTTTTCCATGAACTTTATGATTTTCTGCGAATTTTTTGCAGTTTCGCAAATTTTTCAGGAAATTCACGTTTTTTTTCGGCGAAGCGAAACAGGTAAATTCGTCCTTCACTATCAGTGATCAGGAAAACATCAGTCAGGAATCATAGTCTGAAACAGGCCATGTCAGAACAGAGGAATCTGCAGCAGTTGGAAGGAACACCGGTCGTAGTCAGAAATGGGCAAGGTTAATACCGGGAAATCCAAGAAGGTAGGGATCAGGACATAGGAACACCGGAATTAGGAACAAGGAGCTTGGAACGCAGGAGCTTGGAACACAGGATCTAGAAACGCAGGAGCTTAGAATGTAAGAGCTTGGAATGCAGGAGTTTGGAACGCAGGAGTTTGGAACGCAGGAGCTAGGATGGCAAGTCTTGCAGGGAATACACACTGATGACCAAGCACCAAGCAATGTTTAGGGCTGGGATTATAAAGGGGACATAAATGCAAATGGAAAACACATGTAATGAAAAGGAGGAGACCAGGGAGGAAACAGACTGGGAACAGGCAGGGACATATGATAACAGCTCAGGACCAGCCCCAGGAGCCTCCAGTAGATCATATGCTAAATGCATGTGTCCTAGCACTGCACACACAAGCGTTAAAGTCCTGGCTGGTCCTAACACTGGCCCAGGCAAATGCTATTTTGCCCTGCCTTTTTACTGTCCCTTCCTAAACAGCAACAGGCTGATTCCATTAATTATGCAGAGCCAGGGTCGGACTGTACCATGGGGGCCCCCCTGCGCATGCGTGAAAAGTGTTGCTTGGTGCCGCGATTACTTTTTGTGTGGGGCAGGCAGATCGTGAGAGGGGGTCTGGGCCGGCAGGGGCCCATTGGGTTTTTTCCCAGTGTCCCACGGGCCCAATCCAAACCTGTACAGAGCCCATGGCTGCATAAATCACCTCAAGCCAAGAACCCGGTTGAGAGTTTTCAGTCCCATTGACTTGATGCCACAACATCCTTACCCTTTATTTTCCCCATTTCAACACATTTTTATTTGAATATAAAAATATTGAGTGAAAAGAGACTGCTTGTGCTTGTTTTATGTTAATGAGACCAGCGGTGATTAAAGACACCAAGTTGTTTAAACCAAATTAAAATGCTGCCTTATCCCCGGTGCAAAATGTCAGGCTCAGAGCGGATCCCCGTCGCACCACATGATCCACTTTCCCGGTCATTTCTTTTTGTTCTTCCCTTGGAACACGGTAGCTTTGGGCACCATCATCACAAGTTAATTCCCAGCTCCATTTTTTTAATTGGCATGATTATAGCCGGCTGATATCAGACAATTTCTGCACAGTGAGAAGTAACACAAGGGGGGAAAAAAAGATGAATCGCGAGGAAAGGCTTATTCTCTTCTCTCGGAGAGCCATTAGACGCGCAGGATAAAAACAGGAGCAGGTTGTTTACTGACTGTATAAATGTGCGAGGGAGGTGTGAATGAGATGCCAATCTGTCCCAGTACTCACCACTTTGGAATGATGAAAGTGTTCCTTCCAACCCAAGTCCCACTTTTATTTTAGAGAAACTTGATAAAACCTGCTTTGTGGGCAGCCACCATAGAAAGCTTTCTCCTTTGTACAGATAACAAAGAGTCACTTGGAATGAATGCCACTTGATTGTAAGCTTGAAGCAATTGCCTTGAATTCACTGTTTTTTATCAGCGAGCAATTTACAAGAATGGAATCCTAGGCCCGGAATCGACAGCGATGAAGATAATTAATTCCCGTGATGACACAGGGAACGGCAGCGAGCTTGGAATTTAGCCAAGTTGCACGCTGGGATAGAGTCACCATTAATATTTCAGTATCTCCACAGCTTCATGATAGACATTTTTAGAAGCCGGCTTGGATTTGTGGGAAGCCAAAAAGGGAAAGCAAACATATTGAAAATAAACCTGTTGTGAGAATGAGAAGTGTATGCTCAAACCATCCCAACTTCTGTCAGGGATGGTATCCAATAAACGGAGTATCCATTTGGTTCAGCTGCTGTTTAAGTCCCTCATTCATTTAAAGTTTAGGGTACATTTTTAGTAGTGGGGGCTAATGGGCCCTAATAACAGTGGCTAGGGTAGTTTTTAAGTACAGGGCTCTTTTAACCCAATGATCAGCCAAGCACCAAACACCTCAACACTCTGGGTGCTGGCAGTGAGCAGGAAGTTGGGAGGGCCAGGGTCTACCAGGATTTTTCCTGGTTGCACCTTCAGCTCTACGCTCCCTTTTGTGCCAGAGTGCAGCTGTATCCCACATGCAAGCGCTCTGTAAGAGCTTGCTTAAAGCCAATGGTCCCTAAGAACAATTCCTAGGGTAGTCTTTAAGTACCTGGATCTGTTGCACCCAATGTCAATGGCACCCACTGGGGGCCGTCATGCCAAGTGCCCATCACCTCAGCTGTGAAGGCTGCCACCCTGGGTGCTCCAAAGTTCTGGCTCGCAGTCCGGAGGGCTAGTGTCTGGTTGTACCCTCATCTCTACACTCTGTATTTTCTGTCCAGTGCAGCTGTACCCTAGATGGAAGCAATCTGTAACAACCTGCTTATAGCCAATGGGCCCTAAGAACAATGCCTAGGGTAGTCTTTCAGCACAGGGGTCTGTTGCACCCAGTGTCAGAGGTAGCCACCAGGACCATAATCCCAAACTGCCCATTAGTTCAGCTGTGGAGGCCCCAACCCTGGGTGCAGCAAAGTTCAGGCTGGCAGTCTGGAGGGCCAGGGTCCACTGGGATTTCTCCTGATCCATTGCACTACCCTTGGTTGCACCCTCAGCTCTACCCTCTGTCTTGTGCGTCCAGTGGAGAAAGGAGCAGAGGGCAGCTGTACCCCAGATTTAGTAAGTCCTAAATGGCAAAATAGTGTTCTAGTGCATCTCTCTGGAGCTTTAATAAACAAGACCAATTATCATTTAATATATTGAAATAGACAAATATTGGGCATGTGCTGATTTGTGTGGCTGAATTTTTGGGGCATTGCACCCCTTGTTTTAGAACTGTTTAGTGGTGAGCACAACCTCTGTTGCCATTATATTACACAGGTTCGGTTGTTTTTTTCTTAGGGTAGTCACGGTCCAGTTATCAATCCAAAATCCTATAGAACCTCATGCCTGTGCAGCAGAAGCTTGATCCACTAGCTACATATATTTACATGCTACAAAGGAGCAAGCAATGCTGTAAGTATTTGGTTAATGGAGAGTGCCTGATATGCTGAGTGTTTCCCTGTTGCTGAAAAACAGTGGCGACGTATAGAACATGTTGCATGAGCCTTGCCAATACTGAACACAGTTCTGGGTTCATTTATTAACACAGGGCAAACATTCTACTGGGCAGTAACCTTTGACAACCAATGAAATGTTTGCTTTCATTGTTCAACCTGCAGCTGCCTGTAAAAAGCCAGTAACTGATTGGTTGTTATGGGTTACTGCCCAGGAACAAATCTGCCTAGTTTTTATAAATGGGCCCCAGAAAGATGTTGCTATACAAACACCAGGGTCGGACTGGAGCATTGGGGGCCCATTGGGGGGGCTGCAAAATGAAGGGCCCTGCTGGCAGTTCCCATGGCCCCCTCCCAACCTCCAAATTCCCGCTGCGCGCATGCAAAAGACGGACAGCTTGGATTTTGGAAGGGCAGCCCTGTCTGGATTTCCAAATTAGGAAATCTGGACAGGACATTAAAGGGAATGACAATCGCTGATGGTCAAGTCATCAGTCCTGCCCCTGACGTCACCCAACCCGCCTCCCTGCTTCACCTGCCCCCGACATCATTGGGCCACCCCTACATCCCTGCCCCGCCCTCCTACATCAACAGCCTGCCCCCTGCCCGTTTTCACAAAAAAGGTGGCGACAGCTGATCGGCCGATCGAGGGAATGGGTCTGGTCTGGTTGAAGACCATGAGCAAACACCTGGCAAACACCATTGTAATAAATGAGTTTCAGTACATGTATCACAAAATCTTTTGATCATTCTAACATAAAGATTAACTGAGGAGCTGCACTGACCATGGCACTTGCTTAAAACCGAAGGTGAGCTATAATATGTTCTGTATGATTTATTGTGTTACCTGCTAATTTTCTCTTTCCCTCCATTCATCTGCTAATTACTACAACACAATACTGATCCCATAGCAGAGCAACATTTTAAACAGAACAAGCTACTGAAGGTGTCTATCTCTCATTACTTATCACTACAGCCTGACATCCACTTTACTCATATTGGGGGATTTCTTGAATTACATCTCAGTTTCATCTTAAATTATAAATGTAGAAATCTGGGATCTTTTTTTAAAGATTATTTTTGTTTGCATTAATTAATCCCCAGATAATGGGTCTTTCTGTAATTTGCATCTCCATACTTTAAGTCTTCTAGAAAATCATATCAACATTAAATAAACCCAATAGGCTGTTTTTGCTTCCAATAAGGATTAATTATATCTTAGTTGGGATCAAGTACAAGCTACTGTTTTATTATTACAGAGAAAAAGGAAATCAGTTTTAAAAATTTAGATTATTGGATAAATTGGTGTCTATGGGAGACAGCCTTTCCATAATCCTAAACTTTCTGGATAACAGGTTTTCTGGATAACGAATCCTATACCTGTATATGTTTATATAGAAAAAGGAAATACTGATGTCAATAATTTGGATAAATTGGAGTCAGCTTCTGGATAACAGATCCCATACCTGTACGTATCTTTCTATTAAGGCCTCATTCATTCATGTTTCAGTTTCTCATTCAAATCACTACCTGGTTGTTAGAGTAAAGTGGACCCTAGCAACCAGATCACTTCTGAAATTCCAAACTGGAGAGCTGCTGAACAAAAAGCAAAATAATTAAATTAAAAAAAAACACAAAAAATAAAATGAAAACCAAATGCAAATAGTCTTAGAACATGAATGTCTACATCATACCAACAGTTCGTGTAAAAGCAAACCAGCCCTTTGATTTTCACTTGGCTGAAACTAACAACAGGTGGCGCTGTTGTTTCAAATTATATTCGTTTAACAACTGCAAATATCTTGAAAATTAGAAAAAAAATTCCAAAATGCTTATAACACTGAGCACTTTTACAATAATTTGTTATAAGGGGTTACATTTCCTTTAAAGGCTACTTCTGAAAAGGAAACTGGCATTTTGTGGCTTGGTGTAAAGGTGGCTCTAATGAATTGCTGCTAAGCCAAATTTTTTACATTTCCCGCAGATACACCGTAATCGATGTTTGCAACAGGCATTTAGCAATTAGTTTCTAAAATTGATTTTTCTCCATCTCTAGATGAAAAAAAAGACCAAAGACACAATAAAGGCTGTGATTTTGCCCATAAATTTCAATAGCAAAATCCTTGGCATTTGCCTTGGTTTTTACGGTCCTAGATCTGTATGATTCATTCTCTTTTCTAGTGGAGCAAAATACAGATTTGCCTGCATCCGTCATCCATTCGCCGATTAGCAGATTGGCAAATGAAGAGCGGATGCCAAAAAAATGTAAATTTAGGAAGATGACATTTTGCTTTCATTCATAAAGGAGCCTTAGCGATCCCGCTGCCAAAGTGTCACTGTTTCAGTTTTTCTTCCTAATGGATAGAAAGGCAGTCACATCACAATTATGATTAGAATGCAATGTTCTTTCAGCTGGGATCTTCTTGTGCTGGAGTATCATATCAATATCAAATAAGCTCCGTGTATACGCTTGCCAAAAAAATGTATCTTGGATTAAATTCGCAAATCAAACTTGCTTAGTTACACGCGTTTCATGCAGAGGGAAATACAAACCAAAGTCTGAGGCTCTACTTGGATACAAGAATTACAGCCTTTGTACAGGAGTGTGCCAGACAGCAATATTTCCAGGTTAAAAAAAAAATGCAAAAACAAAACCTCTTAAATTGGGATGAAATATGAGAGGGGTGTTTTGAGTTCAACTTCATATTTTTTCCTGGTTTTATCTGTTCTTATCAGCCTATGCCTAACTATAGAGGTATCAGAAACCGCAGTTGCAAACGGCCCTGGCAGAAAGAAGGAGATTGGAGTGGGCCCTTCTGAAGATTGTTTTGCAGGGGGGCCCAGCACACTCTAGTTACGCCACTGCATGGAACATGGTGCTTTGAGGGAGAGCAAGAGCTAAAATGTATGACTTCATTGCAGAAATAACATTTTGTAACAACATTTTTCATATCAGCAGCCTAATTGCCATTAACAGTTTTGTTGGCAAGTAAGTGAGGTCTTCAAGTCCAGAGATGATCCAGCTGCATCACCTTTCCAACCACCTCCATCATTTTCTAAGCATTGTTTAGGTATTCAGGAATTCAGGCGAAATCTGTTGGGTGATGAACGCAGTCCTCTACCAACAAGTCTCACAAACCACCTGTGAGAGCTCACCCTGGTGGTCTAGCAGGGGTGGGATGCCTGACTCGTCCATCTCTGTTGGCGCCGTCTTCTTGAATTCACATACTTCTGGGTTTCGCGCCACTCGGGTATTTCCGGATTTACTTAGAGTGTGACGTCATTGGTAGTGCGAAATTTAAATATGTAAAGGGCTCTCTGTGCAGTTTTCTTTGCCCAACGTAAAGGTCTATACATTAGTTTCTGGGTATGATTATTCTGTGTTTCTATTCGTGTTTGACCCTGCCTATTCTTGACAAAGTCCTGTCTGCTGCCTGTCTTTGACCCCTGTCTGTGTTTGACCATTCTCTCTGATCCTGAAACTCTCTGGTATTTTGACCTGGCCTGTGACCCGATTACGATTCTGACTCCTGTTTTGTACTACGCTGTCCATTTGGTAAACTGACCCGGCTTGTGACTTTGATTACCCTTCCGTCTCCTGTTAATGCTCAGCTCATCTGGTATGCTGACTCGACCTGAGACCCCGACTCTGTTCTCCCATTCAGTATAACCTGCGGTTCCCTTGCTTGCCTAGAAAGCTTCCCTTGGTCCTCTCATATTTAGACCTGGTGGCACCCGAGTAGTGGAGGACTCCTCCCGAAGCCAAAGGTGGTTGTTAAAGGCGGAAGAGTGAGCCGTGACCGGGACCTTGGGGTTTGTTCTGGGTTCAGGAAACCAATCATAACACCACCTATATGATGATTTCTGCTGGTGGACAGCTAATGAGATCAGACCGATTCACTTGGACTGTCCTGGTGGGTTCTGCCATCACACAGAGACAGACAGGTACTGTCATGGATTTCTTCTTCTGCCACTTTTCTCTCCCAGGATCATCGCTGTAGAACATTAGTAAACCACAATGGCCGTATCCTCCTGAACATTTCATATGTTTGGAAAGGTAATTCCTTTGGAGACCTCAGTTCCTATTAACATAGTCCAAAGTGCATGTGATTAATTGTGAAAGAGAGGCACATGATCCAGCACTGGCATTAAAAGATGCATCTAGAGATACAACCAGTGAGGAATATCATTATAGACAGAACAGGCGACGATGATTAATACATTAAGAAAGTGAAAGGTGGGTCTAATACATTAATATTATTATTAGCGTGTATTTTTAGAGCGCAATATACATGTTGAAGTCTGGCGTCTTCTGATATCTCATGAACCACTGGTTTGTCCCAACATTTGAAGGTCACACCAGACAAAGATTCTCACATATCTGGCAACCTCGAGGAAGAAGTAGGTTGAGCGCAAGAAATATTTACGACGATTTCTCTTAAAGGGGTCATTTACCTTCCAAACACTTTTTTTCAGTTGAGTTGTTTTCCGATTGTGCACCAGAAATAAAGACTTTTTAAATTGTTTTCCATTTTTTTTTAATTTTTTCCCATTTTTCCAAAATCTAAGTTTAAAGTGAATAGTTCCCGTCTCTGGTGTTTTTTTTAGTCTGGAAGCTCCGCAATTCAGGTGCAGATTCTGAACTGTTAGAATTTGCTACATTTAGTTGATACATTTAGTTGATCCATTTCTCAGCAGCATCTGTGGAATATTAGCAACTATTGTATCAAATCTAACAGCTGCCTTTAATGAAACTCATGGATTCTGCTCAGCAGGGACAAAGAAAAGAAATGGCAATGGCAATTTCACAAATTTCACAAATTTCACAAATTTCACAAATTTTCAGCAAGCAAAATGGGTCAGATTTGCCCATCACTAAATAATACTCTCTACATCATATTTAGGAGGTTATTTATTAAAGTCTGATTTTTTCTGGAAAAAAAACAATTTTCTCCAAGAAAAAACAACAAAATGTTTTTGTGATTTATTAAACTCCAATGTGTTAAATGTCTGAATAAAAAAGTATTCCATCTCAGACCTGCCGAGTTCATGTAGAAATCAATGGCAGATGTCCCATTGACATTTTGAAGATATCCTGATCTGTGCTGGGTTTTGTTCAATAATCCAAAGATTAATGGTTTTGGGTGTCAAATCCGAAAAATTTTCAGGTTTCGGGTGTCAAATCCGAAAGAGATGCAGTTTTCTGGGACAAATCCTTAAAAATCTCACAATTCAGATTGTATCATAATCCTATCAAGTCTTTTTTGTGAAAATATATTGATAAATGGGGCTGGGAAGTCGGTTTTCGATTTGGTCGGAGCAGTTTTTGATAAATAACACCCTTAAAATTAACTCAAAGGAGAACAATCCCTTTAAAGTTACAAAAATGTATAATCTTGTTCATTCCTGCTCGCACTCACACTCAGTTTTAGGCTACTACTTTCCCATCTCTGTGCATAAAGAGAAGGCATTAGACAGGGTAAATCAGTAGCTACTGCCTGCAGCTTTCTACAAAATCAAAAAACTCTCCTATAAAAAAAACTTTCTGCATTAAGCTCTATTAATTTCTCTTTTACGTTAGCAAAATCCTGACTTTATTAGTCTCCCCAGTGAGCTCTTCCAATCTTTATGTCATTTAGGAAGATATTAGAGCACAATTATTCTGGGATTCTGGAAGCTGACACACAGGCAATGACTTTTTAATACATTAATATATATTTAAAATGAGCTTGGAATGCATTTATGGGCTTAAATGGTGACCTTATACATGTGGTTGACCTGCAGTCCCATAATCCCCTGACATGCTTGAGATTCTGGCAATAGACGTTTATAAACATTTGGAGGGGGACAGATCTTTGTACTGCAGGATACAAGCCCTTTATTAAGAGAAGCCCTTGAAAGAGTCACTTGACTGTATGCAGTGAAATTCTCACTTCATTTACTGCTGTGGATAGGAATTGTCAGATGGTCCCTAACTGCTCTACAGGGAAACAGTCATACTTATGAACAGCAGGGGGAGCAGCTTTGTTTGTTTCCCTGTAGAGCAGTTGGCGAATGTGTAGAAATTTGTATTGGATTTTATTTTTGCCTTTACATCCCCTTTACTGTTTCCAACTCCAGCTGTAGGGACAAAGATCATGGAGCCAGATTTAAACAGATAAACTGGGATTCTGCCTATTCTGATTATGAATTAGTCTCGCTGTATTGGCCTCTGGCAGATATTATTTGACTTGTGCTGTAGCCCAGACCACACTGAGCATGTGCACAGTCTTGGTCTTGCAAAGATGTTGAACAAAGTTACAAGATGGTGACCCCCTGTAGCCAACTTTGAAAGCATAAATCATTTGTTTGATTAGGCTTGTGGTGCAGTAAGTTCATGTTTATGTTTAGTATACAAAATACAACATTTCTAGCCTTATTCTATTTTAGACTTTACATGCCCTTTAATGTTACTTTACCCAAATATGGATACTGTGGGGCAGATCTATGAACGATCATTATAGAACAATCAGTAATAATTGATGCAAAACAACTGTTGACATTTATTCCAGACAATATTGATTAAGAACTAATTGGGTCATGGATTTTTATGTGCAACAATTTTTTTATGTGCGCAACAATTTTTTGTCACTCCAAATGCATTAAAGTCAATGGGCGTACTTTTTCTTACGGTGTCTTTTTTGTCCCTGCGACAATTTTGTCTTGGCAACTTTTTTTGTTGCGGTGAAATTTTTCACTGCAGATTTTTGCAGCAGTTTCATGGAAAAATTCCCAGATGGCGAATCCACTTGTGAAAACATTCTCTCATCACTACTTGGCACAATACATTTGGGGGCAGATTTATTAGAGGTCGAATTTTGAAGTTATGTGAATTTTTTTTAATGCTAAGAAATTCGCATGCACTCAAAACTCGAATGGTAGAATATTTATGTAAAAACTTGAAAGTCTAACTTTTGTTTGAATAAGAACAACCTGAAAATTTGAATTGAATACTTATCGAATTTTAATCGAGTTTTCCTCCAAAAAAAAACTTCTAGGGGCAGATTTATCAAGGTTCGAAGTGAATTCGAGGGAATTTTCAAAGTAAAAAAATTCAAAATTCAAAGTAAATTTTTGGATACTTCAACCATCAAATAGGATACTACGACTTCGAATTTACTTCATATTCGATTCAAGTAAAATTCTTCGAATATTCGACCATTCGATAATCTAAGTACTGTCTCTTTAAAAAAACTTCAACTTCAAAACTTCGCCAAATTAAACCTGCCGAAGTGCTATGTTAGCCTATGGGGACCTTCTAGAGCAGTTTTCGACGTTTTTGGAAGTCGAAGAAAAATCTAAGAAATATCGCTCGAATCGTTTATTTTTACTTCGACCACAGGATACCCAAAATTCGCTGAAAAAACGATGAATTCGAAGTATTTTAATTCGATGGTCGAATTTTGAAGTATTTTTATTTTCGATTGATAAATCTGCCCCCTAATGTCAAGAAGGCTATTAACATCTTCAAATAGTTCAACTGATGTCCGCTATTGATTTCTACATGAATTCGGCAGGTTTTAGGTTTAAGTATCAAATTAGAACTGTTTCCATGGTTGAGGTGTGATAAATCTCTCATTCGAATTTACATTCGAGTTGCTGGTTTTAAATTTGAAATTGTGAGTTTTGACCCTGAATTTGAATTTACCATTTGAACCTTAATAAATCTGTCCCTAAATGAATATCAATCAGTACCTGGATCCATTATCTGGAGACCCATTTTCCAGAAATTTCCAAATTACTTGAAGCCCATCTTCGCTCCAATTTAATCACATAATTCACATTTTAAAAAAAAAAAAATTTTCTTACAATACTAAAACAGTACCTTGTTGTTGATCCAAACTAAGATATAATTAATCCTTAATGGAGGCAAAATAATTAATGTTAAAATTATTTTGAGCCGACAAGGTAAGGAGAACCAAATTACAGAAAAATCTCTTATCCGGAAAACCCCGGCTTGGATAACAGGTTCTATACCTGTAAATATTAAATATTGAGCCTGTTCTATAAATATGTACTGTAAAACAGAAACTGGCTATAGCTATTGAGCTTAATGTAAAATATAGAAAAAGTAAATGTTGAAATTTGCCAAGCTTCTAAGCTGAAGCCTTTGGCCTCGTTGAATTAATATGCAGATTTTTATAGATATTGATGTATTGGTTCTGTCTATAAAGCCTGTCAAAGTCTGCTTGTAGATTTTAATACAAAGTAGTTCTTAGCACCGAGAAGCCCAGTAATCCCTGGATACTTTACAAGAATAAGATTCAGTGAGATATTGCACATAGTTTTATACTTTGGTTTCAGCCTAGCCTTGTAGATTTTATTAGATTCTGGTAAGGCAAATAAATCAGGAATTCAGTCCTCGTAAAAGCGAGCGAGAAACAGAAAAGACCGTAAAATATAAATAGTCGTTTTCAATACTTTATCTATCACTTTCCAAACTTGTAACGGGTTATATTTTGCTTAAACTTTTGCTTTGGGTTCTGTGGAAACGATTTTGTGAAAAAGATAGCAGAAATGAAAATGCGCCTCTCCCGTACCCTCCTATACAGTATTGGTTCATGGCACAGATAACATTTCGGCAAAGGTGGGAAATTCCGTATTACGCTCTGTATTACACTGTATAACATCCATTTGGGTTGAATAAATACAGGTATGGGATCTGTTATAAAGAATGCTCGGGACCTGGAGTTTTCCGGATAATGGATCTTTCTGTAATTTGGATCTTCATACCTTAAGTCTACTAGAAAATCATGTAAACATTAAATAAACTGTCTGGTTTTGCTTTCAATAAGAATTAATTATAACTGAGTTGTGATCAAATACATGTAGTGATGGGGTGAATAAATTCGCCAGGCAAAAATTCGTGCGAATTTGCGCTTTTTTTCCACTGGCGAATAAATTTATGAAACTTCTGAGAAAATTTGCCACTCGCATCAAAACCGACGCGCGTCAACACTATTCGGACACCCATTGACTTAAACACCAGCGTCAATTTCTGAGTTTTGAGAATTTTCGTCATTTCGCAAATTTCCAGTGAATTTTCTAACAAAGTGAAATGGGAGAAATTTGCCCATCCCTAAGTAGAAGCTACTGTTTTATTATTACAGAGAAAAAGGAAATCATTTTTAAGATTTTCGATTTTTTTGGATAAAATGGAGCTTTCTGTAATTTTGAGCTTTTCTGGATAACGGGTTTCTGGATAATGGCTCCCATATCTGTACTCCTTCAAATACAAAGGGGATCCATTGTAATAATGTATTGTGCAATGGGCACAATGGCACTCCCTGCGCTAGTGGAGCTGAATTTCTGGGTTAAAACACAGAACTTTGGCTCTTAAAGGGCATGTAAAGGCAAAAAAATAAAATCCAATTGTTACTTTCTTTAAGTAAAAAGAAACCTATCTCCAATATAATTTAATTAAAAAATGTGTACCGTTTTTATAAGAAACCTGACTGTATACAGTGAAATTCTCCCTTCAATTACTGCTGTGGATAGGAATTGTCAGATGGTCCCTAACTGCTGAGCAGGGAAACAATTATACTTACTTCCCAGCCATGCAGAACTCAGGCAGCTTTGTTTATGACGATCCCCAAGCAGCCCAGAGTACACTGAGCATGTGCACAGTCTTAGTTTTGCAAAGATGTTTAGCAAAGTTACAAGATGGTGACCCCCTGTAGTGAACTTTGAAAGCATAAATTATTTGTTTGATTAGGCTTGTGGTGCAGTAAGTTCATGTTTATGTTTAGTATACGAAATACAGCATTTATAGCCTAATTCTATTTTTGACTTTACATGCCCTTTAAGTTAAAAGTGGAGGCTTTTTTTGTATTAGAGTTCACTCTTTCAAGTAGCCGGTCTGATGGAAATCCTGTTTCTCTGCTTGCATGTAAGTCCAATCCCAGAGTGTAACATCCTTAAAGGCACACTTCACCTTTATTCCTCACATGGTCACATACAGACTCGTGCACATTCACTGACAGGCTTACATCCAAGTTATCACACACAGTTTTCATGCGGATTTACTGTTCAGGCAGATTCACCAACATAACATTCAACTAGTGCAAACATAACCCCGCCATGGACACACATCCCTTTCCAGGACCTTGCACCACCTTCTGGTCCTAATAGTCTGGTGTACGCTCTAAACCCCTCTACTCTACTCTGGAAAGGAATTTCCAAATGTCCCACCCACGGACCTAGCAGTCCTGTGTTCCCTCAACGCCCCTCTGCCCTACTTGTTGGGGTCTGGGATACCCGTACTCAGATTGGGGGCCACCCAGGGCCCACCGTGGCTGCTATCTCAGGGTACCCCAAGCCCCGACCCTGCCGCAAATCCCCTTGGCCACATCAACCTTCGGCATGACCTCCCCCGCACACATGCACGCACATGTGCATACCTTTTTTAGCATGACTGGGGTCCAGAGACAGAGATCATGGGAAGCAAGGGCAGGGAGTGGGTCTAGGCCAGTGGGACCCACGAGAGCCTGGAGCCCACTGGGTTTTTTCCCGGCACCCTGCCAGCCCAGTCCAACCCTGCCCATACTAACTAACCTGTCTAACTGAAGTATCTAGTACTTCTCACTAAAAGACCCTCTCTCTTTACCTGTATCTGTTTATCTGATGTCATGAAAGAGAAGAACCACATCCTGGGTATGTCCCCTCTTAAATACCTATTGCACTCTATCCCCCTCTAGTGGCTGGGGTATTTCACAAGTAAACTTTACAACTAAACCTTACCTTAACTCTAAGGTACCTCTAACCAAAACATATATGAAATAACATCACTTAGGGTTGCCAACTTTCTTCCGGTTAAACTCCGGACTGGGGGTGGGACAGGGGCATTCTGAGGGCGGGACCATGATGTCACTGGGCGGGGCTGTGACATCTCAGGTGTGAGTCATAAGGGGTGAGGCTATGACATAGTAATTGGTGATTGACCGATTGCCGCGACAATCACAGGGAATCCTGCCTGGTTTTTCTAATTTGGAAAACCGGGCAGACAGTTTTGACCCCAGTTTTGACCCGGCTAGGAAAGAAGACCCCTTAAAAGAACAATTATGCTCAGAGTCGAGCTAACCCAGCCAGGCACCCTAGGCAACCTGGCCAGGCACAGCACCGGCTGAGTGGGTGCTTGGGTGTGCATGTGCGAAACCGTGCTCTGGTGCGCATGCGCAAAAGTGCGTGCGCACATGCACAGAAGCGCAATTACAAAAAAAATCCGTGGCAGTTGGGGAGAGACGGGACCGGACAATGGGCTAGGCGTCAGAGCAGGTACGTGCCTGGCGTTCCCCCAGCTTTGCGCCCTAGGCACGTGCCTACTCTGCCTACCCCCTAGTTCCGGCCCTGATTAGGCTTACCTGTCAATCAAGTGTCAGACCAGTTGGTGGCACATCAGAGCCCCCTCCTCTCCCCAAGGGCCTCTAGCCGCAAATCCCCTTCTGCCCCCCGTGTTTTTTTTATGGTGTCTTGTTATTCCAGTCCGACCCTAAGTAAAACAAAATCTGACCCCGACTTCTGTATGACGTGAGCATGAAAAGTGACAGGTTGCTAAGAGGGAGATAGTGAAGCCTAACTTGATTATATCATAAACAGTACAGAATTTTTAATTGATTATATTTAGAAAGTTTCTTACTTTATGGAGATGAAGCTTATATTTCTCTACTAACAACAAATTCCAAAATTTATTACAGGGGGTGGCCTTCCCATAATTCCGAGCTTTCTGGATAACAGGTTTCCGGATAAAGGATACCAATCCTTGTCTACAATTGTATAGCCTATAATGAACCTCTCAACTGGGAACCCAAGTCATCTACTGTATCAATCATGGATAAAGTAGTATGGTGTGTGTTATATATATTTTAAGAATACAACAGAAATGAGGAAGAATGATGCACTGCAAGCACTGAGCCAGAGGCAGGAATTGGAAACTTGGGCTACCTTCTGTGTCTATCAGTGATTAAATGGCACGTTGTGTGTTATATATGTTTTAGGAATACAATAGAAATGGGGAAGAATGAAACACTGCATGCCCAGGACCAGAGGCAGGAATCCTGTGGTTCTTTAGCTGTGGTTGAACTATAGCTTCTATTATTTACAGTCACCTAATAGTGAAGAAGATCATGTAGGGATGAAGATCCCAGGGTTGCCAACCTATGGCAAAAATTGCGTTACATTTTAAAGCATTTGAACATAAATTTTAACTTAGATGAAAAGTTAAGATGAAACTATACCCACCGCAATGCCTCTGGAGGCTGGGATCATTCGATAGATAGAAAACAAATTATGATGGTTTATACTTTGCTTAGTGTGATGCCAATGCAGTCAACACAGTGGGCGACTCATCATTTCTGATCTCAGTCTCATAAATTCAAAGAAACCAAAGTTACTGAACATATTGAAAGCAACATAGGGAGAGAAGATGCATTTAACAAGCGAGTTTCTAGGAAACTTTGATTTATCACTTTAAACAAGCCAGCCATGTGTAAGGGAAGGAGCACATTTCTTTACCAGATCTTATTTGATGGAAATGTTAAAGAGACTTAAAAACAGATGAAATTCATCAACTGCCATAAAGTTTATGGATTATTAGAATGTGTGTTAAATTGGGGAGATAATTCTCAATACCAGACTACTAGAAGATCTTCTGGTTGTTCCAGTAGTGTTCGCACCTGTCCGGTTTTGAACCGGACAGTCAGGTTTTTATATCTGCTGTCCGGTTTGAAAATACCTGCCCGGTTTTCAGAGTTTGTTCCCTGCTTCCTGGGCATTTTCGCCAATCACTAGCTGCCACATCACAGGCCCGTCCCTTTGCATCACAGGCCAGCCCCTTCACATCACAGACCCACCCCTTTCCTTCGTTGACCCACCCATTTTCATCATCAGCTCCTCCTCTGACATCATGGGTTCTGCCCCCTGCCCGGATTCCAAATGTAGAAAAGGTGGCAACCCAGCCTGGCAATTATAGGCCAGTAAGCTTGACATCTGTGGTGGGCAAATTATTTGAAGGCTTGTTAAGGGATCGCATTCAAAATTTTGTCCTAATGAATGGCATTATGAGCAACAATCAGCATGGCTTTATGAAGGATAGGTCATGTCAGACGAATTTGATTGCATTTTATGATGAGGTAAGTAAGATTCTGGACAGTGGGGGCAGTAGATGTGATCTATTTGGATTTTGCCAAAGCATTTGATACTGTGCCCCACAAACGACTGCTTTCTAAACTAAGGTCTGTTGGGCTTAATGAAGTTGTTTACACATGGATAGGAAACTGGCTACAGGATCGGGTACAGAGGGTGGTTGTTAATGGGACATTCTCTACTTGGAGTAAGGTTCTTAGTGGGGTCCCCCAGGGCTCTGTATTAGGTCCACTTTTATTTAATTTGTTCATTAATGACTTAGGGGAGGGTATTGTAAGTAATGTATCAGTGTTTGCAGATGACACAAAACTATCCAGCCCAATTAATTCCATCCAAGATGTGGCACTTGCAACACGATCTTGAAAAACTGGCAATCTGGGCAGCTAAGTGGCAAATGAGATTCAATGTTGATAAATGTAAAGTCATGCACCTGGGATGTAAAAATATCCACTTATACCCTTAATGGGACTGCACTAGGCAAATCCATCATAGAAAAGGACATTGGAGTCCTTGTAGATGATAAACTTGGCTGTAGCAAGCAATGCCAGTCAGCAGCATCAAGGGCAAATAAGGTCTTGAGCTGTATTAAAAGGGACATAGAGTCAAGGGAGGAGGGGGTCATTCTTCCACTGTATAGCGCACTGGTAAGGCCCCATCTAGAATATGCCATACTGTTTTGGTCTTCATCACTCAAACAGGACATTATTGTATTAGAGAGGGTACAGAGAAGGGCAACTTACTTCTCACACATGCAAAGTCCTCAGAAGGGCAACTAAGCTGGCAAAAGGTATTGAAAATCTTAGCTATGAGGAAAGACTGGCCAAATTGGGAATGTTCACGCTGGAGAAGAGGCGCTTAAGGGGTGATATGATGACTAATTGACTATGTATAAATATATAATGGGATCATATAATAATCTCTCTAATGCTTTATTTACCAGTAGGTCTTTCCAGCTGACACAAGGTCACCCATTCCGATTAGAAGAAAAGAGGTTCCGCCTAAATATTGGGAAGGGGTTTGTTACAGTGAGAGCTGTGAAGATGTGGAATTGTCTCCCTGAATCAGTGGTACAGGCTGATACATTAGATAGCTTTAAGAAGGGGTTGGATGGTGTTTAGCAAGTGAGGGAATACAGGGTTATGGGAAATAGCTCATAGTCCAAGTTGATCCAGGGACTACTCCGATTGCCATTTTGGAGTCAGGAAGGAATTTTTCCCCCTCTGAGGCAAATTGGAGAGGCTTCAGATGGGTTTTTTTTGCCTTCCTCTGGATCAACTGGCAGATAGGTAGTTAATTAAAAAAAAAAAGGGTTGAACTCGATGGACATGTGTCTTTTTTCTACCTTACTTACTATGTTACTATGTTATTATGTTACTGTGTTGTAGTGGGCGGTACGAGAATTCCATTGGCCCTAGTAACTAGATAGCATACTCTTTTATAGATCACTCAGTGATAGAGAGGTTATTTAGTTGAGCAGCTCAAGGCTCTGCCGAGGATATTAGAGGGATTAAGATCCCAGGGTATTACTGACCCGGAGTAGGGACTAAAGTGTTGAGACTAGGGATGATAGGAATTCCCCTAGACTGCCACTGCAAGAGATCCTGAAAACTGGGCAATACTCCTCACAAGCTGCCAGACTCTCTGCTGTATATTCCCTGGCCTGCAGGGATTCAGCCTATACTGGTTCTGTGAGTATATGCTACCTTTAGGCTGTCTGATTGTTCTAAACTCCATTGCCTGTTTACAGTTGCACTACACCCTGCCTCCACCCCGCTGCGAGGGCTTACCCCTGAGAGAGAGAGTCTCATTTGTGGTATAACCCCACACTGATAGTAGCTAAAACTGGCTACAGTAAAGTTAGTTTACTATAGCGCTACACAAGCATGAAAAATGTTCCTGGTTGGTGCAAAATAAGGGCTGGGATTGGCCATTTGCCCCTATATGGACTGGTAGCCTACAGGAGGTTCTGTTTGGCAGTACATCTGGTTTTTATGCAACTAAAACTTGCCTCCAAGCCTGGAATTCAAAAACAATCACTTGCCACTGGGAGCAAAATATTGGTGTGGCTGGTTGAGGATCACTGCATCAAATAATCCAAATATGTTTGCTTTGACTCCACTAAGAATTAATTATATCGTAATTGGGATCAAGTACAGGGTGCAGTTTTACCATTACTGAGTAAAAGGAAATCATTTAAAACATTTTTAATTATCTGATTAAAATGGAGTCTAAGAAACATGGCCTTTCTGTAATTTCAAAGCTTTCTGGATAACGGATCACATACAGTACCTATACTGTATATTATATTGTGCCACATGTGGATTTTTGCTGCAAAATCAAAAGCACGGTAGTTGACTTTCTTTAGTATTTTAATAATAAATCCCTCTCAATGTTGATTGTTTGGACACTGATTTGCTGCCGCTGCTTTTATACAAAGAGGTGCAGGAAAGGCATTCAATCAGAACTGTGGTCTTACAGACCAGCTACTTTAGGTACTATCCAGGCGTCCAGTCTAGTCTGTAAAACCTGATCCAATAGTGGCAGATCTGGAAACTACAGAAGCTTAATAATGTTAAAGGTTTCTCTCCAAAATAAAAAGCCTCAATAATTTCTGATTCCACCAAATTGTAGTTGACAGGTTTGTCTGCTTGCAACCACTTTTGTGTATGAAGGCACACAAAAGTGGGTCAGCCTATGAGCCTTTGAACCCAGCAAGCTAATTACAACTGGCTGATAGCAAGTCATTAATAACTGGGTGGAGAAAGGGGTGAAAAAGTGGTCATAAACTGTACCTACAATAGACCTCACTCTTCTCAAGAGCTACAGTAACTGAAATTACATTTGGTCATTCTTTTTCTTCGTTGAACCATATGGAACACTGATGAGTAGAGATGGCGCGAACTGTTCGCCGGCGAACTTGTTCGCGCGAACATCGGGTGTTTGCGCTCGCCGGAAGTTCGCGAACGTCGCGCGACGTTCGCCATTTTGGGTTCGCCATTGTTGGCGCTTTTTTTTGCCCTCTCACCCCAGACCAGCAGGTACATGGCAGCCAATCAGGAAGCTCTCCCCTGGACCACTCCCCTTCCCTATAAAAACCGAAGCCCTGCAGCGTTTTTTTCACTCTGCCTGTGTGTGCTGAAGAGATAGTGTAGGGAGAGAGCTGCTGCCTGTTAGTGATTTCAGGGACAGTTGAAAGTTTGCTGGCTAGTAATCGTTTTGATACTGCTCTGTTATTGGAGGGACAGAAGTCTGCAGGGGTTTGAGGGACATTTAAGCTTAGGTAGCTTTGCTGGCTAGTAATCTACCTTCTACTGCAGTGCTCTGTATGTAGCTGCAGTGGGCAGCTGTCCTGCTTCTGATCTCATCTGCTGACTGCTGCAATAACAGTAGTCCTTGTAAGGACTGCTTTTATTTATTTTTTTGTTGTTTTACTACTACTACTACTACTACTACTACTACTACTATAAGAGCCCAGTGCTATTAGTCTAGCAGTGTTGGGGAGTGGGACTGGTGTGCTAATCTGCTGCTCCTAGTAGTTCAGCAGCACCAACTGTAATTTTTTTTTTTTAATATTCATTTTTTTTTTATTTTACTTTTTTTTATTTTACTACCGCTGTAGTAGTGTATAAGTTGACCTTTTAGGCATTATTTGCCCTGTAGGCATTTTTTGCCCAGTGTGTTATTCAACCAACAGCCATCTAGCTGTGTGACCTTGTTCACATTCTGTCTAAATATCCATAATATTACCGTCTCCAGAAAAAACACCGGAGTGACTTTTTTCAAGCAGCCATAATAAATTTTACGTAATCCGTATCCATCGCTGTAGTAGTGTATAAGTTGACCTTTTAGGCATTATTTGCCCTGTAGGCATTTTTTGCCCAGTGTGTTATTCAACCAACAGCCATCTAGCTGTGTGACCTTGTTCACATTCTGTCTAAATATCCATAATATTACCGTCTCCAGAAAAAACACCGGAGTGACTTTTTTCAAGCAGCCATAATAAATTTTACGTAATCCGTATCCATCGCTGTAGTAGTGTATAAGTTGACCTTTTAGGCATTATTTGCCCTGTAGGCATTTTTTGCCCAGTGTGTTATTCAACCAACAGCCATCTAGCTGTGTGACCTTGTTCACATTCTGTCTAAATATCCATAATATTACCGTCTCCAGAAAAAACACCGGAGTGACTTTTTTCAAGCAGCCATAATAAATTTTACGTAATCCGTATCCATCGCTGTAGTAGTGTATAAGTTGACCTTTTAGGCATTATTTGCCCTGTAGGCATTTTTTGCCCAGTGTGTTATTCAACCAACAGCCATCTAGCTGTGTGACCTTGTTCACATTCTGTCTAAATATCCATAATATTACCGTCTCCAGAAAAAACACCGGAGTGACTTTTTTCAAGCAGCCATAATAAGTTTTACGTAATCCGTATCCATCGCTGTAGTAGTGTATAAGTTGACCTTTTAGGCATTATTTGCCCTGTAGGCATTTTTTGCCCAGTGTGTTATTCAACCAACAGCCATCTAGCTGTGTGACCTTGTTCACATTCTGTCTAAATATCCATAATATTACCGTCTCCAGAAAAAACACCGGAGTGACTTTTTTCAAGCAGCCATAATATATTTTACGTAATCCGTATCCACCGCTGTAGTAGTGTATACGTTGATCTTGTGGGCATTATTTGCACAGTGTTTTCTTCAAACCGCCATCTAGCTGTGTGAGCTTGTTCACATTTTGTCTAAATATTGATAATATTATCGTCTCTAGAAAAACCACTTGAGTTACTTTTTTTCAAGCAGCATTCTTATATTTTACGTAATCCGTATCCACCGCTGTGTATACGTTGACCTTGTAGGCATTATTTGCACAGTGTTTTCTTCAAACCGCCATCTAGCTGTGTGAGCTTGTTCACATTTTGTCTAAATATTGATAATATTATCGTCTCTAGAAAAACCACTTGAGTTACTTTTTTTCAAGCAGCATTCTTATATTTTACGTAATCCGTATCCACCGCTGTGTATACGTTGACCTTGTAGGCATTATTTGCACAGTGTTTTCTTCAAACCGCCATCTAGCTGTGTGAGCTTGTTCACATTTTGTCTAAATATTGATAATATTATCGTCTCTAGAAAAACCACTTGAGTTACTTTTTTTCAAGCAGCATTCTTATATTTTACGTAATCCGTATGCACCGCTGTGTATACGTTGACCTTGTAGGCATTATTTGCACAGTGTTTTCTTCAAACCGCCATCTAGCTGTGTGTATTATCGTTTCCAGAAAAACCAACTGAGTTTTTGTTGTTGTTGTTTTTTTAAAAATAATGCCAGGCAAAGGCAGGCCGCCACGCAGAGGCCGTGCTAGGGGCCGTGCTGCTATGCAATCCTGTGGCCCTAGCAAATTGCCCAGTTTTAAAAAGCCAATGACCCTGAACTCCCAAAATGCTGAAGAGGTAGTTGACTGGCTTACACAGCACACCCCATCCTCTACCGTTTCTAACTTTACCACAACATCCTCCTCATCCTCCACTGCTATGGCCACCCCACGTAACACTTCCTCCACCACCGGTGCCCCTTCTTCACTGGAGTCAGAGGAGTTATTTTCCCATGAGTTTCTTGAACTGAGTAATGCGCAACCATTATTGGCAGAAGAAGATGAAGGAGATGAGGACGTTACACCAGATTTAATTCTGGCAGAGAACACGACAGAGATGGACATAATGATGAGTGATGAGGTCCCCGCTGCTGCTTCCTTCTGTGATGTGTCAGAAGAAATTGATGCATCTGAGGAGAATGATGATGAGGAGATTGATGTTTTGTGGGTGCCTAGTAGAAGAGAGCAAGAGGAGGGTAGTTCAGATGGAGAGACGGAGAGTCAGAGAGGCAGTAGGAGAATAAGACTTAGAAGAAGCAGGGAGGACAGCCCGCAGGGATCAGTAGGGCAACAACATGTATCGGCACCTGTGTTCAGCCGGCCAACGCACCCGCCATTGCCGCCAATGCCGCCAACTTCTACTGTTACCGCCAGATCGCACACTTCCAAAAAGTCAGCAGTGTGGGATTTTTTTAATGTGTGTGCCTCTGACAAAAGCATTGTAATTTGCAATGAGTGCAGTCAGAAACTGAGCCTTGGTAAGCCCAACAGCCACATAGGTACAACTTCTATGCGAAGGCACATGAGCGGCAAGCACAAAGCACTTTGGGAGCAACACCTCAAAGGCAACAGGCAAACTAAAAGCCACACTCCTTCTGGTCCAGCATCTTACTGCTCTACCTCTGCTCTCCTTGACCCATCTGAACCACCCTCCACTCCGCCTTCCACCTTGACCACCTGTTCCCATTCCCAGTCATCTGCCACCAGCCAAGTTTCTGTGAAGGCCATGTTTGAGCGTAAGAAGCCAATGTCTGACTGTCACCCCCTTGCCCGGCGTCTGACAGCTGGCTTGTCTGCACTCTTAGCCCGCCAGCTTTTACCATACCAGCTGGTGGACTCTGAGGCCTTCCGCAAATTTGTAGCAATTGGGACACCGCAGTGGAAGGTACCCAGCCGCAATTTTTTTTCTAAAAAGGGAATACCACACCTGTACCAACATGTGCAGAGCCAAGTTACCGCATCTCTGTCACTTAGTGTTGGGCCAAAGGTCCATATGACTACTGACGCATGGTCCTCCAAGCATGGTCAGGGCAGGTATGTCACCTACACTGCCCACTGGGTGAACTTGGTAATGGCTGGGAATGGGAAGCAGGGAATGGGTAGCTCAACAACAACAACAACAGTGGAGTTGGTGTCACCGCCACGGATTGCACGCGGTTCTGCCACCACCTCTACTCCTCCATCGCTCTCTACCTCGTCTTCTTCCTCTTCTTCTTCTTACTCTGCTGCTGGGTCCTCCTTCTCCTCCTCCACACCTGTGCACCCCCAGCTCCCCCTAGGCTATTCGACGTGCCAGGTACGCCGTTGTCACGCTGTCTTGGGGATGACGTGCCTGGAAAGCAAAAACCATACCGGATCTGTACTCCTGTCATCTCTGCAGTCACAGGCCGATCGGTGGCTGACCCCACACCAACTGCAGATCGGAAAAGTGGTGTGTGACAATGGAAGCAATCTGTTGGCAGCGTTGAGACTGGGAAATTTAACACATGTGCCCTGCATGGCACATGTGTTAAATTTAATAGTCCAACGTTTTGTCTCCAAGTACCCAGGATTCCAGGACGTTCTCACCCAGTCCAGAAAGGTGTCGGCCCATTTCAGACGTTCCTACACAGCCATGGCACGCCTTGCTGACATTCAGCAGCGCTACAACATGCCAGTCAGGCGTTTGATTTCTGACAGCCAGACTCGCTGGAATTCAACGCTCCTTATGTTGGAACGTCTGCTGCAACAACAAAGGGCCGTCAACGAGTACCTTTTTGAACTGGGTGGCAGGACTGGATCTGCAGAGCTGGGGATTTTTTTCCCCCGTTACTGGGTGCTTATGCGCGATGCCTGCAGGCTCATGCGACCTTTTGAAGAGGTGACAAATATGGTCAGTCGCACCGAAGGCACCATCAGCGACCTAATACCCTTCGCTTTCTTCCTGGAGCGTGCCGTGCGACGAGTGACAGATGAGGCTGTAGACCAGCGTGACGAGGAGCTGGAAGCGCACGATTTATGGTCGGAATCACCAGAACGAACCCAGGCACCTGCTGCAACGCAGGGAGAGGTGCCAGAAGTGGAGTCAGAGGAGGAAGGTGGCTTTGTGGAGGAGGAGGAGGACCAACAGGAGCAGGCTTCCCAGGGGGCTAGTGGTGACCTTTTGGGGACCCCTGGTCTTGTACGTGGCTGGGGGGAGGAGACCGTGGATGATGCAGTCCTTGATAATGAGGAAGCGGAGATGGATAGCTCTGCATCCAACCTTGTGAGAATGGGGTCTTTCATGCTGTCATGCCTGTTGAAGGACCCCCGTATCAAGAGGCTTAAGGAGAAGGACCTGTACTGGGTCGCAACGCTACTAGACCCTCGGTACAAGCATAAAGTGTCAGAAATGTTACCAACATACCACAAGTCCGAAAAGATGCGGCATTTACAAACCAGCCTGCAAAACATGTTGTACAATGCTTTTAAGGGTGATGTCACTTCAGGAACTCATCAACATTCCAGGGGCAGAGGTGCCAGTAATCCTGCCACGAGCACACCTGCAAGGACAAAGCCCTTTGGCCGGTCTGTAACGTCAGACATGCAAATGTTTTTCTGTCCAAGGCAGCGCCACAACCCTTCTGGATCCACCCTCAAAGAACGCCTCGACCGGCAGGTAGCGGACTACCTGGCATTAACTGCAGATATCGACACTCTGAGGAGCGATGAACCCCTGGACTACTGGGTGCGCAGGCTTGATCTGTGGCCAGAGCTGTCACAATTTGCCATGAACCTCTTGTCTTGCCCAGCCTCAAGTGTGCTCTCAGAAAGGACCTTCAGTGCAGCAGGAGGGATTGTAACTGAGAAGAGAACTCGCCTAGGTCACAAAAGTGTCGATTACCTGACCTTTATTAAAATGAATGAGGGGTGGATCTCGGAGGGTTACTGCACGCCGGAAGACTTGTTCTGACTTCTATGCAGCTGTCCTTCTCTTCAAGCCTCATGACTCCACACACAGCTGTCCTTTAGCGTCCTCCTCCCTCCGCCACCGTTACAAACTAGGGTGCAAACCCTACTGGTTTAATTTTTTCTGGCCTCTGTGCTTCAGTGGCTGCAACCAAAAAAACTGGGCAAACAATGTCTACAAGGTCAACGTATGGCGAAAAATGACTATTTTCAGCATTTATATGGCATATTTTTTCTGGCAACTGTGCTTCAGTGGCTGCGTCCAAAAAAATGCATATTTTCTGCATTTATATGGCATAATTTTTCTGGCCTCTGTGCTTCAGTGGCTGCAACCAAAAAAATGCATATTTTCTGCATTTATATGGCATAATTTTTCTGGCCTCTGTGCTTCAGTGGCTGCAACCAAAAAAATGCATATTTTCTGCATTTATATGGCATAATTTTTCTGGCCTCTGTGCTTCAGTGGCTGCAACCAAAAAAATGCATATTTTGTCCATTTATATGGCATAATTTTTCTAGCCTCTGTGCTTCAGTGGCTGCAACCAAAAAAATGCATATTTTCTCCATTTATATGGCATAATTTTTCTGGCCTCTGTGCTTCAGTGGCTGCAACCAAAAAAATTTATATTTTCAGCATTTATATGGCATAATTTTTCTGTCAACTGTGCTTCAGTGGCTGCGACCAAAAAAATGCATATTTTCTGCATTTATATGGCATAATTTTTCTGGCCTCTGTGCTTCAGTGGCTGCAACCAAAAAAATTTATATTTTCAGCATTTATATGGCATAATTTTTCTGGCAACTGTGCTTCAGTGGCTGCGACCAAAAAAATGACTATTTTCAGCATTTATATGGCATATTTTTTCTGGCCTCTGTGCTTCAGTGGCTGCGGCCAAAAAAACTGGGCAAACAATGCCTACAAGGTCAACGACGTTGACCTTGTAGGCATTGTTTGCCCAGTTTTTTTGGCCGCAGCCACTGAAGCACAGAGGCCAGAAAAAATATGCCACATAAATGCTGAAAATAGTCATTTTTTGCCATACGTTGACTCAACGTATATGGCAAAAAATGACTATTTTCAGCATTTATATGGCATATTTTTTCTGGCAACTGTGCTTCAGTGGCTGCAACCAAAAAAACTGGGCAAACAATGTCTACAAGGTCAACGTATGGCGAAAAATTACTATTTTCAGCATTTATATGGCATATTTTTTCTGGCAACTGTGCTTCAGTGGCTGCGTCCAAAAAAACTGGGCAAACAATGTCTACAAGGTCAACGTATGGCGAAAAATTACTATTTTCAGCATTTATATGGCATATTTTTTCTGGCAACTGTGCTTCAGTGGCTGCGTCCAAAAAAACTGGGCAAACAATGCCTACAAGGTCAATGTATGGCAGTTGTTTAAAGAGAACAGTAGATTACTAGCCAGCAAAGCTACCTAAGCTAAAATGTCCCTCAAATCCCTGCAGACTTCTGTCCCTCCAATACAGAGCAGTATCAAGCAGATTACTAGCCAGCAAACTTACTATCATCTGTCCCTGAAATCACTAACAGCTCTCCCCCTACACTATCTCTTCCAAGCACACACAGGCAGATTTTTCAGATACATTTTTGCCCTTGATCCCCCTCTGGCATGCCACTGTCCAGGTCGTTGCACCCTTTAAACAACTTTAAAATCATTTTTCTGGCCAGAAATGTCTTTTTTAGATGTTAAAGTTCGCCTTCCCATTGAAGTCTATGGGGTTCGCGAACCGTTCGCGAACCGCTCGCATTTTTGCGCAAGTTCGCGAATATGTTCGCGAACTTTTTTTCCGACGTTCGCTACATCCCTACTGATGAGATGCATCACAATTCATTAGATGGCGCTAGAGAACCCCTGTCCCCCATAGACAGTACAGTCCTCCCACTGGGAATTTTTGTTTTTTTAACCCTAGTGTGAAAACTTAAGTCATGGACCTCAAGATTCTAAAGCGGATAGTATGTTTTCAGTTTTCTAAGTAATCCTGATCAAAATTTCAGTCACACACCAGAATAGGAATATTTGTGTTGCAGTCACAATAGCTGCTTTAGCCAATTCTCAGGATGCTAAAAAAAAGTAGAACTTAAAACTTATGAGCTATGCGACTTTGACCGCACACTGCAAAGTTCACACGTGTTTTATTTACCTATAAAATTTTGTATTATCAGTTTTTTTTTCAGAGTCTTAAAAATGTATTTCTAGATTTATCTAGGAGACAAATTTACTGGCGATTTGTGAGGCCACCACAACTGGACTTATCATTTTTAGAATTGTTTTATTTTCTAGGGACACATAGTATGAAATAATCATTAGTAGACACAGACAATGGCAAATACTAACATAAAACAGCATCATCCCAGTCCCATTCCAGAATGAATTAATTTATATAATATTAATATATACCTTTGTAAGATAAGCCTGCCCTAATACACATAGCTGGTCTCAAGTCATCTTGAGCCCTATCTGGATCCTACTTGCAGACTTAAGTGGCCATACTATCCAAATGGCTACACATTGGTCCAGAAGTATTAGTCATGATTGGCTCCATCACAATTTAGATCTGGATTTATCCCTATGATGGACTGTCTGGAATTCCACACAACAGGGCCACTCTAGAAGCTGCCTTTGTGGTTTTCAGAAAGAATAAAACCCTGTTCTGTATTTACATCTAGAGATGATCACTTTGTGGCTTACAGAAGTTGGCTGCCAAGAATGCTATGTTACTAATCTTTGTACAGAAGATCGAAGCGATCAACAGTAAATATGTGCGGGTCACCAAATATTCAACACTCTACGCTTACCTGAGAGATCCCAACCCACACCCAACACAACAATTCTCTCATGTTATCATTAGGCCCGGATTTGTGGGAAGGCCATAAAGGCTCGGGCCTCTGGCGACACAATTAGAGGGTGGGAATGCTGCCCAGTCACTCATTTTTACACAAACTTAGGACAGGGCACATGGTACATTTTTCACAGTTACTTACTTCTCACACATGCAAAGTCCTTAGTTCCAATGAAGTCAAGGGAAGTGCGTGCATGTATATAATCAAGCCTCTTTCCCCTTTGTGATATTTAATGACACCAAAAGGTTGGGGACAGATGAGATTATTTAGTCCCACCTCCTGCCTCTGGGGGCAATTAGTTAAAGGAGAAGGAAAGTCATCCTGGACTTGGAGGTGCCAAATGTTAGGCACCCTCAAGTGATTGTATTGACTTACCTGAAACCCCGGGCGGAGCTCCTATCAGCAGAAAACTGCACTGGCCTGTGGTTATACTAGTGAGCACCACGGAGCGACCCTCTTCCGGCTTCTTCTTTCTTCACGCTGCTGCTCATGCGCAGTAGAACGAAAAGCTGAGCTTTAACTAAAAAGTCGCTATTTCGTTCAACTGCGCATGCGTCTGCCCCAGGAAATTTGAAGAAAGATGAAGCCTGAAGAAGAGCGCTCTGTGGTGCTCACTAACCCCGGGCCGGTGCAGTTTTCTGCTGATAGGAGCACCGACCCAGGGTTTCAGGTAAGTCAACATTTGGCACCCCCAAGGGGTAAACAACTTTCCTTCTCCTTTAAACCCACCTAAACTGTGCATCTTGCAGGTTTTGGGCAGACCCACAAATCAAAAGGAATATTTTAGAGACCAGCTGTGACCTCCTCAGGTGAATCCGTCTGCTTGCGGGACCAACAACACCACTACCCAACCTGGCATCCTCCACAGACCAAGTGCTTGCTGCCAATTGCTAAGGAAAACTGGGAACTTTGGCTCTGAAATAAAGAACCTCATTCCCTAAAATTATTAAATGTTTGTCCTACCTTGTCCACAACCACACAAGGCTTGAGGGCTTGTCATGTCTATAACCGCTCAACTACTATGCCAACTGGCAGCATCTACATAGACAAGGATAAGTGGCGGTTGGATACTTATTATCAGCAGCAGCATGATGTTAAAATAGGCCTGTTTATTGCCCTAACAAAAGCGTTAAATATGGAGCAACTTCCCAGTTTAGGCGTAATCTTGTATTGCATGTACTCCAAACTCCCAGTGAGCATCTGAATCATATACATAGTGCTATTGTATGGAGCACCAGTGACAAATGCCAAAAATATATTAAAAAACTTTATACTTTATTGTCCATATATAAACACAACACGCCAAAGGGATCATAAGCTTAACACACAATCACATTTACAGCCCTGGTCACTTCTTTCTCTCTCCATTTCAGATGTGAACTATTCCAGTATGGGAATAAACAGGAATACTTGCCTACCAGACATCATTCTTCAACAAAAAACTTGATCTACTTGTATGCGAAACAAGTTTTAAACCAAAAACCACATTATTTCTTATCAGGAAAAGGGATCGGAATCTAAGCAAGCTCCCCGTGCATTAATCAGGTAAAATGCATTCAGGCACATCAGCAGAAAGTTTGAGTTGAACAACACGACTTGAGCATAAATTCAAACAGACTCAATCAGCAGCCAAACTGAAATAGCAGAAAGGCTGTATAATCTTCAAAGAGCAGTGTTTTTGCAAAAATATATCTCAGCGGAGAATAATGAATGACAAAAACTGTCTGAGAGTCTGAGAAAGAAGTGAAAGAGCAGCGCAGAAAATTTGAGTAGGATGTGAAGGAAAACATGCGTCTCTTGCAGAATGCTGACTGTAACAAATACTTCCAAAATTCCATCAGAAACAGATGTTAAAAACAACTAAAAAGCCCTAAACCAGTGTAATTATAAAAGCAGCAACAATGGTTAAAGCTGTAGACAAACACTAGTGACCCGGAGCTGCAAATTCTCTCTCTCTCATTTTTCTGGTTTTATAAGTTCTTTGTTTTTTTTTAATCACAAAATGAATGTTTAAATGACGATAAATGTTGCTCTGTGTTTGGTCAGAAGCTCTACTGCAGTTTATATAAATAGGCCGCTATATAGAGATGAGGGAACCCCATTAGTTGGAATTGGGCTAAAATACCCATATTTAGGGCAATGCAACATGGGTGAATACATTATACATTTTGTGATTGTATTTTCTCTGCCTAAGAAATTTCAGTCTAAATTAACCTTAATGCCAACTACCTGGATTGAGGGGTTCATGTGTGGGTCAGGCCAAATGTGAGCCAATGAAGTGCCTACTGGGTACGAAACACATAGGGAATATTGAGATAATTTATTTTTTAACTTTATCAATAAATGTTGCTTTTATGTCTATATTTGTGGCCCTGTGGATTTCCTAGAGCAGGGCTGTCCAACTGGTGTCCCCTTTGTGTGGCCCACATATTAAAGTCTGTATGCTGTGATTCCTTACCTTGTGTAAGCTTTAAAAGGTATCAGTACTGAGATTTACTGGTCCTTGCCTTGTTTAACCTCAAATTCATACAGTAAACTCCTGCATTGTTCACACCTGTAATTCCCCCTGCATTGTTTACACCTGTAACACCCCTATTGTTCACATCCCTAAAGCCCTGTACTGTTTACCCTCAGACTGAAACTGTCCACATTGTTAAAGGACAAGGAAAGGCAAACAAGTTAAATCCCATTTTTACTTCTTTAATGAAAAATAAACTTATCTCCAATATACTTTAATTAAAAAATGTGTACAGTTTTTATAAGAAACCTGACTGTATGCAGTGAAATTCTCCCTTCATTTACTGCTGTGGATAGGAATTGTCAGATGGTCCCTAACTGCTGAGCAGGGAAACAATCATACTTATGAACAGCAGGTGGAGCCCCCGCCTTACTTACCAGCCATGCAGAACTCAAGCAGCTTTATTTTATGACAATCCCTAAGCAGCCCAGACCACACTGAGCATGTGCAAGGTCAGGGTCAGGCAAAGATGTATAACAAAGTTACAAGATGACAGCCCCCTGTGGCCAACTTTGAAAGTATAAATCATTTGTTTGATTAGGCGTTGTGGTGCAGTAAGTTCATGCTTATATTAGTATACAAAATACAGTATTTCTAGCCTAATTCTATTTTAGACTTTCCTTGTCCTTTAACAACTGCTGCAGGGGCACCAGCAATGTAGCACAGTATGAACAGTCCATCTTAGCATCCTGATAGGTTTCCCTGTCTCCTGCTGTATTCTGCTTGTTCTATGCTACCTGTGTGTGTCATACTCTGCCTGTCCTATGCTCCCTGTGTGTGCCATATTCTGCCTGCCCTATGCTCCCTGTGTGTCCCATACTCTGCCTGCCCAATGCTCCCTATGTGTGCCATACTCTGCCTGCCCTATGCTCCCTGTGTGTGCCATACTCTGCCTGCCCTATGCTCCCTGTGTGTGCCATCCTCTGCCTGCCCTATGCTCCCTGTGTGTGCAATACTCTGCCTGCCCTATGCTCCCTGTGTGTGCCATACTCTGCCTGTCCTATGCTCCCTGTGTGTGCCATACTCTGCCTGCCCTATGCTCCCTGTGTGTGCCATACTCTGCCTGACTTATGCGCCCTGTGTGTGCCATACTCTTCCTGCCCTATGCTCCCTGTGTGTGCCATACTCTGCTTGTCCTATGCTTCCTGTGTGTGCCATACTCTGCCTTCCCTATGCTCTCTGTGTGTTGCATACTCTGCCTACCCTATGCTATACTACTTTATATTAATCTGAATGGTTAGTTGCAGGTTGGAACATTGGAGCGCACAATCTTCATGTCTGTGGCCAGGTTTAGATACAAGTTGATAGAACAATAAATAAATATGGATATGGGAGAGAGCAGAACATTGGTGAGGGGCTTAGACAGAAAAGTAAATTGGGTGAAAGCAATGTTTAAGGGAAATTGGCGAGAGAAAAAAATTCAGGAACATTTTTTATAGTAGATAAAAACAGAGGAGAAAAGTCTTAAATTAAAGTGGTAGAGCAATTGTCCCCAACCAGTGGGTCACGAAAAACATGTTGCTCATCAACCCTTTGGATGATTCTCTCAGTGGCCTCAAAGCAGGTGCTTATTTTTGAATTCCTGGCTTGGAAGCAAGTTTTGGTTGCATAAAAATCAGGTGTACTGCCAAACAGAGCCTTCTTTTTTTTTTCATGCTTGCGTTGCTCTCAAACTCTTTTTTTCTGAATGTTGCTCAGAGCTAAAAATGATTGTGGACACCCAGGGTAAAGGGATGGGGAATGGAAAGAAACAACCTTAAAATGGGGAAGATAATAGAAAAATGGTGCTAGGCAAGATCACAAAAGGACTGGCAAGAGAAATAAGAAGCATATAGGGGAGAGGAAATGGATATGTAGAGACTAGCAGATAAAAGCGGAAGAAAGACAAGATAAAAAAGGCATAACAGGAGAAGGGGAAAAGTGAATAAAAAGAGAGAAAATAGAGACAGCAGACCATGTGTGAACGAGGGAAGAGAAGGAAATTAAAAAAAAGGAAGAAAGTAGAAAAAGGGAAGAAAAACTGTAAAAGCAAGGAAGAAGGGAATGACTAGAGAAGAAATAGGAAAATACACCGTAAACTGGTAAGAGAGGGAAAAAGCAAGATTGGATGAATTTAAATAAAGATTTGGTTAGTTACTGATAATTGTAAATAGTTGTGGAGATTTACACTTGTCAACAGCAGTGATACTACATACTTTAGATGAATAAACTGAAGTTTCACGCATTTCTTTATGATGAATTCAGGAAGCTTTTATTCACAGTCACATTCACATAAACCTTTCCCCTTTGCATTGTTGCACACTCAGTCCCACTTGTTAAAAGGGAGCAGTGCAAAGTATCACAATACCCGGTGTCACCCTGAAGCTCACCTGCCATAAGAGTACAAGTAAAATGAGCAAGCTAAAAACTAAGGTCTCCCAGTTACAGTCGTTTGCAGGACCTTTAATATACCTGTAAAATGAATGGATGCAATTCCTGCTTGAGGGAGGAAAGAACATATATTGACTACAGGCATGGTATCCCTTATTTAAAAACCTTTCATCCAGAAGGCACCAAATTATGGAAAAAGTAATCTCCCATAGAGTCCATTGTTTTAGCAAATTGTATCCTTTTTCTCTGTAATAATAAAACAATACTTTCTATTTGTTCCTAACTATTCTGCATGAAGCCATATTGGTGGCAAAACAATCCTGTTGGGTTTATTGAATGTTTAAATGATTCTGAGCAGACTGAACTGATGGAGATCCAAATTACAGAGATATCACTTATCTGAAAACCCCCAGGTCTTAAGATTTCTATATTATAGATCCTATTTTATATTTGATAATTAGTGAAACAAAGAGAGAAAGGTTAATCCCCTATGTTTTAAATAATGTCTCCAATAGATATCCTTCACAGAGTGAGCAGGAGCTGACTATCAACATAACTTTGAAAAAACACATGTGGAGTGTAGGAGGGTTTAAGTAAAAATGTATAACAAGGCTTTCTTATGGAGAAACATTTTCCCATTTATAGTATAACCTTTAATTACATTAAAGGTATAACATTTAGAAAGTCAATCAAGGAAATGTAATTGGTTTTGACCTCAATTTGTTTTGTCAATAGTGTTTCACTAGACCTTGAAAGGTCACTTTCTCTTCTTCCTCCTTCCCTAAGCAAAGACAGCAATGGGAAAACTAACCTTATGTTTATTAGCGGGTTACAGGCTATACAATATTGACTCAGTGTGCCAATTCAATAGAATTCAACCATGTTTAAACTGAACTTCACCCTGTAGATTGACAAAACAAAGAACCTTGTTAGAGTAGAATTGACTTCTCAACACAATTCTCATTGCTAATATATGACACAAGGCACAAACCATGTTCCGCTGATTGTTCATGATATAGTTCACAGTGAAGCCCTCTGAAGACCTGGAAAAACATTTTGTACCTCCGTCCCATTGTTTGCCAAATGAAATCTCTGGCATTTCTAGTACATTTAACATTAACGTTGAAGCTTGTTGAAACCTGACCCTCACTTGGATGATTGTGGAACCTAAACTTTTTTGGAATTTGCATGACTTACTAATTAGTTGAATGAATTTGTTTTGTTTTATACAGTGATACTTTTCATAACCTCCCATGTCTCCCTCTCTCTTTCCTTGCTGAACCCCTCTGTGCCTTCCTTGTAGAACCTGGGCCTGGTTACCAAGCTGCAAGAGACAGATGGGACAGAACACATGTCCTGAATGACCATTTCGCTGCAGAGAAATGCCTCTACACAAATTGGTGTGTTATCTGTAAAAAAGAAGTAAAAGTTAAACAACTGGAAGCCAGTGATCAGTAGAGAAATTCTGCTTCCTCTATAGTTTCTTGGGAATATCCCCTCCCTAGCAGGTCTCCTAATCGAGAGCTGGCAGGGAGCAACGATAGTTGGCTAGTGGGGTACAGGGGAATTGGTTGTTTGTGGCAGGCCCCTCTTAAAGGAAAATTCAACCCTTACGTTAAAAAACCCTACCCCCCTGCCCTACATAGACCCCCCTAGCCTAAATGTTACCCAAGGTAAATGCCCTAATGTTTTACTTACTCCTTGGTGCAGATTCAGGCATCAGAGTTCATGGGCGCCATCTTCAACTGCTTTGGTAATCTTCAGAATGAGACCGGCGCTTCTGCAATTTTTATGAGCTTCGGCGCATGCGCAGTTACAAAACAGAAGATTGCTCAAACTGCGCATGCACCACCATGCTGGTCTCATTCTGAAGATTTCCAAAGAGAAGAAAATTGCGCCTGTGAACTCCGATGCTTGAATCTGCAAGGAGGGGTAAGTAAAACGTTAGGGGCATTTGCCCATGGTGACACTTAGGCTTGGGGGAGGAGGGTCTATGTAGGGTAGGGGGGTAACGGTTTTTTAATTTTAGGGTTTATTTTTGAGGGGCATTAGGCTCTACCTTGTTATGCTACTGCCAGTGATCCTTAACCAAATGGAAGCTTTATTTAACAATGAAAAGGTGCTTCCCTGAGTACAACAATAGATGGAGCGCAATATAGTAAATAAGTATACAGTGGCTTAAACACCCACACACTAGACCAAGGACCCCCAACTTTTTACCTGTGAGACACATTCAGAAGTAAAATGAGTTAGGACTTACTCAAGCCTAAAAAGGTTCCTGGAGTGCCAAATAGGGTTACCACCTTTTAATAAAATGCTCACCGGATGGAGGTGGGGGCGGGAGCAAATGGGCAGGCAATGTCGTAAAAGGGGGCGGGTCATAACATAGAAATGGGCAGGTTTGTGATGTAAAGGGCAAAGCCAGAATGCACGATTGGCCAGAAGGCAGCAAAAAAAGGTCAATTTTGAGCAGGTTGGGGTGGGCCCAGGGCTTTTGTTAGCTACATTGCCGGTAAATTTGTAATACCGGCCCCGGCCTTGGCAGGTGTTTTAGAAGGGTGTAATCTTATATAACTATCTCCAGCCCAACTGCTATCTAATAACTTTACCTTGTTCAGGGGTTGGTTTCCTTAATGCAAAAACTTGATATGGGGCCTTCTGCTTTAAGCTCCTCAGCATATCCCCCCCCCCGTAACAGATGTAATCCAAAGAGAGAGAAAGAGAGAGAACCATGTGCTTCTGTTATATAATGTGTTGTATTTACCACACTCCTGTAATTCACTTCAGCTGCAATGGTGATGCTGGTTCTCCGATGACCCGGCAAGGTCCCTTAGCAACAGTGATTTTTGTATAAGGATCCTCACTTAAGACAAACTATTGTTCCACCTAAAAACCAATGGAAAAAAAAAATTTGAGTACAGAAAAGCTGCAATGTCTAATAATACTTACAACATAAATTGTACAGTGGTTAAACAAACATTATCATATTCTTATTTCATTACCCACTCCCTAGAGCATCGGTGGATTAGACATATATTTGTGTCTGGGTCAACTCATTTTTAAATGATTTGAACTCATAAATGCTAATTATTTAATTATAACATTTTTTAAAATGCTAAAATTATATGTCGGTACATCCATATAAACTAGACACCATTATACTGCATCCACAAATAGAACAAAGATGCTTCTTTTTAAACCCATTTCAAAAAGTCCTTTTGTGTCTCCTTTTGTTTACTAGATTGTGCTGATTGTATCATGCCTCGACACAGAGTTATTCGCTTGTTTACCAGGCAGAGCGAATGAGCGCAAAATGCTAAACACAGTCTACCCCCAAATAAAAATACACAGCTATTGTAAATAATTCATTATAAATATAAGTAATGTATAAGTATGCTTTTAACCATACAGGTATAGTCATGAAAAATGCATTGTGTAGAACTGTGCTGTAACTTAAGAGAGTCATATTATTAGAATTCTTTCTTAAAATGTAAATGGTGCAAAGCCGGGGTGTATTTTTGTAGATGGTATATGATCAATGTTGTTATTAAAGGTTAATTAAGCCACATATATAATTGCCAACACAGGTGTCACTACATCATACAATTCCATTATTGGCAATTCTAGGCGTCCTACTCTACTACAACAAAGGATGGAAGGTCCTTTCCTGTTTCAGCAGGATAATGATCCCATGCAGTGTCGGACTGGCCCACCGGGATACCAGTAAAACTCCCGGTGGGCCCAGGTGTCAGTGGGCCTCTCGCTTCTAGCCTATTTCATGGCCTATTTTCTTTATAGAAATAAAAACGATTAACAATGGAAGACTAGAGTATAGTATGTAGAGAAAAGAGACTAGGAGAATAAACAGGTTGAGTGAGGAGAGGCGGTATAATAGTTTGGAAAGTGGGCCCTCAGTCTAAGGTTTTCTGGTGGGCCCCTGGCATCTCAGTCCGACACTGATCCCACGTACAAAGAAAGGTCCATACTGAACTGAATTGAAGAGATGGCAGTAGAATAACTAGCAACCCTGCACAGAACCCTACCCAACTGAATCCCTATGAAACCAACATCAGTGTCCTAGATCTTCAATTTAAGAAAATCCCACCAACAATGTTACAATGTTCCAACATCTAGTGTAAATCTTCCCAGAAGAGCAGCAGCAAAGAGAGAATAACTTCTTATCAATAACCTTGGTTTTGGAATGGAGATTCTGGACAGAATCTCCATTCCATGTAGCCTCATACTTTTGGCCATATATTATATGACAGCTCAGAGATCAGTTTCATCAGGCCATCCAGTGATCTGTCCAAACAGAAAATGCCATCTTCTCATGCACATGACTGGTCAGATACAATTGTAATGTAGAGACCCTGAAGTTTGGAGATAATTTACTCAGGCAGTTTCCCCTGTAATTTAGATGTCTAAGGGGGGCCTTAAGTCGGGGAGTTATTTCCCCTTGACTGGGTTAAATGGTAATTTGATCCGTTTGATTGAGAGATGACCAATAGGTGGCAGTATTGTTGGATATAAAAGCATGGAGCGTCATGTGCTCAAGGTCTTTCCTCAAACATCACCTCTCTGGGAGGTTGATAGCCCAGGGCTATGGTTTGTGTTCAATTTAGATATGGCTTAAGCTGGCCATAGACGCAAAGATCTGATCATACGAATTAAGGATCGGTCGTGTGATCGATCGGACGGGATAAAAGATTTCTGTTGGCTGCAGATAAGATCTCTGAATGTATTGCCAATCGCAGGGCCGGATTTACATAGAGGGCATCCCTAGGCCCACTGCCGTTTCTTGCCCCGTCCCCTACCCTTTATTCATGCAAACTTTCATCATCAATGGAGAAATGTAAAAAATGATTGTATCTCCAGTGTTTTTGAAACAATGTGGGCAACATGCCGCCCCCCTAAAATCCTGCCGCCCTAGGCCCGGGCCTAGGTGGCCTTTTCGCAAATCCGGGCCTGGCCAATCGTATGATTTTCAGAGATATAACTTTTGTACGATTGCTGTCAGGGTAAGAACATTGGCTGATCTGTTCTTTTGTATTTATTTGATCTGAATGGTTAGTGGCAGGTCATAAGATGGGGAAGTCCAATCGTACGTTGATTCGTACGATCGGATCTTTGCGTCTGTGGCCAGCTTTAGCCAGTTTTAGTCAGTTTAAAGTCATAGTCACTCCAGGAGCGAGAGGGAGGTATTTGCTGCCACCAGGGCAAATGCCCCTAAATTTTTACTTACCCCTCGGTGCAGTTTCAGAGATTGGAGTTCACGGCAGTAGCGATGGGCGAATTTCTCCCATTTTGATTTGCCGAAAAATTCACGAAATGGAGAAAAATTCCCGAAACATGAATTTTGACGCCTGTGTCAATTTTGCCGACTGCGTCAATTTGCCGCCCGCATGAGTTTTGAGGCCGACGTTAAAGTCAATGGTTGTCCGAATAGTGTTGGGGCACTGCAGCATTGGATTGGCTAGAAGAAATAAAATAACATGAGTGTATCTGGCTGAGAAAAAAACACCATTACTTTCTGCCGGTACCAGGGTGACATTGCGAAACACATTTGCTGTATTTTTCTCACTTATAAAAATAGAAAAACAGATGATTTTAAAAAAAATGAGTTGTAAACCAGGACAGAGTATGTGATAAATGGACAATTATTTTTCTTGTCAGAGAAATAAAGAGCTGGCTATTATGAACTCTCTCGTTAAATCGCTCTGTATAAGACCTTTCCCACTGCTTTTTTTTTTTTTTACTCCTTGTCATGTCTTTGAAAAATGATGTTGGATTTCTGTGTATTAAACAATCCCTTTGCACAACTTGTCCTAAGAAATGTTGACCTCCTGCATTAACGCTTTCATTTTGTCACCCTTCATGCTGCTTGCTCGTGTTTCCATTCAACAATGAATTTTTGTTGTAATGGTGTAAAGGGGAACTAAAGCCTTGGTTACTTTTGACTCATACACTAGGGGTGCTTTCCCACCTCCCACAACCATCCGCCCTATGCCACATAAGTTCAAATGCCGCCGTCAAACAAATCTTACTTTAAAGAGATACTGACAATGTCATAACATTGTCTTTGAATGCTATTTCTAATTTTGCCATAAAAGTATTTACCTGATGCTTTTACATTACCTTTCTTACACCCGTGTTCCTCTATGAGGGTGATGCCATATTTGTGCAGCAGGAGTCCGTTAGCATTAGAAACTTTAACTGACAGGTTAAGAAGGGATAGTCAGGTTGGCAAAACTGTCAAGTTTAGGAACTCTAAGTGGCAATTACTTACAAAATTAGAACTCTCACTCAACATGACCCATAGTCAACTTTTAATGTAGATTAATATTTTGAAAACAACATTTTTAGTGTCAGTAGGACTTTAAGACCTTAATGGTTCAAAAAGTAGTTCTAGTTCCTCTACCATGTCCTAGACATAGGCATGTACAATAAAATTTTGGTATGCAGCGTAGTTGATGTACACACACCATGGTTGTGGTTGGCTGTGGTCTGGTTTATTCTTAAATATATCCAAAAAAGCATGGTTCAGATGCTTGGGGAGCAGAAAAGGAATATTTTTGTAGATTTTGTATAGGTGCCATACTATCCCTCCCTGGTTATTTGTCATGTATCGTGATGGGTGAATTTGACCCGTTTCGCCCGCAACAATTTTGGTGCCGGCGTTAAAGTCAATGGGCGTCTGAATAATGTTGATGCTTGACCGTTTTGATGTGGTCCAAACACGATGAGATTTTTAAACCTGCTCGCTATGTATTTGGCCAATTTTTAGTCATATATCTGTTGGGAAAGAGTTAGGAAGGGCCCCTACATGGGCAGATAAGCTGCCAACTTGGTCTGAAGGAGTGAATCGGCATCTTAAATCTGCCTGTGTAGGGTCAGCTTTAGAGGGTCTCAGCTGGGTTAATTTGGATCATACACAAACGTTTTTCAAATAAGGGGGACAACACATTGGTGCTCCATACTGTATAAACAATAGTTAGTAGTTAATAGTTGGGTGTATTCTTTTCAATAACTGAGGGTCCCTTAAGGTGTCCATACAGGAGAAGACCTGCTTGTTTGGCAAGGATGCCAAATGAGTGGATCTTGCACCGATATGCCCATCTTGAGTGGTTTCAGCCTTGCGGCTCCAGTATCGGAGAAGTCCAGACCAAGGAGGAAGCACCAGGCCAAAAGTTCAGTTTGCGGTAGACGTGGTCAAGATGCAGGCAAAAGTTCAAAAAGCAGGCAGCAAAGGGTCGTTGTAAGAATCAACGGCAGAATCAATCAAAGGGTCAAAGTTCAAGAATCAAGTTGCAATAGCAGTAAAGAAAACACCCAGGACTCCAGCAATAGGGACCTATAATCGGGCATTGAACCGATGTTCAGAACGTCCTTTTAATTCAAATTGTGGAGGCGGGGCCCGGTGTGTATATGCAACAGAAACCCGTGCCTGTGTCCAGCCCCACTACTTTGCACCACTTTGACTTAAGGTACAAAGATCCAAATCACGGAAAGATCCATTATCCGGGAAACCCCAGGTCGCAAGCATTCTAAATAACAGGTTCCATACCTGTATAATAAGCCTCAGCCCCAGAAATCAACTAATAGCTTGACCCAACTTGTTTGTACTTTTCTTTCAAATTTCTCTAGGTTATTTCTAATGTTATGATCATTTCTATTTAAAGTGATTCATGACGAGAGAAGGTATTTTGTGGAATACAATTGCTTCTTCAATGAGGTCTTTAGTTCAATATTCAGACAATCCTCTTCTGATCTTTTTTTCCTCTCCCCCTCTTTCATTAAATGTTTTTCTTCTTCATGCCTGGAAACTTCAATGGATGTGCTATTTAGGCTTCTGAGAAATAATAAAGTAGAGGCTCACTTCAGTTGGCCCCTTTGATATTAGCGCAGTCACTAAGTCACCAAGACCTGTCAGTTTAAGGCAACTCGCAGTATTTTCTTATGATGAGCCCTTTTACATTCTCCATCCATATCCGTAAAAGCTTTACCACTTCAAGTGATGAATAGCGCTTTATATCTCATCTGCACTTTTCTGAAGTGCAAATAAAGTAGCACAGATGGCAGCAGTTTCCACATCGTATCCCCCCTGCCTTTGAAAGTTAGAGGCTTGAATAGAAATATCTGAACTTTCATGGGGAAATTTTGATTGCATGTGGCCAGTGGACATAGGAGGCAAATATTAATGATAATATAACAGAATGAAGGAAGCAGTAGTTGCTATAGAAAGTATAATTTCTATATCTTATATACAGTATATAGTATTTAACATGCAGTAAAGGCAGTCTCAAAGTCTGGAGAATACAGGATTGTAACCATTTCCACTGCATTGATGGAGCTTATTTGCATTAGCTGCCTGAACGATGTCTGGCAAGTAGTGATGGGCGAATTTGTACTGAAACTGTGAAAATTTGCGAAACGCGAATTTTGGGGCCCGCGTCAATTTTGATGCCCAAGTCAATTTTGACAACTACAAACGCAAATTTTGACAACTAGCTTGACCCAACTTGTTTGTACTTTTCTTTAGCATTTCTCTAGGTTATTTCTAAGGTTACGATCATTTCTATTTAAAGTGATTCATGACGAGAGAAGGTATTTTTCCGACGCACTTCCAAAATCTGGCAAGTAGTGATGGGTGAATTTGTCCCAAAATGGCGAAAAATTTGCGAAACGCACAAAGCCCACGTCAATTCTGATGCCCCTGTCAATTTTGACACCAGCTTTAAAGTCAATGGGCGTCCGAATAATGTTGCTGCGCGATGGTTTTGAAGTGCGTGATTATTCTGACGTGCGACCAAAATTTTTTGATGGCAGTGTATTTTCGCAATTGAATCTTTATGGCAGTTTCGCAAATTTATTTGCCGGCAGCGAAATGCTTAAATTTGCCAAAAATTCGCACCTGTCGAATTTATTCGTCCATCATTACTGCCAAGTAATTGTTATAATAAAGGTACTGGACCTGTTATCCAGAATGCTCGGGATCTGGGGTTTTCTGGATAACGGATTTTCTGTAAATTGGCTTATTCATTAATGTGCTATATATATATCCATGTAGACTATGGGGCATTTCAGTATTCTCACACTACACTTTGTATCTATAGGGTTGCCACCTTTTCTTTTTGGTGAAAACAGGAAGGGGTCAGGCTGGTGATGTAGGGGGTGAGCCAAATGACGTCAGGGGCGGGGCTGATAATGTGGCGATCAGCGATTGGCTGATCACTATGTCATTCACTTCAATGTCCTGTCCGTATTTCCTTCCAAAAACTGGGCTGTCCGGGTGAAATCCAGACAGGTGGCAACCCTAATTTCATTCTCCAAACCTTCCAGCCATGTCTCACTATTCTAAACAATGGATGAAGATAATGAATGCTATACATTTTAAACAGAGACTTTATTTTTACCACTACCTTTCTTACATGTTACATGCCCTGGGCAGATGTGGTTACACCAAACACTCATTATCATTTAGGAATTATTCATAGAATTAAGTTAATAACACAGTTATATACAATTTCCATAAAGCAAGTTCTTTTTGAACTCCCTTGTATCTTGCAATTTTCCAGTAAATATTAAAGATTTGATCTGTTGTGCACTTTACGGATTCAAGTCTGTACATCAGATTTTGGTCTGGACTGTGTAATTCATTTTGCTAGCAAATGATATAAGTGCAATTGTTTGATTGTCTGACAATTCTCTAGCTCAGCCCTTTTGTTAGTATTGCTAAATCGATCTGCTTCTAAACCATTGGCAGCTGCTGTCTTTTCCAAACCTGCTGTCATATTGAAACTAGCACTTTATCTCAATCTTGTATAGTTTTAAATTCTGTTCCTATTTCAACAGCGGCATAAGTCTTGCTAGTGGCACCATTTCTTAATGCAATTTTGATTTTGTATTTTATTAATGTCTGGCTCTATCTCAGGGGCCCAAAATAGGTTAAATGTGTGTCTGGTTCCATTATGTGCTGCTGTTAGAGTGTTCACCCTTGTAGTGAATTAAAAACACATGTTCAAATAGATAAATGGAGAGAAGAAGAGAAGAAGAGAAAAGGAAGAATTGTTCAATAAACTGTAAACTATATTTTGGGGACTCATAGATTTTGATAACCTCTACTGCTCAGGATGTCCCAGGTAAGTAACCTATACCTTGCAGAAGAAAACTATATCCAATTTTTCCTGGTTGTATAAAAGAGATGGGAACATGACTATAGCTTTTTGTGAAACACCATTGCAGGAGGTGCATATACCCGAAGGTCATGGGTGGAGTGTCAGTGTCCAAGAAGAAGAACTTGAACCTTAAGGTTCCTGAGAGATGTGAGGGTACAGGTAACCCTTACATGAGGTTAGCAAGTGTCAGCCAAGAATCCTGTCATATTAGACCCTCTGGAATAAGACAGTCAGAGCTATTGAGCAAGAGCAGTTTTGCCCAGCCGACACACGTCTTGTGTATACCCTTCACTTGCCTCCATATTTTAGTATTAATTTCAAATGCTGGTGTTCACAATTGCGAATCACAACAGCACACCAAAGTAAGATTATAGTCAGGCCATCATTATGGAGGTACAGACAGAAGTCCTAAACAATTGGTTCAATCATGGAGCGTCCTGATTAATGGGTGGGGTTTTTGTTGAATTGGGAACTTGTTCGGTTAAAATAGGGTTTGATAATCAAATCTGGGCAAATTTGCCTATGGGCAGTAATCCATCAACTAATCCGAGATTGGCTAATTTCAGACAACTGTGGGTAGAACAATGCAACAATTTGATTGGTTGCCATGGATATTTTGCCCATGTGCCCAATTTTGATAAATTACCAGGTGTGCACCTGTTCCTTACTAGGATTTGATAAAGAGATAGTTGATCACTCTAGGAGCAAGTGGTATTTAGGTTAGTTATAATGGACAGCCTGGGTCCCCACAAGGAATTAGTATTTGGTTGTAGAGCCCCTGGGTGTTTGTGCGCCAGTTAGAGAATGAGAGCATGCAGGACTAGATGAGTGGCAGCCTAATGGAGCTGTAGTGAGAAAGTTCAGGAGAAACTTGGGCCATTGTATGTTGGACATAGCAGAGAAGCAGGAGAAACAGTTTATTAGGACAGGAGGTCCCGATTCAATGCACTTTGCCAGTGCACTTCCACATGACAGGGGTCCTGGAGGCCTCAGTGAGGAGGATTTTCGATAAAGTGTAACTCATGAAAACTCCTGGTCAATTGGCTCCGGTCTGCCCCTGTCAGAATGGAAGAAGCTGTTCAATAAACGTTTGCCTTGGTTTATCGTATCAAGTGCACAATGCCTACCTCTTACAGCAAAGTCCTGCATGATGTTGGGAGTATACCAGCCAAAGGTACCCAAGTTACATGCTTAGTGGCATCATTTCCGACCCCGTGTGCACTATGATTACAACTGAATTTACTAATAGATTATCATCAAGTACCTTTATGTATACTTTTGCCAGAAAGGTGTCCTAAAAGGAACTTTGGCAGAGAGGGGAGAATACAGTTGTCCTGCAAGCACAGATCATAAAAACACACCAACAAAACTAAACACTTTGAGGTCACATATATTTATAGTCTTTGCCCTAGATAGCATTGTGGGAATTCAGGTCTTGGCCAAACAATTCATTGTTTTTAGGGTCAGAGCCATTAGTGCAGACAGACACAGAAACATTGATACATGTTCTGTCATTAGGCAAAATTCCATTGTTGGGTTTATATCTTATTTAACATCAGAATTAACCATAAGGGTATTATGTGAGGCATCACAACCATGGATGCAGTGGAATAGGAGTCAGGTAGGGATGTGTTGCAGGATGTTATCATTTGACAGTCGCTAGTATTATATGTTAAATGTCAGAGGCAAACAATAAAGTGTCCAAATATGTTTGATGCAGACTTTGACACCTTTGTTTTGACAGATGTCTGTCAGTGATAGACATGAGACTCGGGAAGTAATCGTGGCACCAGATGTCAGAATCAGATATCAGAGAGAAATGTACCGTGACACTCTAGCAGCGTCTAGAAACAGACATTGAACTATTGGGAACCTTTCAGCACCAAGAATAGCTCTAAGATATATTCTCCATTATGTATGCAATATGTATTAGAAAATAACAGCAGATAAATTCAGAAAGATCGTGCGACCGTAAGTTGTGTGACGGCACAGTTAGAATGTGAACTGGCCCACTGACTCAGAATGATGGGACTTGTGGCAAATTAGGTTTCAGATTTGGTTTCGGAGTTGGCACATCCCAAGTTTTTGTTCAGTATTGGGTTTTCGGGCATTATTGATCCCATTGAGCACTGACTGGGATAGACACAGAAAAAGTAGAAAAAATGTAAATTAATTTTCCTTTATTGGTTCCTCTCCATTTCAGCACTACTGGGTTAGTAACCTGGCCCTTTGAGGAGGAGAGCATAGCCAAATACGTTATGTGGTGCCATCATTATTTATATGGAAGTGCACAAGCAAAGCACTTCCTTTTGGCCTAACATAAACAGAAGACTAGTTAGACTCACTAGAACTCATTTATAAAATGTGGGAAATTTGCCTATGCGCAGTAACGCATCAACTAATCAGAGATTGTTTTTTTTATCAGCCAGCTGTGGGTAGAACAATGCAGCAATTTGATTGGTTGGCATGGATATTTCCATGCTTACCGCTCCGTGGTGTTTGCTGGAATAAACCCGGGCTGGTGCAGTTTTATGCTGATAGGAACACCGACCCGGGGTTTTCTTGTTTTTTTTTTCAGATTTTTCACCCAAAAACTCAGATTTCTTATGTTTTTTGCAATTAACCTCGCTTGTATGCGCTGATTGAATACAGGAAGTGCTGAGTTGTTGGCACGAAACGCATTAGTTTGCACCCCACTGCTGTCATTTAATTATGTGTGCCTAATAAAGAAGCCAGTATTAATATTATATACGTCTCTCCTGTATCAGCGTATACAAGCGAGGTTAATTGCAACTTATAGAAGCCGGTGAGGAAGAGACCGGGATCTCGCGATGGCAGCGATCACAGGAGCTGTGGCATCTGGGCGAGCTCTGCCATATCACACTAGAATATTTGTTCTTATGTTTTTTGCCTGAAAACTTTGGAGTATTGCACGAAACCCAGCGCACATCAAAAAATCATTGCGACTTCTCCCATTGACAGGTCTGAGATGGCAGATTTTTTTGATTCAGACTTTTTCGTTCCTCTGAGGTTTGAGGTTGTTGTTGTTTCAGATGATATTCAGCATTACATTGTATATGCTGCACTGGCTGATACATTAGATAGCTTTAAAGGGGACCCGTCATCCAAAAAAATTATTCAAAATCCTATTTTATCAGATTAGTCAAGGAAAATGAACTTTAACTACACTATATAAATTATTTGAATCTTGTTTCCTTCAGTCTGGGATTTCAAAATTATAGCAAGCAGGCAGGAGCCATTTTGTGGACACTGTTATTAAGAAAAGCCTTGTATCATCTCAGAATCTTGTTAGTGCACCAGAATGGGGGACCTGATGTCCATCCCCATGCCCTGACCACACGTTTATATGGTAAAGAGAACTGGGGGAATGTGGGGAGAGCAGTGACATCTAAGAAGTGCTGAATTGAAAGTGAAAGTAATTGTCTGCCCCGCCTCTATGCCACGGGCATAGAGGAGGGGCAGACAATATTTGATTGACAGCTGACATTTTTAAATGAGTTTACAACAGCTATGAATGCTTTAATAAAAAATAGAAATTGGATTTCATGTTTAATTTGAAAAGGACTTTTATCAAACAGATTTTTGTGTCTGGGTGGCAGGTCCACTTTAAGAAGGGGTTGGATGGTGTTTAGCTAGTGAGGGAATACAGGGTTATGGGAGATAGCTCATAGTACAAGTTTTCCTCCTCTGAGGCAAATTGGAGAGGCTTCAGCCTACCTCTGGATCAACTGGCAGTTAGGCAGGTTAAAAATAAACTTAAAAGGTTGAACTTGATGGAGGTGTCTCTTTTTTCAACTTAACTTACTATGTTTTCCCGAAAAGTCTGGAGAGCCTGGAATGTATGTTATTACCCTTCCATAGCCACCCCAGATCACTGTTTTGTTTGTGGCTATTGGTTCCACTCAAAGAAACAGTCTGATTGATTTGGTTGAAATGTAAGCTGTGAACCTTGTTATCTGTATGTCTGTATCAAGCATAGGAAATGATCCACAACCAGCTCTAAGATTATCCAAATGGATAAAAGGAATCTGGAAAAAACTTTAGGTGTAAATAATGTGCAATATATTAGTTTGACCAGAAAGCTTGAGTCAAATTATAAGAAAGATAGATCTAACTAACTGGGACCCCAATGTGAGTACTGAAGGATGGGTTACCAGAAATAGAAAGCTTTAGACAGCCCCCAGTAATGTTGTATGAAAGGAATAAAACATTGGGGTCCCAGTTAGTTAGATCAGATGTGGGTAGCATAGGTAATAAACAACAATTTTTGAGGCCTAGAAAGAATGGATTATTTCCATGTCTTTCTTGCAACTGTTGCTCCAATTGCCAGAGGGGGGATACCATCCGAGAAAGGGAAACCCTATAAGAATAAATGGTTACTTTACATGTGCATCGACATTTGTAATCTACGTTATCAAATGCCCGTGTGGCTTGCTATATGTGGGCCAAACCACAAGGATGGTTAAAGAAAGAAATTAGATCAGGCAGTCTCAGCTCATTTTACGGATAAGGCTCATGGGGTTCATCAATTAAAATTTCAAGTGATTGATCAAGTCCCTATACCGCGTCGGGGAGGGAACAGGATAAAAGAATTACTAAAGAAAGAAGCGAAATGGATTCGTACACTGGAAACCCTAGAACCCCATGGCCTTAACCTTGAATATGATCTACATCCTACGTATTTTTAGATAATCTCTATACTTCAAAATTTGATGGAATTCAATAGTTTTTATCCAGTTGTAATTTTAATATTTGTATTTTTATATTTTTCAGAATATGGACTGATCTGTAAGGATCACTAGTATACCCAGATGTATAAAGACTTTGAAACTTAAGTCAGACAGATAATTCTAAAAGTTACAGAGAAAGATAAGTGAGACTATGTTACAATTGTAATTTTTGTTGGAGTACTGAAACAATGTAGCCAAGAGATGGCGCTGTGATTAGGGATGTAGCGAACTGTTCGCCGGCGAACTAGTTCGCGCGAACTTCGACTGTTCGCGTCCGCCGCAAGTTCGCGAACGTCGCGCGACGTTCGCCAATAGGCGTTCGCGTCAAAAATCGTTCGACCATTCGACCATTCGATTCCTTCGACCGCTAAAATCGAAGGATTTTCGTTCGAATCGAACGATCGAAGCCATTCGATCGAATGAAATCATTCGATCGAATGGCTTCGATCGTTCGATTCGAACGAAAATCCTTCGATCGAACGATTAAAATCCTTCGATCGTTCGAATCGAACGATTTTCGGATGTTCGAAGTTCGCGAACTGTTCGCGAACTGTTCGCCTTTTTTGCCGGTGTTCGCGAACGGCGTTCGCGAACACATACACGGCAGTTCGCTACATCCCTAGCTGTGATAATGAGTATAAATTGTAACCTCACAGATGTATCAGTAATTTGAAAAAGGGCTACAGGTGAGCCCGAAACGTCATGTTTGTTGCAGATCCTGAAGCCATGTGCAAATAAAGGCTTTTTAGATTATTATCTTGACTGGAGCTGTGTCATATATTGGAATACTCAGCAAGAATGGGCCATCCAATGCAACTAGACGAGGAAATACTTGATAACCAATCAATAGTCTTGGCATCTTTTAATAGGCTGCAGGGTGAAAGAGTGCAGTGTCAAGACATACATGGCGTCATTATTACTGATGGGAGAATTTGCGTTGTTTCACTTTGCCGAAAAATTTGCGAATTTCCAGCGAAGTTCGCGAAAAATTAGCAAAACTGTGCCGGCGTCCGTTTTTGATGCAGGCGTCTGTTTTTTTACGCCAGCGCCAATTTTTTGTTTGACGCGGGCGAATTTTTCGCGAATAAATCCACTGGCGGCGAATCGTGCAAATTCGATGCGAATTTGCGCCTGGTGAATAAATTCGCCCATCACTAGTCATTATGCTGCATCATTACACACGTGCAAAAACATAAGAACGAGAAGAGCACCGGTAGTATTTTACACTGTGCCCAAGATGAGTAGACCACAAGATTTGTTTATTAAATGGTTATTTGTAGGTCAGTAAAATGAAATATTACTAAATGGCATCGAAAAACAGACAAACTACTGTTGCAAACACATTGAGTCTGATTTCTGTGGTCAATGTTACTTACCCTTCCTGTTACCTCCAGATTTGTTACAACTCAAATACTAAGTAACTGACAATTTCTGTATTAGTCATCTCTGTCTAACAGAAGATCAGTCACGTGAACTAAATCAGCAATTTCAGATAAATGAAAAGGTGGGTCTAAGTTAAAATAATTATTGAATCCAGGACTGAAAGACCTGAGAAGTTTCAAGTTGCCAATTTAGGTCTGGGTGGAAAATCATGAAAGTCATGTTTCCATGACAAATTTGCAGAGGCCTTTCCAAAGGCTAAACTAGGTGGGTATGGTCTTCAACATTAGTGACTATGCAATTTAGATGGTGGCACAGCCGTGGATATGAAGACTCAGTATATAAAAAGGTCTGGATAACCCACAATTCTTTTAAATAGCACGAGTTGTTGGGAAAGTGCAAAAAAAGTCTTTCTCTCTGTACTGGAAACCAGCACTGTGTTGTTTTTCTTCTAGACACTAATAATATACAGTGCGTCTGTAGTGTGCATCCTTTGTAACATCAGCAATTTGACTTAGTCACTTTAATTAATGACCTGTTAATTAGAGGGAATAAAAATGAAAGACATCTTGCAAAGGTGTTCCAGGATGCAGCTCTCAGCTTTAGAAACACAAGTCGAGTGACAGTTGCCATCCTAATTAAAAACAGCACTTTGCTTTTAATTATAACATAGACAGTACAGGTAATTAACACGTGTAGCCTAGCGTTGCAAACAACAGAGCAGAAAGACATCAAGAATTAGATTGTAAGCCTAATGGGGCTGGAAGTTGCTGTACTTGATACATTTTATATACTTTTCTGTAACAATAATACATTTGAATGCACATTGCCCTATTGAACGCAAATGTTTAGAGGCGCCGAGGTCTGTCGTCACTCCATCCATGTGATCAGATCGGGCAGATGGACAGGGCCGTTTTAACCTCTGCTGTACTAGTTCTTCCCTTTCACATTCTTTCAAAGCGGCAGTGTCGCTAAAATTCTATCTATCTTTATAACAGATCATGTTGTAACAGCAGGGACAGATTTCTACAGAAACTCACTGTTAACATCTCTGCAGGATGACGAGCCATTAAACAGATTCATTAGCAGAGTGTCTGAGATAAGGCTTAGCAAGGCATAGAAAACAGGTCCAAGGCTGCTCTCCAAACCATGTTGTAACACTGCATGGGGCACATAGAATAGCTCAGCCAGATATGTATTCAGGGTGCATCTTTTTCATTGGGGCCCCATTATTGAGGAGGCCTGCTGACCATGGAACTAATCATGGAGCTCAGGGCCGGACTGGGAGAAAAAAGCAGCCCTGGCAAAATAAATCAAAGCAGCCCACCTCGGGTATGGGATTGGTTATCTGGAAATCCATTATCCAGAAAGCACCAAATTATGGAAATGCCATCTCCCAAAGACTCCATTATAATCAAACAATCCAAATGTTTAAAATTGATTTCATTTTCTCTGTAATAATAAAACAGAACCTTATACTTGAGCCAAACAAAGATATAATTAGTCTTTATTGGGAGCAAAATCAGATTATCGGGTTTATTTAATGTTTACATGATTTTCTAGTAGACTATGAAGATCCAAATCTTGGAAAGATCCATTTTCCCGAAAACCCCAGGTCTCGAGCATTCTGAATCACAGGTCCCAAACGAGCAAACTTAGGGACTGTTCCTGCTGAATTGTGCTTAGTACAGAGGAATACCTATGCTGCCATAGTTTTATGGGATCTCTACAGACTATGAGCAAACTTAGGGGGCTGTTCCTGCTGAAACATGAGGTGACCATCTGACCATGCCCACTATGGGATGAATATTGAATATAGACAGCTAAACATTTATTTTTAAAAAAAGACACTGATGCAATTTAACTTATTAAAACCCAAAAGACACAGTTGCAGTTCCATGTATAATACCTCAGAACTAAAAGCAGGATGAAACACAGTGAGAATTCCATGAATAAATACCCCCAGAAATGACACAAGGAAAGGGAACAAGGAAAGGGTTAAAATCACAAGGCAGTGTAATAAAAATGATTTGTATCCTTACTTGGCCAGCATTCTTTCTGCACTACCTGTTCAGTACTGGAAAAAGCAATAATATACAGGCGCCTTTTTCCCTGCCTGCAATTGCCTGTCATTTGTCCCATAGCTGGGGGCACACAGTGGACGTAAGGTAGGCTCGTTCTCCCAATCGCTCCTCTCCACTGCACACTTGCTGAAAACCCCACCCCCTGCTAAAGCTGAGCAGTCCGGTTGAAAAAAAAAAGAAAACAAAACAAGCACGGCCCTTGGGACGGGCTCTTCAGACAGAAGAAAGTGATCTTCCTCGATCACTGTTACTAAGCGCACAGGATCGTTTGGTGAGGCAGGAGATTTTGCACAGGCAGCGGCCCATTTACTTTGCAGAGGCAGCGGCCCAACGGGCAATTGCCTGAATTAAAAGATGGCCAGTCCGGGTCTGATGGAGCTCCATACCTAATTGGTAGTATGGGGTCCCATTAGGGTCGGATTGGGCTGCTCTCAGGGTCCCCCTATGACCCCCACCCATACTACAAAACCCCCTCTGGGCCCCAGGCACACATACAACCTCACATACGCACTAACCCCCCATGCGAGCCCACTTGTACCCGCCCACATAGATGTGCTTGTACCTGCCTCCGATGTGCATACGCACTAGTGAACTGTGCAAAGTGCGACCAGGGCAGGAGGAGGGATTTTAGGCCAGCAGGACCCATGAGAGCCGGGCCCACAGGGTTTTTTCCCAATGTCCCGCTAGCCCAGTCCGACCATGAGTTCCATGATTATTGATGGACACCCTGCTCTTTAGATTCATAGTGCAATGCACCCCCTTCCTCTCTTGATCCATTGTGAAATGTTGGATTCTGAAAATTGAAGTCCCTCAGCTTTCTAGAGACTCTCTGCACCACTGACTACAAAAAGCAGAGGGATTTAATTTCCCAGAATCCAGCACTTCACAAGGAGAAGGAGGGGTTACATCACACGGGGGAACTGGGAATTTTTCATGGCGGATTTTTGCTGCAGTTTTGAAAAAAACCCATTTCACATGGTGAATTGCAGAATTTCACCACTGGTGAAAACATTCCCTCATCACTAGTAACCAGTGGGGCATTGCCACCTGAGGTGAGTTTCTCAACTCGCCTCATTGGAGCAGCAACCCTGGCAGAGGGAGCCTGAGATGGGAAAAGTACAATGAAACAGACTGGGCTTGTGGGGAATGAGTGGGGTGCGGGGGAATCATTGATGGAGTTTTGGTATAACTGGAGCTGCCAGGTTCAGGATTGTTGGAAGTTTCTTTCTGGAAGTTTTAGTGTTTATTTTCCCTTTAACCACTTTTATTTGGAAAGAAGTCTACTGCCTATATTTGGGGGGTTCTGTACCATTGAAAGAAGGCTTAGCTTACACAGCAGTTACAGTAAACCCACCTCGATGATGCGCCCCCTTGAACTGAATATGTCCCCCAATAACAGAATTGCTTGTCATTGATGAAGAAATTGGGTCCAGTAACGATGTCTCCAGCCCACACTAGAGTCCTGAGCGGAACCAATTTCTAAGACCCGGACCCGACCTGAACCTGCAGCCTGCGACCCGAAAAGCAAACCCACATATTTACCCACTTTGATCCGCTACCCGGACCTGCCACTGCCTTATCCACAACCTGACCGGCAAACCGCCAACCACCATCATACAGGAAGTGATGTTGCTGCAAACTGGAAGTGACATCATCAAAAGTGGGCGGGGACAGAAACACGTTTTGTAAAACTTTAAAAGGAGTAAAATAAAGATAATATTACATAAGATCAGAAATTTAGATAAGACCCTCAACCCAACCCATGACCTGCAGACCTGCAACCCGCAGATCCGCATCTGTACCCGCACCTGAAAATCCTTCTGCCTGCTTTTTTTTGCAGAAAACCCGCGGGTACCCGACCAGATGCAGGACTCTAGCCCACACTACTTCATGCGGTAATCAGAGGAGCTTATTATAATGGATATGTAATACCCTCTTGGCGACCCCCCTGGTGCCAAGGTTGTAGCAGCTAATCAACTCGGGTCCTGAGTTCCCTTTGCAAGGTGAAAGGTACTGGGAATACTCTTCTCTGGCAGTGCCTCCACCTAATGTGGTCCTGGAATACACCTGATTATAGTCCCATAAGGAAACAAATCAATCACACACTTTATTTTATAACAAATATAACGTTATATAAAATAAGTGCAAGTTTAAAGGGGAAGTAAAAGGTAATATTTCACACATAAATGCATTTAAAGCATGACCCACTACCCTAGAACATGTTGCAGTCCAGTCCTGGTGATTCCCCGCCAGGCAAAGTCCTACACTACTTCTTTTGGCAGCCCAAGAGTTCCATCCCTTGTCCCCAAAAGAGTACAGTTCGAGGTAGTGCTACCTGCCCACATGCTTTCCCACAGGAAGTGTTGCTCCCACGTGGCAGGCTCACAAACAGCCTGTTTCCATAAACAGGAGATCGCTGGATCCTCAGCCTTTCCTATCCTTCCCAAAGGTAACACTCACCCAAGGGAGTCACACAGATGGGTAGTCTCACACAGAGCTGATAGGCATAGGAAGATTTTTTTTATAAACTCTAGACTCTCCCAGTCGAGCGCACACAGAAACATCCTAGATCCTCTTTCTTTACCATTCCAGGCAGACTCACACAGAGATGAAGCAGGCATCCAGATCAATCCAGCTCTCAGTGCTGTCTATAGCGCGAGCTCTCACGACATCCATGCTGAACTGCATCACTCACCCTCTCCAAAGGTGAATACAGAAATCCGGCAAATCCAAACTCCAAACCATCCTAGTTGAGTTATGAAGGCACTGGAGGACCCTGCCCAGCCTTTGGCAAGCCCATCGCACTCCACTGTAGCCTACATTTTTCTGATGGTGTCACTATCTCCACAGTGAAAAAAAGTTCACATAACAGCAATCACTGTAAACTGTAATTGTAATGGCTGACTGAGCACATGGCATCCCCTTTTATACGGTTGCACAGCACCCGCTTGTGGTTCCTTTTAGGATCAGTCATGCTGCACCAATCCAAAGGCTCTGCCCCTGGAAACTTCAGGCAGAAACCCCATATCTCAGACCATGAGGCTCTGGGGAGGAGAATTAACCCTTCAGACCGTAGGATTAAATCTACGGGTCCCTACAGATATAATGCAGAGGAGATTCTTCAGTTTCATACTGATTTCTCCACGTGGCACAGAAGCAATTTCTCCTGTGTAGGAAATAGGAATGGATTCGCAATTGTTACAACCGTTATTTACACCCCTTCCCTTTAAAAGCCTTTTATAGCTTTTTCTCTCTCCATCTGCTGCCGATTCTGGATCTAAATTGCCACCTAAGCACTTCATTGTACAGTTTATTTAAATCTCACAAGGCACTTTACGTTTTCTTGTTTCATGAAAAATTATCCTGCGTTCTATTATTCCGGAGTAGCAGCAGAAATGCTAATTATGCATGGAATTAAGCGCAGTAAATTGTAGGAGGCAGAGAGGGGCTTGTCTTGAATGTACAAACATGCACTGTAGATCTGACAATCACATTCCATTTCAGGCAACATTATGTTTTTTGCTAAACCCCCCCCCCAATTATTACATCAAAGTTGAGGATGGTACTGACAGAGCATTTGTCATTGCTATAATCATGTACCCAAAGTGGAGGATTAATAAATCTGTTTCAAAACTAAAGTTGTATTATTTTTTTTTCTTGTAGTTTTTAATAGATAAAAACTCAGCCTAACTAGTGCTGCATGAGTGTGGTGGAGGAGGAGACTAAAGAGACTATATAGGTAATTTTATATGATCCCAGGCTCAATTGCTAGAGCTCTGGTGTTAGTGGTCCTATAATCAAAATCATTTGAAAAATAATTGCCTTGTATTAAGAATGTAATATGCAGGGAGAAGGTTATGCTTTCATTTACAGCTGCAAGACTGTTTCTGAAATTCCATATAATGTGCAATTGGTCAGTAGTTGCATGCAAGATGTTGTTGCAGGCCCCTCCTCTGTTCAGTGATGGTTTCTCCACTTTGTCATAAATTGCCTCTTTCATTCCTCTTTCAAACCATCTGTGTGCTCTATCCAAAATGTGCACATTGTTGTCTTCAAAGGAGTGTCCATTTTCCTTGAGATGTAGATAGACTGCTGAGTCTAATTCTGAGGCGTTAGCCCTTCAATGTTGGGCCATTCTCTTATAAAGTCGTTTTGTCTCCCCAATGTATAGATCAGAGCACTCCTCACTACACTGGACAGCATAGACAACATTTCTCTTCATGTGCTGTGGTATTGGGTCTTCAGGGTGCACCAGCTTCTGTCATAGGGTGTTGCTGGTTTTGTTCTCTCCTCTTTTTCCTGGTTTGGTGTTTTTGTTTGGCTTTTATTTGATTTTGATAAAGGCCCTGTCCAGGTATCCACAAGTTTTCAGAGCTCCTTTCAGATGTTTAAATTTTTTGTCTTTTGCTTCTGAACTGTTTGCCACAGTTTTAGCCTGACGGTGTAAAGTTCTTATAATCCCCAGTTTATGTTCCAGAGGGTGATGGGAATCAAACAACAAATATGCTTCAATATCCAGGTTTCCCCCTCTCTAATAACTATTGCACAGTCCAAAAATGCCAGTTTGCCATTTTTGACATCTTCCCTAGTGGAGTTGATGTTTTTGTCCACCGAGTTTATGTGTTGAGTGAAAGCTGGAACCTCATATAAGTTTGATCCAGGTGTCGTCCACATATCTGAACCAATGACGTGGTGCTATTCCCTTGACGGTATTCAGGGCTTTCTTTTCCACTTCTTCCAGGTAAAGGTTCAATATGATTGAAGACACAGGTGAACCCATGGCACAGCCATGTTTTTGTCTATAAAAGACTTCCTTGTACTTGAAACACTGTGTAAAGGCATAGTTCCATTAAGGAACAAACTTGTTCTGGGTTCAGCTTTGTTCTGCTGCTGAGAGTGGTGTCTTTTTCCAATCATTTCCTTACTCTTCCGATTGCCTCAAATGTGGGTATGCACGTGAATAGGGATGTAACATCATTGGACACCATAGTCTCATTGGTTTCCTTCCTATTTTACCTCATGTATTTTTTTTACAAAGTCCATGAAGTCCTGAGTGTGGTATACTGTGTTGCCAACTAAGGGAGGTAATATCTTGGCCACATATTTTGCAATGTTGTAAGTCACCGAATTAATGCTGCTGACAATCGGCCTCAAAGGGGCTCCTACCTTGTGTATTTTTGGGAGTCCATAAGGCATGTAGTGCCTTCACCTGCACAGAGCTGACGATACAAAGCCTGACTGATTACCTTGTCCTTCTCTTTTTTCAAGCATTCTATAATCTTTTTCTTTTTCTTGTAGCTGCTTGTAGGGTCCCTCTTAAGTTGTTCTTATGTATCGGAGTAGCTGAGTAATACTGTAAATCTCCCTTTATCCACAGGCAAAATGGTTACAAAAGTCCTTGGAAAGCAATGTCAGAGCCCTCCTCTCCTGCAAACTTAGGTTGGAAGGTGGAGCTTTAGCATTAGCTATGGGCGCTGATACTTTCAACCAGATGCAGAATTGCATTAATTCTTATTGGAAGCAAAACCAGCCTACAGGGCTTATTTAATGTTTAGATGATTTTCTAGCAGACTTAAAGACTAAAATTATGTAAGCTTTATCAGAAAGTTCTATATAAATACACAAGCAAACTCTCAAAGTAATGCTGCTCTGAGTCCTCTGTCAAAAGAAACACAGCATTTCTTTCCTTCTATTGTGTACTCATGGGCTTCTGTATCAGACTTCCTGTTTTCAGCATAAACCTCCAGGGCTAGGGCTTGAGCATGCTCAGTTGGTTCCTTTCTCCCTCTCCGACCCCCTCCCCCCTCCTTCCCTCTCTGCTGTAATGAGTGCCTAGAGCTATGAGGGAGCAGGGAGAGACTCAGGCAGGAAGTGATTTCATAAAAATCTAATATGGCAGCTGCTATCCTAAACAAACAGAGAGAGCTTCTAGAGCTGTTTACTCAGGTATATTGAAGCATTCTGCAGAATAAATATAGTGTTATAGCTTGCACTATTGTGGCTAATCTATTTGCAATAAACTGCTTTGGTAGCTTTCCTTCCAAATTATAGAAATATCCTTTATCAAGAAACCCCCCAGGTCCCGATCATTCTTAGATCCAGAGTTTCTTCACAGGTGCCCATAGGCTGCATGGTTTGTGCACTCGACCACCAACCTTCTTATTGGAATATCCCCAGTGCTCCTTAGAATGTGGCTGGGCGGCATGCCTCCCTTAAGATTTTACCAACCCCTAGACCCAGACGTTTGTGGTCTCGCCACAAATCTGGGCCTCATTGTTCTGACAACCCAGGTCCCAAACCTATATCTAACAATGGATACTCTATGGTCTATGCATCTTGGGTGTATAAACATATTTAGGCATATCTAAACTTTATTTGTCTATGCTGCAGAGGATGATACATCTTGTAAACGGAGCCATTTCCGGGTGAAATACGGACAGGTTTTGAGGCCACTGATGAGAGGCATCAGTAGCTAAATTCTTTACAATGTCAAGGTATATTTAGTTGGAGCCTTATCATTGACTAGTGCTGCCCTTTCCTGTATTTCCTATATTTCCTTTATTCTCATCATAAAACAATATTATAACCTACCACTCTGTAATCACTTCCATGGAGACAGAAAACTCCCAATCCAATGGGCTCACTCAGGCTGGTGTCCAAGACCCACCAAAAGGACCAGGTTTTTTGGTCAACACCTTGTATCAGTTTTAAGTTTAAAAACATGATCTATTTTGCCATTTCCTTGAAGCCCCTTTAATGCCATTCACAATATAATGTGCATTAGTGTACCATCAAGCCTACGTTATATGGTTCCAGGTTCTCTTTTTCTACTGTGTTTACTGCCCAGTAAAATCAAAGAGACCTTGGGGTTAAATATTTTCTTCCTGACGAGAATCTCCTTCCAGCTTTATATCTGTTCGAGCGAGAGAGTATTTTGTATTACACTGTAGCATTTCCTTTTTTTTTGTGATAAATCAAAGCCTTTGTTATGATTCTATTTTGCATGATGGCATTCATTGCACATTAATTTAAATTAGCTCGGTGCGTATTGTGTACATTGCTCTAATTTCTCACTTAGGCTGAATTTGATCCTAGTTGACTTGCCATTCATTAACTGAAACAATGGATATTGTACTTGAAGCATTACCTCTGAATAGCTGATGCCCAGTGGGAGATATAGATTTACATAAGGAGATTCGGCAAGGGCAAGTGTATCCCTTGGAAAAAATGGTGTCTGCTAGAAACAAAAGCATAATATAAACTTATTTCATCCAAAGGCTTAAATAGGATAATGGGTGTATTTTTTCCTTTTGTCTCTGCTGCACATTTAATCTATTTCTTTAATGTTACACTACTTGTAATTACTTTAAGGGGCAGATTTATCAAGTAAAAAATACTTCGAAATTCGACCATAGACTTAAAATACTTTGACTTTGAATATCGAAGTCAAAGGATTTTTCACCGAATTTGGCCATCGAACGATCACAGTAAAGTCGAACGATTTTGGCGTACGATCGAACGATTTTACTTCGATGTGTGAAGACTTGCATTAGAAGGTCCCCATATTCGAACTAAATTCAAAGTCGTAGTATCCTATTCGATGGTCGAAGTATCCAAAAAATTACTTAGAATTTTGATTTTTTTTTCCTCAAATTCACTTCAACCCTTCATAAATCTACCCCCAAGACTCTTGTATAGATATGCAAGATATGTTGGGTCTTTGTCTATATAAATGCCTCGTATCTTAAAGTGGCCATAGACGCACAGATAATATTGTTCGAAACAAATTTTCATACGATATTCGGTGCGTGTATGGTGGGAAAAGAGCTGACCGATATCGGTTGGCTCGTCGATCGGGCCAAACATCGACCATTGTTAGTGCTGAATCATCAGATACAGGTTGAATTCTATTGTTTCTCCCTGTAAAAGATCTTTTCCAAGAAAGATCGTAATTGTTACGTCTATGGCCACCTTTAGAGGCTTGTTTCAAGACCAAACTTGCAAAAGTTGCAGAAAAGTCACAAAAAGTCCAACTTTTTCTACTTGATGTACGAGAACTACGACTTTTTCTTATTTACGCACAAAAGCCAGCAACAAAAACACTGGAAAAAAAACACAACACAAAGAAAGATCTTCCAGTTTTAAAAGGAACCTCTGCCATTGACATCTACATGATTTCCACAGGTTTTAGCTGTATTTCTGGATTTGGAATTATAAATCCTGAAAAAAAACGTTTTCTTATTGTTACACAAAAGTCCACATCAACAACACCAAGGGGCAAATTTACTAATGTGCGAAGTGACCAGCTAGCAAAAATTCACATCTCATTTCGGTACTTCACCGTTATATAAACGGGCGCAGGCGTAACTTCACTAGCGAAATTCACTAAGATGCGAATTTTATTGAACGTTACCTCTTGCGCCAGACTTGCTTTTGCCATTTCAGACCAGGCGAAGTGCAATAGAGTAGATAGGACTTCCTCAAAATTTAGTTGAAGATGTTTCTAAGTCCCAAAAAACCCTGGCGTCTTTTCCCTTTTTCAGGGTGATAGGCTATAAAAGAGCATATATATTTTTTGGGATAACCAGCTTCCCCCCTACATTTCCTAACATATGGCACATAAACTATACACTGGTCTCATGTGTAGGGCAATATAATAACTCTATTTTCTTTTATTAAGGTTCCCTGGGCTTGTGTAATGTAATGTATTTGCTGCAAAATATACGTCCATTCAACTTTCACTTCCCGCCATATGAAAATTAGCCACAGCTAGAGCAACTTCGCTCTGCTTGACGAATTAACGCTAGCACAACTTTGCCAGTGTTCAGCGCCCTGGATGCAACTTCGCATGTTAGTGAATTAGCGTTGTCTGAGCGAATTTTCGTCTGGTGAAGTGTTGCGCTGCCTGCAAAGCTGTTGCTGGCGAATTTTCAGCGCTTAGTAAATTTGCCCCCAAAAACCCTCAAAAACCATGAAGCAAGAAAGATCTTCCAGTTGTAAAAGGGAAATCTACCATTGACTTTGCCATGATTTTCACAGGTTTTGGCAACAAAAACCCCAACAATAAAATGTTATGGTTTAGTTAATCGACCTCTTGATATTTTGAGATGGAAAGAACCTATATAGTCTTTCACTGGGTTAAATTTTAAAAACTGGTACGGCCATTTGGAGTCAGGTTGTCACGGCCGGCACCCGATACCAGAACAAATGCCAAGCACCCTGGTCTCGGCTCGGCTTCACCAGTAGTGTGAACACCGCTGGGCTTCGGAAGGAGCCCTCAGCTTACTTGGGTGCCACCTGGACTTAGCGAGGGGTGCAAGGCAAGATGTTCTGGCTGGCAAAGGGGCACGGCTGTTAGCAGAGTCTTTAGGCCGAAGGTCACGGTACAAAAGGTCAAGGCAAGTGGATGGTCAGACAGGCTGGATCGAGGCAGGCGGATATCAGAATCGTCAGGAAGGCAAAGGGTCAAAACCAGGTGATCAATCAGATGGGTTGAGGCAGAATCGGAGTCAATAAACAGGCAGAGATCAAACCGGAACGTCAAACAGGAGGATTAAGCAGAGTCAAGGTCGATTTCAGGCAAGGGTCAGGTTCCAGAGATCAGAATAGTCAAACAGGCAGGCAAGGGTCAAAATAGATAATCAGGATAAGATTTATGCAGAATAGCAACAGCTAAAGCACCAGGAACAAATCCTATCACGGGCAATGACAAACTGTGGGAATGCCCCTTTACTTTTGAATTTGGCGCCATTGCGTGCTGACGTCATTACGTCAGCGCGCATGCGCCTTTAAATCCAGAAGTGCGCATGCGCACGCGCACTAGTAGAAAGCCGGCACAAGAAGATGATCGGCGCGGCGTGACGGGCGTCCCCGTCGAGGGGGCGGCAAGCGTCCCTGCCATCCCCCCACTAGACCACCAGGGTGAGACTTCGTTACACAGGTGAACCATGTTTTTCATGGAGGGAATGAAGTCCAGAGTCTTTCAAGGGAGACCTTGGGGAAAACTGTTCCATGAGAAGGACACATGAGTGAAGCATAGCAAGAGTGGGGTTACATATTAACATAAAATGCTTTATGATTTCAAGGCACTGAGGCTACTTATTGAGCATCTTTGACTCCATTAAGGTATCTGAGCTGGGTTGCGGGTTAGTACCCTGGGTTTGTGATACACAAGTGTATGGATCCAAGGGGCTCAAGACGGTGTTACCCTGGTAGTACACTAAAGAGGTTCCATATAACTGCAGTTGCTGGGGGATTTAAAGAGGGGCTTTTTGAGAATCAGGGCCCTCATTTTCCTTGTTTGGCAGCAGGAAGCATCAGCCTACCCTTCTTCCCTATTACTAGGCACTGGAAAGTTTTTGCTAGGATTTCTCTGGCCTGGCAGTGTTAATAATCCCTGTCATAGCTGTGGGCACCGGTGGGGGGAATGGAGTGGGGAAGGGGCTTGTAGGTAGTCTGTTGTTGAGTTTTTTTGGCAAGGACTACAGTAGTGCTGTTGTCGCTAATAGTTTGGCATTTGTTTCTTGTGTGTTAATAAAGCTGTAACCTTTCACATCCATTCTGGGCTACAACTTGTGTTTTTACTTAAGGGACTTGGTGCTTTGGGTATGTGACTAGGGACAGCAGGTTATAGGGTGACGTAATTTAAATTAATTCTTCTTATGAATAATGGATAATAATGCATCTAGTACACACAACACTGAATGCTCTGCATGGCCTGTTTTCTCTTTCTAAATATGCATCAGTAAAATAGCTGAAATGTTTCTGGTATCATTATCAATTGTTGGCAATTATATGAAAGTGCCCCAGGGTTTGGACTGGCCTTTGGTATACCTTGACTTATTTGTATGCTGCTGCTTTGAAAATCTAAGTTGCAAATATATATATCAAGCAATAAAAAATTGGTGGTGTAAATCTCACATTGCATAGAAAGCAATTTGTCATACATTTTGTTTCTTAATTGGACCTTCAAGAGGAAGAAAATGCATATGTAATTCCCATAAAACAAATAGTCCCTATTACGCTCTACAAAACCCAAATGATTTGCACAAGGAGAGGATTTACTATTATTTTATTACACAGCAAAGTTACTGCTGAGAACCATAAAGTACCTGTTTCTCAAGAAGAACACTAACTTTTTGGGAACTACAGCTCATGCCTGGCTCCACCTGTGATTGACAGTTTCTCTACAGATTCCTCAGCTCTGTGAGTGGTGACTGCTTATGTAAACCCTGTGATTCTATAAAACTACCCTTCAGCATTAATGGGACATATGAAGGATACATAATAAACTAATTTGCACAACAAATGGTTGGACAAGGATTGGACATGGAAGTCCCAAGCACAGATCTTCATTATGCATCTGATTGGATTGAAGCCCTGTAATTCACTCTTACCAATGGTGGGTGTTAATTCTAGACTTCCCTTGAGTCCCTGAGTCTAGATGAATAGCAATATTGGTGGGTATCCAAGCAAAGTGACGTTGGAGCAGCAGTTGGGTCCTAAGTTTGATTCCAGCCCGAGCACTTTGTTGAATGATATGCAGGGTCGAATGGGAAAGGGCAGGGGGCCGATGTGGCAGCCCATTGGGCCTAGAACCCCCAGTCTGAGGTTCAAAACAATTTGAGGTTTTTATCCCTCCAAAAATTATGATATTTTTTCCCTTGACCAGTAAAATAGAATAGTATATCTTTTGTAGAAGTTAAACTTGTAGGCCTTTTTCAACCTAGATTAACTGGATGCCAAGTGACCACCAGGACCACTTTCAGCACTAATCCACACTAATTTCCTTAAATTATTTATAGACCTTTTTATTCTTCTAGTCTTGTCACGTTCGGCACCCTATATCCAGAACCCAAGCTAAGCTCCCTGGTCTCGGCTCTCACTTCTGCCTTTAACTGCTGCCTTTCACCTCGGGAGGAGCCCTCGGCTAATTGGATGCCGCCAGGTCTTAACAGAGAGAGGAGCAAAGCTAACGGTTCTGGACTAGCCAAGGGCACGATTGTCTCACCAGTATACTGAAGGAACAACACCACCAGAAACAGGCAGGCCGGGCCAGCACAAGCAGATAGAATAGTCAGACAGGCCAGAATCAGGATAGAGATCGTAGAATAGTCGGAGGACAGGCAAAGGTTTCAGGATTGGAGAGCGGCGGTGGACCCCGCTGCCCACTAGACCACCAGGGTAAGTCCTGACATTACCCCCCCTTCTAGGAGGGGCCACTGGACCCTCAAGCTTACCAGGAGATCTGGGATGGGACTGTCTCCTAAGGTGGTCTACCCTGGCATCAGACTTGAACAAACTTTTCACCAACACTGGAGGAGAACATGATTGTTGGTGGACCTGTATGGCTGGTTTTAACACAGAAACATGAAACAGGTTAGATAACAGAAATATCTCAGGTAATTCAAGGCGGACAGAGGTTGGGTTTACAATTTCCACGATAGAGTATGGACCTATAAATTTGGGCCCCTGCTGAAGAGCTGGAATTTTAAGCTTAATATTCCTTGTGGTTAGCCAAACCAAGTCCCCAACCTGAAATTTGGATACTTCCCTATGGGACTTATCTACTGCTCTTCTCTGAGCGGATGTAACTGTCGATAGGGAACTACGTACCCCAGAAGCTGTGAGGGGAATAAGGGGAATATTCAACCTTTCTGCGAAGGCATCATCTAAAAATTTTCCCCCAGCCCCAGAATCCACCAAGGCCGAAACTGTAACTGAACCCCCAGGCCAGGATAAAACTACATAGTTACATAGTTACAGAGAGGTAGAGAGGAAATCTCTCTACCCAAATGGAGCTTCCCTTCTCCACATAGGTTTCGAGAATCTCCAGGCCTCTTGGGACAATTTTTAAGGAAATGCCCCTTATCCCCACAATACATGCATAGCCCCAGTGATTGCCTACGGCCCTTTCCTCGGGAGACAAGTATGTAGCCCCCAATTGCATGGTTCTCCCTGAGGGTTAGGAAACGAGGGAGTTGATGACTCGTCATTACATGTAGTAGGGAAATCTGTATCCCCCTCAGCTCGTCTTTCCCTTTGTCTCCTATCAATTCGAATGGCTAACCTCATGAGGTCATCCAAAGTGGATGAAGGAGGGTAATTAACCAGGCTATTTTTGACACAGCTAGAAAGACCCACCTGGAATTGACTATGAGGAGCTGTATCATTCCACCCTGTCTCAACTGACCAGCGGCGGAATTCTGTACAATACTCCTCAATAACTCTTTTCCCTTGACGGAGTTTACGAATAGCGGAATCGGCAGAACTAGCACGATCCGGGTCATCGTATAACATGGCCATGGTAGCAAAAAATGCTTCTAGGGATAAACGGGCAGGGTCAGAGGGGGGTAATCTTAGTGCCCAAACGTGTGGGTCACTTTGTAGTAAGGTCATAACGAACCTTACTTCATCCTCACCAGTAGGGAAGTTGTGAGAGAAAAAACTGAGGTATAACTTACATGCCTCTTGAAAAACAAAAATTTTTCTTCTGTCTCATGGGCCCGTTGTACTGTCATGTTCGGCACCCTACATCCAGAACTCAAGCTAAGCTCCCTGGTCTCGGCTCTCACTTCTGCCTTAAACCGCCGCCTTTCACCTCGGGAGGAGCCCTCGGCTAATTGGATGCCGCCAGGTCTTAACAGAGAGAGGAGCAAAGCTAACGGTTCTGCACTAGCCAAGGGGCACGATTGTCTCACCAGTATATTGAAGGAAGAACACCACAAGAAACAGGCAGGCCGGGCCAGCACAAGCAGATAGAATAGTCAGACAGGCCAGAATCAGGATAGAGATCGTAGAATAGTCAGAGGACAGGCAAAGGATTCAGGATTGGAGAGATCAACGTAGTTTCAGAGAGGTCAGAGTAGTAAGCAGGCAGCTCAAACACAGTAGATCAAACAGGAATCACTAGGAATAAACACCCAGGAACAAGCTATTTGAAGCTAACAACGGGCAACTTGCTGAAAACTAAATTCCCCTTTTAAACTGTTTGAATTTTGCACCAATGCCCATGACATCATCACGCCGGCACATAAACCCAGAAGCACGCTGGTCCGTGCGCCATAGGGAGAATGGCAGTCGAGGAGGAAGGGGCTGTGCATCGACAGGAGCGGCGGTGGACCCCGCTGTCCACTAGACCACCAGGGTAAGTCCTGACAAGTCTCTTCTCTTTGCATACTATCATCTATTCCACCCTCCATTTCTCCTTCTTGTTCTGATACAGAAATGTGAAATGTCCATGGTAGAGTCATATAATGCCAAATGGTTGGGAGAACAGGAGGACACATTTTCCTGGTGGACCAGTCCAACACTAAAGCTACTAAGGATGTGTCAGCAAGCTTGTTACCCTTAGTGCTCCAGCACTTATGTGCCTGTCCATTGTAACCAAGCAATATTCCCTCAAGATACCATTTTCCAAGCATCAGTTTACCAACGAAATATTCCGGCAGTTATGGTAGATTTTATAGAAAGCCTGGACTATATTTTCACTAGTGTAAGAATTCATTTGGTGGATTGCATCATAATGTTTGTTATTTGCTTATTTTCATTTTTCAGTGCTTTATATTCTGGGGTCTATTCAGGGTTTCTTAATTTCCAAATTTTTCCCAGTCATTTTTTTTGCTTGTCCAAATCAGCATGGACCTCGGTTCCCATTGAGACATGCAAGATTGGGACTAAAAAATAACGATATTTTCCTGTTAGAATGTAGTTGTTTTGTTCAGGAACAGTCATGCAGGAAAATAAAATAAATTAAAAGCATGCATCTTAAATGCCTGTTCAGCATGTAGTTCATTCAGTATGCAAAATTACTAAGGGAAGGAGCTTTAATATAATATATGAAAATGCTGAAAAGAGGAAATGGGTTATGGGCTTCTTTACATTCACTGTGGTTTTATTCAGGTTGTATATATTTATTTATATATAATAATGTATAGGTCTATTCCTGAGTTCCAGGGTCAAGTCACAAGCCACAGTTCCTCAATTGGTGAATGCGCACACGATTTGGAACAGGAGGCAGGATGAATGAACAAGTGCTTTGGACAAAAGTAACTTTAAAAGAACAGTAACACCAAAAAATTTAATTGTTTTAAAAGAATGACAAAATTATGAAGTGTTGTCCTGCTCTGGTACAACTGGTGTGTTTGCTTCAGAAACTCTACTATAGTTTATATAAACAAGCCATGGGGGCAACCATTTGAAGCTGACCAAGGAGGAAAAGGCACAGGATACACACAGCAGATAACAGATAAGTTCTGTAGTATACAATGAGATTCCTCAGAACTTTTCCGTTATCTACTGTGTATCCTGTGCTTGAATAGCTGCCCCCATGGCTACACAGCAGCTTGTTTATATAAACTATAGTAGTAGTATTATCTGTTATCTACTGTGTATCCTGTGCTTGATTGACTGCCCCCATGGCTACACAGCAGCATGTTTATATAAACTATAGTAGTACTTATCTGTTATCTACTGTGCATACTGTTCTTGAATGGCTGCCCCCATGGCTACACAGCAGTTTGTTTATATAAACTATAGTAGTAGTATTATCTGTTATCTACTGTGTATCCTGTGCTTGAATGACTGCCCCCATGGCTACACAGCAGCTTGTTTATATAAACTATAGTAGTAGTATTATCTGTTATCTACTGTGTATCCTGTGCTTGAATGGCTGCCCCCATGGCTACACACCAGCTTGTTTATATAAACTATAGTAGTAGTATTATCTGTTATCTACTGTGTATCCTGTTCTTGAATGGCTACCCCCATGGCTACACAGCAGCTTGTTTATCTAAACTATAGTAGTTCTTATCTGTTATCTACTGTGTATCCTGTGCTTGAATGGCTGCCCCCATGGCTACACAGCAGCTTGTTTATATAAACTATAGTAGTACTTATCTGTTATCTACTGTGTATCCTGTGCTTGAATGGCTGCCCCATGGCTACACAGCAGCTTGTTTATATAAACTATAGTAGTACTTATCTGTTATCTACTGTGTATCCTGTGCTTGAATGGCTGCCCCCATGGCTAGTGATGGGCGAATTCGCCGGCGTCAAAAAATTTTTTCGCAAAAAACGGGCGCAGTTTCGCAAATTTTTCGCCGTTTCACGAATTGCGCGCGAAATTCGCTAATTTTTCGCCGAAGCGAAACGGCGCAAATTCGCCCATCACTACCCATGGCTACACAGCAGCTTGTTTATATAAACTATAGTTATGTTACTGAAACAAACACACCAGTTTTACCAGTGCAGCACAACAGTACAGTATATTGTCATTCATTTTGTGGTGTTACTTTTCCTTTAATGGGTGTCAATGCATACATTTTTGAGTGACTGCAGATGCAGTAGTAAATTAGCACTTCTGTATATAGAAGAAAAACCTTTCTAAACTTGTTATATGGGGACCGCTTCATTAAAAAAGATACGGGTTACTTATCTGGCAGACTAAAACTGTTTTTCAGTTGGAAACATTCTACAGAATTATTGTTTTTATGGTTTTTGAATCTAGGGGACATATCATAAATCCAGGAAATACATTTTGACACTATTCATAAAATTGTAGCTACAGAAATTAAAGATCAAAAATATGAAATAGCAATGATATACAACCTATTCAAAGTCTACTGCTATTTGTTTTTTGGAAGCATTTTCAAGAACAGTTTTTAATTTAATTTAAATTGAGATGCGGCAATTTGGTCATTATGGAAGTCAATAACTTTTATGCATTATACAACTTTTATTTTCTTTTTCAAGAAAACTGTATTCTGCAGATGCATTATTCCAGACTGAATCAGATATGAAGACACATTATTGTGTAGGATCAAACATTGCTCCTGCTACAGTAACTTTTTAAATCATACATGGAACACTTGACATTATGATAAAACCAGACAATGCAGTATTGTGCGATTGTTCCAGAATGTTCCGAGTTTGTTTATAGCCCAGCTGTCAAGGAAGACTTTTGCAGAATAGACTATATTCATACAAGATACTTAGATGTTTGTGTTCTCTTTCTCAATTGCTTGTCCTTTATATTTATTATTTTATTTTTAAGAGACTTGAAAGAATGGAGGACTTTTTGTGCAGACCTACATTAAAGTTCTTAAATAGAGAATGATATCTTTACCTCGATCTAAAGTCCATCATTCAGTAAGAAAGCATAATCGCAATAATAGTCTTTAATTTTCATATAAAGTCTTTTTCCTGAACTTACAATAAAACACTTTTAGGGGCCAATTTACTAAAACTCAAATTGTTATAGTTTTTTTTTAAATTCAACCCAACCACGGATTGACTTAATTTATCAAAAAATATGATTAAAAAAAAAAGTCAGTAGGGGAAAAGGTCAACAATGGTGCAAGAAAATCTTCTAGAGTTGATTGTTGGCCTTCCAGTTTCAAAGGAAATTTTAGTGGTAAAAGAAATAAGGGTATATAGTGTATTGGTATAGGTCACTTTACAGGGAAGATATTTTCTGATTTTTTGAGTTCAAGCCTTCCATTTGTGTTACAATAATTGTCTTCTACCCATATCTCAAAAAATCATAGATTGGGATTTATAAACCGTAACATAGTAACTTAGCAAGTTAAGTTGAAAAAAGACACATGTCTATCAAGTTCAACCCTTTAAATCTATATTTAACCTGCCTAACTGCCAGTTGATATAGAGAAAGCCTCCCCAATTTGCCTCAGAGGGGAAAAAATTCCTGACTCCAAGATTGCAATCGGACCAGTCCCTGGATCAACTTGTACTATGAGCTATTTCCCATAACCCTGTATTCCCTCACTTGCTAAACACCATCCAACCCCTTCTTAAAGCTATCTAATGTATCAGCCTGTACCACTGATTCAGGGAGAGAATTCCACATCTTCACAGCTCTCACTGTAACAAACCCCTTCCGAATATTTAGGAGGAACCTCTTTTCTTCTAATCGGAATGGGTGACCTTGTGTCAGCTGGAAAGACCTACTGGTAAATAAAGCATTAGAGAGATTATTATATGATCCCCCTTATATATTTATAAATAGTTATCATATCACCCCTTAACACCTCTTCTCCAGTGTGAACAACCCCAACTTGGGCAGTCTTTCCTCATAGCTAAGATTTTCCATTGACATCAACTGGCAGTCAAGATGACCCAAAACACATAATTCAACTCAGCCCAACAGTTTGAGAACTACTCCCATATAGGCGTAGAATTTCAAGAAGTTGAACAATGCTACATGGAACCAAGTAATTTTCTAGCAAGTATGAGTATAAAAAGAAATATAATTGCCTTGGGCCAGATATACCTATATCTAGCTCAATTGAAAAGGAAACGGTGCTAAGCAGTAAACAAAAGTTGACTGCTATAAACATATATAAACCAATTTGATGGAATCCTAGTACTGGACAAATGGTATTGAACTAGATGTTTGGCTTGATCCTCATTTTTTCTTGATCCATCTACTATACTCCTCTTAAAGTGCAGGTAAACTCAGATGTCCTTGTCTTATGAATATAAGGACACTAGACTGTGGTGCTGTTTCCAATGGATGAAGTCCTTGAATTACAGGTAAAAAGGGATATTGTCTGAATTCAACCAAAAATTTTGTGCAAAAAGCTTAGGAAATACCCAAACAGGGATTGTTTATCCATATGTGGCCTTTGGCTGCATTTAGTTGGCCAGCTAGATTATCTGGTCCTTCAGGACCTCCTCTTCCTTTGCTCCTGCAGAGAAGAACAGAAAAACTGAAGAACAGAAGAAAGGAGAAACAGTAAGGTTAGTAGGTTTAAAAACAAGGGACCTCTTTACTGCAGTTTCTTACTTGCCCTTTAATTTGTACTTGCTAGATGCATTAAGATTAACAAGTTGTGGCTGAATCATTTTTGGCTTTAACTGAACAACAACAGTTGGATTTGTAATACTTATTCATTGCTGCCTGAGGTTTAGCACAGTTTAGGTTTATGAGATGTAGCAATAGCTTCTTTATTTTCATTGACTTTGAGTTTTCGAGGTTATGGGTATAACTGTGATTGGTTCTGTTCCTCTAAGCACATATTTCATTTAAATAACCATGGGCAGTCTCAAAAGATCCTATGACTGCATGGAGCCTTTGACTATAATATCATAGACGCAGCAGTTGTCTTTCTGTTTTGTGCTTTGATTTTTCAAGGTGTAAGTGTTCTGTGATGAGGGCCCTTACAACCCTGTAAAATCCAAAAATCATATGTTTCGTCTCCTTTCTCCTTAGTTCAAGGTCCACTCTCTGCACATTTTAAACCAGGATAATACTGACATGTGCTGCAGAAAATTCAGATTAATTTCATATGTTCCACTCTCGGGGCAGAAGGGCTGGAAGGTTTAATGTCTGGCTTCTCGAAAAAACTCATTCTGATCCACTGGATAAAGATGAAGTCACATCTTCCCTGTAAAACCTTTGCCTTTCTTAATCTTTTGCATTTTGTGTGATTCTATCTTGTATAACCTCTGTTTCCAAAGGGATTAGGACTTTGAAATAATGTTTATGTTCTTGTTCTCACTACAAGGCAAAGTCTTAAGTTCTATGAGGCTACTTCCTATAGATATATATACAGTATTTATATATCTGATTTCTTGATTATATAGTGCAACATATTTTTTAAAGATATCTCAGTCCACTCAGGGCCGCAGTTAGTCATCAAATTAAAGTGGACATATATTGTCTAAAAGGAAAGCCATTTATTTTTGGCATTCAAGTAATTTCTCCTTATCTCTGGATGAAAACTTCTTGGTTGCATGTGGGGTAGAGAGATACAACTCTACTTGCCCTTAAACGACAAAGCCTATTTCTACCCTGCTACAAGTAACAGATTCTTATTTCTTCATCTTGAAGGACCAGTAACATCAACATTTTTTATAAAAATCGAAAAAAAAACACAGACAAATTAAACTTTAAAATCGCAATGCCTTTACTTAGAACTTACCGAAACTCCACTTCAGCTCCTCTTCAGAAAAGGCGACAGGGCGACGGTCATTCATACAGCCCTCAGTTTCTCCTCCCTGGCTATCTTCTAAAAGGAAGGCAGGGATGAGAAATCTTGCAACGCAAGCAGAGTTTCAGTAAGTTATTTCTTAATAAAGACTTTGCGATTTTTAAGTTTAATTTGTCTTGGTGGTTTTTTTTTCAATGTATACTAACAATTTAAAAAAAAATTGATGTTACTGGTCCTTTAAATCACAAAATAAAGGGATATATACAGTGGTCCACATACCCACAGATATAAATATGGCTGAAGGAGAGTAAGACAGGCTGGTGGTCAACGTATCTGACCATCTTTCCTGCCCTAAGGGTAGGACTACATGGACGTTTTCGGGGCTATCCGACGTGCTGCAACCAAAATGCTGGCGTCAAATCGCATGCAACGGAAATAAGGTAGTGAATGCATTGTCGCATGGTGTCTCAGCGTTGATCCGTCATGACACAACTGTCGGATGCAGACGCTGCACGCTGTGTCTGTATCCGACAGTCGTGTTGCGTCTGATCAATGCTGCGACTTCATCCGACATTTCCATTACTTACCTTATTTCCGTTGCATGTGATTTGACGCCGGCGTTTTGTTGCAGCAGTCGGATCTCGACGCAAAACGTCCATGTAGTCCTACCTAACTCTTTGGTGGTAATCACTGAGCAGGTGCATGCACAGCTAAAGGCCCATTAATTAAAGCTAGTATTTTAGTGGTATTAGAGGTCTTTGAAACCACAATTAAACTCATTTACTCTAAATCCATCAATGCTATAAAAGTTATTAAAAGATCTGACTGGCGCACTAAAAAATTCTAAAATCTTTAAAAATCAAACCTCTAAAAGTCTGAATGGCTAACAAAAGGTCCAATAGGATCAGCGCAGCTCCCATTGATTTCTATAGAACCTCGACTACTTTTGATTGGCAGGGTTTTGTATTTGAGTTTTTCATGGTTTCTACCCTTAATACATATTAAAAGGATACTGTCATGGGAATTTTTTTTTTTCAAAACGCAATAGTAAATAGTGCTGCTCCAGAAGAATTCTGCACTGAAATCCTTTTCTCAAAAGAGCAAACAGATTTTTTTTATATTCATTTTGAAATCTGATATGGGGCTAGACATATTGTAATTTTCCCAGCTGCCCGCAGTCATGTGACTTGTGCTCTGATAATCTTCAGTCCCTCTTTACTGCTGTACTGCAAGTTAGAGTGATATCACCTCCCTCCCTTTCCCCCACCCAGGGCCAGAACTAGGGGTAGGCAGAGAAGGCATGTGCCTAGGGCGCAATGCTGGGAGGGCGCCAGGCACGTACCTCCTCTGTCGCCTACCCCAAGTCCGGTTCCCTTCTCTGCCCAACCGTCTGCGTTTCTTCACGCTTCTTGCTCTTCTGCGCATGCGCACAAACTTCACTTCATGCATGCGCACTATATTGCAAATGCGCGCATGCGTGCGCGAGTGTAAATTCAGTGCCCTGCGTGGCCCGGGACTGCCCCCGCCAGCAGCCTAACAACAGAACAATGGGAAGGTAACCAGATAACAGCTCACTAACACAAGATCACAGCTGCCTGGTAGAGTAACAATCGTTCTCCTGAGCGAAAATTTGCTTGGTGAAACTTTATTAGTACTGAGCTCTTTCACTAGTGAATTGTCCTCTATGCCTTTTAGTAAATTGGCGATGTCCCTGCAGATTGTGTTTTTGGCGAATTTTTACTAGCGAGGCCACATTGCCCTTTAGTAAATCTGCCCCTAAGTGCTATCCCTTAGTTCTCTGTCCCGCTAGTCTGGGTTTGCACCCAATTTTGCAGAATACAGATAAGACATTTATTAGTAGTCAAAATCAAGTGTCCACGAAAATGAAGCTGTAGGAAAGAAACCCCCTTTAAAAAAAGAATATATGTTAGTATCACACCATCTGGTTGTTCTAAAAAGAATAATATGGAAGTCCCAATTCCTTGTACAGGTATGGGATCTGTTATACAGAAACCTATTATTCAGAAATTACAGGAAAGCAGTCTTCCATAGATTCCATTTAAACCAAATAATTCTAAAATTGATTTTCTTTTTTCTTCTCTTTAGAAGACATTACCTTGTACTTAATCCAAACTAAGATCCAAACGAAGACATCGTTAATCTGTATTGGGATTCTATTGGGTGTATGTATGAATATTTAAAATACTTTTTAGACTTAAAGTGGACACCAAGACACAAAAAGCTGTATAATAAAAGTCCTTTTTAAAATCCTAATTCTATCTTTATTAAAGCATTCACAACTGTTGTAAACTCATTTAATAATCTCAGCTGTCAATCAAATATTATCTGCCCCTCCTATCCCTTAGGCCTAGAGGCAGGGCAGACAATTACTTTCCATTTAGCGCTTCCCAGATGTCACTGCTCTCCCCACATTCCCCCGCTCTCTTTTCTGTTTAATTGTGTAGCCAGGGCATGGGGATGGACATCAGGCCCCCCATTCTGGTGCACAAACAAGATTCTGAGATGATACAAGGCTTGTCTTAATAACAGTGTCCATAAAATGGCTCCTGCCTGTTTGCTATAATTATGAATTCTCAGACTGAAGGAAACAAGATTCATATAATTTATTTAGTGTAATTAAAGTTCATGTTGCTTGACTAATGTGATAAAATAGAATTTTGAACATTTTTTTGTGAGTGACGGGTTCCCTTTAAAGTATTTAGAGCCCTTATCTGGATATTCTGGATATCTGGTCACATACTTGTACATGTAAATCTATGAATACCCTAGTCATAGTTTACCTGTTAGAGTTCCATTATGTATCAGTGGTATATTAAACTGCTCTGCTTTACTCTCCACTGAACCTTCTATACCACTCAGATACAACATTTTTTTGATTTGGATGATCCTGTCTCTTTAATAGAGCTTCTCAGCAAAAACAGCCTAACGTGTAATAACATTCAGCCACTGAGTCTCATTATATAAACCATTATGCTTGCGTCTATCTGGTTTTATGTATTTCTCCACTTTCAAAGCAATGCTCTGAGCCGGCTGTTAATATTTCCCATTAAAAGCTTTGCAGTTTATTGTGCAGTTTAGCCAGTAAGCATAGAGCTCATTTCCACGCTTTCCTCAGTTGCATTTACCAAGACATTTCGCTCATTCCCCTGTTTTTATCCGCTGTTCCACCTATAAAACAAAATGTTCTAGAGTTTCAGCCTGTTTGGCTATGGAGGAAATAAACAAAAGGGGAAAGGATATTTCATTATTATCATACAGTGCTAAATGGCATTTCAACGTTTTTGACTTTGGAAATTGCAAAGATGACGCTTTAAAGGGGACGTTCCCCGTAACATTTACTATGTTGTAGCTCTGAATGATTTCTTTGATATTTTACATTGAACATGTTTTCTGGTAATCGATAAGCAACCAAAAAGCAGATGCATCGTTATAATTTTTGTAATTAATATTTATATTATTTAAAGGGCATGTAAAAAAAACTGAATGAAACCAATGAATAAAAAAATTACTCAGGTGCTACTATTTGTGTCCCACGCAATGCTACATGGCCGGCTCTGCCTGGTCTCTTACACACAACTCACACTAAAACCTTTAGGGCTAGTCCACACGAGGAGATTTGGGAAGATTTTGTCGCCTGGCGACTAATCGCCTCGTCTTTTGAGCGACTATCTCCCGAACTGCCTCAGCGTTTTTCCCCATAGGCTGAATGAAAAGTCGCCTGCGCTAATGCACACGCGGCGATGCATTTTCAATAGTCGCCCAAAGTTGCCTCAAAGACGATGCGATTAGGCGTCAGGCGACAAAATCTCCCCGAATCTCCTCGTGTGGCCTTACCCTTAGAAATGGAGGAGTGCTTTTCTTTTTATTAAAAAATAAAATTGTATTGCACTAACAACATGTCCATGCAAGTGTAGACTCAGAAAACCGTAGTTCCTCTTAGGCCTGGGTTTGTGTGTGCAGAAATGAAAACTGAAGCCGGCGCTCCTCACAGCCAAGACTTCCTTCCCTGGTGTCTAGTGATGATGTCACACCCGACGCGTTTCACAGAGGGACCCTGAATATTTCTGTGGGTATCACAGAATAGTGCACCGTACATGTACACATATATCCTTATTGCGATGTAGCTAAAAGCACTACAGTTTTTCTATTATATTGTTTCATATAGGATTGTGGGAGATCAGTTGACCCCAACAGAGAGTAGAAGGTAGCGTCCTTATACCTGTATATGACTTTTACTTAGTGACGGGCGAATAAATTTAGCAGGAGCGAATTTGTGGCAAATCAACACCTTTTGCCACCGGCAAATAAATTTGCAAAACTGCGGAAAGAATATGCCAGAGAAAAAAATCTGGTGCGCATCAGAATAGTCGCACACATAAAAATTGTTGCTCCTCAAACTTATTCGGACGTCCATTGACTTAAATGCATTTAGACAAAATAGGCGCACGTATAAAAATTGACACGGGTGTCTAAATTGACGCACGTCAAAATAATTTTGACGCCCATTGACTTCAATGCGTTGTGCACATTTTTTGCCAATTTTTAGGCGGAGCAAAATGGGACACATTTGCCTATTGTTATTAAGATATTCTGTGTTCTTCAAAGAAGGAGAATCACTAATGTGTGCAAGTCAGTGGCTGTAGGAGAGCTGATTGCTGCAAAATTGTTTCAATGGGACATATAGTCAGAACCAGCAGTGCAGAAGATAGAAAAGGGCAGGCAGATAATGCTTTCAGTAGAAATTACATTTAGAAAAGACTTAAAGGAAAAGAAAAGTTTTGTTAGACTTGGGGGTTCCAAAAGTAAGGCACCCCAAGTGATTGTATTTACTTACCAGACACACCGGGTCAGCGCTTCTATCAGGAGAAAACTGCACTGGCCCGGGGTTCTGCCATAGAGCACCACTAGGGTTGCCACCTGGCCGGTATTTTACCAGCCTGGCCAGTAAAAATTATGCTTTGTGCCAATGTTATTAATAGGAAAAATATGGCAAAAATATAGGAAGGCCGGTATTTTTTTCCAGAAAAGGTGGCAACCCTAAGCACCGCGGAGCGATCTTCTTGTAGATTCACAAGCTCAATAGCGTGGAAAGCCGAACTTTAACTAAAAAGCCGGCTATTTGCTTCTACTGGGCATGCGCCGGGAAATTTAAAAAGAGAAGTGAAGAATCACTCTGTGGTGCTCGCTGGCAGAACCCCAGGCTGGTGCAGTTTTCTGCTTATAGGAGCACCGGTCCAGGGGTGTCAGGTAAGTAAATACCATCACTAGGGGATGCATAACTTTTGTAAATGACATGCCTTCCCCTTTAAATGATCATGGACATTTGGTCATTAGATTATATTGGAAAGTTGCTTGGGTTTGTATTTGATTTTATGCCTCTAATCCACAATATATGCCCAAAAGGACAGAGAGTTGTCTGTCCAATATCTCATTACACAAACAAGGGTTTTAATATGATGTTGGTCTTCTCTATGAAGCTAAATTGTTTTTTAGAATTTACTCTTCTTTCTAATATATGTTGGAACATTATTGGTAGGAATCAGTCAGGGTTCTATGAGGACCAGTCAAGTTCTTCTCAGCAAACCCATTGCGTATGGGCTCAGCTTTTTGCATGGGGTTATTATCCCCCTGAAACTAGAATGGACCTTCCCCATAATGTTGCTACAAAGTAGGAAACATGGAGGAATACAAGAATATCATTGTAGGATGTAAAAGAACAAAAATGTAGTACCGTGTCAACAATAGCCACTGTTGAATTTGTGGTGAATTTGACATTTTCACCGCAGGTAAATTTGTTCTTGAAACCGCAACAAAAATTGGCCACGTGACCCGACGTACCTTAAAAAAAAAATGTGCGTCAAAAATCAATATGCACTTCATATAAACCTGACATGTGCGTCAAAAAACAACGCACACGTGCAAGAAAAAAATTAGATGCACAATAAAATCCAATCATGCGGCAAACCAGTTTTGCTAATTTTTCGTAATTTCGCAAATTTCTCCAGAAATTCGCAGATTATTCTGCGAATCGAAACGCATCAGATTCGCCCATCACTAATACCCTATTACCGACATTTTAATCTGGTCTTTTTTTTAATTTGTGAAATTATTTCCCTCTCACTAAACCAAATTGGCAAGATGAACGTTTCCTCATGGTCACACTCATAAACATTGCTCTACTTTTGATTTAAAACCTGTAGAAATAGAGTATTATCGTTCCATATCTCTGATTCTTGTAAGACACATCAAAAGTAGCACAAATGCTTTTTTTTGCAACACTAACATTCTGCACTATTACTTAGAAACAACTTCTGAGCAGTAAAAAGTAGAAAACTTGAGCCGGAACAGCAGCCATTAGGCAAAGTAAACTCAACAATAAACAGCAAAGCCATTTAGCAAGAAGAAAGTGGCAGCTTGGTGGTTTAACAGCCGGCCTCCCACTCCATGATTGGACCTTATTTATTATTAATATATAATCATTTAATTGGATCGGAGACAAACACGAAAAAATTGAGCTCGATTTTTTTCGCGCTTTTCCGAAAAAGCCAACATTTTTGGGATTTTACCCCGAAAAGTCCAAAATCGTTGTATTTCGGGCTGATTTAAGTGCAGACCACAGAAACTTTCAAATAGCATAGGGACCTCTCCCATTGGCTTTTATTAGGGATGCACCGAATCCAGGATTCGGTTCGGGATTCAGCCAGGATTCGGCCTTTTTCAGCAGGATTCGGATTCGGCCGAATCCTTCTGCCCGGCCGAATCAAATCCAAATCCTAATGTGCATATGCAAATTAGGGGTGGGGAGGGAAATTGCGTGACTTTTTGTCAGAGAACAAGAAGTAAAAAATGTTTCCCCCTTCTCACCCCTAATTTGCATATGCAAATTAGGGTTCGGATTCGGTTCGGTATTCGGCCGAATCTTTCACGAAGGATTCGTGGGTTTGGCCGAATCCAAAAAAGTGGATTCGGTGCATCCCTAGCTTTTATACAACCTTTTTGATTCAGAGTTTTTGCATCCTCAGGGTATAGTAATTCTCAGAAAAAAAAAATTCCCCCCACTAAAAATTTTCATTTTATAGTACAAAAAACGTGAATTTTTGGAGTTTTGGCATTTGGACTTTAATAAATAACCCCCCTTTGTTCCGTTTATATGGAGTTTAGTAAAGTTTTGCCCATTACAGTGAATAATAATAATAATAATAACCTTCTTATTTCTCATTCAGCTTTTTTTTCACCCATGCTGTGTTATTTATCATGTTCATTCCAATAGGAGAGGGACACAAACACCTCAATCATACAAAAAGTGTCATTTATACAGACACATTTTAGGGGCTACCTTCCCGGCACCCCGGAGACTACGACCTGCCATATATAAATAACAGCCATGCAGATAGGGCTCATTTAAGGACAAAATTTGTCTGCAATCTTATATATTTTTACCCACAATGCAGAGTTGTTTATCAGCGTTCAAGGGTTATAGTGGGTGTCTGCAAAATGACTTGCTTGCAACCAATGTGGATGCAAATTTGGGTCTACATTGTTACGTCACTAGTGATTGGTGAATAAAATGTATTTATTATGAAAATGCAGTGAATTGCATCAGACTGGAAACAACATTAGACTGAGGGCTCAGTGTACTGCCTGCTTCTCTCCACCTAATGAATGTTAATGAGGCTGAGAGAAGCGGATGCACTGAAATCAGTTCTTCCTTTGAAAGGACAGCTTCTTTCGTGATGGAACTCAAAGTGCCTGCTTTTGTGTATTTCAGGCTGATCTCTGCTCGGCTCCATGTACCTGCACATAAGAGGAAGCTGTTCTTTTAAAGGAAAAGCTGATTTCAGCGCATCTGCTGCTCTCCATCTCAATAATATTTATTTGGTGGAGAGAAGTGGACTTGTGTGCCCTCAGCCTTAGCCTATGATTCCTTAGGTAAAAGTCAGTGGCCTGTTCAAAGGAAGCCCAGGCGTTAACATCTTCTCAAGGTAGGTGTTATTTTCTGGCTTCCTTATGTCCATGCACCATAAACTTTGCCCCAATGCAGTAAAGCAGATGCAACTGAGATTTGGTTATGTGGCACAACTACAGAGCTTCAATGGCAACACCATTTGGATCACATTTTGCTCTTTGTTCTGAACCTTGGATTCATGTCAGCTCTTCGGCCTACCACCCACATCTCCTTCAAGAACTTCACCACCCCAATGCTCCATCGTATATCTCTTCTCTTTCTGGCCAGTAGGGTGGTGTGAGGGCCTGCGGATCATCAGTCAGCAGGGAGGTCCTCCCGCCAACCCAATTCGACCCTGTTCTTATCCTTTGGTTCTTGGCAGCAGAAGTATATTTGCAACCAATGTTTTTATGATATTGGCTACTTGTCTTAAATAGATAATAATAAATAGTTACATCAGTTATTATGTGGCTCCCTTTATTCTATTTCTAACCATTTCATGGAATGCTATAATGGGGTTTTCTTCCATTGTCCTCTAATTAGGATTTTGTTGGGGGTCAGGGGTTCTGTGTATCTATCACAGTTACAGAAGAAAAATAAAATCCTAATCTTGTCACGGGTACTTAATTGCTGAATAGAAGAATTGCCTTGTTAGGTTAATTTGCATCGTTACATTTCACATTCCAGAATAATTTTCTCTAATTATATCTGTCCTCTGCAAAGGAAATGGAAAATTAGACATTAATGTAATGCTGAGACATCTGTACTACGTTGGACTCATGTTCCCTACATGAATCACTATCCATTTTATTAACCAGACAATATGCATTCTATACCGTATGGAGAAAAGAAAACCTTTATATCATTATAATTGGATGTAAAAATACTAAAGGCATACTATAAACGTTTGGTAAAGTTCCATTATTTAGAGCTGTAATGGATTGTTCCTTAGTCTTGTTACACTTTCTTGTGTTAATAACATCACCATTAAGGGCTCCAGAATCTGTAAAATCTGAACAATGGGTTTCAGAAAGGATCTCAGGCCATTGTCTTGATGCTTTGCTATAAATAAAGCTACAGGTATGGGGTGGGTTATCTGTAGTGATGGCGACTATATTCGTCAGGCACGAATTTGTGGTGAATTTCCTCATTTTGCTGTCAGCTAAGAAACTCCAGCGAAAGTTCGCCTGGCAAAATTCACCTGAAAAAATTTGGCCATCGGGAAAAGTCGTTTGTGTCAAAAACCGTCGGCCGTCAACGCTATTCAGACACCCATTGACTTTAATACTGGCCTCAAAATTGACACAAATTGATGTGGGCGTTAAAATTAGAGTTTCGATACTTTTTCACCAATTTGCAAATTTCGTGGGAAATTCTGAATTTTTTACGGCTAGGCGAAACGGGAGAAATTCGACCCATCACTAGTTATCTGGAAACCCGGTATCCAGAAAGCTCTGAACTCTTCTATTTCATCCAAATAATCCAATTTTTTTTAAAATGATTTCCTTTTTCTCTGTAGTAATAAAAATACTTTGTGCTTGATCTCAACTAAGATATAATTAATCCACGTTGGAAGCAAAACCAGCCTAATGGGGTTATTAAGGGGGTTATTAAAATCTGCAATTTTCTCACCATTTTCAGAAAATCCACACAGACTTTTCCACCTATTTATCAATACATGTTCACGAAAATTTCCTATGCTGGAAAAGACTTGATAAAATCGAGAAAAAATCTGAATCATATAGATTATTCGAAATTGACTGAAGCCTGCGATTTTTTTGGATTGTTGCTAAAAAAACACTAAATATTCAGATTAATAAGCAAATCCCAGCGCAGATCAGGATATTTTCCAATTCTAAACATGATAACAGCAATTGACTTCTACATGAACTCGGCAGGTCTGAGTTGGAGTTCTTTTTTATTCAGACTTTTAACACCATCGGGGTTTAATAAATTATAAAACATTTGAGTTTTCTTTCCATAAAAATATGGTTTTTCAGTTTAAAAGTTCAACCAGAAATGTATTTACTTTAGTAAATAACCCCCTTAATGTTTATATGATTTTCTAGTAGACTTAGAGGTTTATTTGTCTGAATTTATCTCAATATTTTCTGCTACAAACTCTGATCAAATCCGTTCAGGTATTTTACGCTTATTTTTTATGACATTTTCCAGAAAATTTGCTTTGCAGGAAAAAATCTGATTTTCACGATTTTTTCAGATTTTTCACCGGAAAACTCAGATTTTCGCCGAAAACTCTGAAAACGTTGGCCTATTGCACGAAACCCAGTGTACATCAAAAAATCATTCAGACTTCTTCCATTGACTTTAATAAATTCTGAAAAATTTGCAATTTTTTAAAAGTCAGATTTTATAAAAAAAATTTGGTGATTTTTGCATTCGGAGTTTGGTGGCCCTGGGGTGTATATATAGAAATAGAATTGCTTCCCCCTCTCAATTAAACTGCTAAACACAGTTGTTAGGGGGAGATATGGTGATCAGTCACAATTTTTTTGTGCATGTGCCAATTGGAGATAGAAAGGAGGTTGGCAGCCCTGGACCTAAACACAGCCCTGACAGAACTGTAACATTGTAATGCCTTCCACTTACTAAGGACAAGGCTGCTATTACAAATGTACTGCCACTGCACTTGCTCGTAAATTTGTAATTTCTCCACCTACCAGCACAGTTTTGTATCCAACTTGCATTTAAATAGCCACCATAACAAACCACGTTCCATCCCACAACATTATTACCCAACCCTGCAACATCATAAACCTGACCCATGGCCTCCCATCTCACTAACCCTAAGGGCTGGTAAGGAGCCCCAGTTAAGGTGACAGTCCTACTCATGTCAAATGGGGTAACATAAAGAGGCAGATTTACTCAAGGGCGAAGTGGGTAATGCTAGCTTCAATTCGCTAGCGTTACCACCTGCAAGGACATCGCCAATTTACTAACGGGCGCAGACATCACTTCGCTAGCGAAAGAGATAGACGTTAGCGGTCATTTGCACTCTATTGCCAGGTGACAATTTGCTCTGGCGAATAGACATTACTCTGCAAATTCAATGTGTAGGGATGTGTAAAATAGCCATCCCCAGTATTATTTAGCAGGCAGTTTCCCTAGTGTAATAGACACCTAACTGGGTCCTAAAATACAGTTGGGAGGGGTAACTGTTTCCTATTCCTGCTTTAAGCTATGCCCCTTGTTGTTTCTCACAGTGACCAGAAGATGGCATTATGCTAGAGTATAAAATGAAGCCATGCTTTCAGTGTCCATCTTGTGCTGGCTCTAGCCTGAGCAGGCAGGCAGAGCTCGAGTGGAACCTAGACAGGTCAGGTCTAGTAAGGATAGGCTACTCACCTTTATAGGTGACTCTAGGAGTGACAGAGAGTCAGATTATTTATCTGAGCATCTTGAGGCTCCCCTGAGGATTATGAGTGGGATTAAGATCCCGGGTACTAATTAGCCAGAAGTAGGGACTAAGGGGGCGATTCACGAAATTCGGGTGAAGGGTTCGAATAAAAAAAAATTCGAATTTCGAAGTATTTTTTGGGTACTTCGACCATCGAATTGGTTTGTGAATCGGCCCCTAAGTGTACAGACCTAGGGTAGAGTAATCCCCTCAGGTTCCACTTAGGTAAAAGGCTGAAAGCTGGCTGTACCTCCTCAAGGCTGCATTCATTGTTCTCGTTCCTGAGGGAACTTATATTGACCAAAGGTGGTGTGAGTATTGCCTATTCATTGTAATGTATGATCCTGCAATGTTCTCTCTATGTACACACCACTGAGTGTACATATAGAGAACATTGCAGGATCATACATCACATCTAACATAAACTATACACTTGGCTCATGTGTAGGGCATTATAACAACTCTATTTTATTTATTAAGGTTCCCTGGACTTGTGTAATGTAATGTATTTGCTGCAACATATACGTCCATTCAAAACGAGCGTTTTTACCTGCACTCCCCTGCGTTCCGTTTTTCTGCGTTCCGCCCCAGGGGAGCACAGGAATAGGCGCATTACATTTTTTCCAATGGGACTGTACTCACACAGGCTCGTGTAGGTGCTGAACGCAGGTTGAGACGCAACATGCTGCATTTTTCCTGCGTTCGGCACCTACACGCGCCTGTGTGAGTACAGCCCCATTGGAAAAAATGTAATGTGTCTATTCCTGCGCTCCCCTGCAGCTGAATGCAGAAGAACGGAACACAGGGGAGCGCAGGTAAAAACGCTTGTCAGTAAGAGCCCTAAGAGCCCTTAGAATCCAATTCCCCAAAATAACTTTGCATTACCAAATATTGCACTTGGCTTTTGGGCACTAATACAAACTATAGTTAGCAATGATAGTCCCCCGTTACATTTTTGTATATTTCCTGATAAATCAACATGTTTTTCCAGCCCATGAGAAAATAATTGTTGAATGCGCCAAGGGGAAAAAAAATCAGCAATATTATTACCATGGATTTATGTTGATCTAGTGAAATAAATGCACATATTTATGGTGCATTATTGACTTTCCAATAGTTTGTAACATGCTAATTTGATGCCATTAATACTAATTCCAGAAACGCTATTATCTGAGCTGTGACACAGACAGAGGCACAGATTCGCCTGGTAAATACATAACAATAGGATTCACCAAACCCTAATTTAATGGACTGCAAACAATATCTTCCCAATGTTAGAAACAGATACCTGCTCCATTGATTTTCATAGCATCAAAAAAAGGGGACCCAAAGTCTGCCCCTTCCTTTTTTTATTTTATTTATTTTTGCTGAGATTTATCAACTATTTCGCCTGCCCACGAAACATTCACATTTCTAATTTAACAGATCATTTACAGTTATTAAAATGATGAGACAAAACAGCAAAATATTTATTCTGGAAAGGCTTATCTGCAGAAACATAAGGGTGCCCCATCAAAGAAAAAGTAATGAAGGACGAGAGCTTTGTTGACTGTGTTTACAGCAATCAGCTGCATTAGAGATCATTAACTTCACAATGAATCAGGGAGCTGATTTGTCTTACAGACCTAATTGCTATTTCTTTTAGTAATTATAACAGAGAAATGAGAACTTCTCCGACGTAAAAGGGTTTGCGATGCACAAACAAACCATTGTGATGATTTGCAGCAGTTGAATTATGTGATCTCCCCTCCCGATTTGGGAATTTTAATTAAGCAGCTAATAAGGGGCTGTGATGTGAGAATGGGAAGGAGTCGGCACTGACTCAACTTTGTTACTGTGTGTGATGATCTATTTGGACTCTGTCCAAATAGAGATCACCTTAACCCTAACCCATAATCCTACTAGAGCAAGGGTAGAACTACTTGAGCGCTTTTACCTGTGAAGCATCCGTTCCGATGTGCAGAGATGAATAGCAGGCGTCAGTTCAGTAATAGGAATGTTGGATGTTGTCGCTGCGTGTATCAGACCCGACATGACTGTTGGATGAAGAAGCAACATGCAGCATTTGCATCCGACAGTCGTGCCGGATGAACGCAGCGACAATGTCCGACATTCCTATTACTTACCTTAGATTCAGCACATCTGACATCATGCCTGCAATTCATCTCAGTGCATTGGAACAGATGCTATCGCAGGTAAAAGCGTTCATGTAGTTCTACCCTAACAGTGCAAAGGGTTACGCCAGAGAGGCTTTCTACTAGATTCCTCTATAAGTAGTATTCACCCTCTAGCAATAACGCTTACAAGTGAATTTGATGCCAGGTAGGGTTCCCACCTCACCCCTTTAGTACCGGCCATATATTGAATTCACATCCTGTAGAGTCCTGCGCTGAACCAATTTTTAAGACCCGGACCTGACCTGCAACTAACATCCCACAGCCCGAAACCGCAGCCCGCATATTTACCCCGTTTGATCCCGACCCGGACCCGCAACTGCCTTATCCACAACCCGACCTGCAATCTGCCGACTTCCATCAAACAGGACGTGATGTTGCTACAACCCGGAAGCGACATAATGGCCAATTCTACCACAATACAATACAAATGTGTCACAGGCATGCTTTTGCAATTTTATTTTTTAAGGAGCTACAGTAAATCTTACCAAATTAGGTCTAAAAGTAGTTAACATTCCCCATTGTTCAGTAGGTCCTTTAAGGGTTTATACAGCCTGCGTTGGTTTGGGGGAGCTGTCTCCCTTTCCAGGTTCTACTAGTTCTGTATTGGCCAGTGGTTTTGTGTCTTAAAAGAGATAAAAGGGAATCATCATATGGTTCTGACTCTTTGGAGCCCTCCTGAATGGGGTGGATGGTGCTGAAGAGCCTGAGGTAGAAGGCCTAAGGAGGATAAAGATAGGTCTAGCCAATGTATGATTAGATCACTATAGCAGCAGGGAGAGTCAGACTTAGGGTAGTTAGTAGAGCAGAAAAAGGCTCCAATGAGGAGACCTAAAGGGTTATTATGCTGACTGTCACTCAGGACTATTGATGGACGAGTTTGTCCCATTTCACTTTGCCGAAAAATTTGCCAATTTACCCCGAAATTTGCTTAACGGCGTAAAATTTACGAAACGCATTGAAGTCAATGGGCGTCAAAATTATTTTGTCATGCATCAATTTTGCATCAATTTTGACACCCGCAACAATTTTAATACGCCCGCCTATTTTGTCCAGGCGCCCAAATTTTATTTGACACTGGTGGATTTTCTCTGCAGTTTCGCAAATTTATACGCTGGCGGCAAAACACAGAAATTCACCGTGAATTTGCACATGGCAAATTTAGTCGCCCATCACTACTCAGGACTAAAGATATAAAGACATATCCCAGTGAATTTGTATTGTGAGGGAATTTTATTTACTCAGGGATTGGACACTTTCAAATGTGTTCTATTCACTTGATTTAACTATTACCCTTCTTGGGCAAATGCCATCAAAAGAATTTATATATTAAATGATTGTACTGTACCATTTTAAAGTAACCTACTGAGAGACTGTTGTAAGAGCCAGTGGAAAACCCTTTCTCGCCTATACTGTGAGGTCCCACCTCTACCCCCCATAGCTGTACAGACACCCCTCACCCCATGCTGGGCTCTGAATGTGACTGGATTCTCTAGGAAGATCATCTGCTTGAAAATACTTTGGAAATAAACATGGAGAGAATGAGTATTGTATCTCTTAGGGGCAGATTCACTAAAGGGCAAATTGTCACCAGTGACCGCTTCACACACCTTGCACCACTTCGGCAGGCGCAAATTCGCTGCCACTACGCTAATTCACTAATATGTGAAGTTGCGCCCTGGCGACTTTTCACTAGCGTTACTTCAGCAGTGCAAGCATTCCATAGTGAAGATGCGCTAGCGTTCGTTTGTGTCTAGCGAAAATTCACTAGTGATCTTGCGCTTAGGTCTTGCGCTTAAGTCAATTTGCATACGGTAATTTGAAGTTGTATGAAGGTCTTTATTATAAATGTTGGTGCAAATGCTTGAAGTTACCACTTTTTATTACAAATGTCCAGGGAACCTTAATAAAGACATGAGAGTTAATATAATGCCCTAAACATGAGCCCATTGTAAAATGAATGTTCCATGTGATACGAAAAGTCACTTGGCGATAGAGTGCAAACGAACGCTAGTGATGGTATCTTCCACTAGCGAATTGGCGCCTGCATCTGTCAGTGAATTGTCGATGTCACTGCAGATGGTAACGATGCCAAAAAGTGCTAGCGTTAGCCACTTGGCCCTTTAGGGAATCTGCCCCTATGTGATTTAGTAGAAATGGTCTACCCCATGTTGTGCATATGTTGCTAAAATCTCTGTAGTAGTGGACTCATTATACAGCTGGAAAGACAATATGGTGTAATAGTTTTTTTGTGCCCAATGACACCTTGTCTATACCAATATGAAATCCAATAAATGAGTTTATCAGAATATTCCTCAGAATTCCCCAGAAGCCAGCTGGTGGCACAAATTACGTTCCTCTGTTTATCAGTTGCTTAGATAATTTAAATTATTCATCTGTAGCCAAGGGTTGTGTTTTATTTATGTTGTTTACTTTCCGTGGCCTTATCATATGTTCCCAACATTTCACTTTCAACAGCCGTAATCACAAAAATTAGCCCATTACCAGCCAAACGATAGATTTTCGTATTTCAAAGTTATTTCAAATGATTGCTAATTTGTGCTTTAAACACGGTTAGAAAGTACAAGGGTTTGAGATTCACACTTAACCAATCATAACCGATTTGATATCAAAGTGCTTTTGCAATTATGTATATTAAGCAATGGTTTAAAATGCAATATCATATACTTCTGCAGCAAAAATATGTATTTTTATGGCATTTTCGGAACACAGTACCGTATATACTCGAGTATAAGCCGAGTTTTTCAGCCCCCAAAATATGCAGAAAAACTCTACCTCGGCTTATACTCGGGTCAAGCGCAAAAACGGTCGCCGGCGTCTAAGAATAGTCGCCGGCGTCTAAGAATAGTCGCTGGAATCCAAGAATAGTCGCCGGCGTCCAAGAATAGTCTCCAAGAATAGTCGCCGGCATCCATGAATGGTCGTCGGCGTCCAAAAACGAGACGCCGGCACCTCCAGTGGGAGCAGAAACCCTCAATTTTTTGATTGAAACTTACCAGAAGCTGCTGCATTTCTCACCCTAGGCTTATACTCGAGTCAATAAGCTTTCCCAGTTTTTGGAGGTAAAATTAGGTACCTCGGCTTATACTCGAGTATATACGGTAACCAATAATTGTACAATCTTTAATGCACATGTATGAGTGGCTCAATAAAGGAGTCTTGCAAAGGTGCTCAAGCTCCAGCCCACAGTGCTCAGTGACCCATTAAATATAACGATGGAGCTTTGTTGTCCATTAAAAGGCTGTGTTGTAATGGGCTAATGTTGTAACTAAGGGCAGGGTGGCTTAACAGGAAGAACCTGAAATGAAGGGCTCACCTTACAAGGTTACAAGTAATTTTTTTAGTTCTTAGTAATCCAGATATGTTTTCAGGCTGGCTTCCAAAAATATATTAGGAAAGCAAATGAGCAGTTACTGTATGTCACATCTCTCCACGACTCTTCCCCTAACTTATATTGATCCTAGACAAAAAGAACCTTTTAGGGATGGGACCTGTTATCCAGAATGCTCGGGACCTGGGGTTTTCCAGATAACAGATCTTTCCATAATTTGGATCTTCATATCTTAAGTCTACTAGAAGATCATGCAAACATTAATTAAACTCAATAGGATCGTGTTGCCTCCTATAAGGATTCATAAGATCTTTGGGAAGTTGGGATTAGTGATGGGCGAATTTATTTGGCAGGCGCGAATTCCCAACGAATTTGCGCGTTTCGTTGCTGGTGAATAAATTCACGAAATTTGCCATGAAAAAGTTTGACGCCAGCGATGATTAACTGATGCCCATTGACTTTAATGGCCTTTTCTCAAATTTTTCACCAGTTTTGCGAAACTCGGGCAAAAGCAAAACAAGACAAATTCTCCCATCGCTAGTTGGGATCAAGTACAAGGTACTGTTTTATTACTATAGAGAAAAAGGAAATCATTACATTTTTCTTTAGATTATTTGGAGTCTATGGAGCTTTCTGGTAATGAGTTTCTGGATAGCGAATCCCATACTTTTCAAGGAGCAGTTTGTTTGTATGGTTCTGAATGAGCACATACTGATTTCAACGGTTGCCTTGGGCTGGTACAGAAGCCCCAAACATAATTTACAACATGTCTAACCTACTCTTTTCTTCTCCTTTAAAGGAGAAGGAAACCCAGTTGGCGCAAACCCCCCCTCCCATGTGTTGCTTCCCCTCCCTCCTCCATCCTGGCCTACCTGTCTCACTGGGCAAATGCCCCTAACTTGTTACTTACCCTTCTGCGCAGGTCCAGTCTACGGAGTTCACCGACGCCATCTTCTTCCAAGCGATCTTCTTCCTGCTTTGACCGCCATTTTAGCGCATGCACAGTAGGAGCATTTCGCCGGTACGGATCTACTGCGCATGCACCAAAAGTCACAAAGTTTTCCTTCGTGACTTTTGGCGCATTCGCAGTAGATCTGTACTGGCGAAATGCTCCTACTTCACATGCACCGGTCAAAGCAGGAAGAAGATCGCTTGGAAGAAAATGGCGTCTGTGAACTCCGTAGACTGGACCTGCGCAGAAGGGTAAGTAACAAGTTAGGGGCATTTGCGGAGCGGGACAGGTAGGCCGTGGGGGGGAGGAGGGAGGGGAAGCAACACAGGGGAGGGTTTTTGCGCCAACTGGGTTTCCTTCTCCTTTAAGAGGATACCAGTGCAAACTATATACAGTATATTGCTGTTTATTAATGGAGTTACTGTAACTTGTACATTACTCTGGACTTTGTTTTTCACTTTTTTCTGTTTTTACCCCCTGACATTTGAATCATTTTGTATATGATTTGGTATCAACTTATGTCAACTAATTGTCATGTACGTTAAAATACTGCTAACCCTCCCCCCAAACAATATGATTTCCAAAAATATATAATTTTCTGACATCATTACTTTTAGTGGTCTTAAATCTAAAGTATACTAACTTCTGCTATTGGCACACTAGGGAGACTTGGGACGCCAACTGACTTTAATGTGTTTCATCAAATTTTAGCCATTTTGAAATTTGTGTAAATTTGTGAAAACAGGACAAATTCGCACATCACTATTAAATACATGTTTGATCTCTCTCTTTGCCTCTATATTTTCACAGGCTGCTACTGTAAATGGAATCAACTAACCAATATTTTGCCTTAGCAAAGTGGGCAACTTGTTCCTCCGCTACGTGAGCCAACATTTTTGAATGTATCAAATCTTAGTGATGGGAGTGACATCTTTAGCAGGACATGCTGAAGGCAATAGAAGAACAGGAAGGGATTGACTATTCTACACATATACTTTATTAGCTGGAAGGAGTTTGTTAATTTCATGGTTACGTTTTCTTTAAAGAGATACTGTCATGGGAAAAAACATTTTTTTCAAAATGAATCAGTTAATAGTGCTGCTCCAGCAGAATTCTGCACTGAAATCCATTTCTCAAAAGAGCAAACTGATTTTTTTATATTCAATTTTGAAATCTGACATGGCGATAGACATATTGTCAATTTCCCAGCTGCCCCCAGTCATGTGACTTGTGCTCTGATAAACTTCAATCAATCTTTACTGCTGTACTGCAAGTTGGAGTGATATCACCCCCTCCCTTTTCCCCCCAGGAAGGTAACCAGATAGCAGCTCCCTAACACAAGATAACAGCTGCTTGGTAGATCTAAGAACAACACTCAGTAGTAAAAACCCATGTACCACTGAGACACATTCAGTTACATTGAGAAGGAAAAACAGCAGCCTGCCAGAAAGCATTTCTCTCCTAAAGTGCAGACACAAGTCACATGACCAGGGGCAGCTGGGAAATTGACAAAATGTCTAGCCCCATGTCAGATTTCAAAATTGAATATAAAAATATCTGTTTGCACTTTTGAGAAATGGATTTTCTGTTGGAGGAGCACTATTAACTGATGCGTTTTGAAAAAAACATGTTTTCCGATGACAGGATCCCTTTAATTACACAACACCAATGTGGTGTTGACTGAATCCAAGTTCACTATTCTTTCATTTATTTTTTAAATAGTGTTGACATTATAGCATCATGACAACATATTATATGGGAGTTAATGTTGCAATCAGACATTTTTCCTCTTTGCAGAGATGCATTTTAAATTTATGCTAAAAGACTGGTTGATTGGATTCTGTTCATTAAACAAAAACAATAAAAATGCAACTGCTAGAAATTTATGAACAGATTACAACACTTGTCAACAATATTTCATATACAATAAGCAGTCATTTTGCTTACATGATTTAATATAACCACAGCTTCATAAAATCCTAAATTGGCTTTTGATTGTTTTGTTTTTGGAATTTGCCTTCTCCCACTTTGTGGTATCCAAGGTCATTGGTTAGCCAAATGTTTTAAGATAGCGTTTGGGATATCTCCACATCTTTTTATTTATCTGCATATTTAATTCTGGGGGTTTGTAATTATACTTTAACTTTGGGAATATTAAGTAATTTAATTAATTAATTTATTTCAGCATAAATGCATTTTATTAGCCAGGCGGGATCTTAGGTTGTTATAAGAACTAATTTATTTTGTGTTGGTAAAAAGAAAACTTATTGAGAAAGTAGAGTTGCACAGTTGTTATATTTTGAGCACATGCACTTTAAAGGGCACCTATCACAGCTCAAATCAAACACATATTAACAATCTGACCAGTACAACATAAACACGTTTAATCAAACTACATATATAGTTTTTTGAAAAAAACTGCAGGTTTTAAAAAAGCCCTTACTTTGTCAAATGGGTTCTTTCACTGAGGGAGGCCATACTGAGACTATAATATGCAAATTTCAGGAGCATGCTCAGATTGTAACACTGCTTTGAGTATTCTACCCAGAATGCCTTGTTTTAGTAAACTCCTCCACTAGAAGTATCAGGAGATTTCCCTATCTTGTCCCCTGTTGGTAAAGTCATTATGCAAATGAAGGGCACACACTAACTTCCAGCAGATGGCAGCACTACTGAACAGCAGCTGGTTTGGCTGATTTGAAAATAGCTTAGAAGGGTTGATAAGCAACATGCATTTCAACTGAGCATGTGCGAGATTTCAGAGCTGCAGTTGGCTGGGAAGATATAGGTAGGAGGAGCCAGTGAAATCCAAGATGGCTGCCTCAGCTAGAACTGCAGTGGAGATAGGGGAGATCTTGCAGAAGGAATAGTGAGCTGATGATTTACATCATACAAACAATTCTAACTGTTTTGAAAATCGGATTTCTTGAACTTTCACATAGTGCATTTACTTGGGAAATGATTTTAGTTATGATTGGTGCCCTTTAATATTAAGCACAAGGCAAATTTCTAATTGGTTGATGAATAGAACTCTATAATTGCAGTAATTAAAATTTTAAGTACTTTCATTTTTTGCTAACGTAACTCCAAAAAAAACAGTTGTCTATTTTTTCCTTTTACATTTTTAAGAGAATTATAACTTAGGGGTTTGTAACTATCTCTGTGAATTTTCTTAAATAAATCAGAAAGTTATTTTCCTTTTCTCTCCTTTTTATAGCCTTTTCTTAAATCAGTATTTTAACAAAATCAGCTATTTTTACTGAAATGTTATAATCTCATATGTGTTCTGGGTTAAATCAAGTCAAACTAACTAGCTAAAAATCAAACTATACTCAATGCATCCAATTTTACTGGATTTGCAGAAATGTTGAAAACAGTTTTTTTTTACTTCCAAAAGCTCTTCAAATGTTGGAAAATGGAGACTAATTTATTAATATTCAAATCTGAGTTTTATTAAATAAAAAGTCTATCAAAACACAATGTTGGATTCTGAATTCAGAAATTTAGCACTAGAAAAAAACATTTTTATTTTAGGCAGATTTTTCATTACTCTTTAAATTGCCTGACATTGTCAATAAGTAAAAGGCTACAATTTTGAGACACCTACTATGGCTTACTAAAAAACATCTTGGTAATTTGTTCTTAGAGTAAAGGCCATAAATAACTATCATGTCCTTTCCTCCTCATTTCCATTCTACTGTAAAAAACAATCTCTCAGGGACAGGCAAACTTTTGAGACAGTTTTGAGACTCTTCTGTAAATCACTAGTGATGGGCGAATTTATTTGCCAGGCGCGAATTTGCGAGATTCGCCGCCCGCGAATAAATTTGCGAAACGCCCGCAAAGAAATTAGTGAAACGCCCGCGTCAAAAAAAATTTTCCGAAAAAAACGGTGCCGGTGTCAAAAATGGGCGCCGACGTCAAAAAACGGGCGCCGGCATCAAAAACGAGAAATTCGCTAATTTTACGGCGCAAATTCACCCATCACTATAAATCACCTACTATGGCTTACCAATAATATAATTGGAAAATTGGTAATCATAATGCAGCTAGAGATATTTATGATGAAATCACTCCCTTGTTTCAAGAAAGCCCATAGAAAAAGCTTAGATGATGTGTATTGCTGCAGACTAAACAAAAAAAAGATATCCCTGATGTTTAGGCTTAAAAAAATTCACTATTTGACATGAAATAGAAGTTATAACTGATGAGTTATATATAGATTACACATTGTTATCTAAACAGATTTTTGACTAAATAAGGTACCACTCTTAATTAGGATAAATGCTACTCCCACTTGATCTTAATATTGCAATTGGCCTGTTTTTGTATTAAAGTGCTACTGCATATATATTAATAAATATATATAAAAACTGTGGAGCGTTTTTGATAGTACCTTAAAAAAACTACAGTATGTAAAAAAAAGTGCTGGGTATAATTAAATATAACCCAATAATTAATGAGTTCAGATAATTAATAATTTATAAATATCAGTGCTACTAGTTAAATTAATTCATACATTTTTCAATAAATCGGTTAAAGGACAAGGAAAGGCAAACAAGTTAAATCCCATTTATACTTCTTTAATGAAAAATAAATCTATCTCCAATATACTTTAATTAAAAAATGTGTACAGTTTTTATAAGAAACCTGACTGTATGCAGTGAAATTCTCCCTTCATTTACTGCTGTGGATAGAAATTGTCAGATGGTCCCTAACTGCTGAGCAGGGAAACAATCATACTTATGAACAGCAGGGGGAGCCCCCGCCTTACTTACCAGCCATGCAGAACTCAAGCAGCTTTATTTTATGACGATCCCTAAGCAGCCCAGACCACACTGAGTATGTGCAAGGTCAGGGTCAGGCAAAGATGTATAACAAAGTTACAAGATGACAGCCCCCTGTGGCCAACTTTGAAAGTATAAATCATTTGTTTGATTAGGCGTTGTGGTGCAGTTAGTTCATGCTTATGTTAGTATACAAAATACAGTATTTCTAGCCTAATTCTATTTTAGACTTTCCTTGTCCTTTAATTCCTTAATATATTATGAATTAATAAAGTGCAGTGCTAATAAATAATTGTCCCATATACTAGTGATTTAATAAATAGTAAAATTCATTGTGACCATTTAAGTATTTCAAGATAAATTAATTCCAATGGACTGAAATTAGTGAGAAAAGGAAAAAAGAAGGTGGATTTGAAGATTTCAAAACGTATAATCTCAGTCTTGTAGCCTCTTTGTCAATTATCCAAATATAAAACATCATAAAAACAAATCCTTGTGAATGTGCATAGTGGCATAACATAAGACAAGTGCAGACAATCTCCAGACTGGCTGAAATTTCCAGAATTGTTTATTCAGTTGGTGGCACTTTTAAGTAATTTATTTTTTGATTCCCGGAAAGAAATGTCACTGCACCATCGCAGCTAGTGCTAAATATTAGATGTTCCCATTCAGCAGTTGACAAGACACAGGGTAGAAGTCAATAAAAAGAATTATTTATTAAAAAGACCTAATGATACAAGAACAGTACAACAGGGACTACTCATTTACCATTCTGTCCACATAGTATACAATTATATATAGTATATACACATTGTATACAACATTTCTAACATTTCACATGGAATCATCACAGTACCCATTTTCCTGATCTACCATCAAATTCTTTTTAAAAGACCTGCTAACAAGATCTATATCTTTCTAAAGGAAATTTTCAATATAGTTCTGATACAGCCTCTAATGATACATGGAACTCATTAATACACCCCTTGTACATCAGAGAACCCTGAAATCAAGGCATCTTTGGCACAAGAGGCATAAACACCGCAGTTTAAAGGGAAGTTATGCCACATTTTAAGGGCAGGTTTTTCTTCCATTTATTCATGAAAATATCAATTGGCATAGTGTAGGGATCCAGAGGGTTAATCCCCCGCTGTTCTTTTATATGAGTACCACATGATGGGAAATCCCCTGCCTGTCCAGCTACAGGTTAAACTTAAGAGTGAATGGAGGAGCAGGAGCCCTTGTCCCTGTGCAATGTGTCTGGCAGATACCAGAGGATGTCACAAGGTGTCACTACTGTGCCATGTGCTTACATGGCAATTGCTGATTTCTGTCTCATTGAAGAGAGAGTCATTAGAAGTGCTGCAACATGTAGGGGCTAAAAGGCGTTTGATAGCCCTGTTGGCTTGGGGTAGGGTACTCCAAAGCCTGGTAAGCTCAACCATGCAGGTTTAGAGCTTGGATGGACTTTTTATGTGTTTGCACGATGGAGAGTGCTGGGAGCTGTAGTTCAGCAGAGGAGGGCTTTGTGTGCTCGCACTATAGAGAGTGCTGGGAGCTGTGAGGAGTAAAGGGGGTTCTCATGCTCACACTGTTGATAATGTTGGGAGCAGTACCCTGAAGATTCAAAGTAAGCTGCATGTACTTGGCTGAAGGATTTCATCACTGTGGGTGCCTGTAGCAGCTCTGGAGGAGCATGTCCATCTGAGTGAAACCCTGGGTGAGTTGTGCCCAAGGGAGGGGAGAAAGAACAGATCCAGCATGTGTTTCTGTACAGTGCAGTTAGCGCTACCTGGGAAACTTAAGAGCTCTTTGGGGGAAAAGGGACTGAGACTCTGTGTCCACCAGGAGTGGAGTGTGGGACTTTGCCTGGCAAAATGCCTATTTGTTGTCCTAGCTATCTACAGAAGCCCACAAGTTTATCGATAGATAAATTGTGGTACAAGCCAGAGGACTGGCGTTCACACACTAAGGTATACAGTATGGAGGGTGAAGTGTGGTAGGTAAAGGTGCAGGGCATGGTCTGAAGGCATACAATTCCTCTGTTAAATATGAAACTGTCAGTGTCCCTATAAAAAAGTATCTAATTAGCATAATATCTGTAAAGACTTTACAATTCTAGTTATTATATTGAATCTACAACTGGATGTCTGCTAGACAATATGCTTTTATATCTGAAATGCTGACATCATTGTGGACAAGAAAGGGAGGTTGAACTAAAAAAAAAAGAATCTTGGTAATTTGATTTTAAGGTAAAGGCCATAAATGCTCAATAAGTCCTTTTCTCCTCTTTCCATTCAACTGTAGAACCAATCTCTCAGGGTCAGGCAACCTTTGGCTCTCCAGATTGGGACAGCTGCATCATGCAGAGGGATTTTTTTTGGCAAAGGTTGAATATGGCTCTTTTTAACAAAATAAATGGAAGAAAATCCTTGCTTATGCTGTGATATTAAAACCTTCTGACCAAATCTATGAAAACTTAGCACACTGTGTGTTAAATGTAGGCTCCTTCACTACACCCAGCCTAATAAGTACCAAACTTTAAATCAGTGATCCCTAACCAGTAGCTCGTGAGCAACATGTTACTCGCCAACCCCTTAGATGTTGTTCCTAGTGGACTCAAAGCAGGTGCTTATTTTTGAATTCCAGGATTGTATTCAACTTTTCGTTGCATAAAAACCAGGTGTACTGCCAAAAAAAGCCTCCTGTAGTCTGCCAGTCCACCTAGGGGCCACTAGCAGGGCATAGTTTGAAAGCTCTGTTTTATGAAGCTGTCCCGTTAAAGAACACTTCCCTTTAGACTTCAGGTGGCTACAAAAATAATAAGGACATCTTTTTACAAAATATATTATTCAGCATGTGGCATATATGAACGTTAAACATTGAAACATGTTTGATCTCAAAGAATTTGTTAAATGCAAACATATTTTGTTCTCATTGCAGATAGACATCACTTGGACATTTCTAAGTACTGAAGCTCCGATAAGCTCAAAAACAAAGGGTTCTGGCAAAACCTAAGAACTGTGACACATTCTTAATTGGACTTATTCAGAAGTATACACCACGTGACATTACAGCTTGTGTGGATTTGTTGGATGTGTTTTTTCTGAAGGTATGGAGTATCTCTTACTCCAAAAGTCTGTCCATACGTTCTTCAAATACTCTATAGGAACTATACATCTAAATAATAGAAACATAGAATATCCTTAATCTGCTCTTAAAATAAAGGCTTTGACTGCTATTGTGACACTTGTGATATATTCTATAATAGTCATACTAATTATTTCCTTTAAAATATAAACTAACTGTTTTTACCATAAAATGTTATAAATATTATGTTGTATTATTTTTAAAGACTTTTTAAAACATGTTTGTTTTTTCCCAAACAAATCTAAATTACTGCGTCTTCATTTAACTTCTATAAAAATACATAGTGAGATATCCCAAATCACAAGGAAATAAATTATTTTGATTTGACTTAAGCCCAAGGTCTGCTTTGCCACACCCAGCAAGGCTCTCTTACTCCAAACAGAGAATGTGCACTGTGTATGATCTATTCTCATATTTGAAGACATGACAAGCACATACGTGTAGCATTTCCACCAGTCAGTATCAGATATTCATGTCTTCTAAAGAGAAAAAGATTCAGCTAGATACAATTTTACTTTTGTAAACTGCAACTTTTTCTGAACTGACGGCCGAAAACCTTGAAATCTTCAGATTATTGAATGAAACCCAGCACAGAATAGGATATCAATGGGACATCTGCCATTGACTTTTAAATTAACTCGCCAGGTCTGAGTTGGAGTACTTTTTTATTCTGACTTTTAACACCATCAGAAAAATATTCGATTTTTTTTTCTAAGAAAAAAATTGTAGATTCCCCTTTTAAAAGTCCAACCAGAAAAAAAATCGAACTTTAATAAATAACCCCCTAAAGTTATAGAAAGCCAAATCACAGAAATTCCCTTTATACAAAACCCTCACAGGTCCCAAGCATTTCATATAATATATCCCATACCTGTATTTTCCATTCTCTGATATCAGGCAGAACAATTTATTTCACTGATGCTTATTTCTCCCTCCACAGAAACATTTCTAATAAGGACACCTGAGCTAACCAATGATGAGTGAGTATGATGTGACCAGTGACATCACTAACTGGTTAAAGTTCAGATGGTTGGATCACTTTAGGCTATTTTCAAAAAAGAAAGTTAGAGAACAGACACAAGTCATTTGGGGATAAGTAAATAACATCGATAAAGCTGGAGTTCTACACATAAGAAAACTGCAGAAAGCTTATTTACATTTAGGGGGCTATATATTAAAGTCTGAATGCCAAAAACTCGAAAAGATTTGAATTTTTCTTACTATAAAATTCGAAATTGTAGTGAAAAAAAACCTAGAATTTTTTCGAGATTCATACCCCGAGAATGGAAAAAGTCAGAATCCGAAAATCCGGTATCTCAGACCTACCGAGGTTGTATATAAGTCAATAGGAGAGGTCCATATCCTATTTGGAAGTTTCTGTGGTCCGTGCTGGAATTAGCCTAAAAATCCTTTTCAGGAAAAAGCCTGAAAATAATTGAGCGATTTAGATTTTTACTCTATTTTTTCCGGTTTGTCCCCGATCTGATTAAATCATGCTTTTTTAATAATTAATAAGCTAAAGGGGATGCTCAAATACAGTATATTGGACTAGAAAAAGATACTTGACTCCAAAATGGCATGAAAATCTACTTGTCTGAATCAGTTGAAAAATACACTTCCAAGATACCAATTTTGGACACTATTGGCGCACACTCCGCTTAGTCTGTGCTTACCCAAATACTTTCTAAAGACAGAAGCTAAGATAAAAACTGCAGACAAGTTAGCACATGCAAAATCAATACAATTGAGAAGAAAAGGAGAAACTAATTATTCTGTTGAAATAGACGAGACACAAAATGAGTCAGGTAATGTACCTATATCGCATATGAGACAACCAAAATATTTACAGTGAGTGATTTTTTGATTAAAACTGCAAATATTTATTTTCTGTTTTTCAGATATATTAATTATCAGGTATATTTTCCCTAGTTAAGTGGCTCATCTTTTAAATGTTTAAACTTTTAAAATTAAAAACAAAAACAAACACCAAGTATGACGTATTTAGCTTTTTAAAGAAATTTTGTTGTAGAGCAACTAACTCCCATGCATCACCACTATAAACTACCATCAGAGACGTTCTCAAACTCTTGGGCAGGCACCATTAGGGGAGCCAAAGCACTAGATGAGGGTGGAGCCTTAAGGCCTATTGGGGTGAAATTCAGGGTGAGGCTTTATTTACAGATATTTCCACAATCATAACTGGGTGAATATTGTGAGCAAGTGTCAGCGCCGATTCTAATGAAGACGCCGCCTAAGGCGGCTCCTTAAATGCTGCGCCTCCCCTCACAGGAACACTAGTGCGGAGAGCGCAACTGCGCTATCTCGCACTAGTAAAGCTGAATTTCTGGTTTCAAAACCGGAAATTCGGCTCTTTAAAGTGACAGGAGCAGCTTTTTGCCGCCCCTGGAAACTTATCTGGCGCTGCCGCCTGAGGCGATCGCCTCAGCTCGCCTCATTGGTGGAGCGCACCTGCCAAGTGTTACCATAGTTATTCTAAGGGTGATCTGAGCATATGTTGCAGCAAACTTTGGGGACCTGAATATAAAAAAGAATGGAACCTCTATTTTACATTGTAGCCCACTGCTTGAATTTAATTATTGGCTTAATGGGATCACACTTGAATAACTTCAATAAGGTAATGATGTCTGACCATGGACATGGCAGTCATACGGGAAAATGTAATAATAGTCGGTAACGGAACCATTCGCAATACGAAAGGTTAAACCTTTGCGCGAACAAATTGTGCTTTGCGCAAATTTAATATAGCTTTTGTAAATCCGGAAACTGTTTGCGAATTTTATAGTTTGCGCCAATGCACAGTAAATTATTAAATTTGCTCCAACAGATTACGACACCTTCTAGCACTTCTGAAGAGTGTGCAATTAATATTTGCAAAGCGCAATTAAAATTTGCAATGCAATAACTGTTTAAGGAACAATATTACATTGCGAGATGTGGATTTTTATTCTTATTGGTGCGAATTATTTTGCTCTTTGCGACTTTAATTACACTGTCCCCATAAAGTTTTAGACAAAGGTATATTTCTTTGTTGACAGACTGTTAAATGCCTCTACAACATAAAATGTTTTCTAATGTAAAGTTAAATAACAGGGATGCATTAATTCCAGGATTCAGCACTAATTTCTATAGGGGGGAAGTGCCGAGTCCAATTTGTGGCACTTTAATCCCTCGTCCATAAACATAACAAAGTGAGAAATATCGCCACTGTTCAAGATTATCCAAAAAATACATTAATAAATAAATACATTTGAGTTAGCTTTTAAATAAATAATTTAAATATGACTATACTTTTAAACAGCTGTTTTATTGACCATAAATACTGATATTTTTTTTTCTTGCTGTAAGAAAAATGATTTTAGTCGTCTCCAAATATCATATCATTTTCTGAAAACAATTGCTAATTTCCCAAATCATAATGATTCTGTTTCACAGGCCTCTTAATATCTGTGAAGTGGTAAAGCAGTAAAGTGTCATAGCTATATAGCCATTGTTGTTTAATCTTGTATATTAGAAAGAGCAGTGAATTAGCATTTAAGATTAGGAGCAAACATATCCACCATGTACTGTAGCTCATACCTTCTCAGTTTATATGTGTACTGAACATCACTGCTTGAACAAAAGAAACAAAACACACTCAGGTTACCAAAAAGAATAAATCGCATAGAAGGAAATCCAGAGCTTTTAAACTAAAGTCACTGCACTTTTCCCTTACAGAAGCTTCTGAAGGACGAACTATTCGCAAACCGGTCCATTTATACAAAATAATCCTTAAAGGTAAAAATGAGAAATCATTTTGCCTCACTCCTCAAAGTCTTTTCCACTTAGTCTTTGGGTAATTTATTGAGGAATAGGTCCAGGGTTCGATTGCCTTCATGTATTAGAAATGTCTATCTTGTAGTCAATACAAATAATCATCAAAGCAAAAGAACTGCTTGTCTTCTTCACAATAATGTTGTGGGAATCACCAAAGCCAGAAGTAATATTAAAGACGAGGAGGCTGCTGAAATGCAATGTGTAGAAGTCTGAGCGCTTGTAATTTTACCTGGAAAAAAAAGAAATAAGTGTTTAAACTTGGCATTACAGTTATAACCAAAAACGTTTATAAAGGCAGTATTGACATTTATTATGTTGCTGGAAACGCTCCATCTAACCACTCATGGATTTCGTTGATTTCTTAGTGATGTTATCATAAACGGAGCTTAGTGATGTCATTTTTGTCACATGTAGGGATGCACCGAATCCAGGATTCGGTTCGGGATTCGGCCTTTTTCAGCAGGATTCGGATTCGGCCTAATCCTTCTGCCTGGATGAAGTAAAAAATGATTTTCCCTTCCCACTCCTAATTTGTATATGCAAATTAGGATTCAGATTCGGTTCGGTATTCGGCCAAATCTTTCACGAAGGATTCGGGGGTTCGGCCAAATCCAAAATAGTGGATTTGGTGCATCCCTAATCACATGCCTCACTAAAACTTGTGTATAATAATAAATTAAGTACCCATTGTTGAAAAATACTAATATAATATGTATATATTATATTTGTATTTATATTTATATTATAAAGGCAGTATTGACATTTATTATGTTGGTGGAAAAGCTCCATAGAACCACTCATTCATTGATTTCTTAGTGATGTCATCAGTTATAAACGGAGATTAGTGATGTCATTTTTGTCACATGACTCACTAAAACTTGTGTATAATAATAAATGAAGCACTCATTGTTGGAAAGTTCTAATATGTATATATTATATTTGTATTGATATTTATTTTATAAAGGCAATATTGGCATTAATTTGTCACGATCGCCGCCCGGAGCAGCTCCAGGAGCTCCGGGCGGCGCGTCCTTCCCTGCCGGCGTCGCTCCCAAAATGGCGGCGCCCATGGGCGCCACGTGGGTAGCGTCGCCGGCGCGATGACGTCAGCGCGCCGATGTCGGCGCAAGGACGCCGATGATGTCAGAATGGCGCCAGATTCAAATATAAAAGCCTTACCAAGACGCCAGAATGGCGCCCAAGTATAGGATTCGTTCCTGTGATGTTTCCTGGGTTTCCTGTTTGCTTTGCTAAGGATTTATCTTGTTTCTGTTTATTGCTGACCTCTTGCCTGGACTTTTGGACTTTGCTAATATTCTGCCTGCCTTTGAACCCTTGCCTGGACTCTGGTTATTCTCCTGATTTAACCCTTTGGATACTGCGACCTTGCACCCTCAAGAGGGCTTCCTCCTTGATCCTGACTACCTCCCTGGAGGGAGCTCCCGGCTCCCTGACATAATTATGTTGGTGGAAAAGCTCCATAGAACCAGTCATGGAATGCAAAAATCAGATTTCAGGAATATCTAGGGATATAGATAGATTATTTCCTTATAAACGGTTCTTAGTGATGTCATCAGTTAAAAACAGGGCTTCATGATGTCATTATAGTCACTTGTGTGTTATAATACATCAAGTACCCCTTGTTGGAAAATATGAGGATATTAGAAGTAACCTTGTAGTTCCATGACTTGAATATGGTCATGAAACTCCTCTGTGACTTATACTATCCTTATATTTTAAAATAGGGGTATTTTATTCACTATATATAAACCCCACGCATTGTGATAGCTAGCCACTCTATATACTGACCACCTTGTCAGCCCAAATCAGTATATGGAGTGAGATCCTTTAGTATATTGGTATCAATAGTAAGGAGTAACTGGAATGCTACTGTCTAAGTCATAATCCCTGTATCAAACCCTGAAAGTCTCTTTTTTTCTGTTCTTCTGGCCATATTTAATATGTAATTTTTATTAAGTTCTGTTAAAAAGAGAATTTGTATTGGTCCTGCCTGATGCCCCATGCCTTGTTTTGGTGATTATGATTGATGCTCAATACAGCTATGTTTTTTTTATCTAAGATTACAATTCAGTATCTGGATGTTGAGGTAGGAGCTGTTAGCAAACCTGCCTTGCTATGGAAGTCACAATTGCCATCCAATACGTTATTATGACTTAAAATGCAGATCACAACAAATACTTATGTTATTGATGAATGAAATGAAACATGACTCTACATACTTATCAGTGAACCTTCTACATTTGTACCAGGAATCCACAATAAGATAGAGATACGCTGAGAATAATGTCCACATCTCACACTATGGAAAATTGGTTTCGAATTTTCTGTAAACATGTGCAAAGAATCTTGATTGATCAATATTTTACACATGTAAATGAGTCTGCACTTGTATCACTTAGCTCATTTGATGAATGGGATGCTGAGATAGCATTTAATAGCTTTGCTCAGAACGTAGCACACCTGTCACTTTTGCTTTGAATGAATAACACCATCTGGGTCTCTCAGAGCCTTATTTCTTCATTTGTATTCTCTGGGCTCAACCAAGAATGTGCTTAATAGATATAATACCTGTGACTGAGAAGGGAAACTAAATAATACAGAAAGAGAGAAACGCATCCTTGACATTAAAAGGCATGATTGTCTCATCAGAACCGTCTCAGAAGTGTTCAGGCATTGAGTTGTACATATGAGTAGTGATGGGCGCCAGAAGCGAATTTGCGACGAATTCCCATGTTTCGGTGCAGGTGAATTAATTTGCGAAACTGCAGCGAAAATTCGGCGGTGAAAAATCTGGGGAGTCAAAAAAAAAATTGTCGCGCATAAAATTGTTGCGCTTCAAAATTATTCGGACGGACATTGCCTTTAATGCATTTGGACCGAATAGTCGCGCATATAAAAAAATTTCGCTCGCATCAAAATTGACGTGCGTCAAAATTTTGAAACCCATTGAGATCAATGCGTTTTGAATTTTTTTTGCAGTTTAGTGAATTTCTTGGTAAAGTCGCAAATTTTTCAAAGATTCGCCATCACTAAAAATGAGTCTGTATGAAAAAGATATTGAGGCTGACAGTATTTTAAATGTACAACAGCCCTATATGGACATGTTGGGCAGTGTACAAACCAAATATATTTAAGCATAAAAACTTTGCCAGTGAAATAACTCAACAAATTGAACAGGTGGCCCAGGTGCTCCTGCCCCAGGCCCTCAGCCCAAGGGAGCGGACAATCCGTATATAGATAAACAAAATGTTGGAGCCAGGCAATCTGGTAGGTCAGGCATAGATCAGACTAATATTAGGCAAAAATATCTGAAAGTTTTTATTTATATAAACATCTCATGCCTAACGCGTTTTGTGTCACTAGGACACTTAGTCATAGGCTTGTGTATCTGACATTCATCTCACTGTCTCGCCATTGCTGTTTTTATATTCTTTGTTTCTGGCAATTCATACAGACAGTACAGGTTTGGGATACGTTATCCAGAAACCCGTAACCTGCTAGGATGTCTCCTATGGACTCTCTGTTATCCAAAAACTTTGCTCTATTTGCTCTAAGACAAGCAACTGGCAACATTTAGGGGATTATTTATTAAAGTCCGAATGGTAAAAACTCCAAAAAAAAAATTTTTCTACTATAAAATCTGAATTTTTAGTGGAAAAAAAACCCTCTATTTTTTGAGATTTTTTTAAAGCCCGATGCTGCAAAAAGTCCTAATCTGAAAATCCGGCATCTCAGACCTGCCGAGGCTGTATATACAGTAAGTCAATGGGAGAGGTCCCTATCCTATTTGGAAGTTTCTGTGGTCTGTGCCGGAATTACTCTCTGAGGAAGTGTTGTATCACGAAACGCGTCAGACCTCAGACGCTAGGTTTACTAGATTGATACTATGTTTAAATAAAGTATAACATTTTTTTAACCAACCTGGAGACAAGCGATCAATTTTTGAAACCCAGGAGTGCGCTGCCTTTATTCTACTGTGCTGGAATTACCCCTTAATTCCGACGATTTAGGACTTTGTGGGCTTTTTTTTTTAGGAAAAAATTGTAGGATTCAGGAAAAAAACTTGATACACAATATGATTTTTCCATGCGTTTTTTTTTTGTGTTTTTTCCCTGAATCGATTAATCTGTGCTTTTTAAATAATAAATAAGGTCACATTGTGGTTTCTAGTTTGGTCAGACTTTTTTTTATTTTATCTAAAAAATCAGAAAAATTTGGATTTTGATAAATAACCCCCTTAATGAAAGAATGATGTGGGGTCAACTGATACTTTTTATAATGGCGATAGCAGCAAACATTAAACAAGGACTGTTCTAATTTAAATGAATTGTAGTCCTGAATATCATTCTTTTAAAGAACTTAAAAGATTTAGCATGTGAAAAAAAAAAGATCAAATATTTTCTGCTGCCTTTACTATATTCTCTAGTTAAAATGATACGGTCATATATTTACTTCCTTTTCTGCCTAACATTTTAAAATGCTCTCTTAACCCAACCTAGGAATTTATAAAAGAACTGCCCCTTTGTGAGCAAAAGGAAAACCCCTTTTCAAGCACAAATTAACTAAACATTTATTTTTTTAAATGTAAGGATATGATTTTTTTTTTACCAACAATATCTCAAAGCAGCACCCATGGGTTTCACTCACAAAGGCTGTTTCTGATGATAGTGTCACGTTTAGGGATCTTCATGGCCAGAACGTAATAACAGCTCTACTTAATGCTCTGACCTTTACCATATCATGAGATATTAGCTTCACTGAAGAACCTGTCAGCAGTCTTTTTATGATATGCCAGAACAGTGATTTTGGAAATTAACAAATTCTCGTGTCAGGCAGATTTTATAATACAGTCAATAAACAAGTAAACAATTTTAAATTTATGACATATCCCTTTATAACCTTAGAAAGCTTCCCAGCTTGGCATAAAACGGCACGAATAATGCCCTAGAAGAATTTGTAAACGTGACCATTCCCAGTCCCTGATTTATCATCTCTGTAGCTCGGGTGTTGATGCTGGTGGTAAGCGCTGTGCTAGATTATGGCTGATTAATAATAGAGTAATAATAACTGTCAAGCTTTTTCAGTTGAAGGCCCCCTTGTAGGTGAGTGTTCCAGCTAGTTCATAACAGCTACGTATATAAATAACATTGGAATACAGATATGGGACCTGAATGCTCGGGACCTGGGGCTTTCCGCATAACAGATCTTTCCGTAATTTGGATCTTCATCCCTTAAATCTACTAGAAAATAATATAAACGTTAAATAAACCCAATAGGCTGGTTTTGCTTCCAATAAGGATTAATTATATCTTAGTTGGGATCAAGTACAAGCTACTGTTTTATTATTACAGAGAAAAAGGAATCATTTTTAAAAATGTGGATTATTTGGATAAAATGAAGTCTATTGGAGACAGCCAATTGTGAGACACTCATACTTTGGGGACTGGGCACCTGTTAATCATTATTACTGCTTTAACTAATAGCTTTAACTAAAAAAACATCAATGAAGTAAATGTATTGAATACTGAGAGGAGAATATACTATATACCATCTTTAAACATCTGATAGACTGTTGTGCAGTTCCAGCTAATAAACATTCAACTATGTTTCAAGAACCACTGAAGGTGTGTGTGAAGTCTGTGTGGAAACCCTTCCAATATAGCACGTCCTATGTATCACATGCTCTACTGGGAGATACAGGGAGTTGTAACTTGCCAGGCCTGTCTGTTAAAGGAAAAGGCAGTGTCCTACTAGGGAAGTATAAAATCCAGGATCCCATTTGGAATTCAAGCAAATGTTTCTGTAGGATTCTGTATATGGCCAAAACTTTGGACTTTGTACATCCCTACAATTTTGTCAGGACAAAATTAATTATGTCAATCCAATATCTAGTGGTGTAACTATAGGGGAAGCAGACCCCACAATCGCAGGGGGGCCCAACTTCCTCTGTAGCGCTAAATAATTCACCCCTCTTACCAGCGATCAGAAAGAAGTATGCAGACAGTGAGACGGGGGGTGTGGGAGGCATGGAGTAGGCAGTTGGGATGTGGGAGCAGTCAGGAGGCATGAGCGGTTAGGAGGTGGGGAGTGGGCAGGAGGGCAGGGGTCGGTAGGGAGCTCTGTGCACAAAGCCCTTCAGGGCCCGCTGTCAATATCACTTTATACCTCACTTTTCTAAATGGACTTCAACTTTACCAAAGTGCTTTTCATTGCTATCAAAACATGGGGATAATATGAAGGAATAAAAATAAAGCAACACCTATGTAGCTTGCTGATATGTATCTGCGTGTGTCGCATTTATCAAAGGCTTACATTTATCCCCACATGATGACCCCAGTTTTAAATGACAATAATAATCCCTGATTTACACTTTGCATGACGTAATTTATTGAAAACAGTAACTGCCTGATACTTACATGCTGGCAGATTGCAAAAGATAAATCAGCAGAGCATTTCACAGAAAAATCACTCCTATAAGGTATAACCCCATTAATCAAGTCTTTCACTGCACCCTAGGTTATGCTGAGTACAATAGCAAGCCAATTTAATGAGCTTTTTTCACTGCTTGATAAAGGAGGCAGCAAATCAACTGTACAAAAACTCTGCTTTGCAGTAAATCCTGCTTTTCCGCCTGCTTCAGAAAATTAACAATATGATGTTATCATCTTATTATAAATAAACAAAATATGTACACAGATATTACAGAACTAAGGGGGCGTTGTATTAAGCCCCAGTCGGTACCCAGCCGGTATGGACTCACCCTGGTGGTCTAGTGGGCGGCCGGGTTCCCTACCGCGGCTCAGGCGGGTACGCCCACCGCGTGAGTCCTTTCCCTTGCTGTGCTGGCTTCCCTATGGCGCGCGGTGTGCGCACTTCCGGGTTTTATGCACCGGCGTGATGACATCATCGTGCAAGGGAACGATATTCAAAGTATTTAAAGGGGCCTTGTAGTAAAAAACACTGCCCGTTGTTAGGTTCAATTTGTAAAGTTCCTAGGTGCCTTGCCTTTGTGTTTTCTTGCTGGTATTACTGGTTTGACCCTTGCTTGCCTACTCGTCTATTCTGATCTCTCCAATCCTGACCTTCGTCTGCCTGATTACTCCAACTTCTCCGATCCTGATCCTAGCCTGCTTGTGATTACTCTGACCTCTCCAATCCGACCTTTGCCTGTCCACTGACTAATCTACGTTCTCCTATCCTGTTTCCGGAATGTCTGACGATTCTCTGCTTGTGCTGGCCCAGCCTGCCTGTTCCTGTTGGTGTTCTTCCTTCCAGTATTCTGGTGAGACGATCGTGTCCCTTTGCTCGTCCAGAACCGTTAGCTTTGCTCCTCTCTCAAATAAGACCTGGCGGCATCTGATTAGCTGAGGGCTCCTTCTGAGGTGAAAGGCAGTGGTTATAGGCAGAAGTGAGAGCCGTGACCAGGGAGCTTAGCTTGGGTTCGGGATATAGGGTGCCGAACGTGACACAGTGTTTTTGAATGAAATCCTGAAAAAGTTGTGAAGTCGCTGAAGTTCAGCGAAAACTGAGACAATTCCGAATACAAAAATACTCCAGCTACAACTTGTCAAAACCATGTAGAAGTCAATGGCAGATGTCCCTTTTACAACTGTAAGATCTTTCTTTGATTCATGGTTTTAGAGGCTTTTTTTGTCACTTTCGTGCAACAATACAAAAAAGTTGTCAGTTACTGTGGGACAATACAGAACGTCCTGGTTTTCTCAAATTTTCAGCAACTTCTCCAATTTGTGCTTTTTCATTGGGAATTTTTAAATACATTTCATGGTTTTAGAGAATGCGAGTTTAGTCGCAGTTTCAAAAATCACTCAAATTACACTGTTAATAAATAGGCCTCCATGTACCACAGAAGAGGCCCATTTATCAAAGTCTGAATTTATCTCATTATTTTCTAAATTTCCACCACTTTCAAAAACTTTCACCCATTGATAAATACACCTCTAATAATCCTATAGGAATGACTAAAGGGTGGTGGAATTTTACTGTGGCAAGCTCTAATTTCAGACTTCAATGTATAGATCCAGTGTTTATACAAATACCCTTGTATACTTGTATCCTATCCAATAAACAATGCTTAGTGATGTCTTCAGTTAAAACCAGAGCTTAGCCATGTAATTTGTATCACATGATTCCTTGAAACATTTGTATCATAATGAATAATGTACCGCCCATTGTAACATGAGGAAGTCACCTCAGACTTCTATGACCTGTATAAAAGCAACTGTACCCTTATGTGGTCATGGAATGCCTCTGTGACCTTAAATTATACAATTCTGGATACATAATTCCCTATATATAGCAGAAATACAGATCTTTTTTTTTGTTTGTACAGGTGTCTCATGATGGATGATTACCCAGTTTAGTAATCTATGGAGTGAGCCAAACTAGGCTGAACCAAAGCTTTAGGCAATTGGAACTTGGAAATATGGGCTTATGAATAAACATTGATTGAAAGTCTACCTGACTGAAGCTTAGGGGATTATGTACTAAACTCCGAATTCAAAAATCCCAAAAAATTTGTGATTTTTTTTTTATAAAATCGGACTTTTAAAAAATCACGAATATTTCAGAATTTATTAAACCCCCAAGGATGGAAAAGTCTGAATCAGAAAATCCGGCATCTCAGACCTGTCGAGTATCATATAAGTCAATGGGAGAAGTCCCAATGATTTTTTAATTCAAGTCTGCTTTTATTGAGAAATATATGCACAAATAAACAGATTTTTAAACAACGATTTTTTGATGTGCACTGGGTTTTGTGCGATGCCCTGAGTTTCAGATTTTTCACGCAAAAAGCCTAAGAAATTTTCGGGAAAAATGTGTTTCCGGGTGAAAAATCAAAAAAGAAAATTGAAAATTGGATCTTTTTCCTGCAAAGCAAATTTTTGGGAAAATATAATAATAAATAAGCATAAAACCCCAAGAGGATTTGATCGGAGTTTGCAGCAGAAAATGTTGAGATGTACATCTCTATATACAGAAAGAGTGTGAATAGTGATGGGCGAATAAATTCGCCAGGCATGGATTCACAGGGAATTGCCGTGTTTTGCCGCCTTCGAATAAATTAGTAAAATTAGTAAATTAGTAAAACTGCGGCAAAAAATTGTGCATGAAAAATCCATGTGACAAAAAAGATTTGTCGTGCGCAAAATTATTCAGATGCCCAGTGACTTTAATGCGTTTGGACAAAATAGACGAGCGTATAAAAATTGTCGCTCATGTCAAATTGCCATGTGTCAAAATTATTTTGACGCCCATTGACATACATTTAGTGAATTTTTTGATGTTTCACAATAAATTCACAATTTTTGCGGCAAAGCGAAACGCCATAGCTTCACCCATCAATAAGGGGCAGATTTATCAAGGGTCGAATTTTGAAGTACAAAAAAATTCGAAATTCGACCATCAAATTAAAAAACTTCAAATTCGAATTTCGAATTCGAAGTTTTTTCAACAAATTTGGCAATCCTGCAGACGAATAAAAAAAGATTTTAGCGATCGATCAAAGGATTTTTATTCGATGTGTAAAGACTTAGAAAATGTTGTAGAAGGTCTCCATTGGCTAACATAGCACTTCGACAGGTTTAATTTGGTATTAAAGTCGAAGTCTAAGTTTTTTTAAAGAGATAGTACTTTGATTATCGAATGGTCGAATATTCAAACGATTTTTACTTCGGATCGAAGTCGAAGTAAATTCAAACACGTAGTATCCTATTCGATGGTCGAAGAATCCACAAAATTACTTTGAATTTAAAAATTTTTTACTTTGAAAATTACCTCTAATTCACTTCGACCCTTAGTAAATCTGCCCCCAAGTGTGAATTGTACAAAAGATGGACTTGATCAAGGCGGTAACATGAAGAACTATTAAAAAAAATTTCCATTGGAATAAATCCATTCCAACATTTTGACCCCTTACTTCTTCAACAGAAGAACCTTAGAACAGCTGTTCTGTTCTATTTATATCTAGAGTATAACTGTATCTCCTAAAAAAGTAGTTGGGATAATGTGTATTATGCATTTGAAAAATCTGTTTATTTTTTGTCTTTCCTTTAGTGACAACATTGGTTCTGCTTAAAGTGCCACATATCTGAGCAAATTGACTTCTAATCCATTACCTGAATAAGACGGCACTCTGATCTGAGAACTGGCGATGCTATCCCCACCTTCACTAACGGCTCTGACTTCTATGATATAAAATCCGGCGTCGGGAAGGAGAACCACAGCTGAAGTCGTCTGTGTTTGAATGACTTGACTGTTGCTGTGACCCTCTTGTCTCAACATGACCTGCAGATAAAGAAATGATAAAGAAAAATATGTGTCTGTTTTGCATTGATTAAAGGACTGAATTAAATAAAAGGGTAGTTGATATAGATCTGCTTTCACAATTTATGAGGCCCATTTATCAAAGTCTGAATTTATCTCAATATGATCTGAAAAAAACTCCAAAATCCTTACAGGTTTTTTCTCAGTATTTATCAATACACCAATATCCTGAAAATTTTGATTGGGAGAAAAAAATCAGAATTTTATGAATTTTTCGAAATTTCGACCTGCAAACTTTTTTTTTAATAATGTTTGCCCCAAAAACTTTTGATTATTGCGCGAAACCCATCGCAAATCAAAAAATCTTTGGGACTTCTCCCATTGACTTATATGCAACTTGGGCAGGTCTGAGATGCCCGATTTTTGGATTCAGACTTTTTCCATCCTTGGGGTATAATAAATGCCAAAAAATGTGTGGGTTTTTTTTTTATTCAGATTTTATACTAAAAAACAAATTTTTGGATTTTCTGCATTCGGACTTTAGTAACTAATCCCCTAAGAGTGCCTCAAACTAACCTGCTGTGAGTTACTGATAGATTTCATCTGGTCTTAATGTCAGATTTATATTTCAAAAACTACAACAAGAAATAAAAAAAAATGGATCTATCAAGCATGAGCTAGAGTTGTGGATTTGCTACAATGGCGATGGTTCCCTTTTAAATCACAATCTGTATATTACTCTCCAAAATATGGCAAGCTACTAAAACCAAAAGAATTTGTTTTCCCAATTTTGGGCTAACTCAAACCTATAAGCAAATGAAACAGAAAAGAAATATGGCTGATATAGCTATTTTGTACCTTGAACAATAAGGCCTGTGTCCTCTTATTGAATATTTGTGTTGCTGGAATAAAGAAAAGCATGTGCCCTGAGCATTAAAGCAATGAGCAGACTTGCCGGCATGCATGCAGTTCACAGTAGTATGCAGTTCACAGTTTTTACACCCCTGGTCTAAAATAAACAGCAATATCACCAACAGTTTAGCACCTCCACTGGCACTTGCACCTATAAAAGGTTAACTTGCAAAACTGTGCGTGCACATAATCTTCAAGGGCAAAGGAAGGGGATCCATGGATGAGTAGCGGCCTTGCCCATGATTGCCTCGTTACTGTGTAAATGCTTGTGATCATTTAGCAAGGCTTAATCCCCTGTCCACAGCAGAATTTACTGGACTATTATAGCTCATATATAGCACAAACCTGCAGACTAGCACTACAGAACAGCCAAGCAGAAAAACATTTAATTACTATGTTTGTATTTTGCTGGGGTTTATTACAAGTTAACCCTATTTTTATGATTAGTTCTTAGATGTTAGTGGAATAGAGCAGCATATTGCTTGTTGTAAAGAAACCAGTCTGAATAAGGTGAGTGTTGGCTTTATAATACAGAAAGGAAAGGAGAAAGAAATTAGAGAAAGGTGAAACCTTCTTTAGGGAAATAAAATTGTAAATAAAGGTGGCAATGTCACCCAACGAGCGGATCTCTCCCTGATATGGCCACATTGAGGTGGGCGATATTGGGCTGATCCGATCGTGTGCCCTAGGTCCCATCGATCGGATCAGAATGGAGGCAATGCGGTCGGATCACAGGACCGCATGAACGAACAGACGCGGCCGCGATCCAATTGGATTTTTTTACTTTCGGGCAGATATTGCCTGTCGGATGACCCCACACACGGGCCAATAAGCTACCGACTCTGTCTATTGCCAGCTTTTATGGGCAAGTGTTTGGGGGCCTTTAAAAGTGTCAATAATGCAGTTAGTTGTGGAACAACCTGAAGGCAGCAAGTTGACTGCAATACTCTTTATTGGGAGGGGGAGTTACACAACATGTTTCGGGCGGAGCCCTTTGTCAAGTGTCTCCGCCCGAAACATGTGTAACTCTACCTCCCAATAAAGAGTATTGCAGTCAACTTGCTGCCTTGGGTTTGTTCCACAACTAACTGCATTATTGATACATTGATTGGGATATCGAACACAGGATAACCCGTGGAATTAAACCAACGAAGACTTTTGGTGAGCCGCACTTATTCCTTTATTTGGCCTTTAAAAGTGTAAGAGGGCTCTTAAACACATTAACTTATGATTTTAGGTCTAGGTGCTACTGGATTAGAAGGAAAAAAAATTATGTGTATATATATTCAGCAAGAAAGATCCCCATTCTCAGGTCTTAAGTAAAAATGTAAAGAGTTTTATTGTGACATGTGGACCTGAGAGTGCGGTTCTTTCACACGAAAATGTTTTGTTTTTTTTTTTTGCGAATTTCAAATTTATGGGGGTTTTTATAAACTTTTTATAATTTAACTACCTTACTACAGATATGCTCTGAGTGACCAACCATTCTATAAACAGTCTGTAGGCCATAAGATATAAACAGTGGCAGTGGTGGGGGGTTTGAGGTGGGTTTGGAGTCCTCTCAGAGGGCCCCAACACAGATGTGACTGCCTGATTAAAAGGGTTGTTCATTTTTAACTTCATTTTTAGTATGATGTAGAGAGTGATATTCTGAGACAATTTGCGGCTGGTTTACATGTTTTATTATTGTTGGTTTTTCCAGTCATTTAGCAGCACTGCAGTTTGCAAATTTCAGCAATTTGGTTGCTAGGGTCTAAATTACCTTATCTTTGATGTGATTAAGAGACTAGAATATGAATAGGAGAGGCCTGGATAGACAGAGGAGTACTAAAAATTAGCAATAACAAAACATTTGTAGCCTTACAGAGCATTTGTTTTTTAGATCGGGTCAATGACCCCCATTTGAAAGCTGGAAAGAAACAGAAGAAGAAGACAAATACTTCAAAACCTCTATAAACTAAACAATGAAGACCAACTGAAAAATTGCTTATAACTAGCCACGCTATAACATACTAAGGGGCCAATTCACCAAGCTCGAGTGAAGGATTCGAAGTAAAAAAATCTTCGAATTTCAAAGTGTTTTTTGGGCTACTTCGACCATCGAATGGGCTACTTCAACCTTCGACTACGATTTAGAATCGAAGGATTCGAACTAAAAATCTTCGACTATTCGATAGTCGAAGTACTGTCTCTTTAAGAAAAAACTTCGACCCCCTAGTTAGCCATCTAAAACCTACCGAACTCAAAGTTAGCCTAGTTCGATCGAAGTATTTTGCGCAAAATCCTTTGACTTCGATTCTCCTGCTTACTAGTAGTATGGACCCTCAACGTTTTCTCAGGCAGCTCTGTGGGGCCCATTCACCAAGCTCGAGTGAAGGATTCGAAGTAAAAAAACTTCGAATTTCGAAGTGTTTTTTGGGCTACTTCGACCATCGAATGGGCTACTTCGACTTTGAATCGAAGGATTCAAACTAAAAATCGTTCGACTATTCGATAGTCAAAGTACTGTCTCTTTAAGAAAAAACTTCGACCCCCTAGTTCGCCACCTAAAAGCTACCGAACCCAATGTTAGCCTATGGGGAAGGTCCCCATAGGCTTGGCTACGTTTTTTTGGTTGAAGGATAATCCTTCGATCGCTGGATTAAAATCCTTAGAAACGTTTGATTCGAAGGATTTAATCGTTCGATCAAATGATTATTCCTTCGATCGTTCGATCAAACTTTTTTTTTTTTCACAAATGTTTGCTTTTCAATATGCATATAAGAGATTGGTAAGGGTTTCAATCCAGTCTAAGTGGAATATGTGATGCAGTTTTTGGCGCACCAAAGATAGAGGCGGAGGAAGTCGGGATAGCCAGGTATGTAAGATGGCCTTCCTGGCTGCCGCCACCAGCCTCTCTGCTAAGGCTTTCTCCGGCTTGGAAAGGTGTATGGTGGATTGTAATTTGCTAAATATGGCCAATGTGGCGTTAACGGTAATTGATTTCTCCGATAGGTTTTCCCAATAACTGGCGATTTCCTTCCAGAACTGCTGTATAAGAGGGCATGACCATAAACAATGTAACATATCGGCCCTGGGCGCTTCACACTTCAGGCAGCTATCCGAGTGCGTAGTGCCTATATGAAATCTTTTTAGAGGTGTGAGGTAAGCATGGTGTATGTGCTAGCAGGCAAAATTTTCATCATTCGCGTATGAAGCCGAAGAATATCTACATTTTCAGCCTGCGGGATGATACATTTCCATTTCGTAAAGGCCATAGTGTTATTATTCGGATCGACAGTAGTTCTAATTTGCTTGTAAATATGTGCGGTGGATCTGATAGTATCATGTTTTGGCCACAATGAGTCAATTGGGTTGTTCTTATCTTTGTCCGTCAGTTGGGCCCATCGTCGTGTGGCGAAATGTAAGAGCTGGAGCAATGAGAATTGGTGCATCTGCAGGAATGGGTACTTTTGAAGCAAGGCCAAAACTGGTAGGACAGAGTTGGTAGGGGTAATCACGTCTTTAATATTCTGTAAGCCTTCCGTTTGCCAAGCCCTAAAAACCAGGCTGTTTAAGCCCGGAGAAAACGTTTTGTTGTTGAGCCAGGTAAGATTTATCGAGTTAAAAGGAGATAAGTTTGCTTTTTTCCGAATGGAGTGCCAGGTTTTATATGTTTGGATGAAGAGAGGATTTTCCTGCATGTTTGTGGGGATGTCCGAGAGTGGAGTGTGTAATAGCGAGTTAAGCGATAACCCGTCAGACAGAGCAGTATCTAAAGATATGGTGGTATATATATTCCGGTGGTGGAGCCCGTCACCGACATACCTAAGAAGGGCAGCATCATTGTATTCCATTATGTTGGGAAGGTTGAGTCCACCGTCATGTTTCTGGTATTGTAGTGTGGTAAATTTTATTCGCGGACGTTTCTTATTCCATTTAAAGGTCCTTAAAATGTGATGAAGTCTTTTGCTGTCAGTCGTGGAGATACGATAGGGTAGCATCTGTAACTTTTAAAGTAATTTAGGGAACAATGTCATTTTTATTAAATGAATCCGTCCTGAAAAAGTTAGATTTGTGTGTAACCACTTCCGAGTGTCCTGTTTGATTTGGTCAATAGTGCGTCTAATGTTAGATTTGTATAAGTCTTTGTGGTGTTGCTTGAGATGGATGCCCAGGAATTTTATATGGGTTTTGGCCTTTTTAAACGGGAATGGATTGGTCCAATCAGATGGAGTGGTATGTTGTAGGCGTAGGGCCTCAGATTTCCCCAAGTTAATTTTGAATCCAGCTATAGTGCCAAATGTATCGATCTTTTGTAAAATTACTGGTAATTCAGTACAGGGTCTATGTAAAAAAAGGGGAATATCATCCGGATATGCTATCAGTTTTATCTGTTGTGTGCCTACTCAAATGCCTTGAAAGGCGTCACTGTTAAGTAGGTGTCTCAGTAAGGGATCTAGAGCCAAGTTAAAGAGCAGTGGCGAAAGGGGGCAGCCCTGTCTAGTGCCTCTCCGTATTAGAAATCTATGCGAATTCAGTCCATTCGCTGTGACATGGGTATAGGATTGGGAATATAAAGTTCTAAATAGGTTGAGCATGTGTATGCCAAAATGTTGGAATTTAAGTAATCTTTTGATGTGAGTGTGCGTTATTCTATCGAAAGCTTTATCAGCGTCTAAATTGATTAATGTTTTCTCTTTTCCAGGTTGCATTGATACATAGTAGCTATTACTGTCCGGAGAGCTTGGACTGGGTATCGCCCTTTAAGGAAGCCTACTTGATGAGTGGTAAGTATGTGTGGGAGAATAAGCTGTAACCTGTCTGGCATGATTTTAGTCAAAAATTTTAAGTCCTGGTTTAATAGAGATATAGGTCTATATGAGGAGAGTGGGGTCTTTGCCCTCTTTTGGGATCAATATGATCCGCGCCTCATTTGCCTCATGCCATAGGGGATGGCCCTGTAAAATATCATTAAAGAGCGTGGTGAGTAAAGGGGCGATCTCTGGAAGGAGGATTTTGTAATATTCCACACTCAGACCATCAGGGCCAGGGGATTTTCCATTTTTAAGATGTTTTATTGTTGACATCATTTCCCGTTCAGTTACAGGAGCGTCTAGGATCTCCCTATCTTGTACTGAAAGCTTAGAGAGTTGAGCATCACGCAGGAAAGAAAGACCCTCCTCCGGATGATCTTGGTTTTCTTCGTAAAACTGTTTAAAGTAAGATTCAAGTTCCACTACAATGGTTTCAGTATCTCGAGCCCAACCCTCCCCTGTCTTTAGTTTCCTAATGAAATGGGACGTGGTGGTAAGCTTGGTCAATCTAGCTAAAAGCCTGCCCGGTTTGTTTCCCCATCTCGATCAAACTTTTTGCGCTAAAATCCTTCGACTTCGATATTCGAAGTTGAAGGATTTTAATTCCCAGTCGAATATCGAGGGTTAATTAACCCTTGATATTTGACCCTTGATGAATTTACCCCTGTGTGTACAATGTTATTTGTGTCTGTGAATTCTTTTTAATCTAGAGTAGAAGCTTTCAGACATTTTGTTTTGTAGGTTAAAATTTGCAACACCACACTTTTACCAAATGTTATTAATTTCTGATTCATTTTGTATTCATTTTTCTTTCTGGTATGTCACAAGAAAAGCTATCACAGCATCAAAGCTCTTGTGTGTTGGGTCCCCTTCTTTAAAATGCCCATGTAGTAATGGGACATACGTTTTGTAGTCTCACCACCTTTATCATGAATAAATCTAATACTAGGAGTTTTCCCCTTATCTTTTTTTTTCACAATCAACTTTTAAAATAAAATAATATACCTGGGAGGTCGAAAATTAACAGTTGCAACTTAGGTAAAAGAAATACAACAGAAAGATTATAAAATTGTCATAACACCCATTCTCCCTAGAGCAGGGGTCCCAAACTTTTTTTTACCAGTGAGTCACATTCAAATGTAAAAAGAGTTGGGAAACAGCACAAGCACGAAAAGTCCCTTGGGTGCCAAATAAGGGCTGTGATTGGTTATTTGGTAGCCCCTATGTGGACTGGCAGCCCAAAGGAGGCTTTACTTTGCACCATACTTCATTTTTATGCAAATAAAACTTGCTGTCAATCCTGGAATTCAAAAATAAGCATCTGGTTTGAGGACACTGAGAGCAACATCCAAGGGGTTGCTCACGAGCTACTGGTTGGCGATCACTCCCTAGAGCAACTAGGTAAGCAAACAAAAATTCAGTTTCAATTTCACCTTAATTTTTCATCCCCCTTAGGAGGATATTGTAAGTCTGAAAAAGAAGGAAGTGAACAGGAATTGGGCAAAGGAGATGATAATAAATGAAGGTTTTATATCAGAATAATCATTATGTTAACAATAATATTCTTTAAAATTATTTGCCATCCCATTTCAATTGAAGTATTGCTATTTTACTGCATTTAACTTAGCAGAGAAAAAAAAACCAAAAAAGCATTGCGTATGTCCCTCAATCTACTAATGCTCATTGTCAGTAAAGGTGAGAAACAGATCTTCAAATATGTGTAAATGGAAAAGGATCATTAGACCTATGTAAAAGCATTATCAACACATTTCTATTGCAGACTTCCTTAGGGTCTGGAATCAATTTGCAGTCTATTTGCTTACAGATCAATAGGAAAATAGACTGTTGGCTGATGGTGTTCAACTGTACAAATATTAGGGAATATATATATATTAAAAGTATAGAATATGCCATATTAGACAAAATATAACTTGAAAGGCAAACACCATAGTAAATGACATAAATGAGTTATGAAATATTTTGAGTGTAATTTGTGAAGGCAACTGTTTCAAAATTAGTCTTCTGTAGATCATTTCTAATAAGCAGATTTATTAAAGGTCAGATTTCAAATTTATGTGAATTTCTTTTTACTGTAATAAATCCGAATAAACTCACAACTCGAATGGGAGGTTATTTAAGAAAAAATGTGAACGTATAAAATTCGATTGAATAGTCCCGACATGAAATTTAAATCTAATTCTAATGAAATTTAAATCAAGTTTTCCCTCCAATGTCAGGAAGGCAATTAACATATTCAAATGGTTCAATGGACCTCTGCCATTGACTTGTAAATTAACTCGTTTAGGTTTCAGGCGGCGAATATTCGAATTAGAACTGTTTCAGTGGTCGAGATATGATAAATCGAACATTCGACTTTTCATTAGAAATTGGGGGATTCAAAATTTGAATGTGTCGGAGATCTGACACCGAATTTTTTTCTTGAAAATTAGAATTCAAAGTTGCTATTTGACCCTTAATAAATCTGCCCCTAAGTGTTGTTTACTGAGAATCCTATCTTTAGTTCAAACACTCAAAATATGCATGCATTGGTGACGTCAAAAACTTTTAGGGAGTCTGACCTTGTAGCCCATAACATCTGATTCATTTGCCAATGGCCTTACAGCTTCCCAGCCCAAAGACACATGAGAACCATTTCGCATCCACTTCACAATGCTTGGTGCTTGACTAGGAGCTAAAAAAAACAATAAAATACATGAATATTATGATAGATACACAGAGATAGATAAATATATAGTAATAAATGAAAGCCAATACCTAAAGAGAATAGTCTACAAGATTACATGCAAAGCAACAGCTACAGCACCTGAATGTTGTCTTGTGCCTACAAGGGGCTATTGACGCAAGACCACAAAATTCATTTTGGCATATAGTTTTATAAAGAAGGATAGAGGAGAGAAATTTGCTCCAGATGGAAAAAAGATTAATGTACATCAATATATCCAAGTTTAGTCTTGGTAACCCTCAAAAAAAGGAGGTATGCTATTGACACAAGGCAAGACCCAAGAGGATTTTCCTTACAGTTATAAGACTTCTTTATGCTGCCTATGAAAGTCGTAATGGCTAAGTACAAAATATTTATATGTTAAATGGATTTTTAGCTTCAGATATTCAGGTTTATTGGTCTCTGTAGAGTCTCTTACAAAGCATAGGAAAAAATTATTTCATTGAACATTTGCCTTAATTGGCTTTATAAAAAAAATTGTGGACTGTTAAAGGAATAGTTCAGTGTGAAAAGAAAAACTGGATAAATACATAGGCTGTGCAAAATAAAAAATGTTTCTAATATAGTTAGTTAGGCAAAAATGTAATATATAAAGGCTGGAGTGACTGGATGTCTAATAAAACAGCCAGAATCCAACTTCCTGCTTTTCAGCTCTATAACTCTGAGTTAGTCAGCGACTTGAAGGGGGGCCACATGGCCCACCTTCAGTGAGTTTGTAATTGATCCTCAGCATTCAGCTCAGATTCAAAAGCAATAGATATGATCCATGTGGCACCCCCTCAAGTCTCTGATTGGTTACTGCCTGGTAACCAGGGTAACCAGTCAGTGTAAACCAAGAGAGCTGAAAAGCAGGAAGTAGTGTCTGACTGACAAGTTATACATCAAATCACTCCAGCCTTAATACATTACATTTTTGGCTAACTAACTATATTAGAAACATTTTTTATGTTGCACAGCCTATCTATTTACCCAGTTTTTATTTTTACACTGAACAATTCCTTTAAAAAAAATGCTTGTGGTATATAATCGCTTTTATAGCTGGATCCCATTAAGTTATAATAATTTCTTTTTTTGCCAAATGGCCATTTTAATAGCTATCATACCTCAGTGAACCTACACATAAGCTCATAAACCTCAATATCTGGCTTTTTCTTTCGGTGTCACAGACGCTTAACCTGGTATGGCTGGAATATAATACCAATACATTGTGTACATACAGCATGGCAATTTCACAGTTCAGATGACTGGATTTTATTAAACTCCCAATCTAAAACACCAATGGAGAAGGCAGGTTACTTACGAGATTTTTTGGTCCCTGCACGCGCCGTGGCACTTGGTGGCCCATATCCTGCTCTGTTGTATGCTCTCACTGTTATGTGATACAATGTGTTTCCATCTAAATCTGTCAGAATGATGGACGACTCATTTCCTGCAGTTTTCACTTTTTCTGATGCCTCCTCTTGCTCCATATCTTTCCAGTAACTAACCTGCCAACAGTGACCACATTGAAGATTAATTTTGGCAGCTGTGAAGCTTTCACTTTATTTCTTTATTGGGAGATCGAAGGCACTGGACTCAAAAGAGTGTAAAGACCCTTCTGTCAGAAAATTAACAGGCTAATTTAAACATGAGGGATTTGCAGATTAGGTTTTATGCCTAAATGCTATTAAGGGAACCACCCAGATGTCTGGAGTCAGAATGTCACCCTATTACTTAGTGACTCATTGAAATTCTCAGCCGGTGCTTTAATGTGCAACTGTTTGGCTGGCCAGACTGAAAATAGGAGAAAATAAAAACTGACAAATAGTCAAAAGAATTGGAAGTCATTCAAAGATGCCTTAATCCTCCACATTTGGAACCAGTAAACACATGCAACACAGTACAGTGATTGGTGAAAGTATCAGATGCAGTATCTCCAACTTACTCCTGTTCCATTTAGAGACGCTCTGTCTCAGAGTGATAGATAAAGGCTGACAGAACACCCGAGGATATGTGATCCTGGGTTGTCTTTTCAGAAAACCATCATTAAGAAGAAGAGGAATGAGGCAAATTCTGTTCAGAATTGCACATGTGTCTGTCAGAGATAGTTTGGAATTGTTAATTGAAATTGGGTGACATGCATTATGGATTCTTAAAGGGATTCTGTCATGATTTTTCGGGGATGTTTTTTATTTCTAAATTACACTGTTTACAATTAATTCACTCTACCATATAGAATTTCATTTCTAACCCAACAAGTGCATTTTTAAAGTTGTTTATTGTTGTTTAGGTGCTTCTCAGGTCATTTTGCCTGGCAATGTGCTTTCAAAAAGAGCCAGCACTTTAGGATGGAACTGCTTTCTGACAGGCTGTTGTTTCTCCTACTCAATGTAACTGAATGTGTCTCAGTGGGACATCAGTTTTTACTATTGAGTGCTGTTCTTATATCTATGAGGGAGCTGTTACCTTCCCATTGTTCTGCTGATGGGAGGAGAAGGGAGGGGGTGATAACACTTCAACTTGCAGTGCAGCAGTAAAGAGTGACTGAAGTTTATCAGAGCACAAGTCACATGACTGGGGGCACTTGGGAAACTGACAATATGTCTAGCCCCATGTAAGATTTCAAAATTAAATATAAAAAAATCTTGTGCTTTTGAAAAAAAATGGATTTCAGTACAGGAGTCTGCTGGAGCAGCACTATTAACTGTTGCATTGTGAAAAACACATGTTTTCACATGACAGTATCCCTAGAAGCACCTCTAGGTGTGTATTTCTTTGCTTATTTCAGAGGTCCTTGTCTTATTACATCTAATTCATTAATATCTTTATTAAACAGTCTAAGCATAGTGATATCCGTCAATAATAGTATATATAGTGAATAACTAACCCCCAATTGTAAAATATAAGGATATTATAAGTCCCAGAGATCATGGAACTACAAGGTTACTTCTAATATCCTCATATTTTCCAACAAGGGGTACTTTATTTATTATAATACACAAGTTTTAGTGAGTCATGTGATAAAAAGACATCACTAAGCTCAATATATATATATGTATTTGTCTATATATATATATACAGTATATATATATATATATATATATATATATATATATATATATATATATATATATATATATATATATATATATATATATATATATATATATATATCGGGGATGACTTGTAGTTGGCCAGCTTAAATATATTGCAATACATGGACAGACAATCCCTGTCTTGTTTAAAGGGTAAGGCATTTTTTGTTTAAAGGGTAAGGCATTTTTAGTAGCTTGAGGCACAAAATATTTCAATGTCCTTAAAGGAACAGTAACGTCAAAAAATAAAAGTGGTTTTAAGTAATGAAAATATAATGCATTGTTGCCCTGCACTAGTAAAACTGATGTGTTTGCTTAAGAAACACTACTATTGTTTATATAAATAAGCTGCTGTGTAGCAATGGGGGCAGCCATTCAAAGGAGAAAAAGCTCAAGTTACACAACAGATAGCAAATAAGCTCTGTCTGTCTAAAGGTGGCCATACACGGATAGATCCGCTCGTTTGGCGATGTCGCCAAACGAGCGGATCTCCCTCCGATATGCCCACCTTCAAGGTGGGCAATATCGGGCAGATCCGATCGTGGGCCCTAGGGCCCAACGATCGGATCCTAGCTCTCACAAACGGGCGGTCGGATCGCGGGACCGCATCAACGAACAGATGCGGCCGCGATTCGACGGGATTTTTAACCCCATCCGATCGAGATCTGGCCGACTTTCGGCCAGATCTCGATCGGGGAAGCCCGTCGGGGGCCCCCATACACGGGCCAATAAGCTGCCGACAGACCGAGCTTTTATCGGCCCGTGTATGGCCACCTTAATAGTGTTATCTGTTATCCATTCGTTAACCTGTGCCATATAGCCGTTTTTCAATTTCCGCCATTGCTCCACAGCAGCTTGTTTATATGAACTATAGTAGAGTTTCTGAAGCAAACATATCAGATTTACCAGTGCAGGGCAACACTGCATGATATTTTCATTACTTTAAAACACTTAAATTTTTTGGTGTTACTGTTCCTTTAAAGGAGAAGGAAAGCCAAAAAATTACTTAAGTTGTAAGTGTTGCCTATAAATAGTAGATATAAGTACCAGCAAGCAATCTCTCATTAGATTTTCACTCAATCTTTTAGCTGCAATTGTTTTTTAAAAAAGTGTAAGCAAGTATGAAATAGCATACCTTTGTTTCTGTCCACAAATCCTTCTGAATAGGGCACACGCATGCGCATTCGTTTGCATCCGTGCCCTGCGCATGCGCACTAGAATAATTTTTCTTCTATGTGCGATTACGTCACAGGATCACAAAGAGACGCATGCGCATTAACAACAGAGCGCAAGGCGGAAGTGACGCGCCAAACTGTTACAAGCGCCGTAACTTCGGAGTGTTACTGCTCAGATGCAGCAGTGATATGCAAGTTTTTACTATGGCATTTCAGGAGGGGGCCTGGTGGGACATGCAATGAAGTAGGATTACATTTTTTACTTTCCTTCTCCTTTAATATATTGATAATGGGTTGAGTGCAGAGAACCTCTTGTATTTGTCTATGTGAATTTTGTGGTCACAACCTCATTGCACCCCCCGCTTAATGTTTTTGAAAATTAGTGGTGAGCAATAATATATATTAAAATTTAGTTAACCAAACTACCATTTTTTGGTTGCATTTTTGAAAAATTTGAATTTTTTTTCTTATTATCGCTAAAGCGTCACATGTTGCGAGTAAACATTTCTAATTTTTTGCAAGATCTCTGTACATTTTTTTATCAGTTATTCAATTTGTACTTTATATATTTTCTAACAATATATCCAGAAAACTGCCAGGTTAAGGGAGGGTACTATACACTGCACAAGTTAACATAAGTTTTTCAAGAAAGAGTCTTTTAATTCTTTTAGGCATCAAAGGAATATAATATGGTACATAAATAAGATATTAATACTAAATATTTGTTTATCTTATGTGATCCTGATTTTGAAGGGTTCTGAGGCCTTGATGTTTCTTCTGGCCTTGTTTCTTCCCTCCTGCCTTCTCTCCTGGGATCTCTCCAATTATGGATTCCAAGTTAGGCTTGCATTATACTGTTTTATTATTGATCTCTAAGATCTCTAACAATCCTAAAAGATAACAGCAATGCAATTTATTGTGAGCTGGCCATACACATGCTCTTCATTTCCTACAATTATTGATATTTGTTAAAGCAATATTGATTTACTACAGATATTGGTTGGTTCAGGAATCAGACAACTTAGAATATTTCATCTCCTGATAGACCATATTGGCAAGTGCATGCATTTAGAATCCAACTAGGGTCCTTGGTGATTTTTATAAAATGTGGCAATTCTACAGTTTTTTTGCATGAGGAACTACGTTCTAGATTGATGGTTGCCCCCAAGTTGGGGAGATCTTAAATGTGGCTGAGTAGGGGAGGGCATACTCACATTGCAGAGGTGAAGGCACAAAAGAGGGGATATATTTTTGTTTCCATGAAGTACCTGAACACTCAGATGTCTACAGCAACTTTATATAGTCCAAATAACAACTGGATACCAAGTTGTATGAAATTCTGTAGAAAATGAATTTTGACTGTTGGGCTAAAGATATACTCATCCCAAACAGAGTACTGTGAACACACAGTATCTTATATTGCACCTTCTCAGCTCAGTAGGGTATCACAATGTGCTCCTAAGTGCCCTGATTAAAAGGAACACAAATATAATGTGAATGATGTGCAGAGCATGCCATGGCATTCATGAGAAAGGGAAAAACTATTTGACATTAGCAGACATATAAGGGATCCTGTCATTTTGAATCATTCACACATGAATAATTTGTCAGGAAGGCACGCAACAAAAATATTAGGGGTTGGGGGGGAGGGAGAACAGACTCATCTGGCTTAGATAATGCAAGAACATTCACTATGCAGCTATAACTCCACAAACAAAATAGTATCCAACTGTTAAAGGTAGACCATACAGGTTCTGTAGAGGTGTAAAGGTCGGCAAATTACAACAGTAGTTGTGAAGTTGACTCAATAAACAAACAATTCTTCATTAGCTTTATTGATCAACACACGTAGGTCATTCCATAACAGAAAGGAATTCAGTTATGAACATGGTTTAAAGCATCTGTTTATTATTCTGACAAAGGGATACATATAAAAACATTGAATGAAAAGTGTGCGTCGGTCAGTACACAACTCAGAGGAATTATAGAATATTTGTCACTTGATATCAAGCGGTGTTTCATTTTATTCTACTATACATACTCTTTCCTACAGTCTAGGCTCTGGTTACAGCACTGGCACTGTCAATCACTTACTGCATAATGCACTTCTTATAAAGGGGGCATTTCATATATACTGTATACACTGTGATTCACTCATTACTGTGTGCATTGTCCCATTGACTGTGGGCTGGAGCCATTTGCCCTACTTTGTTTCAAAAGAACTTTTTACTCAAGTGAACTCATGATTTCAACAAGGCCAGGAGACATACGAGTCATTATATATATATATATATATATACTCGATATATACGTATATACTCAAGTATAAGCCGAGTATAAGCCGACCCGAGTATAAGCCGAGGTACCTAATTTTACCTACGAAAACTGGGAAAACTTATTGACTCTAGTAGAAGCCTAGACACAACTACAGCCCTGTCTCCCAGCAGCGCACATTCTGCCAAAGCGACCCCCCCATCGATCAACCGGACTTCTTTGCAAAGTTGATGGTGACAGAGAATTGCCAAACGGATTACTGTGTGCATTGTCCCACTGCCATGTGCAGAGGGTGCTGTTTGATATTGCCATCACTGTTAATCTTTCGTATAACCAACAGAGGGCGCTGTGTGATATTGCAGTCACTGTTATTCTTCCATATAACCAACAGATGGCGCTGTGTGATATTGCAGTCACTGTTATTCTTTCATATAACCAACAGAGGGTGCTGTGTGATATTGCAGTCACTGTTATTCTTTCATTTAACCAACAGAGGGTGCACTGTTATTCTTTGATATAACCAACAGAGGGTGCTGTGTGATATTGCAGTCACTGTTATTCTTTAATATAACCAACAGAGGGCGCTGTGTGATATTGCAGTCACTGTTATTCTTTAATATAACCAACAGAGGGCGCTGTGTGATATTGCAGTCACTGTTAATCTTTCATATAACCAACAGAGGGCGCACTGTTATTCTTTCATACAACCAACAGATGGCGCTGTGTGATATTGCAGTCACTGTTATTCTTTCATATAACCAACAGATGGCACTGTGTGATATTGCAGTCACTGTTATTCTTTCATATAACTAACATAGGGCGCACTGTTATTCTTTCATATAACCAACAGAGGGCATTGTGGGATATTGCAGTCTCTCCCCAAGTGTACTGTTGGTATAGGAATGATTAAAAGTGACTGCAATCTCCTACTCGGGTCGGGTACCTGCTGACCCGAGTATAAGCCGAGGTAGGCTTTTTCAGCACATTTTGGATGCTGAAAAACTCGGCTTATACTCGGGTATATACGGTATGTGTTTGGATGCTCTAAATGGACCAAAGGGAGAGTGAAGAATAATGCAAGCTATTAAGGTACTTGTGTCCAACCATGCAACAGAGCTTGGTTGCCAGTAGGGATGTAGCGAACTGTTCGCCGGCGAACTAGTTCGCGCGAACTTCGACTGTTCGCGTCCGCCGCAAGTTCGCGAACGTCGCGCGACGTTCGCCAATAGGCGTTCGCGTCAAAATCGTTCGACCACTCGACCATTCGATCGCTAAAATCGAACGATTTTCGTTCGAATCGAATGATCGAAGCCATTGGATTGAATGAAATCATTCGATCCAATGGCTTCGATCGTTCGATTCGAACGAAAATCATTCGATCGAACGATTAAAATCCTTCGATCGTTCGAATCGAACGATTTTCGGATGTTCGAAGTTCGCGAACTGTTCGCATTTTTTGCCGGTGTTCGCGAATGGCGTTCGCGAACACATACACGGCGGTTCGCTACATCCCTAGTTGCCAGTGTGTTCATTTTGTATCTGCTAATGAATGGTACACATCTGTGCTTATTGTTGCCACAGAACTCTAGAGCTACCACCACCCTGGACCTGGCAGAAGCTCCAGAATTCTCTTAGCTGGTTTCATCAATAAGTGCACCAGTCTTAATATGAATATGTTAGATACAACCTATACAATAATGCTACAATTATGGGAATTGTTGGTAAATAACATCAGTGCAGGGCCAGGAGTGAAGCATGCCCAAGGAAATCTGTGACCAGACATGCCCCTCGCAACCAAGCACACTCGAGAATGGGGACAGGGTCTGATTGACTGCATGCCTAGAAGCCCAGATCACTCTATGTGCCTCCAAGCATCTTCTGCCTATGCCTAGTTTCATCCCTGAACAACACGGCAATTTGTGTCCAAAAGTACACTTTGGGGCACATTTACTAAGGGTCGAAGTGAATTTGAAGTGAATTTTCGAATTTAAAAAATTCAAAGTAATTTTCGGGTACTTCGACCGTCGAATAGGCCACATTCGACTTCGATTCGAATTGGGAAAACTGTGAATATTCGAAAATCAAAAGTACTGTCTCTTTAAAAAACTTAGACTTCGACACTTAGCCACCTTAAACCTGCCGAATTGCTTTTTTTTTTGAAAATCGTTCAGATCGAAGGATTAAAACGATTGATCATGCGATTTTACTTTGATCGCATATGGCCATATTCGATAAAAAAAACTTTGACTTCGAATATTGTACTACTGCAATCCGATGGTCGAATCTCGACGTTTTTTCACTTTGAAATTCGACCCTTAGTAAATGTGCCCCTTTGTGTATTGCACTTTGTTTGGAAATGATCCCTACCCCCTTGCATGATAAATACTTTATTTATTTAAAGCTATTGTAACTGTAGTTGGGTAAAAGTTAAATTAACAACCCATGACTTGGTTTTCACAAGGAATTCCAAAGTTTTCTTTAGTTCAGGCCATTATTATTACTGAAGATCCTGAAAATGGCATGCTATATAATAATATGAGAAGATATTATTCTAATAAAAAGGTAGGGAGGATAACGCAACAAAGATCAAGAGAAGGAGGCAATAGTACAAAAAATATTAGCCTTAAACACTACACTTTATTGGATAAGCTTATAGTTATCATCATTATTTCAGCCCACATAAAAGGGTTATTTACAAAAATCAGAATGTTAAAAACTAGAACTTTTCGAGATTTATTATTCCCCGAGACTGCAAATACCCAGAATTCAAAAACCCACCATCTCAGGCGAGGTTATATATTAGGGATGCACCGAATCCACTTTTTTGGATTCGGCCGAATACCGAACCGAATCCGAACCCTAATTTGCATATGCAAATTAGGGATGGGAAGGGGAAAACATTTTTTACTTCCTTGTTTTCTGACAAAAAGTCACGCAATTTCCCTCCCTGCCCTAATTTGCATATGAAAATTAGGATTCGGATTCGGTTCGGCCAGTCAGAAGGATTCGGCCGAATCCGAATCCTGCTGAAAAAGGCCGAATCCTGGCTGAATCCCGAACCGAATCCTGGATTCGGTGCATCCCTATTGTATATAAGTCAACGAGAACAGAAAAATTCAGGCTTTTCTGGAAAAAGCCTGAATAAATTGTACAATTCAGGAAAAATTTCAGAAATAAACGTACGATTTATGTTTAGATTTTATCTAATTTCCCTCTAATCCGATTAAATCAGGCTATTTTTTAAATAAAAATAATAAAAAATAGTGGATTCCAGTTTTTGTTCTCACTTTTTTATCTTAAAAAATCAGAAAAATTTAGATTTTTAAAATAAATCCCAAAATTTGCAGAGATTTTTTTTTTCCTTTTCTCCTTCTATCAGTAGTTGCCGCCCAATGTTTGCAAGTGAAATCATAAAAAAACATATAGGCTAAAATTTTAAGAGAAGGTATTAACTTTTCTGCTGATGTGAGATATTTAGCTTGTAGGATGGCCCCGGTACTAATCAACTCCTTTATTTCTCAAGCAGTTGAGGTTATAAAAAAGCTATAGAAGCGTGAAAGCATCCATTAAGCATTTCAGAACATAATAATTCTCTAAGTTCACGGTTAGAACATTTAAATAAATGGCAGTGGCAGGAAAGGGAAAACAGGATTCCATAATGCAGTAGCAATGCAGCTTAACCAAGTCAATCTATTTCTATACAGCAAGTCACTGTGCATTATAGAACACAGTGAAACATCAAATAAAAACAACCATGCTGAAAGTTTCCTCCAAGTAGAAAGACATTTAAATTTAGATTTATATGCAAATCAATGCAACTCCCTTTACCATATGCCTGTATATCTTATATTTTCTTTTTCCCAACAGAAGAATGAAATTAGATTTGGGGAGCTGGTGATATTGATTCACTGTGGTGTGTGTCTCTACTGCTGGAACATTATCCAAAAAAAATAAATGTAGATTTCAAAAAGTTCCTTATTTCATTAAAAAGTCATTCACAGTAGTCTAATCCCAAGCAGACTCCTAGTCCAAGGGCCAGATAATTTAATTGATCCAGAAAAAACTAAAACAAAGGCGGGATAGACTTCCTATTGGTTGAGAAAGGAGCCCAGATAATTCAAAAGTAGAAAAGCGTTGTAAGGACATATTCAAACCTAATGCGTTTCGTGCCAAGGGTGGGCCCTTACTCATAGGCATATGAGTAAGTGCCCCACCTTGGCACGAAACGCTTTAGGTTTGAATATGCCCTAATAAAGATTTACTACTTTTTAATCATCTAGGCTCCTTTCTCAACTAACAGCAAGTCTATCCCGCCTTTGTTTTTGTCTGAGCTGGTGATATTCTTATCAGGTCAGTTTGTTGCATATAACTATCAGTCTGTAACTATTTTCAAAGAAAATTAGCAAAAATTTGAGAATTTGAAGTCAAATGGGCGTCAACAATTTTTCTGGGCACGACAATTTTTTCTCACTCCAAATGCATTAAAGTCAATAGGTGTTTTTTTTTTTGTAGCGACTTTTATGTCTTGGCAACTTTTGTCTCAGTGACTTTGTTGTCCAAATGCATTAAAGTCAATGGGCTTTTTTTCTTATGGCGACTTTTCTGTCTGATAATTTTGTCTTGGCGACTTTTTTGTTGCAGCGGATTTTTGACCAACTTTCACGTAAATAATTTGTAGTTGGTGAAATGCAGAATTTAATCGTGAATCCATGCCTGGCAAAAAAATTAGCTCATAACTGATACTGACTTGACATTGGAAGGCGCATTTAATAAAGATCGGATTATAGTGGTACTAGATGTCTTTGAAAGCACAATTAATCTAATTTTATCTAAAATAATGAAAGCCATGAAATTTATAAAAATATCCTACTATAAAGAGTACATATATATAAAAAAAAACACTGAACAATGCTAATACCTTTAAAAATCTCTGAAAGTCTGAATAGCTGAACGAAAGGTCCAACAGGATCAGCGCAGCTCACACTGGGAGTCATTTGTTAAAGTGATACTGTCATTGGAAACATTTTTATTTCAAAATGAATCAGTTAATAGTGTTGCTCCAGCAGAATTCTGCACTGAAATCCATTTCTCAAAAGAGCAAACAGATTTTGACATATTGTCAATTTCCAAGCTGCCCCAAGTCATGTGACTTGTGCTCTGATAAACTTTAATCATTCTTTACTGCTGTACTGAAAGCTGGAGTGATATCACCCCCTCCCTTTCCCCCCCCCAGCAGCCAAACAAAAGAACAATGGGAAGGTAACCAGATAGCAGCTCCCTAACACAAGATAACAGCTGCCGGTTAGATCTAAGAACAGCACTTAATAGTAAAAACCCATGTCCCACTGAGACACATTCAGTTACATTCAGTTACATTGAGATGGAAAAATAGCAGCCTGCCAGAAAGCATTTCTCTCCTAAAGTGCAGGCACAAGTCACATGACCAGATTCTAAAGCTCCTCAAGCATGACCTCACATTTATCTGTATGTACCTATAGTATAGAGAATATGTTCTAACTGAGAACAGTGGACTCATTAAGAAACAAAAGCACAAATATAAAGTACTAGCATGGATAGAAAATTAAAGCAAACACTGGCTGGCTGATGGCAAGCAATTACAGCAGCAGCCTGAAGATACCGGAGATAGCAGGAAACAACGGAAAGCAGCAAGACACTGGCTGATAGGGTAGCTAGTTTAGATGGACCCAAGTTGCACTTGGCAAGGCTGGTACTGTTGGGCTAACCCCTGTGATAAGTGGGTATGTGAGTCCGCCTGAGGAAAGGTACTGAAGGCTGAAGGTGGAAAGGGGTGAACGAACAGTAAGAAGGACAAAGTGTATGATAACTTGGGACTAACTGTGTATAGCAAAGCATTTGCCTGTGTGGTGGAATTTTATATCTGCTGCCCTGTGTGTGAGGACTGTACAAAGTTCTGGAATAAAAGTTCTGTGTGTTGCAACTCCCGGCACCCTGGTGTTCCTTAGTGTGGGTAACAGTAATTAAGAGGGAATTACTGCCTACATCCAAGTGAGTGGTTTGTGCCCATCAATACTATTGATTGGGCCATGCAAATCATATACTAATGGTGCTATTAATGTAATGTGCATTGGACCACAAGAAGACCATCTCTACTTCGAAGTTCTGTGCCACAACTTGCACTGTATTGTGTATTGTATTGTGGTGAATACAATCTAGCAGACACCAGCTATTATCCCTGATTGATTTATTGGGGAAAAAATGTTGCATTATGAGAGAGAATACAAAACCTTTTCCCCACTAATTTTTGCTCTCACTTTTATCAATAAATACATTTCTTTTGTATATTTTCTTTTACACATATATGTATATATTGTATATATGTCATTCTGCTATGCTAAGGTGTCATGTAATTGTACGTGTTCTTCTCAGACAATTATAAATGAATTTTAACCTTTTATTTTAACCTTTATGGAATGCAAAGTCTATTCAACCTTATGCACTAGGGAAATTAAATTATGTGCTGGTTAAACAGTGGCTTAAATAGTAATATTTGAATTTTAATAAAATGAAAACTCAAAGTAGGATTTAGCAAACCATAATTAAACTAATTAAACCAGAAATAGCTTTATTTAATCTTTTAATTTGATGGGATAGAAATGAATAAAACAAATAATTAAAAGAAATAAGCTAAAGATCATATATTTTTTTGACTGCTACAGTATATCAAAAAATATCTAAGCTTTTGATTTTTTTGTCTTTCTATCCAGGAAATTACTTTTACGGAATCAGACTCGAAAAGAAAAGATATTTTTTGTTCATTAAATATTGGAAACTTTTTTAAAATTTGTTTTATTTTGAGCCTCGGTATATAGTTAACAAATAAACTTCCCTTGCTAAAAAAACATTATTGCTCAAGTAAGGGAAGGCTGACTCTCTGGCAAGGCCTAATTAAAAGTAATCCCTTCCCCCTGTGCAGCGCATTGTCAGATCTCATAATTGTCACTGTCAAGAAGTTCGATTTTGGATACAGAATTAAATTGTTCCAACGGGACAAGAAAAAAATCCCTCTCATTTCTTTTTTCCCTTGCATAAGTCTCAATCAACTTCTCTGATGCTAAATTATTTAAAAAAAAACTACAAAGATTTTCCTTAATGTTGATTTATAAATCAGCACGACACTAAATTGTGAATAGTCCCTGAGATCATTCTGCTGGTTAGCAAAGAGAAACAGCAAATCAATGGTACTGTGAATATACAACTACATTTACACATGACTAGTTTAATCAAAAAATACCCCATGTATGCTTTTGAGCAGCATAGATTTATTGGCAGGTTCTAAATGTGAAACCAGATGTATACAGAACCGCAGAGTAAAATTAAAGGATTTTAAGTTAAATGCTTACTGCCCTAATAGTAAAAAAAGAAGTTCTTACAAAACCACAGGCAGTTAAATATGGAAGCAAAATTAACCAGCATACCTCAAACACCAGTGATTTTCCTAAATTCTCTTTAATTGGTTTCCATGCAACAAGGATCTCTGATGCAGACAAGCCAGTGGCCTTGACATCTGCAGGAGCACTAGTTGGCTCTGTAAAAAAGAAAAAAAAAAGCAGCATTGGTAATCAAATATGTACCTAGATAAATTCAAATGCTACATCAAAAAATTAGGTGTTTATAAGTTATATGAGGTGCATCTTATTTTTGTTGCATCAGCCAGAACTACAGGAAACCCTCCCCAGAATTGTAATTAATATGCAATTGCAAATAGTACTTATATGGTTAAAAATGTTTGGACTCCTGCCTGTCAAAGACATAATTCCCAAATGAAGGGTATTAATATTAATATGAAGATGGTCCTCTGATTTTCTGCTATAACAGCCTCTACTCTTCTGTAAAGGTTTTCTGCTAGATTATAGGACATTGTTGGTGGTATTTGCTTCAGCTACAAGAACATTAATGAGGTTAGGCACTGATTTTAGGGATCAGGCCAGGGTCACAGCTGACTTTCCAATTCACTCGACCAGGGGCTGGCCAGGCCGGCCAGTCGCCCTAGGTGTGCGCATGCGTGAATGGACGCGCAACTTGCATGCATGTGTAAATTGACATGCAATGCATGCATGTACGATTTGACGCTGGCTAGAGCAGAGAGGGGACTGGACTAGAGGTAGGAGGCAGAGAAGGTATATGCCTGGCACCCCCGAGCATTGTGCCCTAGGCATGTGCCTACTCTGCCTACCCCTAGTTTTGGCCCTACACTTCACAATTGTTCAGTTTGGTTGAGGTCAGGGCTCTGATAGGCCAGTCAGGTTATTCCACCCAGTCTAAGCAAACCTATTCTGTATGGACCTTATTTTGTGCATGGGGGCTTTATTGTGTTGAAACAGGAAATAGCATTCCTCAGGCTATTGGCACACAAGTAGCACATAACTGCCATGCCTGGCAAGGTTCTAGGTTTGGTTTAGATCATGAGCCCTACTACAAACCATAGGAAACAAGACCAATATTCCTTCCTTCACAGCAAACTATATCAACAGATCATGCATTTGGGTAGGTAGAGTCCTGGCATCTTTTCTCAACAACCACTGCAAAGAGTCCTGGCATCTGCCAAAACCAAACTTTTCCAGACTACCAGTGGGTGAAATTCCTTTTATCAGTATCCATTTGCAAGGTCTGCAAGGTAAAACCTCTCCCAGTACTAGGTTTCTAGTCAGAGTTTCTTACAGAAAGACTAAAAAGATTAACCGCATGAATGCTTCTTCAAATTCTCATATATTTATATTCATTCCTCCTTTTGGTTTTAGCATGTTTGGGACTGACAGATTGCTTAAAATGAGAACTTGATGCTCTCAGCAGTTAGATATAAAGCCAGTCAAGATCAGGCTTTATTAAGTGTATTAAGGTGTCTGGTATATATATAGCACTATATACTTTGCAAACAGCACATAAAGCAAACAGATGATTGTTTTCATCTCTTCTTGGTGCTCTATATTTCTCCACTAAAGCTACATACCAATTGATTGGTTGTTTCACAAAACATTCTAAAAAGAGTTATAACAGTTTCACAGAAGAGCTGGCTGGATGGCAGGACCTCTTGGATGGCTCCTCAGCGTGACATAGAGTTCCAAAATGACATGAAACTTAGAGTAACCTCAGACTTTAAAGTTATTTCATCTTATTGTATCAGGCTATAAAGTGTGCTTGTTGCATGTATATAGTAACAAAAGGAATGATGCCAGCTCAAAGCTCTGCACCAGCATATAGGTATACTCTCAAGGTCAAACAAATAGAGAAAGACCCACAAAATGTGGACACCCTGTAGAACTGGACTAATGAAACCTTAAAAACGGTGCACTTTCTATGTATATGTTGGGTAGAAAGCAAAATCTGGACTATTCTGAGCAACTGTGGCCATGTGCAAATTGGTTTGATCGCAGAATAAATATTCTAATCTTACCGCATCAACGATTTGAGTCCACAGGCTCTGTCACATGTGATGAGACCTGGGTCTATGATGAAATCTCCGTAATAAATTCATGGTTAGTCAAGTGAAGGACATGTTTAAAGCCCAATAATGAAGGAATAAGTTGAGATCCTAAACTTGACACTCTCAACTTCCAACTGCCGTAGCCAAACCTAAACATCCCTGATCTGCATTTTTATCTTCATAAGGTCATGCATGAAAAGAATGAACTGATTTCAAAATGATGAACTCAGAAGTACCAATATTCATTTGTACTGTTTGTAATTTCTTCTTCTTAAAACACACAGCAGAAGAAGGAAAGAGAATTGACATTAAAATACAGCAAGACAGTAAAGAGAATATGCAAATAGGGGCATACTTATTATGCTGTGTATAATGATATTAGTAAAAAAATGTCAAAACAGTGCATAAAAATATGTAAAATAAATGGTAAATTTATCAAGGTGAGTTTCATTTTACGCCATGTGAACACTAGATTTGCTCACTCTAAGAAAAAAATGCTCTGTTTTTTAACATGGAGAAGCCTGGTGATGTGGTGTGGTGTATTATCCCACTATTTGTTTACACCACATAATAAATATGTCCCATAGTGTACAGTATATGCTACACCAGAATTACTGGGGCTACTTGGAAACAGTAGTCCACCTTTCCCAAGAATTATTTACATGTACAGACAACTTGCTTTTTTTTTCACCTCCAATAATACTATCCTGCTTTTAGGTCTACCAAAACCCAATTCATTTAGCATAGGATGAAAACATTATGCGAATAGTGACATTAAGTTTCTAAAATAGCCAGCATTAACAGGAAGTGACATAGAATTAACAGGAAGTGAGACAATTAACAAAGCGCGACACAGATGTAATACAGAGTGACAAAGAATTAAAAGCTACTGACACTAGATTAAAAGGGAATGACATAGCATATCAACTTCAAGATAAATGGCTTTTAAAGTTATACCGAGACGTTCCTATAAAATAAAGGTACGTGTGAGTATCAAGTATGTGCTGCACCCAGAATAGTTCCCCTCAAAGCCGCCCCCAGCCCCGCAAACCTTTGTGCTGTTGACCCACTGGCACTACTAACGGATCTTCCGTGTTACTTCAGTAATGCTGGGCTGGGGGCAGAGCGATCCTTTCATAGGCTAAAGTCCTGTTTTCATTCATAATTAGTGTATGGAAGGATTGTGCCGCCTCCGGCCCAGCATCACTGAAACAGCTCCGAAGATCTTTTAGCAGTGTCGGAGGGTCGGGTTAATGCAGGTTTGCTGGGCTGGGGGCGGCTTTGAGAGAAACTATTCTGGGTGCAGCAAATACTTAATACTGTGATTTTTATAGGAACGTGTCGCTTTAAGGACAATTTTTTAAATACAATCACTATTCTACAAACACTACTTCAAGGTTATTATTTTGTGTAAATACATAATAAAAGCATTGTTGAAATGAACCACATTGAGCCTAAGTTGGCCTAAAAGTGATCGTCTACCAGAAAAACAATTCAAACAAGATTGATACAGACATTGGGAGCCTATTGATTAAGTGAATTGCTTTCCACCTCATCTATTTCTCACTTATAGAATAAGTCTTAAATCTTTAGTTTTAGCAACCCAACCAGTCAGATGCTTGTTTACTAGATAGGTTGCAAGCTCATGACTATTTTTTTCATAACCCCCATAAATTCAGCTCTTGTATTGACCAACTTGAAATGTCATTATACATGGGGTGAAGCTCTCTAGAATAGACCTTGCCCTCGCCTCCCCCCTGGCCCTACCATACATGGGTTCAATAGAATACACAACTCGAATATGTTCGGACCATGCCCCCCTACAACTAGATCTGAAATTAGGAGCACAAACAGGGACCCGTCAATGGAGACTTCCTCCAAAGTGGATCCATCATGCCCAGGTAAAGGATGCTTTCACTGCCCAATATAAACTGTACTGGGAGACTAACGCCGGAACGGCCCAAGATCAGATAGTCTGGGATGCTAGCAAAGCATACGCTAGGGGTACCTATATCTCTCTAATTAAAGCAGCAAGGATTACCTTGGATCATAAATTGGCCAACTCCCGTCATGTGCTGGAGAGAGCCGAATGGGACTATGTGGAACTCCCACAGGAGCAGCAGGCGGAGACCTTGGCGACAGCTCAGAGAGAGCTCAATCTTGCTTACGTAGAAAAATATACCCAATGGGAGTTGCACAGGGTCTCCTCCTGGTACGACAAAGGGGACAAATGTGGCAGGCTTTTGGCAATATTGGCTAGGGAACCAACCCAACTAACTCACATACCCTTAATTCTTACAAGGGATGGCCACGAAGTCAGGGAACAACAATGCATATTATCAGAATTTGTTGAGTTCTACACTAACCTATACAGGTCAAAGCTTACGGCTTCGGCGGATGAGATAGCCCGCTATTTAGATGGAGTCCCTATACCTAGGCTGCCCCCTGAAGAAGCTGAGAAGCTTAATGTGCAAATTACCCCTGAGGAAGTCACTGCGGCTATAAACTCGTTTCCCAACAGTAAGGCCCCTGGACCTGACGGTCTTCCAGTTGATTGGTATAAAGCCCACATAAGCACGGTAGGGCCTAAGCTTTGCTCCCTCTTTAATTCTGTCTTGCATGGAACTCAGCTGCCTGACAGCTGTGGTCTGGCCACCATTACTTTAATACCCAAAGAGGGGAAAGCCCCTGAAAGGTGTGAGTCGTATAGACCCATCTCTCTCCTTAATGCCGACATTAAAGTGCTGGCTAAAGTGTTGGCGAACAGATTAAAGCTGGTAATAGATAACATCACCCATCCAGACCAGACCGGTTTTATGCCCCAAAGAGCCACAGATATTAATGTCAGGCGCCTATTTACGAACATTGGGGCCATGCACCAAAATGGGGGAGAGAGGGTTGTGGTGTCCCTTGATACAGAAAAGGCCTTTGATACAGTAGAGTGGCCTTATCTGTGGGCAACACTAGAGAGATTTGGACTGGGCGATAACTTCATTAGGTGGGTCAAAGCAATGTACTCTGCTCCTAGGGCCAGGCTCCTGGTGAATACAGTATTATCGAGGGAATTCCCACTACAGAGGGGAACCAGGCAGGGGTGCCCACTATCCCCCTACCTCTTTGCCCTGGCCATAGAACCAGTAGCCATCCGAGTGTGAGCCAGTATGAACATTGTGGGCCTTAAGATGCAGAGGTTGGAGGAAAAGTCTCAATGTACGCGGATGATATGCTGGTCTATTTAGCAGACCCAATTCACCTATTTTACCCACCAAGACATGGTTTCGTGAGCTAGACACCTTGGTGAGGGGGTTTCTTTGGGCCGGAGAGAGACCGAGGATTAAAACCCAGATATTGCAAGCCCCACTAAGAAAGGGGGGACTAGCCCTCCCTAACTGTCTTTTATATTTCTATGCCAGTCAGCTGGTGTATGCCTGGTGGTGGCTTAACCCAGACCCTAATAACCAGGCCACGGTCCTTGAGGCAGCTGTGGTCTCATCATTTGAGGCTTTGGCCAACCAGTTGCACAGAGGGCTCCCCTCTGCCTCTAAATTGACGCATCCCATGAACAGTGACTCAGGTATTCCACAGAACTGTAATACTTCCCTACAAGGCCTTGGCCAGTTGGTCCAAATGGACCCCAATTTGGGGTAATCCCAAACTCCCACAATTTAGCACCCTACCAGATGCTGGGTTATGGGCTGGAGCAGGGGTGAAACTACTGGGGGACGTGGTACAGGGGGATGTCTGAAACAATTTGCCCAGCTCAAAGATGACTTTGCTCTTCAGAATCATATATTATTCCAATTTTTACAATTTAGACATGCCTTCCAGGCCCAATTTCAAACTGGCACTTTGACACTTGCAGCATCCACCCTAGAGAAATATCTCCATAGGGCAGAACTCACCAAAGCGCTAAGTTGGTTCTATACCATATTACTTCAGGACAGTTTTGATCCCGTAAAAGTCGTTGCCTTGAAATGGTCCCAACACCTTCCCCAAATAGAGGAGGAAGCTTGGAAAGACATATTGGATCAAATACCAGACACTTCCATTGCAGTACGGGACAGGTATATTTGCACCAAATTTTTAAACAGGGTCTATCTGACTCCACATAGGCTGGCACAGATTTACCCGGGGTGCCCGGATATTTGTGTGAAATGTAATCAAGATGTGGGCACTTACATGCATGTTTTTTGGGATTGCCCCAATATACAGTGCTTTTGGTCTGAGGTGTTAGGGGTTGTGGGTTCCGCTGCAGGCCTGCCGACCATACGGACTCCTGCCTTTTGCCTTTTGGGACACGCTGAGGGGCTAATGTTAAAGTCAAGTGAAAGACTGTGCTTGCTACAACTCTTGCACTATGCAAAAAAAAAAGCCATATTAATTACCTGGAAAGCTGTGGAACCCCCTACGCAAGCATTCTGGAAGGTGTTGGTAAATGGGAGTCTCCCAGGACAAAAACTCACCTATATTGCACGGGGATGTCCAGGCAAATTTGGTGAAATTTGGGATAAGTGGTTATCAAATGTATGAATATAATGGTGTCCGAGAATGCAATGTACACCGAATGGGATACTTCAATGTAACTGAATGCAGTGCTCAATCTGGCTAACTTTAGCTATTTCTTCCCTTTTTCTTCCTCTTTTTCCCTGCCTTTACTCTCCTTACTTTTTATAATCTTTTTTTTCTTATTGTTAATGTGAAAAATTACTCAATAAAAAGAATCTGATGGGGTGAAGCCGGAAAAATAAACTGTATTCCTGGACTAACTCCAAGCATGATCTTGCAAGATCTCCAAGCTTTACACCTTCATTGCTTTATTGAACCAGGGGTAGGAAATTTTGTTTATATATTTTATAGAGGTGTGTTATGCAATTCTTACCAGTCCCCTAACTGGCAACTGCATTGATTTTTATAGGTTGCTTCACTGGCAAGTTGGGAATGAAGTCATGATGGAATGAGTTATAGAACCAAAATGAAAAAAGAAAAGCTAAAATGGAGTGCAAACTGCTCAGAAACCAAAAAAAAAAGGTGAATATTAGGAGATAGCTGATAAACAATAAAAAATAAGCCTGTTTGTTACATGACTAAAATTATAATTCATGGACAGGCTGTAAATATATTAAGATGCAAAAATAAAAGCATTAACATATGAATATTCATTTGACATCAGAGAGGATGAGACTTTAGTTACACTTATGGATTTGCCTTTACTTGGCTTGAAAAATGGGCATTCTGTTTGTGACCTTATATGAACCTTATATGCTATTAAGCAAGCACTGATAGCCCTAAGATCTCCCAAACTCACCCATCGCAGAATGCATGGCTATATAACCTATTAGCTATGATCCTTTCAATCAACTGAGGGATGTGCTTCTTTGAGAATGGATTAAAGAATTTAACAACATATTGGATTTTAATCTAAGGTTAACATGATTTGGTAAAAAAAGGCCCTTATATGGAATGAATGAGAATTATTTTATAGATCTTAGCAGAGTGGTTTTTACTGGTAAAGTATTAATCAAGGACACTTTATTGAGTGATGTCTTGGAAATAATTATTGAGGGCTCTATGTTATTACTTTAGGACCTATACTAATTTACCAAGCGTAATTCTATATCAGTAATAGCTATTCAACCTCTTGTAGCTTATTCATTTTCATTATTCATTGTAAAAATGTCTACGATTCCTCTGATTTGCAGTAAAAGGAGTCAAATTTAAAAAAAAAAAGGGCAGTGTCTTCTGACAGGTAGAGGTAAGAAAAATGATTAGGAAAGTTTGCGAGAGATTATAGGGGTCAGTTACTATGACCCTGGATGGAAGTGCAAGAGCACTAAGCGGAACAAAATCACACCCTTCAGAGTCTGATTGCATAATAAATACGATTTAAAAAACTCCAATGCAAGGTAGGCAGGCACAATGCAGCCATGTCTTTCTCAACTGCCATCCGAATGAGGCGCAAATTAGGTAATGGACAGAACATCATCCCTTTGGCATAACAGTATAACAGTATTATTGTGCCCTAATTCTCGTATGACATTAAGAAATTACCCCAGTATGTTCTGTTGCACAAATACTGACAACCATTAAAGTGTCACATGACATATGAGACCTTTAACTATTGACCATATTGATTCAACTTCTTCCGTCTGAGACCTTTGTTGGTCTTTTCTCATCTTGCTTTTTTGTACATTTACAAAAATAAAGTTTGCAGACTCACCTCCCTCAGCAGAGCAGATGAAAACAATATCACTAAAAGGTCCATCTCCTTTATTATTATATACACCAACTTTGACTTCAAATGGAGTGAGGGGTGGTGTACTTTCATCTCTGTAGATAAATTTAGAGGCATCAGAAGATGTCACCATTTTCTCTTTCCAGCCCCGTGTATTATTGGGTCTGAAAGCAACAATGTAGCCAAAGCCTTCACCATTTTGGAACTCTTCTGAAACTGGCTGTGAAAGATAAGAACTGGTTAAAAAACTATGATATTGCTGAACCAATGTCCAAAAGACGTGTTACTAACTGCATTTTTCCCTCTAATGACCTTCTTTTTTTGGACTGTAAAATTAAGGCCATGCTGGTCCTGCGCAGGTTAATGGTACATTGTGTGTTTAAAGGGATACTGTCATGGGAAAAATCATTTTTTTCAAAATGAATCAGTTAATAGTGCTGCTCCAGCAGAATTTTGCACTGAAATCCATTTCTCAAAAGAGCAAACAGACATATTGTCAATTTCCCAGCTGCCCCACATCATGTGACTTGTGCTCTGATAAACTTCAATCACTCTTTACTGCTGTACTGCAAGTTGGAGTGATATCAACCCCCCTCCCTTTTCCCCCCCAGCAGCCAAACAAAAGAACAATGGGAAGGTAACCAGATTACAGCTCCCTAACACAAGATAACAGCTGCCGGTTAGATCTAAGAACAACACTCAATAGTAAAAACCCATGTCCCACTGAGACACATTCAGTTACATTGAGAAGGAAAAACAGCAGCCTGCCAGAAAGCATTTTTCTCCTACAGTGCAGGCACAAGTCACATGACCAGGGGCAGCTGGGAAATTGACAAAATGTCTAGCCCCATGTCAGATTTCAAAATTGAATATAAAAAAATCTGTTTGCTCTTTTGAGAAACGGATTTCAGTGCAGAATTCTGCTGGAGCAGCACTATTAATTGATTCTTTTTGAAAAAAAATTTTTTTCCCATGACAGTATCCCTTTAATTGTGTATGTCGATGCAACTTGGTGTGGCAAATCCATGTTCCTAATAACTGGATATTATTTATAATAATAACTGGATGTTATTTCTAATTAATTGCACTTGCACTAAAACCTACTATATCTCTAATTATGGTTTTCTGATTTCAATAAGGATGCAACCCACCCATCAATGTCTAGAACAGGCAAGTGATATTCCAATATAAATGTATGCCTCATCCTCCTGTGCCATCTCTTCCAAAAAATCTACTGCTTTGCCTAAAAAGTCAGGGTTGTGTTCTCCCAGCTAGAAACGTTCTGTTTGAATGAATCTATTTCCCAGAGTTCAGCATAGATGATCCAAAAAGAGGTTAAACTGGACTGTAATTGAAGCTTCAAAACCTAGCGAGAATCAGTTTATAGGCTAGTGTGTGTTTTAGACACCCCAAAATATACTGGTATTTAGATCTTCAACTAGGACCTTGAGAAGGTTCCTAAACTGATGTTGAAAAACACATGTATGTATATGACCCCATGGAGATGCTTCACTTCAGCTTTTCCTACTTGAATCCCTGTTTCCATAACAACCACCAAAATACTCATTGTTTAATTAATGTGCTGCAATGCTTTTCTTGAAGAGGCACAGTTGGCGATTTCTCTTGCAATGGGAAATCTTGATACCTTATGTGTGTTTATATATGATTCCCATCAGCTGAAAGGGGAATTGATTGAAGGAAATATTAAATAACATTATATATGTTCTTCTCTTTATCTTAAAGGAACTGAGGCAATAGACATGTGACTCGCATAAGATTATTAAAGGATTAAGCAAATTGACCATGATATCAGTTAAGTTTTGTAACAGCTGAAATGTGATAAACTCCTAAATTGTCTACCTTTCCAGGATATGCAAATGCAATATTTCAGGTTGTCAGATCTTGTACTGTGCAGGAAAAGATTGTCTAACTGAGCTAACACAATGAAATACATTTTATTTTCCATTTTCATTGATGCTTAGGCCAGTCTCTTACCTCCCATGTTATCACTAGCTCATGTCTCCTGCCAGTCTCTTACCTCCCATGTTATCACTAGCTCATGTCTCCTTCCACTTCCACCACTAACGTTAGCTGGAGGGGTCTTGGGAACTGCAAGTGAAAGTAAAGCAATTACGTATTTTATTTGATTTTCTCAACTGAAGAACAAATAGAATGACTTTTTAAGCAATAGTTTTGCTTTGTTTGGCAATTTACTTTTAGAAACAGTGCTACGTAAAGGTACATTATTATCTGGAAAAAGCAAAAAGCAAAACTTTATTTACACCTGAAAACAAGAGTAATGCTTTGTTAGTTTGAGTCAATGACATTTCTTATGAGATTGAATTTCTACCGACTGTAGCCAGTAAGCTGAGATGTTTCAAATTCATTATATTAAAAACTGCTAATATCTTGAACACTAGAAAATAAATAGTGCTTGAAAGAGGGTTCTGAGCAATTTTACATTAACTTTTTTGAGGGTTTACATATGCTTAAATCACTGATGTAGTTGACAAAGTTGTCCACTGTTCATATAACTCAACAAAGGGATTTTCAGACCACTGACTCTTTTTAGGTGAGACTGGCCTAGAAGCACATGACTGGAGGAAAAGAGATACACGTGTACAATAATATCAATTTTAATTGGTTTCTTATTCACTGAACCATGCACTCTGTTCCTTACAATAATTATACAATTCCCTTTCATTTTTATATATTGCAAGAATTATTGGAGAGAAAAAGAATAAAGAAAAAAATATCATCTATATTTGTTCTGTTCAATAGGTTCTTCTTTGCTTAATATAACGATACATAAAATGACAAAGTGCTTCCTGAAATCACACAGCATAGATGTAACACTGACTTTGGGCAAGAACTGAAGATAATTAGTTGATAGTCTGATAAAGTGCTTTGCACTTGACAATTACACAACCAGGCAGAAACGTACACTTTAATTAGATTCTACCACAGGTGACACATTATCTGCATTTACTGCTGGTAATTTTCCTTGTTACACCTGTTGAGCACGATACATTTACAGGATTATATATTACTAGGTGCCTATATTTAAACTAGTTAGTCAGTGTCTCCTTTATTGTTCCCCCGGCTCTTTTAATATTTGCTAAATTCTAAATCTAACGAAAAGAGACACTGGAGTAAGCCATCTGGAATCCAGTGTTTAAACAGAATTTCATGGCATTCACCATAAAAGCAATTACATTTATATCAGCAATTATGTTTTTATAGAACCTATGTTCTATGGGTGCAACACAAAATGGTTTTTGCACTTTGCGCCCTTGCCTACGAGGCAGTAAGGACAGGGTCAACCAGCTCTGCATAGCTCATGTGGATCCATTCAGGCCCATATTTGTGGCAAGGCCACAAAGGCCAGGGCCTAGGGCTTAAAAATTTGAGGGGTGGCATGCCCCCAACCGGGGAGCCACATGTGCGTGTGCACTCATGCGGGAGAGTGATGTATGCACGTTCACAGGTGGGCACTAGGACCTGGCTACGAAATCCGGCCCTGGATACATTTGTACTAATGATAACCTTAAACATGTAAGGGTCACTTTAACACCAATATGTGGAATAGAAGGACCAGAAACAAATCGTATTTGTAGCCATGGCAATTCTATTTGGCCCAGCACCTCCTTTCCACTTGCTCCAACCCCAACTATCAAACCAGATGCACGCTCACAAACTCACACACAAAACTCAATCTTTCGGAATTCTAAACTCCTCACTTGCAACCTAGACAGATGCCTCTGCTGCCTACCTCTAGTTCTGATAAGGACATGAGCTAGGAACAATTAAACTACATCTACCAGCCTATGTAAAATAGTTTCTTAAAACATCATAATCATTATTTATAAAGGGACAACTACAGGAGCCCTTGTTCTTAAGAGCTGCACCTATCAACCATTAAGCTCTGCTACTGCACTATGGGCTTAGGTCCAACATGTCAGGTACAGCAGTGTCAGACACAAGGGAGACCTGCAGTTAATGAATACCATAAGCAGGCAGTAAATACTGGGCTATCTAGCACCTTGTGTCCTCTGGTGCTTCCCAGAGTGTGTGCTCTGAATGATGGATAAGCGAGGAGCATACCCTAGGACACCCATTGGATTCCCAACTCCAGTAACTTGTGCAATGTTGTGGAATGAAGGCATCGCTATATACAGAGGGGGTTAGTCAAAGTTTACTTTGTGTACATTGCACCTTACCCTATTTTTGTAAACGAGTGCTGACTACTCTCTGTCTACAATTTGTCCTTGTAAAAGACATAAAAAAGTTCATTACTGACGCAAGCTGATGTAATTCTCTTTTTCAGCTGCTGAGACCAGACACTTCACAACTTCATAAAGGCATTATCCAGCATCAATTATAACTATCAATACAATTTATTGTTATATTCATATGGGCATAAAACTTTCATATTGACATATAATTAGTATATTCAAAGTCTTCTGCATATTAATTGTTTGTAATGAGACACATAAAGTAGACAGTCGGGCTGTGATAGCAATTCATTTTAATTCATTTCACATGGGCTTGCCCTAATAGTTCGGAACAGATGTACAGATGCCAATTGCAACTAAATGTCTATAAATGGGAAAAAAGGCAAAAGTTATGAAAAAATATAAAAGTAGATTGAACTAGAATTACTATGAAATCAGACCATGTAAAAAAATCCGTTCAGACAAAACAGTGAAATAAGTAACTTCTCATAGCACTAATAGACAAAAAACTCCATTGTATTAAGTTCGTGTTGGGTTCCTGACAGCATGAAGATTCTAAATTGTGCAACAACCACCCAACTCCCCTAAAAAAACTGTGGCTACAAAAAGGTTAGAATTCAGTATGTTTGGGATTATTTTAAGGTGGGGATTAAATTTGTTGTTTTAAAGTGTCCAAGATATCCCCTGAACCCAATATCTTGAGGTGGGTTAGTTTTTAGGAAAACATCTATAAAGGAATGCCTGGGATCTGGGGTTTACCAGATAAGGGTCTTTTCTCTAGTTTTCTGCAAACATGAATTTATGCAGCTTAGTTGCCAAGGTATTGATAAAAAGGGAAATCCTTATTTTAGAGTTTACTTGTTAATGGGTTTCTGTATAGCAGATCCCGTTCCATGAAATGTACAGTCAGTAAGAGTTAGCTCTTAGTTTTGGCAATGGTGCATATTAGGCTGCTTCACTCTTTAATACGAAGCTTCAAAAATCGGGCTGATGTAGGACAATAGATCCAGAAGACATAATGGGCACAGCTAGACAAGTCATATATGCATGATTTTAGGGGTAGCCAGATCTCAGAAAAAAACTTAGGGGCAGATTTATCAAGGGTCTAAGTGAATGCAAGGGAATTTTCGATGTAAAAAAATTCTAAATTTGAAGTAATTTTTTGGATACTTCGACCATCAAATAGGATACTACAACTTCGATACGAAGTAAAATACTTCGAATATTCCACCATTCGATAATCTAAGTACTGTCTCTTTAAAAAAACTTTGACTTCAATACTTCGCCAAATTAAACCAGCCGAAGTGCTATGTTAGCCTATGGGGACCTTCTAGAGCAGTTTTCTAAGTTTTCTGAAGTTGAAGAAAAATTTTTGATCATTCGCCGAAATCCTTTGAATCGTTCAATTTGAACGATTTAATCGTTCAATCGAATGATTTTACTTTGACCGCAAATGGGCAAATTCGATGAAAAAAACTTCAATTTCGATATTCAAAGTCGAAGTAATTCAATTCGATGGTCGAATTTCGAAGTATTTTCAAATTCAAAATTCGACCCTTGATAAATCTGCCCCCAAGTTATGACTCAGATTTTCAAATATAACTCAGTAATATTTGTAAAGGAATATTATCAACCATACATTGGAAACAGGTGGGAAAAGGATATATAGGGAGTGCTATAAATTGTAATAACAGAAAAAAGTCACCATTTCAGTTCTCAAATCATCATTGCTGTAAAACAGTGGAAAATCCTTTCAGTCCACAAAGACCATGGGGACAAAGGTGCTATATCTTCCATTTTAATATCTGAAAGAAAATTCTCATCAGATAGCACATCAAAAGAAGACCTTGCTATACTTTCTGTTGGATCACTTGTAAAGTCTTGCCCTTTGGTCTGTCTTTATTTTGTGTCAATTCTTTGAAGGTTTTTTTAGTTAAGAGATAAACATAGGTGAAGAGCAATGAAGATTTAAGGAGATGCATGATCTCCCCAAAATAGTATTAGACATTCTAATTGGCAGCCTTCACAAACAAAAAGTTCACCTTCCTCCTGAAGATGATGTAGCTGTAATCTGGTTGTGGGAGATATTTCACAGTTTGCTTTTCTTAGTTTATAAATTCCTTACTGAACTAGGTTGGACAGTTCACATATATCTCCTTTTCATATTATACGTTGCCCCTTTCTTTACTCATCTTGGAAACAGAAACATTCCTCCTAGTGGTGACAACAAAAGAACTTGATGGAACATATTTGTATTCCACATAGCAAAATAACTATTGTATCTAGACAGTGTTAGGCTGAAGGTAATCATTTGTAGTACGTTTATTTTCATTCAGAATTGAAGGCTGAATGATTTCGGAGAAAACTTCTTTGTTGGGGTTTTGTCTGCAAAGTATAATAAACAAGGTTTGCAGGTATTAAGAGCTATAAGCATCCTCGTTTTTGTTCTTGTCGAGTGACAAACAATGACAGTATGAAGAAAAGAAATAAATTAAGCAGTTGTCTTGACAGTCAGTCAGTTGCTTTTTACATTCAATTCATATGAATAAAGAAATAACATGAATAAGAGGATATTACCTGGGAAAACATGACAATTATACAATAAATGCGTTCTGCAGATTTTATAAATGTTGAGGACATATTGCACTGGCAATTGTCATCTTCATATTTCTAAAACTTAGATTTCTACTCATGCCTCTATTGCTATTTTCAGATTCTCAATCATGGCGAAAATATAAAAATTTAACAGTAGCAACAACACATTTTACATCATCACTTTTCAACACGCAACAAAGGCCTTCCAAATGAAATCAGGAACATCTCCATCATTTTACCCATCTGTACAAGATTAAGAAGACTTGGAGGATATATGGAATATTCTTTTAAGGTAATCGGAAAACCAGTTATGATGGTACAGTTATACACACCGATTGTTCACTCTGAAACTGGGGTGCACATGTAATTTATAAGTCCCTACACCTATGGCTTTTTTATGGTCAGAGTTTTAAAGGAAAACTATACCCCCCAAACAATGTAGGTCTCTATAAAAAGATATTGCATAAAACAGCTCATATATGTAAATCCTGCTTCATGTAAATAAAACATTTTCATAATAATATACTTTTCTAGTAGTATGTGCCATTGGGTAATCATAAATAAAAAATTGCCATTTTATAAAATAATGGCCGCCCCCTGGGATAGTAGGATTCACTGTACTCACAAACATACCAACAAACCATACATGTTAGGTCACATGAACCAATTAACAGACATAGTTGTGTCTTTTGCTTCCACATTTCTTCCTGTTAGAGTTGTAGTATTTCTGGTCAGGTGGTCTCTGAGGCAGCACACAGACCATCACAAAATGGTGGCTCAAGGCAAGAGATGTAAAAGGGCAATATTTACTTAAATATATATTCCATTTTTGTAAGATTCTTTAATATGCCACTTAATATGATATGAACTATCTGTTGCTTAAGTGTTCATTTTGGGGGTATAGTTTTCCTTTAAAGTAGAAAACACCATTTTTTTCGGAGGGGAAAAAAAGTAGAATTTTTCATGATTTATTAAACCGTGAAACTGCTAAAAGTCAGAATAAAAAAGTACTCCAACTAAAACCTGCAGAGGTCATGTAGAAGTCAATGGCAGATGTCCTATTTATATAATCGGAAGATATCATGAGCTGTGCTCGGTTTCGTACAATAATATAAAGAATTTGTGGTTTTTAGACAATAATCCGAATAAATGAGAGTTTTCAGGTGACAAATCTGAAAAAATTGTACGTCTTTTCCAGCACCTGATTGTTTCTAATATATTTATGGATAAATATGGTAAAAATATGCACGGGAGTTAGGTTGAAGTTGTTTTAAGAAAATAGTGAGACATTTTCGAATTTTATTTTCCCCCCTAGAATGTCAGATTTCTGCCTAGAATGCCCAAGGCAAAACGTAAAAGGAATGGCCATCAGATGGCAAAGATCTCCCCCCCCCAAAAAAAGGTAAAAGAAACAGAGATACTTTTCTAATTACCCATCAAGTTACTACACTACTGACATATATAAATATCCCCTTCTGTTGGGTCTCAGAGAATAAAGAATTGTGCCAAAATCTACAATTTTGAGGTTTAAGAATTTTAATTCTGACTGTCAGGGATGACCATAACAGGCAAACTAACTATTAATTATTATTTCAGGTATCGGGTTCACTAAAAATCCTGAAACTAAGACTTAAAGGGGGGAATGTGGAAAGCATCAACGCCCCCGGATCCGGATGAATCTGTACAACCACTCAGCAAATGTATGGAGCACATGGTGGCTGGATTCATAAAATCTTCATTTATTGGGTATAATTAAAAACACAAATTCCACTCATAGCTGTGACATATACCCCAACTTAAGGGGGGATGTAATTAAAGTCACAAAGAGCAAAACAATTCGCACCTATAAGAATAAAAATCCACATTGTTCCTTAAACTGTTCTTGCATTACAACAACTTCAAAAAGTGCTTGAAGATGTTGTAATTTTTTAGAGCCAACATAACGACTTTTTCAGTAAGAAGTTTTATTACATTTACTGCTCATTGACGCAAACTATAAAATTCGCAAACGGTCTTCCACTGTCGGAAGTGGTTGCAAAAAGCTATATTAAATCCACGCAAAGCAAAATTTGTTCACGCAATGGCATAACTTTTCGCATTGCGAATAGTTGTTCCGTTACTGATTTTTATTACATTCCCCTCGAAATAGTCATTTGTGACCCGCAAGAGAAGTTGTAATAGTGCATATGAAAAATGTCATTCATTAGAGGTAATGGCGCCCTAAGACACTCCTAATTTTCAGATATTGACAGCACCAGTCATGAATTCCTTTGCTTAAAATGCCTTTATTGAGACATTTATTAAGGGGCTTGATAAAAGACCGATGGCGGTCTGAAACGTTGCCAAGTGTATTGGGGTCTGAACCCATGTCTCTGTGTTGCTGCCTCCATCCCTCCTTCAATTATGGGAAAACCATAAAACAATGGAAACCTAGCAGTACCGCAACCTCCAAATATGGCCATATCTCCAGGGTCCCTGCAGTGGCCTGCAATCGGGTATGTGCAGACAAAATGCCATATGGAGAAAATATTTTGTGCTATTGTGTCAACCTTCACTATGTTGATGGTCTAGTGAGCAAATTTGCACGCATCGGCTGTAAATGTGAGAGGCACATTGCCCCTAGAGAACATAATGATGCTGGAATGATGAACAAAAAAGTTGCATGGTGGGTTAAGGACGCATGGAGATTGCATCTGAAAAGGCACTTTGCATACAGTAAGTAAATGTCCCCTTCTGTTTCATATATGAACAAACAACCCCATTAGCTATTAAATGGTAAGGGGCCATAGAAGAGGGAAGTTGATTATACTCAAGATTATAAATATATATATATATATATATATACGTTCCAAGTAGAGATCGCACTCTCAGGACTTACGAAAATAAAAAGTACATTATTGTAAGAACTAACGTTTCGGCTGCAACTCAGCCTTTGTCAAAGTTACAAATGCACATATTAAACACCACTATATACACGTTAAACGGCGCGAAATTGCGACCCATCGTCGCCTAGTGACATCCCCCACTTCTATTGGTACAACTAGCATCCTTCATTTGCATCTATTAACTGTTCCATTACTTAGAAAGTCATTCTATTAATTCTATCCGCCTCTTATGTCAGGCACGGCACGCTCATTCAAATGTTGCTCATGCCATGGCTCTCAAGCCTTTTCACATCGCTATAGCTCATGCGTATATTGTACATTATGTCTATAACTAACCTCATATTTGTTTTCTACCTTTTTATTGTAGTGCTGTGTGCCGCAATCCCAATCAGGAAATGACATCGCCTCAATGAAGCCGCCCGTGTGATCCTGTTGCTAATGCAAAGTATCGATGTGTGTCAGCCACTTTGCATTAGCCGATCCATATATAATATATATATATATAACCAAAGGAATGGTGCACTCCGTAGACAAAATAAATACCTGGGTGCCAGCATGGTAAATAAGCAGTGAATAAGGATTGCGGCACTCACAGGGTTTTAGTGTTTTTGGTTTATTAAGCCTCAATGTTTCGATCCCCCACAGGAATCTTCGTCAGGAGCAAAAACAAACAAACATGTTATATATGTATACACATACATACTGTACATATATATACTCACGTTGGATGAAATAAAAACCTGCCTTACATTTTGAGATGTCACATAAATATATTGAGTAGTGATGGGGGAATTTGCGCCGGCGTCCAAAAACTGACTCCAAAACAAAAAGGAGACGCCGTTTCGCAAATTCCGCCCATCACTAATATTGAGCTAGTCTATAATCTAATGAGAAAATTTACATTTAAAACAAGTCTTTAGAACTTGTTTCCTGCTTGAAGAAAATTCGGTGGATTTCTTGCTAATGAATATGGACAGGATAGACTATAATGTGTGCAATTAAAATGCACATCTACATGCAGAGCTGCATAAATAACCAGTCAGCATGAAAGCTTCTATAATTTCCTGTTGAAACATCAGAATTGTTCATTGGCTCTGCTTTTGTGCATGAAAAGATTTTCCCAGGAGAGGTGAATTAGACCTGAGCAAGACAATGATATGGTCAATAGTCTGCATGTGTCAGTAGAAGTGAGTGGAAGGAGCACTCTTTTAATAAATTGAGCAGCAGTATAGATAAAACAGCATTAAAGAATGCTTGTTTGTGGAACATATCTAATCTCTGTGTAATTAATGATAAAAAATCATTAAAAATCCTCGGGGCTTATTTATAAAGACTGGTTCATCAACCACTTTTTTAATGCAGTACCAATGTGTGACACATATAAAAATATAATAGTTACTGTTTTTTTTTTAAACACTGCTACACATAAAGTAATTGTCCAAATCTTTAATCTATGCATGTGGCATTGGAGAAGTAACAATTCAGGTGGGTGTTAGTGCACAGTGTGGAGGAAATCAACTTGAAAGAACAATAACGCCAAAAAATGTTTAAAAAAAATTCAAGTGTTTTTATACAATTAAAATATAATGTACTTTTGTTCTGCACTGGTAAACTGGTGTTTTTGCTTTATAAACTCTACTATAGTTCATATTGATAAGCTTCTGTGTAGCCATGGGGGCAGCCATTCAAGCACAGGATATACAATAGATAACAGATAAGTACTACTATAGTTTATATAAACAGGCTGCTGTGTAGCCATGGGGGCAGCCATTCAAGCACAGGATACACAGTAGATAAAAGATACGTACTACTATAGTTTATATAAACAGACTGCTGTGTAGCCATGGGGGCAGCCAATCAAGCATAGGATACACAATACATAACAGATAAGTACTACTATAGTTTTTATAAACAAGCTGCTGTGTAGCCATGGGGGCAGCCATTCAAGAACATGATACACAATAGATAACAGATAAGTACTACTATAGTTTATATAAACAGACTGCTGTGTAGCCATGGGGGCAGCCAATCAAGCATAGGATACACAATACATAACAGATAAGTACTACTATAGTTTTTATAAACAAGCTGCTGTGTAGCCATGGGGGCAGCCATTCAAAGCTAAAAAACAAGAAAAGGCACAGTATATAGCAGACAACAGATACTCTCTGTAGTATACAATGGAATTCTACAGAGCTTATCTGGATTTTATTCTGTATGTGCTTGAGTGGCTGCCCCCATGGCTACACAACTGTTTATATAAACTTTCTGATGCAAACACACCAGTTTAGCCAATGAGGGCAACAATACATTATATTGTCATTCGTTCATTACTCTTTCATTTTTGGATATTACAGTGCCTTTAAAAAAATAATCTTCTTTGATAAATGTGTCAGCTGGTTAAAAGTTTTTTCCTGGATATAAAATTTGAGGAACAATTTTCTGAGGGACCGGAAAGTTTTGATAAAGTTAAAAAAATTTGTTCTGGATTAGGGACTGAACCAGAGAACTGATGCTACCTGGTTTAGAACAATTTCTCTTGGCCTGGCAAGCAAATATAAGCAAGATAGGAGAGAGTAGGTGCAAGATTCTTAGGTTCCTGTGTGGAGGAGCTTAGTCTATCAAGAGTGGACATGAGTATGGAAAACCAATTTTCTGAGGCACCCTATGTAGATGCATGGGATGAACGTCCAAAAGACTATGGACTATGGACACATGGGACATAAAAGGCCAGAGTAGACCTAGTGGTAAGAATTCATTTATTTTTCACCTTTGAACCTCTAATTCCAACCCTGACCTCCGTCATGACACAACCCCATGTTAGCACAGCACACATTTTATAATCTTTTAAGTTGTAAATTGTTGACTTGAAATGAGATGATTCCAACCTTCTTGCTGTTACCATTTAAGAAATGGAGACAAAGTTTACCCTGAAGATTTTCCTTTAGAATTGGTCTGGTTTGACTAGGCCTATTCTTTTCAGTATTCTAAAGACTGATCATTCCAGAAAGTAAAATAAAACAAATACTTTCTCACACAATGGCAGGATCAAATAAAATAACAACAGCTGCTGCTTTAATACATGCAGATAACTTAAGCCATTTGATTCATTAACTTCCAGGAAAAATGATGAATTGCAAATTCTCCTAAGTTTATCCAATGAAGCAGTACAAGGAGCATTCTACGTGCATGTGGCAAGCTTCACTGAATGCAGGCTGGAATGTTGTATATTAACAATTTAAGCAGGCGGTACAGGTATCCCCTCCATGGTTTCATAATTAAACAGCAGATGGGTCACCTCCTTTTGTCACAATAATGGGGTTTAACTCAGCTCCTCCCAACAAAAGTTGTTTTGTAACCCTGGAGCTGCCCTCTATTGCCTTCTATGAATGAAATACTTTTTGGGATACTATACCACATTTCTGATATGATGCAAAGGAACCCTGCAATTACAGTCACCCTGGACCTGTCAATAATTACAGGGACCCCAAAGCAGGTTGCACCAATAGCAACACACACATCACAATCTGATGCTAATTACTTTGTTGCTTATCTGCACGGGAAGTGAATTTCAACACAAAATCTGTATCACATCATGTAGAAGTCAATGGCTGCTGATTCCTTTAACAATTGGAACATGTTTTTTTACCTTCAGAATTCTCAATAGTTTCAGGGTGTTTGCAGGCTGGTTTTCATTTGATAATCTGATAAATTCAAGTTGCAACAACAATTTTCAGGGTTTCAAATTGAAAAAGTTGCACGAATCGAATTTAGCCACAACTTTTTCTTGTATTCATTTTATCTTAATATCCAGAAAGATCAGGGGACCAACAAAAATAAATATTCAAAAACGTTGGCCCTTACTTGTTACTTGAGAGTTAATAGATACATTTAAGATGTTTCTAACACCTCTATAACCAGTTCAGTGGAATTTGATCTGGGAGCTAGAAGGCTTGTGTTACCTGGATCACTATAGCAGAAATAGGGAATAAAAAAAAGAAATTTGAATGTATTATTATTATAACAATATTAATCTCAACTTTTAAACGGCTTCTTGGTTATGGTTTTATTTATGATTAATTGTAAAGAATATATATATATATATCCGGTGCACTCTCAACCCAATGGCAAACAGCCTGTGTGCAGGTCAAAAAAACATGTAATCAATCCAAAAAGCCGCACTCCTAGGTCTTATTAGATGAAAAAAATGAAAATATTTATTATTCAACGTTTCGGCAACAACACACGTGCCATCTTCAGGAAGACCTTCCTGAAGACGGCACGTGTGTTGTTGCCGAAACGTTGAATAATAAATATTTTCATTTTTGATCTAATAAGACCTAGGAGTGTGGCTTTTTGGACTGATTATATATATATATATATATATATATATATATATATATATATATATATATATACACATACACATACATATTTCTTAATTCTTTTTGCTCGGATGAATTAAAAAAATGCAGATATTTTTCTTTGCTGGCATGTTTAAATGGATTTGCCAATCAGCCTTTTCCCTACAGGGAAACATGAAATGAAAATACCCACAGATGAATGTCACATACAATCCATTGAAATGATAGAACTGCATGTTGGGTGCTTTTGGCTTTTTGTAGTAATTGATGTTATTTTTGAAATACAAGTCAGAAAATCTTTTAAAGTAAGAGGGAAGGGATTATTTTAAAACTACATTTGAATTGTTGCCTAGGGAAAGAGAAAAATATCTATTAAAAAGCATAACTCTTTGCATTAAATGTAAGCAAATACATAGTGTGTTTATTACCATTCCATGTTGCCGTCAGCATCTTCACTTGAATTGTTTATAAATGTGCAGTTGAAAAAAGTAGAACTGTATAGACTTGAATTAGATTAGAAAATCTACTCAATTATACTGGATGTTTATTAAAGGAGAATGAACCCCCCCACACACACAAATTCTGAGCTTCCTCCTATGGCCCAGCTCCCCACACCAGCAGTTAGTCTCAAATTGTCTGCATAGAGTATGGAAGTTATTAATCAAAGTCTAAATTTATCTCAATATTTTCTGCTACAAACTCTGATCAAATCTGCTCGGGTTGTTTACACCTATTTATTATTATATTTTCCCTAAAATTTGCTTTGCAGGTAAAAATCCAATTTTCACGTTTTTTTCTGATTTTTTTTTATCCAATTTTTTATTCGAAACCCAGCAAACATCAAAAAATCAGTGGGACTTCTCTGATTGACTTATATGCAACCTCGACAGGTCTGAGATGCCGGATTTTCTGATTTGTACTTTTCCATCCTCTGGGTTTAATCAATTCTGAAAAATTAATGATTTTTTTAAAAGTCCGGTTTTATAAAAAAAAAACTAAAATCACAATTTTTTCATGATTTTTGCATTCGGAGTTTAGTAAATAACCCCCTATGTGTACAGCCTTTAAAAAGTGTGGCTTGAATCAATAAAAATGGCTCCACCTAAAACCAAGTGCCATATAACTTAATATTTAATAAGCAAACATTAACAGTGATTCTACATGACCGTGATGTACCAATTTGGGATTTTCCATAAGCTACATCAATAAAAAATCAGTGATCCCAAAATTGACTGTGATTTTTGACAAGCGTGCCCCTAAATGTCATTATTTGTCTAGCTGATTTCATTGAGTTGTAAACATCAGTTGTAATTTCTTTTTTTCAGGTTTACAAATTTAAAAATGACAGTGGCAGAACCATGTTAACCATAAATTAAATAAAGTGTATGTTTAATATGCATTAAATATACAATGTATGTTTTGATTGTTTTGATGGGTTCCTAAATAAGGAATAAATCAAATGGGCGTGTGTTTGGTTCTACAGCTAACGTGAGTTTATCCAATTTCTCATCATAGAGCTGGTCACTGCTTGCAATGTATTTTTTAGCATCACCAGTCAATAAGTTAAACATTCTCTTTACCATCCTTAAAAGTGATGTATGTGTTGGGAGTAGTGATGGGCGAATTTATTTGCAGCGAATTCCTGTGATTCACTGCCAGCAAATAAATCCGCGAAACCGATGCAAAAATTCATTGGCATCAAAAATGAAATGCTGGCGCTGTTTCGCAATTTTTTTGCCATTTCGCGAATTTCAGCAAAGCGAAACGCCCCAAATTCGCCTATCTCTAGTTGGAAGATTGATTGCTGCTGGTTGAATGAAGCCTTGTATTGTACAAACATATCAATGAAATTACAAGCTTTCAAACTTCTCAAGGTTCTTTTTTGGGTAGAAAAACCTGGTGAAAACCATCTTTTGAGGCTTAGCTTGTGAATTCAACCAAATGTCAAATAAAATGCATCATTCAGCATTCCATTTCTTTGCTTGTAGGTCTCTTTCTTTTACATTCATATAAGGTATTTTGAGAAGCAACAAATTTCCTGTGTAATAAAACAGCACCCACTGAAAGAATAGTAAACAATCAATCGCAGTCTTCAAGGTCAGAAGAAGATTCCATGTAAAGAAAAAAAAGAGCTCCATGAGTATATGGAGAAACGAGAAACATTGTCAATGTTTAGTGGGGCTGAGGAATGTTTGCCAGCTTTGTTGATCATACTGTATTAAATTTACAAATATGTGCTGTGCTATTCTATAGTAGCTCAAGATTAAATGTTTGCTAGGTTGATATCTCTACAGCTGAAGAAATGAGATTGGTTCTTAAGTCTGGATGATGAACATATAATGCTTTCAGATGTCATGTTGGTAAGTGCCTTTTAATAGAGGGGCCTGTTGACAATATGAATGTAGGACATCCCATCCAATTAATTTATTATTTATTATACAATAAGGGTGAAGGAGAAATGCAGTATAAAGAAAGAGGTCAAAAGACAGCATTAGAAGTATTGAGTAATGGTAAATCAAGCCATAATGAAAATAATTATCTATAATTTACTATAAGATTTGATTTTAAGATGGAGGTATAGAATGTAGAACCCCCCCCCTTTATAAGATCAATAACAAAGCTTGGCATTTTAAATTATCTGGAATGACAAAGCCACATGGTGCTTTCTGAACCATTAACTCAACAGAAGCAGCAACATTGTCCAACCTGTTAAAGGTTGAGATAGAGTGAATGAGGATAAAGAAATTGAAACAAATGATAAAATAACATCAACTTATAGTGGTTTTAGAGGTTTTTGAAACCATGACTAAATTCACAAACTCTTAAAACTATGTTTGTCATTGGATTTACTAAAAGATCTGAATAGAAAAACTATGAGCAAAAAAAAAAAAGAGCTTAACGATGTCCTAAAAATATGCATACTATACCTCTAAATCCTCTAAAATATAATCTTTTGGCGAAATTTGCCATTAAAGGGTTTTTCACTTAATAAAAAGTTGTCAGGAAAAAGCGAGATTTTTTCAAGAAGTCAATGGCAGATGTCCCTTTTACAATCAAAAAGTTGTGGTTTTGGAGCGACAATTTGAAAAAAATCTCACAATTCGAATTGTTGCACGATTTTGTCGCAAATTTTCCTGCACATGTTTTTTCCATACTGTTTATTTTCATAAATTAAGGCCATTCCTGGTTGAGAGTTTGATCGATTTTGGTCGAGTTTTTTTTAATAAAAATGCGGAAAAAAACAAGTTTTAATAAATACCCCCTCTTAAAGTCTTTAATGCATAATTTCTGAATGGAAAGTAAAACAGACAATTTACTAAGGATCAACTGACTGCAAATGTCAGTCTAGGGTGTAAGCAGGTAGAGCCATTAAATAAACATAATAGGGATTGTTACAAAGAGGGATGATGGCGTTACATTTATTTGGCAATCACAAAAAGGCCAGGTTAGTGATTTTCAAATTGCATTTTTTTCAGAAGCTCGACTGAAAAGGAAAACTTGAATAAAGCTTGATCAAGAGTTTTTGGTGATCCAGTTTTTGTTATTCTCAACCAGTAGCATATTTCAGAAAAAACAAGAATCAGAATAACTTTTGGGGATAAAAAAAACAGATTGCCACAAAACTCAAATTATTCTATGAATTTTTTTAAATTCATTTTTTTTAAAAAAAAAAAAACGTGCAAACTTATAAATTAGATCAAATGTTTAAAATATACCTACAGTTAAATTCAATAGCTGGCTAGGTTTTAGGCAGTGAATTTAAAAAAATTTGTTTTGGAGATTTTGTCGTAACTGATGCATTGTCAAATTATATATTATATCTATACAACTAAACTACAACAGTCGGCCAGGGTCTGACGCTGAGTGCAAGGCAACAGTATATTATTTTGCCATTACTTTAAAACACTTTTATTTATGGGTGTTAAGATAATCTTTAAGATAATCTTTGAACTCAAAATGCAGCTGTCCTGCAAAACCAATGCATTTTAGTTGAGGAGTTTAAAAAATATCACAAATCAGTTATTTTTCTTACATGTATCAAATCAACAGCCCAAACGTGTGGTTTCTTGGATATACTGACTAATTTTCAACATAAAACAGATTTTGTTTTTCTCTTGTGGAAAGCTGAAAGAAGCTATAAATTGAATGCTATACCTAGTAATTGTTAGGGCATGGTCCCCTGTTACCAAAACATTTCACAACTTATCTGACACAAGATGCAAGTGAGAAGCTGAAAGGTTTCTGATGCGGATGCAATAACTACGTGCAATATATCCAAGCAATGTTCATAGCTTCTATACAATCATATTGTCAAGTGTATAACAGGCTTTTTTCAAGTCTAAATCACTGACCCTGAAAAAGTTCCTGAGAATATATAAAACAGCATTTTCCAGTGAATGGCTGATAGGGCAGATTGCAAATACATACATTATATTCACAGTATAGTAGTTATTCACTTAAGCACTATATCAGTTGACTGAACAGAATCCCTGCGTAAGAAAACTGTTTGAATGGTTGAATTAAAATATATTTCTTTTTTATTCTTTTTATCAAACAGATTCTGTACACATTGAAATTATGTCAGCCGTGAACTCCTTTGAATTGCATTAAAATGCCTGGTTTATTTAATCCGCAGAAGAAGTTGGGAGCTGGCAATACATTTTAATGGACCAACCATATTTAATCATATCTGGAACATGCAGCATTGGGAATATTAAATGAACAAAATAAAATCTGCAAGTACAGCATTAAAATAAAGTCATTTAAATGTTTATTATTTTGTGTAAAATCATTTTGAACAAATTAATTTTAGAATTAAAATGCGTCATGTATTTACATGTTTCAGCAATGTTGCAAGATTACCATGTCTGCAAAGTGTTAATATAAAATATATCTGGAACGGTCTAATTCCTAAGACGGACGAATGGCTAGTGTCAGAGGGTTGATATTTGTTACCCCCGCCCTCTATAACGCCATAACGCTATAGGGCCCGAAGCAGGATGGACTATAAGGGCTAATGGTCAACTGTGGACAATGGTCACTCATATAACTTATACTAGGCCATACAAATAAATGATCTCCACTCTGTTACTTAGATTCCAGAGTGTCAGCATAGTGTCAGCATGTCTCTTATGCCCTTTTGCAGAAGTGTTGCTCAATAGCTGTCTGTACCACAATGGCTATGTTTAGCCAACAGATGTTTACGAGGCTGTGGACAGTTGGAACCAGAAATCTGTTATGTTGCAAAACTGCACATCTTGCAGGAATGTATAAATGTAAATGCCAGTAAGTCTCCTCGCCGTACCATGTATGGTATTTCCTTGTACCCCTTGTCACAATTACTGTAAATGCCTTCTGAAAGTTATATAACGCTTGGACCAAGAGGTGGGTCTTTGGTGAGTCCTTGGGTGACATTCTGTGTGTTACTCCAACAGCTTACCCAGACAAAACTGGTATGTTGTATTCTGTGTGAATAAATTGCCTGACTATTACTAAAGGTTTTCCTTTACTGAGTTTTGTCTTACACGAGGTCAAAAATGGTACTACTAAAAATACCATCAAAAGTCTCCAGGAACATGGTAAGTAGCAAAAGCTCATGAACGTTAGCTGTAAAGCACTGTGGGCTATGTTGGCACATACAGTATACTGTAGCTTTATGGGATAATCAAAGGAGCATAGCGTTTCAGTGTTTAGTACTGCTGTTTAGTGATGGGCAAATTTGCGGCATTTCAGTTCGCTGAAAAATTTGCAAATTTTGTGCGGAATTTGCAAAACGGCGAAAAGGTGCCAGTGTCTCGTTTTTGACGGCGGCATCCTTTTTTTGACGCTGGCATCCTTTTTTTGATGCCGGCGTCCATTTTTTTTGATGCTGTCGAATTTTCACGCCCATTTTGCAAATTTATTCGCCGGCGGCGAATTGTGCAAATTCGTCGCAAATTCATGCCTGCCGAATAAATTCGCCCATCGCTACTGCTGTTCTATGGCATTGGTCCTAGGTTAAATTCCAGTCAGGACACTATCTGAGTAAGTCTGTTTGTAAGTTCTCTCTGTGCTTGTGTTGCTTTCCTCCTGGTTATCCCATTTCCATCCTCCAAAAAACTATAGGTTAATTGGCTCCTGATAAAATTGACCATAGTGAGTATGTGTTAGGGATCTTTTTAAGACCACTGGAGAAAGGACTGATGTGAATGATGTATAATTCCTGCAAAGTTCTCTGGATTGTGTACTGGCCTGGGGTGTTTCTGTAGAAGAACCTCCTTCCAAACATCTTTGGCTTCTTCTGTCTTCTCTCTATTCTGGTTCAAGCAGGCACATACACAGTAGTGTAAAGGACAAACTTTGGCACAGAAAGGTGACAAATTGGAAATGGCTTCATTTTACTTTTATCAACTATCAGGTTTCATATTGACAAAAAGGGTTCAACTCGATAGACATAATAACATGGAATTGTCCTTTTGCCTAAGTGCTATTATGGTTATATTGGGCTGGCCATGAGCCAGATGAGGCCACACAACACCCATTGTTCCCCTCCTGACTACTTTTAATAAGATCATAAACAAAATGGACAAAGACCAAAAGCTTGTGCCCAGTTTTCCAGTGCCTAGGCAAGACTAAAATTGTGAGCATGTCATACATTTATAGAAGCTTGAAAAAAAAAAACAGAAAATGAAAAATAAATATTCTTAGTATTAGTACTTAGCATTTATTAGGCAAATTCATTGGGAAAATGATGGTACAGTGTTCACAGTAAATTTTTTTCAGGTTGATTAAAACGTTTTTTTAATAGGTTAATGAAAAATAACAAATGTAATAAGATTACCTGCTTCTTTTGTTCTGATGACTCTGGAAGGCACACTGGGGTCTCCTGTTCCAATACTGTTAGTGGCTACAACTCTGAATTCATATTCTACCCAAGGATTTAGATAAACCACCATTGCAGACTCGAAATCTCCATTAATAATTTCAGGAACTGTGAAAATCAAAGTACAGTCAGCATCCAACAGTCACTCATTTCTCATAGGCAGTGACAGCATACAGCTGAAAAATCACAAGCTATTAAATAAAACATAAATAAAAATATCAAATGATCAATTCTTTATTGCTTTGTAGTGATGGGTGAATAAATTCGCCAGACACAAATTTGTGGTGAATTTTCCACATTTTGCCGCAAGCAAATTAATTTGCACGCATAAAAATTGTCGCGTGTCAAAATTATTCAGACGCCCATTGACTTTAATACATTTGGACCAAATAGTCACACGTATAAAAATTGTCGTTCTCGTCAAAATTATTTTGATGCCCATTGACTTCAATACGTTTGGCACATTTTTTGCCAGCACAGATTCGCCCATCACTATTGCTGCATTTCTTGAATTGACCAACAAGATCTAAAGCAAGAAGGTCCAACATGAACTATGGAGTTATATCCTAAATATATTTTTTTTAAAATGATTTTTGCTACTGTTACTGAATAACAGTAGATTTATATTGATTTTAACATTATTCACTTTCTATATGACAGCTGATGTAGAGCAAAGCTTTGTCCCATAATTAAGAAATATTTGTATGACAGATTCAGCATGCAACTAAAGAGTTCTTTTGATGTGCAGGTGAGATAAAATAACAAACTCAATACAGATTGTAAGAACAATCAAGCACTGGTTCAATATATCTCAAAATTGCCAACAGGTGGTATAGAACATTGTTTATATTGTTTATCTCACAACTATACAGTATATAGCACTATTTGTGCAAGCAGGCTGCACAGAAGAAAAATACCGCAATAGAACAGACATGGTCAATACAATAATACAACACAAATACATAAATACAAAATAACTTTACATTAAAGATTAAGTGGTAAGAGTTGAGAAAGGAGGGAGGTGGTCACTGTTCCCTAGAGCTTACCCTCCGTGTTTTTTATTGACAATAATGTCTTGTGTTATATACATTATATACCGGTTTAAATCAAGGGAGTTTCAAAGGGTTCCCCACTGTGAAACCTGACATCAACTGTTATTACTGTTGCAGATAAGAAGCTATTGGAAGGGTAGTGGAAGTGGGTGGCTCCTGTTTCAGGAAAAGCCTTGTTCATGTGCTTCTACATGGGAGCAGCTATCAATTTGAAGGTACTTGGATGAAGGTAGTGCTACCAATTGAACTTTATTAATCCAATCTGGAGCTGTGACACTATTCCTGTCAGATAGACTCCCATTTCAGGAATATTTTGTTGTACCAAATATTTTTTTAAGTAGGTGTACCCCTCTGTGCCCATTGACTGGAGGCACTGTGCTATAAAATTCCAGTATCCCAGTCTCTCCCAAATTTCAGCAGAGGGTTCCCAAATTTGCCCATAAATCACAGGTATAGGCCAGTTGTAAATTTGAGTGTGATCCTATTATAAAGGAGTGTACCATGAAAAGGTTCCAATTATTAAGATGTGCCACTTCAATACATTATACAGTATTCTTCCAAGTAGGACTTGGACTATCCAGTGAACTGGGTTAACTGTTTTTGGCTACCTTTGGGTGGCCTGCTAACAGACAGAATGTATTGAGTTTTTGAGGAAACAATCCCACCTGTGTATCAGCACTGAACAGTGGAAAATGTGCACCCAGTCCCCCCCACCGACGGAAACGTTCACTGGTAAGCATGCTGGTGCATGTGCAGAAAAATTCCCTGCTCTGCAGATCACAATACGTCTTATCACAGTACCGGTGGGCCACAAGCTGGTATTAGCCCATGTGCAATCTCACCCTCCCCACTGTACTGTACTGTACACCACTGAGTGCTAAATAAAGTGTGCCTTAAACTCTGCAGAACAAGAGAACGTGTGCAGTATGTGCAATGATTTGCTTAAAACAGACTCTATGGGGGAAATTTACTAAAGGGCGAATTTTCTAACGCTGGCAAAAATTTGTGAGTGTGACGTAATTTCGGAACTTAGCTAATTTACTAATGGGTGCTTGTGTAACTTCACTAGTGAAGGAGATAGACTCTAGCGGCACTCCGCACCCTAACATCAGGTTAAGTTGCGCTCTGGCGAACGAACGTGACAACGTAAATTCACTAAGATTGAAATTTGACTGAACGTTACCTCTTGCGCCAGACTTGCCTTCGCCAGTTCAGACCAGGTTAAGTGCAATACAGTAGATAGGACTTCCTCAAAAAATTGTTGACATTTTTTCTAAGTCCCAAAAAACGCTGGCGTCTTACTTTTTACAGGGCGATAAGCTGCAAAAGATCATAATTTTTTGGGCGGGTACCCGGCTTTCCTCCTAAATTTCCTAACATATGGCACATAAACTATACACTGGGCTCATGTGTAGGGCAATATAAAAACTTTATTTTATTTTATTAAGGTTCCCTGGGCTTGTGTAGTGTAATGTATTGGCTGCAACATATACGTCCATTCAACTTTAAGTTCCTGCCATATGCAAATTAGCCATCGCTAGCGTAACTTCGCTTTGCTTGCAGCAGTAACGCTAGCGCAACTTCGCAAGCATTTGGTGCCCTGGACGCAACTTCGGATTTTCAGGAATTAGCGCTGTCCTGTCGAAACTACGCCTGGCGAAGGGTTGCAATGTGAGTGAAGCCGTCACTGGCGCAATTTCGGAGGTAGTAAATTTGCCCCTATGTGACATGGCCTTCTCATATTTTTAAGTTTTCTGGAAAAAAGGATTTCTGTATAAGAGGTTCCATGCCCTTATACAGTATATAATTATATATATTTAGTGCTAGCACATAGAAGAAGAAAAAATATTTCACTTAGAAATTAAAGAGCAATAACATGCATTTATATGTATGTCTGTTAACACACAAGCCATGCATAAAAAACACAATGGTTAGCTCTATAGTTCCATTTAAATATACTTTCACTCAGAGAGAAGAGAAGGTATAATGGTATGAAATACAAAAATCTGTAGTAATGAGCGAATCTGTCCCATTTTGCTTCCCCAAAAATTCGCAAAACAGCTAAACAATTCATGAAACAGCAATTGAATTCAATAAGCGTCAATTTTTTTTAAGTGCCTTGATTTTTTACGCATGCAACAATTTATTCTCACTCCAAATACATTTAAGTCAATGGGTGTTTTTCATGAGTACTGGTGTGTAGCGCCAATCTTTTTGGGGTAAAGTCCAGATTCGGAAAGTAAACAAATAACTGATTAAATATGCAAAAAAATGTTATTGGAAGATGATCTCTTACCAGGGTAACCACCAGTCCAAGGGTTTACCAATTTTTGGGAAAATACAAAGAATTCAAATGTAGTAAGAAGGCATCCTGTAGTAAAGCAGTAGCTAAAAAAGTTTTATAAAAGTAAAAAAATCTTTATTAGGACATGTGTAAGCCTAATAAAGGCGTTTCGTGCCTGAGATGAGCACTTACTAGCCTATGAGTAAGTGCCCATCTCAGGCACAAAATGCATCAGGAGTACACATGTCCTAATAAAGATTTTTTTAGTTTTATAAGTACTGCTTTACTACAGGATGACCTCTTACTACATTTGAATACTTGGTGACTTTTTTGTCCAAATTTTTCATGGTGGATTTTTGCCGCAGTTTTGCAAAAAAAATCTGCAAATGGCGAAGTGCAGAACTCATGCCTGGCGCAAAAAATGTGATCATCACTAAATATGTTCAGATACAGTATGTGCCCAGTATTATCATCAAATGGTGACTCCCATGTACAGTATCTGTTATTATGGGGCTAAGTTTATCATATAAAAAGCTTTTTGACATCTAAAAGACACATCTAGCTATGTACTAGAAATAAATTACATTTTATACAAAATATTATTACATCTGAGACATTATTGGTTTACTTGCAATAAAGAAGATAAAGGACTGGAATCAATTTTAGAAAATGTCTTTTCAGGTCTTCTGAACTTTATTTCTTGTCTAAGAGTTTGATAACTGTAGGCAGTTGAACGTGTTACTCAATTTTGAAGTTGTTGCTACATTTGCAATTTACTGTTCCAGACTACAAACGGCTATAAACGTGTCCCAAGGACCAAGCTTTACCCTTTCAAGTGATGATCGAGCAGCAAGTAAGCAAGGAAAAAAAAAAAAAACAGATATTCCACAGAAATGCCTTTTAGAAATGAACTTGCTCAGAACAGGGACAACAGAGATGCCAAAACAAATTAGAAAAGGATAGGGAAGAAGATATATTTATGAATGCAAATTGAATGCAAGATATCCCAAATGAATTCAAAGGAAATACCAAGCAGAGCAATTTTGTAAGATAGATTCCTTGGGCTTTTTTGTTGTTGAAGAAATTGTTTTGTCTGCATTGATATATATTATATCTTGTTGCTCTATACTGATAAAATGTGTGTGTGTTTGCTTAGTTTAAATTAATACAATGGATTTAGTTACCCAGGGACATGAACAGGGGTAAGGTGCACTTTATCGCTCTACAGAATCTCAGAATGTGAAATTATCTCCTATAAACTAAGATATTGATTGCAAAGAACAGATTATATGTAGGTGCTGCGTGACCTTTTATAAACTTTAAATATCAGAATAAATATGTTTTACTTAATGGCCATTAGGGTGGGTGAAAGCATTATGTACCTTTTTTACTTTGATAGATGAGTCTACAGGTCTGAGGATATGACCATATGTGCAATAGCTTTTCTCTAATTCATGAAGTTACATATTTATGTACCCTGTGGGCTGGAGATATTGACCTAATGGATTAAGTATATAGTGGAATGATCTTTCCCCTATATAAGGTGTGCTATGTGCTAGACTGTCAGAAGGGCTGGAACTAGGGGTAGGCGGGGTAGGCAACCACCAGGGGCCCAAAATAAGAGGGGTGCTGTTATAAGGGGAAAAATGCACTGTTGCTCCCTCTACATGCTTCTATGCAGAGCAATGTGGTGTGGGTGGTTACCACAGGCAACAGCAGCAGAGACAAAGCACCTGGAGGGCAGGGGGGATCTGTTTTGGCAGAGTAGGCAGTGGTGGAGGACCCGTTGTTGGGGATGGAAGTTGCATAGGGTAACCTTCGGCACCTAAATGTCATGGTCCGCCTCTGGCTGTCATTGTTCCAGGTTGGAGAGCTGATGGTCCTGAAGCTACAGGAGGTCTCACTAGTCATGGGCAAATAAATTCGCCAGGCATGGATTCACATTCCACGAAAAATCAGCCGCATCCAAAAAATTTTTACGTGTGTCAAAATTGTTGCGCCATTAAAATTGTTGCACGTGAAAATTATTTTGACGCCCATTGACTTCAATGCTTTTTGCGAATTTTTCGCCCATCACTAGGTCTCACTGCTGGATAAAGCCATGGACTAGGACCCTGTGAATGAGGATCCAGCAATTGATACTTAGACCGTGTTATAGCATCATTTATTTATGAAGCACCAGCAAGTTATGCAGTGCTTTACATTAATTTATAACAGAGTTTTTCAATAATTTAAGAAACAAGGGTTACAGATCAAAAATATGATCAGTGGGTACCACTTAAAATCTAAGGAATACCAAGCAAGCTGTCAGGATCAGCTGGGATTTAAACTCTGGGATGTGGGTTCATTGTAGTTTCTGTCTGCTCCCTTGTCTCCTCCCACTTCATTAGTTTCATGTGTTCTTCATTCCCCTAATCATAACTCCTTATAAACCTGTCCCTGACCATAGCTCATTGCTTAGTCATTTTGCATCCTAGCCCTGATCTTGGTGTTCTGTGCCTTGATTCCTGTTACCTGTTCCTGGATTCCTGTTCTCGAGACTCTCCAGTGTTCCTGATTCCCAATCTTGCTCCAGTTCTCCTATTCCCTGGATTTCCCGGTTGTGACCTTGGCCTGATTACTGGACTCTGTTTGCTTGCTGCCTGACCCCGACCAAGGCCTGTTTACTGGACACTGTTTTCGTATGCCGATTCCTTATTTCACTGACTGGTATATTATTTTATATTTTCTTCAACCAACTGTTTTGTTTTGCCTCATTAAATCATATTTTCCTTCACCATGTCTCTAAGACTCAGTACAGCTATTTTTGGTAATACCCCTGGTTCACTATCATACAGGCTTCATCTGATTATTTTAGTTCAGTGTCCGATCCTTACACAAGCACAGTTGTAAGATTCATCTAGGAGAAGTAGTGGTCTAGTACTCCCCAGGTGGTGCTTGTCTAGTACAAGGACCTAAGTGGAAAAGGACTCAGGCCCCCCTACTGGATGGCATTCCCTGTGAAGACCCCATCTTAAGGAAGGGTTTACTCTTTTTGGGTGAGACTCTACCCTCCTTTGATGTTTAAACTCCATGAGCTTGATGGCAGCGAGTTTGTTACCTTTACATCGTTAACTAAAATGCTACAAAATCAAATAAAGAAGGACTTTAAGATGACATCACATTGTTATTCTAAATGTTTAAGATGCATTGGTGCCCAATCTCTTTGATAGGAGTTGCCTCTCACTAGGCTTTGCTGAGTGACATATAAAGTTGAAAAAAGCAGTGTGAAGGTCATAGCTATGTCATAGTTATAACAACACTGGTCAAAATAGTGTTGGTAAGTAAAAAAATATAGGGTAAATTTGAAATTTGGCTCTTAAATTAAAATTTGAACCTTTAAAGAAGCTGCTTGGTGAGGAGATCCACAGTTTTGCAATGAAAGCTCCAGCTTACATGACGTTTTATAGCATACAGTAGGTTCTTTCGCTACACTATCCATGACACACATATGACAAGATTGTTTTTTTAAGTCTTTTTTTATTTTTTTCTGAAAAGTTGGCATATGACATGGTCCTACAGCTAGGCACAGCAGCAGAACAATTCAATGCTTAATATACCGTACTGCTTTTTGTAATACAACCATATTATTTTTCTTTTAAATACCTTTGTATGTTTCTCACAGGGAAAGTAATTACATTTGTTTTGCAGGCATGGCACATAATGTTTTCAATGGCACATAATGCCATCTTACACTATAAATTAGGAAGGGGAAAATGTCTCTGCAGCACATGTGCCTCATCTGTAAGAATACAACTGATGCTGTTACATATAGACTCGTTTGTACTTTCTATGTAAATGAGTGGGACGTTGCTTTCAAACTACTAAGAATCTTTTGGTAAACCACTTTCTACATAAATTGATTATTTGTCTTATTTGTTTTTTATCTCCACTGTGCCTTTAAACATAAAAAAATAAGCTCCAATCTTCTTTCTATAAGAAGGATCAGTTGCTATCCTAGTATCCAGCAGAAAATGAATAGGCGTGCTTACAACTTTCAAGTCATGGAACCAGCACGCTACAGGCTTGCCTGCTCATTACCAATCAGCTGTTGTTGGCTGAATGACTCAGGATATGGTACATAAAGCTTTGCACAAAAAAAAGACACCAGGGCCAGATGGAATACACTCTCCAGTAGTACAAGAGCTTAGTTCAGTTTTAGACTGGCCTCTATTTCTGATTTTCTCAGATTTGTTTTCATCTGGAATGGTACCTATGGATTGGAGGAAAGCTGATGTAATTGCTAAATGTAAAAAGGAATTACGATCTCAGCCTGGCAATTATACTCCAATAAGGTTGACATCTGTGGTGGGCAAATTATTCGTTAAGGGATCACATTCAAAATTTTGAACTGGTAAATGGCATTATGAGCAGCAATCAGAATGGCTTTATTAATGTATTTTATGATGTGGTAAGTAAGATGCTGGACAGTGGGGAAGCAGTTGATGTGATCTATTTGGATTTTGCCAAAGTGTTTGATACTATGCCACACAAATAATTACTTTCTAAATTAAGTTCTGTTGGGCTTAACAAAGTCGTTTTCACATGGTTAGGAAACTGGCTACAGGATTATGTACAGAGGGTGGTTGTTAATGGTACATTCTCTACTTGGGGTACGTCGGGGCTCTGTATTTGTCCAATTTTATTTAACTTGTTCATTAATGACTGTAAGTAATGCATCAGTGTTTGCAGATGACCTGTTGCAACGATGCTTCATTCTGGATGCCAGGTTCTTGATAAACTGGCAATCTGGGCAGCAAAGTGGCAGATGAGATTCAATGTTGATAAATGTAAAGTCATGCACCTGGGATGTAAAAATATCCACTTATACCCTTAATTTGACTGCACTAGGCAAATTCATTATGGAAAAGGACCTTGGTGTCCATGTAGACAATAAACTTGGCTGTAGCAAGCAATGCCAGTCAGCAGCATCAAGGGCAAATAAGGCCTTGAACTGTATTAAAAGGGGCATAGACTTGGGGAAGGAGGGGATTATACTAACACTCTATAGAGCACTGGTATGGCTACATCTGGAAAATGCTGTACAGTTTTAGTCTCCAGCGCTCCAATGGGATATTATTGTATTAGAGACGGTCCAAGAGAAGGGCAACTAAGTTTATAACAGGTATGTAAAATCTTAGCTATGAGGAAAGACTGGCCAAGTAGGGGTTGTTCACGCTGGAAAAGAGGCGCTTAAGGGGTTATATGATAACTACTTAAAAATATATAAAGGGATCATATAATTATCTCTCAAATGACAAAAACATCCTTCCAGCTGACACGTGGGTACCCATTCCGATTAGAAGAAAAGAGGTATCAGGCTAAATATTCTGAAGGGTTTTTTTTTACAGTGAGAGCTGTGAAGATGTGAGATCTCCCTGAATCAGTTGTACAGACTGATACATTAGATAGCTTTAAAGTGGACATGTCACCCAGACACAAAAATCTGTAATAATCACTAATAAAAGTCCTTTTCAAATTAGACATGAAATCCCATTTCTATTTTTTATTAAAGCATTCATAGCTGTTGTAAGCTCATTTAAAAATCTCAGCTGTCAATCAAATGTTGTCTGCCCCTCCTCTATGCCCATTGAGGCGGGGCAGACAATTACTTTCACTTTCCATTCAGCACTTCCTAGATGTCACTGCTCTCCACGTTTTCCCCCGTTCTCTTTACCATTTAATTGTGTAGCCAGGACATGGGAATGGACATCAGGTCCCCCATTCTGGTGCACAAACAAGATTCTGAGATGATGCAAGGCTTGCCTTAATAACAGTGTGCACAAAATGGCTGCTGCCTGCTCGCTACAATTTTGAATTACCAGACTGATGGAAAAATTATTCATATAATTTATATAGTGTAATTAAAGTTCATTTTGCTAATGTGATAAAATAGGATTTTGAATATTTTTTATTTGGGTGATGGGTCCCCTTTAAGAAGGGGTTGGATGGCTTTTTAGCAAGTGAGGGAATACAGGGTTATGGAAGATAGCTCATAGGTCCTTGGAATCTGAAGAAAAGTTTTCCTTCTCTGAGGCAAATTGTAGATGCTTTTTTTCCATCCTCTGCATCATCTAGCAGTTATGCATGTGTTATATAGACTTAAAAGGTCGAACTTGATGAACGTGTGTCTTTTTTTTACTTATTTTACTACGTTACCTGCTGGAAAATGTCCATGCTTATCAATGTGCATGATTTGTAAATTACAGTTATACAGGCTAACAAAAAATTCAGAGCAAATAAGCAAACTGCCATTATAAAGATAGAGCATCTACTTTTGCATCTTATCATCACCTCCACGCTAATTTCCCACATATGTCATGAAGAACATTTTCCCAGCTACAATTGTAGTTCAAGTCCCCAACTGCTGCTGAAATGCCTAACCTTATATGTAGTCTTAGCATATTTGTTGTTTTTTTTTTAATGTTTTTGATTTTATTCTGGAATACATTAAAAACTGGTACCTGTTTTCACTGTCTGCCAACCAAGTGAAAATGGACTGCGAGCTTGTAAATTGTAACAAAGAATAGGACTGTGATTCTCCGCTCCAGTGCTCCATGACAGGGTTGCAGTACTTTCTGTAATTTCCTCTACAATGACTACTCCGGGAGGTCCAGGTGGGCCTGAAATGACATATATAATATTATTATAAAACCTGATGGAACACAAGGAAGTGATAGTCAATTCCTCCTTTTCTTTAACAGCAGGAGATCCCCATATTGTGTCGACCTAAACAAGACGTGAAAGAACCATCTCCCTAGGTAAATCCAAAACTTATATTTAAAAAAGCCATACCTGGGGCTTCTCTCCTCTATAAAAACCGACTTCAACCTTGATTGACAATTATAAGACAGCTGGCAGCATATAGATATAGATTTTTTATATTTGTTTGAATAACCTGGTTTGTTTGAACAAATTGTTTGTTGGAAACTTGAACTATGCATTTTAAATGGCATTAGACTGTTTAAGACTGTATTATGCAGTAGAATAATTTCCTGATAATATGCAAATTTTTGTGCCAGGCATGGATTCATGGATTTCAGTGAAATCCATGTTGATGCCCATTGACCAACGCGCTTCGCAAATTTTTGCTGGTTTGCAATTTTTTTCACAAAAACTGTGGCAAAAATTTGTTGTGAAAAATTTTGCTGCAACAAAAAAGTCACCATAAGAAAAAATGGCCATTGAAATGAATGCATTTGAACGAATAAGTTACTGTGACAAAAAAGTCGCCAAGACAATTAAGTCACCACAACAAAAACTCTCATTGGAGTGAGAAAAAATTGTCGGCCGCATAAAAAATTGTTGCAAGTAAAAACACTGCGAAATGGGACAGATTCACTCATCACCAGTGCCAACATATTAAAAACAATTAAAGAACACTGAAACCTGTAAAGTCAAATACAATTCCATGTAACATGGCCAGAAAAATGTCTTTTCTCAATTTTATAAATTGTTGCCAATAACCTCCTTTTAAACACATTTTTACACTTTAATAACCACAATTTTCAGACGGTTAAATAAAAATAGAAAATGTATTTGGATAATACTGAAACATTTTTAAAGCAAATTAAATGGCTATTGCACATGGTTTTATAAAATATAAAGCAAACATTATATTTAAGTGATATCTTGGTTTCTCAAAGAGCAGCCTGGAATCCCCTAGCATTCAGAAAAAGAAGTTGGGGATATAGGTTATCCTTTGCATTACCAAGGAATTACTTTTCCCCAAACATTTTAGCAAAACACTTTGGAGATTTGTATTAGCAATTCAAGACCATAATGTTAAAACGGGCAATAATAGAAGTATATGCCAAAACAGGAACTTTGTAAAGGAATAAAAACCTCTCTCCATTGCAATGTTTGCCATTTACTTGTCACTAAAAGTTTATGAAAACTCCCATAAACTCGATTTTCAAGTTGAAAACGACAAATATTTTTTAAAGAAATAGAATTTTTTCAAATCAGTAAATGGGATTGACCCGCAAACTCGAATTGAATTAGAATCGTGTTTTTTCTCAGAAAAAACCCTGATTTTCAGGATGACACCAAACAACTCCAAATTCATTTCAGGACGTCCCCCATAGGCTAAAACAGCAATTCTGCAGGTTTAAAGTGGCCAACAGTCGAATTCAAATTCTTAATGGGCCAGTACATGATAAATTTCAAAATTGGATTTTTTTTTTTAAAAACTCGAATCGAATTTTAACTATTCCCTAGTCGAATTACACTTAGGGGCACATTTACAAAGGGTCAAATATTCAACCATCGAAGTAAAATCCTTCGACTTCGAATATCGAAGTCAAAGGATTCACCACAATTCATTCGATCGAACGATCGAAGGAAAAATCGATTCGAAGGATTCGAAGGATTTCAATACATTGATCGTTTTTTTTTCGAAGGATTTCAATACAACGAACGATTTTTCTTCTATCAGAAATTGCCTAGAAAGCCTATGGGGACCTTCCCCATAGGCTAACATTGGTGCTCGCTAGGTTTTAGGTGGCGAAGTAGGTGGTCGAAGTTTTTTTTAAAGAGACAGTGCTTCGACTATTGAATGGTTGAATAGTTGAACGATTTTTAGTTCGAAACGTTCGATTCAAAGTTGAAGTCGTAGTCAAAGTAGCCAATTCGATGGTCGAAGTAGCCACAAAAAACCTTCGAAATTCGAAGTATTTTTTATATTCCTTCACTCGAGCTAAGTAAATGTGCCCCTAAAGTTTAAAATTTTCACTTCGACCCTTGATAAATCTGCCCCTAAATATACAAAAGATAGGCCAATGTGCATAAGGTGATCTCAAATGAATTGAGAGAGGGGCAGGTCCTAAAACTGCCTGGCCCAGTGTTGGACTCAGGGTCCACTCAGTACTATTATTCTTACTCTACTCACTCAACCTTTATTCTCCTAGTCTCCTTTCTTTAACCAATGTTTCTTAACCAATGTATGTGTGGTTGGACAGCATGCGCCCCTTAAAATTCTGCTCCCCCTAGGCCCGGGCCTTGGTGGCCTCTCCATAAATCGGGCGTTGTCCATGTTTCAAACCATGGTCCTATAAGGCATCAACAGACTTTCTGAACAGACCACCCCAGATGATTGAATTGAAAAGAAAAAGAAAATGTAAAGATCTCATTCTACATATACTTTTTATTGTTTATGTTGCTTTAAACATTACCGCTCTAAATACATTTTTTTTTAACCAAAATAAATGTTTTTTTATACATTCTTTCCTTGAGGAAATTTTGTGGACTGTTTTCCAAAGTGCTAGAAATAAAGTAATGCCTCTTTATGATAATGCGTCATCATCAGAACAAAAAATAGACGTGTAAGTGCAGACAATTTTGTGGTAAATCAACCGAGACGCTTAGGAATGATAACAGAGGAGGATTGTGCTTTATTCATTGCATTGATCATGAGGTTAGGCTGCTGTGAAGGGGCATCATTTTGAAGATGAACATCCTGGCAGAGAAAACACTATCTAAGCAACTTTCCTCTCAATGTTCTTTTTTTATTCTTAAATATTTCTCCTCTGCAAATAGTGGGTTAATTTGAATTAATGAGCTGTGTCTCTTCATACTACAAGATTTAAGGATTGTTTTCTAAGAGGAAATGGCAAATCCTTCTTACCTAGTAGCAAAATAAAAACTCAACCTGAAAATCAAGCCAGAAAATAAAAATATTTGTTGGCCTCAGCTAAGATTCGTGGTCATTTTACCTCTATTTCTGGTAAAGAAGAATAACTCTTTTTAAATACTGTAGAAAAAGAATCCCAAAATGTCATTACCAGTTTGGCTGTTTGATGAAACTGACTTTAGAGCTACAAAGGAAAAATGCAATTTAAAGGAGAACTAAACCTCAAAATAAAAACCTCTACCCACTACCCTACATAGTCCCCCATCTCTGCTTCCCCCCACATATGTGATTACCCCTGAAAGTGCCCGTAATTCATTACTGACGTATAGGTGCAGAGTAAGCGGAGCGGAGCTTGTGAACGTCATCTTACGGCTCTTCGGAATTCTTTGGGTCCTCCACCTTCCCTTCGGCAATTTCCAGAACTTTTGGCGCTTGCTCAGTTAATATGAACCAGAAGACTGCTCCAACTGAGCATTTGCCAATACAGTGCTCATTTCCCGAAGAATACCGAAGAGCTGGAAGATGGCGAAAGTTCATCCTTTGATAAATACGCCTTTCAAAATCCCATAGAAATGAATGGAGAGTGGTGGAATTTCACTCTAGAGGACTGTGGTTATCTCTAATGTCACCCATACGGGTAAACTTAATAAGAGGCGAAAATTCGCCAGCGACGGCTTCGCAGCAATCGCAACACTTTTCCAGAGAAAATTCACTCAGACAATGTTAATTTACTAAAATGCGAAGTTGCATCCAGGGTGCTGAACGCTGATGATTTTTTGCTAGCGTTACCTTGGCAATGCGAGCAAATTCGAGTTCAATTATACCTAGCGTGACCTAGGGGTCTTTCATCAGGCTAATTTGCAGACGGTGGGAAATTGAAGTTGAATGGACGTATATGTTGCAGAAAATACATTACACAAGTCGAGGGAACCTTAATAAAGAAAATAGATTTGTTATATTGCCCTACACATGATCCCACTGTATAATTAATGTTCCATGTGTTAGAAAATGTATGGGGGAACCCGGTTACCCAAATAAAAATTTTAGGACTTTTGCAGCCTATAACTCTGAAAAAAAGAAAAGACACCAGCGTTTTTTGGACACTTTTTTCCACTTAAAAATATGATGTAAGTAAGAGAACACTGAGGAAGATCCGTGCACGTTGTCTGGTCTGATCTGGTGAAGGCAAGTCTGGCAAAAGAGGTAACATTCATTCATTCTGAAAGCGGTAACGCTGGCGAATCTTTGCCAGTGTTAGTCACTTTGCGCTTTAGTAAATCTGTCCCAAAGAGTCTGATAAGTTCATTATTGCCACGCTGCAAATACAAGTATGTGACCTGTTATCAAAAATTTTTGGGACCTGGGATTTTCTGGATCAAGGATCTTTCTGTAATTTGGATCTTCCTACTTTGTTTGCTAGAAAATCAAGTAACTAAATAAACCCAATAGACTGGTTTTGCTTCCAATAAGGATCAATTATATCTTAGTTGGGATCAAGTACAGGTATGGGATTCATTATCCAAAAACCTGTTATCCAAAAAGCTCCAAATTAAGGGAAAGATGTATCCTATAGACTTGTTTTATCCAATAATCCACATTTTTAAAAATGATTTGCTTTTTCTCTGTAATAAAAAAACAGTACCTTCTACTTGATCCCAACTCTGATATAATTAATTCTTCTTGGAGGCAAAACTAGCCTGTTGGGTTTATTTAATGCTTACATGATTTTCTAATAGATGTAGGTATGAGGATCCAATTTACAGAGAGATCCATTATTTGGAAAGCACCAGGTCCCAAGCATTCTGGATAACAGGTCACATACCTGTACAAGGTACTGGTTTATTATTAAAGAGAAAAAGGAAATCATTTTTAAAAATGTGGATTATTTAGCTAAAATGGAGTCTATGGGAGACGGTCTTCCTGTAATTTGGATCTTTCTGGATAATGGATCCCCTACCGGTATTGTTATACTTTAATACACAGTAGTTACTGCAACTGCTTTCTCAACTATCCCTGGCTAGCTCAGCTGAATGGGAGAATCTGGGTAATTCTATTTCAATAAAGTTGAGAAGACAAGACCTGATATACAAATGTCCAACATAATAAAAGTATTATAAACACTTTAAACATCCCCTTTATCTGGTATCCTTTTGCACAGGTAACCTATTTCCTAATCCAAACTGGAATCTATTAACAGTGACAATGTACATAGGTTGTTTATAGCCAGAAGCTGCAACAGATTTCATTTACCCTTTTATACTATACCATAGATCAACCCATTAAAATGATATCCTGCTGAGTTTTCCCTTGATATTAGAATCCATCAAATTCAATCATCTGTGCAACAATTTTCACTTAATTTTAGGACCGCAAGGCTCTGTCATTCCCAAATGGTCACATCCTCATTATGCACAGTGACTCTGTTACTCGGAGCTTACAAACATGGGTAGGTGGTATGAGCTGACACACAAATACATCATACTTAATGGAAAGGTTATTTGTCACTTGAGATAATGGTTTTCCTTTATGTTAACACAAGTATAGGTTGAAACTGACACTCGGTTGGTTTTATAAACAATAGCAAATAAACAGACAAAATGTGTTATTGGCTAAGTGAGATATATGTTCTTTTTCCTTGGAAATGCTTCCTTGTTTCTGACAAAAATAATAACCCAGCAATAGCTACAAGATAAATTAATAGTATAGGTACTGAGCCTAGTATCCTGAAACCAATTATTATACAGAATGGTCTGAAATAGGAAATGCCATTTCCCATGCCTATGGAAAACAAAGATAAGGGAGTACCTTCTACTTGATGGTATCTAAGCATAATTTCATTCTGAATGCAAAAAAATCCTATTAAGTTATGGGGGCCGATTCACCAAGGGTCGAATATCGAGGGTTAATTAACCCTCGATATTCGACTGGAAATTAAAATCCTTTGACTTTGAATATTGAAGTCAAAGGATTTAGCGCAGATAGTACGATCGAGCAATCAAAGGAATATTCCTTCGATCGAACGATTAAATCCATCGAATCATTCAATTCGAAGGATTTTATTCCAACGATCGAAGGAATATCCTTCGATCAAAAAAACTTAGGAAAGCCTATGGGGACATTCCCCATAGGCTAACATTGAGTTCGGTAGGTTTTAGATGGCGAACTAGGGGGTTGAAGTTTTTATTAAAGAGACAGTACTTAGATTATCGAATGGTCGAATAGTCGAACAATTTTTAGTTAGAATCCTTCGATTCAAAGTCAAAGTCGTAGTCGAAGGTCGAAGTAGCTCATTCGATGGTCGAAGTAGCCCAAAAAACACTTTGAAATTCGAAGTTTTTTTACTTCGAATCCTTTACTCGAAGTTAATGAATCAGCCCCCTAATGTTTAAATATATTTTAGTAGCCATAAGGAATGCCACGTTAAGGAAAACCCATATACAGGAAACTCCAGACCCTAATGGGTAGCTAATGATTTCCCATAAAATGACTTCATAGTTCCAGGTCTGAACCAAGTTGGCAGCTTTATTGGCCCATGTAGGCCCAGCTTCAAATGCAGAGAAAATGTTGAGTACTGTTTATTTTTCTATTTAGTGCTGAAAGGCCTATGTCTTACAAAAAGCTTAATGATTGGAAAGGCACAATTGTTTTATTTGCGGAAAGTGGTTTCTTTCTTTCCTTTAGGTGACCATACACTGGCAGATTTAAGATACCAATTTGGCCCCTTAAGACTCAGCAGCTTATTTGCCAGTGTATGGGGCACTCCAATGGGTCTATCCAATCAATATCTGGCTGAAAATAGGCCAGAAATTGATCAGGCTGGTTTAACTTTGCTACAGAGCAAGAGCCACTCTTGTGTTAATGTGGTCCTAGGCCTGATGGCCTGAATAGCAGCAATTATGATCCAATCTTTGGCCTGAGGGCCAAATGATTGGATACGTCTAAATGCTTGTTGGCATATTAGTGAAAATTCTGCTCGCTTGGTAACCCTTTTACATGATGACCAGCTTAAGAAGACAATGGAATCTTTAGTCATCAACAAGTAGAGCTACCAGTCTTCTTGTGTCATTTATTTGGTTATTCTCTGCTCCCTAGGAGAACTATGGTAAAACAGCCATTGTTATGGCTATGGGATTTAGAAAACGTAGAAAAGAGTTAATTAGGTGGCATCTATCATGACTAGTGATGAACTAATTTTCTTGCCCGGTATGGAATTTCGGAGAAATTCCTAATTTTGCCATCTGCAAATCTTTTTGTGAAACTTCTGGAAAAATTTGCAGCGTCAAAAAAGTCACCTAGACCAAATTGGTGTAGAGACAAAAAAGTCTCCATAAGAAAAAACACCAATTCATTTTAATGTATTTGGATAAAAAGTTCCAGAGACAAAAAAGACAATGAGAGAAAAAAGTCGGCACAAGAAAAAATGCCCATTGACGTCAATGTGTTTCACAAATTCTTTATCAGTTTTTGCTAATTTTTCAACGAAACGGGACAGATTTGCTCATCACTAATGAAGACAGGAATGAGGACAAAGATGGTGATGCTTCAAAAATTATCCATATGGGAGATATATTAAGCCAGAGAGAACTTTTATAGTAAAGAAAATCATTTTGTTATGTGCTGCATACATTGCTTTTTTTTCTAAGCTAAAGCAAAAAATTAGTACAGAAAATGATTTTCCTATAGAGACACTTAAACAAGTGTAATTTCTGTCGCAATTGGAATTGGCAGCTGGCTTATGAATTGTAAATATAACATTGTTCTAATTTAATGCCATTAGGTTTTTGCTTAGTGCAGACACAAAGGGGAAAGGTGTTTATATGAGTTATTCTCCATTCAGTAAAATCATTATTTAAAATGCAAGTGTAAGAAACCTACCCTGGTGGTCTAGTGGGCAGCGGGGTTCACACTGCGTCCTTGGCATGGACGCCCGCTGCGCCGCTCCTGTCCTCCCCTTGCCGGCGCCATCTTTGATTCCTAGGGCACGCCTCTTAAAGGTACAGGCGTGATTGCGCCAGTGCGCATTGACGCACGTTTTGGCACGAACTTTGACCATATTTAAGGCCCATTCAGACCTGTAGCCAGTGCCTGTTATAGGATCTTATCCTGTGGTTTCCTGAGCTTTGTGCTACCTGTTCCTGAATTTGCTATCCTGACTGATTATCCGTGTTTGACCCTGCCTGTTCCTGACTACTCTGCATTCTGTATCCTGACCCTTGCCTGCCTACGACAACTTATCCTGCTTAACCCCTTGATTGACAACCCGGTTCGACCCTTGCCTGCCTGACAATTCTGATATCCACCTGCCTCGATCCAGCCTGTCTGACCATCCTTCTGCCTTATCCAGTCTGTCTGATTATCTGGTTTTGACCCCTTGCCTGCCTGACGATTCTGTTATCTGCCTGTCCTGATACGGTATGTTCCGTTTCCACAAGACGCCTTGTCCTTGACCTTCTGCACAAAGACTCTTGCTATCCGGTCGTGCCCCTTTGCCATCCAGAACACCTCGCCTTGTACCCCTCGTTAAGTCCAGGTGGCACCCAATTAAGCTGAGGGCTCCTCCCGAAGCCCAAAGGTGGTCACACTACTGATGAAGCCGAGCCGAGACCAGGGTCCTTGGCATTTGTTCTGGTATTGGGTGCCGGCCGTGACAGCAAGAATGGGAGATGACTGATATAGAATACAACCACAAATCATTCAGTTTACTTGCAGTTTTTTCTTTTTGCATACATTGTGGGAGACAGAGATTTCATAAGGTATTTCAAGTTACACCTTAGCATTATCTGCCTAAACATATACTGGTCTATAGCATATCTCAGTTCTGCAGTTTGCCCTGTGAAATGCTTGTACCTAGTGATGGGCAAATCTTTCCTGTTACACTTTGCCGAGAAATTCTGAGCGAAATGGTGAAAAATGTGTGAAGTGCTTTGAAGTCAAAGGGCTTCAACATTTTTTCTGCGTGACAATGTTTTACGCGTGCAACCATTTTTCTCGCTCCGAATGCATTAAAGGCAATGGGGTTTTTTCTTATGGCAACTTTTTTGTCCAAATGTATTAAAGTCAATGAACGGCAAGTTTCATGAAAAAATTTGCAGATGGAGAAATGCAGAATTTCGCTGTGAATCCTTGGCTGCAAAAAAAATTGCCCATCACTACTAGTGCCATTTTTTGTACATAAATACATATATTGAACACAACATGAGCCAATCATTGAAGAAATCCCCCAAACTAATATACTGTAAAGAGAGTAACTTGATGGTCGTGGGCTTCTCAGCAAAACTATTTTTACATGACACAATCCATGTATAGGTATGGATACTCGGAACCTGTGGTTATCTGGATAATGGATCTTTATTATTGATGGGCGAATTTCTCCTGTTTCACTTGGCTGAAAAATGTGCAAATATCCCAAGAAATCAGCGAAACGACAAAAAAAAAATATTTGTGATACTGAAGCATCAATTTGGATGTGCGTCTGAAAAGTTGCTTGCGTTAATTTCGATGCAGGCGTTAAAGTCAATGGGAGTCCTAATAGTGTTAACGTGCTGCGATTTTGGCCTGAGCGACTTTTCGGATACGCGTCCAAAATTTTTTTCGCAGGAGTTACGTGAATTTATTCGCGACAGCTAGACGAGCAAATTCGGTGCAAATATTCGCTAGGCAAATTTATTCGCCCATCACTAATCCTCATTCCTTAAATCTACTAGAAAATCATGTAAACATTAAATAAACCCAATATGCTGGTTTTGCTTCCAATAAGGATTAATTATATCTTAGTTGGGATCACGTACAAGCTACTGCTTTATTTTTACAGAGAAAAAAAGGAACTCATTTTTAAAAACTTTGGATTATTTGGATAAAATGGAGTCTATGGGAGACAGCCTTTCCATAATTTGGAGCTTTCGGGATAATGGACAATACAGTACAATATGTGTAAGGCATCATGTTAAAAAGTGGAAACTTTACAGAATTTATTTTCAAATGCTCATAAATTCATTGATGAGTTGACAAATAAATTTTTTCTAAATTTTTACTGATTCAAAATAACTTCAGCAAGAAAAAAAATGACCAATATAAATAACGGAGGATCATCATTTAGAAAAGTTAGACATTTTTATCTGAGTGTACTTTTTTGAAAAATAACGGTTGTGATATTCTAGAAGTATTTTTATATTCAAATAAGCTTTGCTAAGAATTTAGTTTAGACAAAATAGCAATATTGTTGCTTTTCAGAAAATGTTGATAATAAAATGACATTAAAAGAAAAGTTATATTTGAGTTAATATTGCACTGGCCCCTTCAGTAAAAGTTTATTTCTAAAATCTAAAAGATTATCAAGGCTAATAGTTTTTTCAATGAAATTAAATTTTTCATAGCAAACAGTAGGGACCAGGTCCTATTTCTCCTATTTTAGGAGTTCTGAATGACATGTAAGTTAGGGGCCATGTACGGGGCAAAATGGATGTTGCCTACATACCTTCCCCCACCCGCATCTCATGAATACACTATTATATTTATAGCAGGCAGCACTGCCAAACACATTACTCCTTTTTGTTCATGTCCTAATAAATTATTTTTTATTCTTATAACTTTTTGTTTTTATTTTCTTGGGAATATCCCACTATATTGTTCAGATGCAAAAGGGATGAAGCCTACATGCTTTCTCCCACCTGCCTCTCATGAATACAATATTATTTATTGCAGGCAGCACTGCTAAATGTGTTCCCCTTTTTTTCATCTCCTAATAAATTATATTTGATTTTTATTAATTTTTCTTTTTGATTTTTCTTGGGAAAATCCCACTATATTGTTCAGTTACAAAAGAAATGAAGCCTACATGCCTTTCCCCTCCTTCATGAAAACAGAGTTACTTCATTGCAGGCAGCACTGTATTCATGGGTGCAGCAACAGATCTCTGTGCCTTTAGAATGGAGACCTCCAGCAATTAGTCAAGGGCGGATGGCAGAGTGCAAAGTACAAAAAAAAAAACAAATTGTGCCCTCTTTGCACATTCCTTCCTTGTTGTAAATGACCCCTAAAAAGTTGGGTGGAAATTCTTTATCAATAAATATTAAAGCCATCTAAACTAAGCAACTTGATGCACCCTACTGCTTTGTTTGAAAATATACCAAACCCCAAATGCTTGACATTTCTTTAAAACATTCACACAATATCTTTCAGATGTTTTGTTTTGTAGCCTGGGATTAAAATGCATAAACTTTTAACATCTCAACAATTTAGAAACATAAATAAGCATATCCTGCCGTTCACGGAGATAACATATGATAAAAGGCTTTGCTCCCTGGGACAGACTGATTCACAAGCAATTTTTTTATGTTAATATATTGAAATTTAACATTTTGCATTGTTCATTTGCTTCTCCGCAGTATCCCTGGTGAAGGGTTAAGATGAGATTTCAGATTTTTCTTTAGTGTGTTTGCACCGCCACAATTATTTGTTAAAAAATATGCAACAGTGAGGCTGACTACATTTAAATGTTTAAACTGGCATCAGAGGTGATGTGTTAAGAAAAGTATGGGATTGCACAGCTTGCAGTACAATAAAAACACTGCAACAAAAGTATGTTCTGGTTGGGTGCTTCTAGTTGACCACAGCTGAATATGGCTCTTTAGTACACCATAAAAATGCAGCTTCACCATAAGAATTATTGATTATGCACATATTTTTTATGGATGAGCGACTGCACACTACCTATCCTCACCATGCTTAATGATTAGGATTGTATGACCAGTCTTGCTGGAAAAACACCAGCTAGTGTCGGGTCGGTATTACATATTTAGTGGCAATATAGATGCCAGTAAATTTGTCTTCTCCCCCTTTCCTTTCAGCACCTCTCATTTATACATTTCCTCCCCTCTCCCACATCATATTCCACTGATTCACTTATTCCCCACCACCTGATGTCATGAAGTAGCACCTCCCCTTGCAGGCCAGAAAAAAATAATTTGGAAAGATGACAACCCTACTATGGACAAGCATTGACTGTAGTGTAAAAATCACTTTTTACAGGATTCTGGAACAGTATAAATAAGTTCTTTGGAGTGATGAGTCTGGGATTAGTGTAAAGATAAAGTGGGGAGGTGGCATAATAATCTGAGGATGTTTTTATGGTTTAGGCTAGGGCCCCTGGTTTCAGTAAAAGCAAACCTTTAGGCTATAGTGTTCTATGACATTCTTGGCCATTCTGTGCTTGTGCTTTCTATTTTGGGGAAGGTCCACATGCTCAAAGTGAGACCTGTTTGCCTTCCCCTACCTTCCTGCCGGCTATAATGAAAAATTACCATCTGGATGGCACTCGCGGTGCATAGTTTTTCGAAATCGCCCGACGTTGCCTCACGAGGAAACTTTGGGCAACTTTGGAAAATGAAGGGAAGCGAGTGCCATCCCGATGGCGATTTTTCATTATAGCTGGCGGGAAGGTAGGGGAAGGCAGTTCGGGGAGATTGTCGCCCCTAAAGTCCTTTTGTTCCCAGTATGCATAACTATCTTATATTGAATGAACAATCTGATAGCTGCATGTGAAATATACGATGCTCTCAAGAGTGCACTTTAAGTGGAGGTGACAGATCTTCTTGAGCAAAAATGATTAAGCACTTCAAAAATGGTGGATTTATAACATCTCTGCTCTTGACAATGTCATCTAGGGAATAATGATCAAACCTTGCAAATGGAACAAAATATTTCATACAAAAGAAATAGGAAGCGAGTTACACTATTCTGTGATTAATGGCTTTCTTTATTGTAACGCATCTCAGAGTGCTAATTGATTTTGCGTTATTGAAATTAACCTGAAATGAAATGATTATCCAAAAATAAAAAAGGAATATAGAATATGTTAAGAAGATGCATTTCTGTGATTATTTTACAACTGAACGTTAAAATGTACAGTAGTACTGTTCATGCCTTCAGCTTCATTAATAATGGATGGAATTGACACTAAGCCAAGCTTAGCAGCTAGAAGTAATGGACACTACCAGTAGCCATATTCACTGGACTTAGCCTGACTTTGGGTAGCCTCTGCATCCTCCATCCCTCTCTGGGATCCTGTGCACTCCAAACCATTTGAAGACAGCCAAACACAGTATACAAACTGCAAAAAAATGGACAGTTGCAGATATTTTTGGAGCTTTGCACACTTTATTCAGCTTCACCAATAAGGCCTGATGCCTTATGAAGAAGTCATCTCCCCCAGGGCTCACTAGTGGCTATAAAAAATCTCATGAAATGTCACTTCCAGCCTTCTAGCCTCCAGTTAATCTGTATTCTAGGTAATTGGGTGAACTTGCAATAATCTGCAGGTCATATTTAATTTTCCTTTATTGACAGGTTCATTTTTGTAATTCACATATACATACCATAATATTTTTTTTGAATTTGAAAACATCTCTCTGTTAACTGGACAAACTTTAGACATATATGAAATTAAAAAGTCCCCATGTAGTGATTAGAAAACTAATTTAGTGTTCCTCCAGCTGTTGATTGAAGGAAATTTGCTTGCTTTTTGCATAGATACAATTTGATATCACACTCACATGTCATCACAACTTCCAGTTCAAACCATAGGAGGCAGAAGTGTGAAATAAGAGCTCACCACAGAAAAACACACCACTTTCTATTCTTTCCTTTGGGTTTTTAGAAGCATATTTATCAAATGCTGATCTAAGGGACATTTTTACTAATAATCATATTTACATTTTTCACGAATCTCAAAAAATTTGTTTGATCTATACTTCTTTGAAACTCAAAAAATGTGATATTTACAGTATTAAGTGTAAAAACTATAAAAACTTTCATACAAAAAATTGCCAGGAAAAAGCTGTTGAGGTCCTGATAGAAGTCAATGGGGGCTATGCAGATCATACTGGACCATTTTCATCAATTTGGGCTTTTAGTGGTTTTCTCTTTTTTTCCACTAGGAATTTTCTGACAAATTAAATTTCTAGAGGTTTTCGAGGTATTGTTATTTTTTTTTTGGATTGTTCGCAGTTTGTCTTCAATTCATACTTTTTAAATTCAAGCCTTGTAATAAATTCCATGGCATTCATGGTTTTAGAGAAAGTAAGTTTAACTATGTTTTCAAAACCTCTAAAACCACTAAAATGAGACTGTTAATAACAAGGCCTCCACCTTTCACCAGTTGGAAAATAAACTTAATAAATCTGCCCCCCCAGGTTCTAAAGCCTTTTCATAGCACATTTTCTCATAATTATAGCATACTATAAGGGGGTCCGAATTTATCTCAATATTTTCTGCTACAAACTCCGCTCAGGTTTTTTGCTCTTATTTATTATTACATTTTCCCAAAAATTTGCTTTGCGGGAAAAAAATCATATTTACACAATTTTTTCGGATTTTTCGTCCACTTTTCACAATTCTTCATATTTTTCATCCAAAAAAATTAAGATTTTTGCCTGAAAACTCTGGGGTACTGCACGAAACCCAGCGCACGTCAAAAAATCATTGGGACTTCTCCCACTGATTTATATGCAACCTCAATAGGTCTGAGATGGTGGATTTTCTGATTTGGACTTTTCCATCCTCTGGGTTTAATAAATATAGAATTTTGTGATTTTTTTAAAAGTCACATTTTATAAAAAAAAACCCTCAAATTTTGTTGTGATTTTTGCATTCAGAGTTTAGTAAATAAGCCCGTAAGAGGCATAATACTTTTAAACGTAATACTTTTTCAAATTATGACTTTAATCGTGCTTATGTATCCAATGGTTCTGGTTAATATGTCTGGATTTCTGTATGGATTGAATATGTGAAAATTACCAAATGCATTAAAAAATTCTCCGTATTGGATTTCAAAATTGGCTTAGAGGTATCTTATCCTTTGTCATACTGAAAGTTACAAGAATTTTTCTCCTTTATACTTCAATCTTTGCTATTTTCCTTTCCCTTGGGATCCAGGACAAATGTCCTCTCTGCTCTTTCCCTAAAACCCAGTCTTGGACCCATGAGAATCAGAGACATGACTATTTTATGACTATTTCAGTAAAATGTCTACAGGACATTAACCTATTTACTCATATGTACCCTTTTGCATGGTTCAGCATCTCCTGTTTTGTAGAGTAAACATTTCACTAATCTGGATATTTGTACACTGGCTCATGTATGTTGATCACCAAAAAATTAGAGCAGCAAAACTTTCCCAGTAGAGTTCTACACATGAGCACTATAACATCAAAGCCAGGTCAAGAATATTCTCCTCCTCACATACAATTAACGTTGCGACCTTTTGACTTGTTGAATCCGGGCAGGTTTGTGGCACAATGGGGGTGGGTCTGTGAGGCTGCGGGGCAGGTTGTGACATCAGGGGCATGGCTACGGTGTGGTGATCTGCAATTGGTCACTGCATCAATCACAGGGAATCCTGGGGAAACCAGGCAGTCAGTTTTGACCCAGGCAGCACTTCAAAAAAAACGGTCTGGCCGCGTCAAAACTGGACAGATGGCAACCTTACACACAATAAAGTCATATATGTCTATGCAATAAATTGTGATTTCCATACTCACCCCTGACAAGTACTTCTGCCTCATCTGAAACAGCGTCAGCTGTGGTCTGCACCCTGCAGCCATATCTCCCAGCATGCATCAGCAGAATGTTCCTAATCATTAAATCTGCAGAAGAGGCTTGCTGGAAAAATAAATAAATTGGCTTTAAAATATGTTATAGTTGCACGCTGGTAAGGTAACTGAGCATTATTTCAACAGTAATCATATGTTAAGCTGAACACAGAAGCTTTGTGAGCTATAAACTGTCATACTGCCTCACAATTTGAGCTGGGCTTCATGCCGCCCACGGCATAATCATGCTGGTTTGTTGCTTTTGGTATGTGTTAGTGTGGCTTGATGTTTATGTTTGATATTTAAGTTTTGGGAAGAGAGAAAAAGAGAGAAGGAGCTTGTATATAAATATATATTATGAAAACATCACAGTTAGAATTAACAAGCTCTTGACAGGACACGGATTATGTTGCTGTGTCTGTTCCTTTGATTCCACAAAAATGGTATTAATATTATTAAATATCTTTTTTAGAGATGGCGCGAACTGTTCGCCGGCGAACTTGTTCGCGCGAACATCGGGTGTTCGCGCTCGCCGGAAGTTCGCGAACGTCGCGCGACATTCGCCATTTTGGGTTCGCCATTGTTGGCGCTTTTTTTTGCCCTCTCACCCCAGACCAGCAGGTACATGGCAGCCAATCAGGAAGCTCTCCCCTGGACCACTCCCCTTCCCTATAAAAACCGAAGCCCTGCAGCGTTTTTTCACTCTGCCTGTGTGTGCTGAAGAGATAGTGTAGGGAGAGAGCTGCTGCCTGTTAGTGATTTCAGGGACAGTTGAAAGTTTGCTGGCTAGTAATCGTGTTGATACTGCTCTGTTATTGGAGGGACAGAAGTCTGCAGGGGTTTGAGGGACATTTAAGCTTAGGTAGCTTTGCTGGCTAGTAATCTACCTTCTACTGCAGTGCTCTGTATGTAGCTGCAGTGGGCAGCTGTCCTGCTTCTGATCTCATCTGCTGACTGCTGCAATAACAGTAGTCCTTGTAAGGACTGCTTTTATTTATTTTTTTGTTGTTTTACTACTACTACTACTACTACTACTACTACTACTACTATAAGAGCCCAGTGCTATTAGTCTAGCAGTGTTGGGGAGTGGGACTGGTGTGCTAATCTGCTGCTCCTAGTAGTTCAGCAGCACCAACTTTAATTTTTTTTTTTTTAATATTCATTTTTTTTTATTTTACTTTTTTTTATTTTACTACCGCTGTAGTAGTGTATAAGTTGACCTTTTAGGCATTATTTGCCCTGTAGGCATTTTTTGCCCAGTGTGTTATTCAACCAACTGCCATCTAGCTGTGTGACCTTGTTCACATTCTGTCTAAATATCCATAATATTACCGTCTCCAGAAAAAACACCGGAGTGACTTTTTTCAAGCAGCCATAATAAATTTTACGTAATCCGTATCCATCGCTGTAGTAGTGTATAAGTTGACCTTTTAGGCATTATTTGCCCTGTAGGCATTTTTTGCCCAGTGTGTTATTCAACCAACTGCCATCTAGCTGTGTGACCTTGTTCACATTCTGTCTAAATATCCATAATATTACCGTCTCCAGAAAAAACACCGGAGTGACTTTTTTCAAGCAGCCATAATAAATTTTACGTAATCTGTATCCATCGCTGTAGTAGTGTATAAGTTGACCTTTTAGGCATTATTTGCCCTGTAGGCATTTTTTGCCCAGTGTGTTATTCAACCAACTGCCATCTAGCTGTGTGACCTTGTTCACATTCTGTCTAAATATCCATAATATTACCGTCTCCAGAAAAAACACCGGAGTGACTTTTTTCAAGCAGCCATAATAAATTTTACGTAATCCGTATCCATCGCTGTAGTAGTGTATAAGTTGACCTTTTAGGCATTATTTGCCCTGTAGGCATTTTTTGCCCAGTGTGTTATTCAACCAACTGCCATCTAGCTGTGTGACCTTGTTCACATTCTGTCTAAATATCCATAATATTACCGTCTCCAGAAAAAACACCGGAGTGACTTTTTTCAAGCAGCCATAATATATTTTACGTAATCCGTATCCACCGCTGTAGTAGTGTATACGTTGATCTTGTGGGCAGTATTTGCACAGTGTTTTCTTCAAACCGCCATCTAGCTGTGTGAGCTTGTTCACATTTTGTCTAAATATTGATAATATTATCGTCTCTAGAAAAACCACTTGAGTTACTTTTTTTCAAGCAGCATTCTTATATTTTACGTAATCCGTATCCACCGCTGTGTATAAGTTGACCTTGTAGGCATTATTTGCTCAGTGTTTTCTTCAAACCGCCATCTAGCTGTGTGAGCTTGTTCACATTTTGTCTAAATATTGATAATATTATCGTCTCTAGAAAAACCACTTGAGTTACTTTTTTTCAAGCAGCATTCTTATATTTTACGTAATCCGTATCCACCGCTGTGTATACGTTGACCTTGTAGGCATTATTTGCACAGTGTTTTCTTCAAACCGCCATCTAGCTGTGTGAGCTTGTTCACATTTTGTCTAAATATTGATAATATTATCGTCTCTAGAAAAACCACTTGAGTTACTTTTTTTCAAGCAGCATTCTTATATTTTACGTAATCCGTATCCACCGCTGTGTATACGTTGACCTTGTAGGCATTATTTGCACAGTGTTTTCTTCAAACCGCCATCTAGCTGTATGAGCTTGTTCACATTTTGTCTAAATATTGATAATATTATCGTCTCTAGAAAAACCACTTGAGTTACTTTTTTTCAAGCAGCATTCATATATTTTACGTAATCCGTATCCACCGCTGTGTATACGTTGACCTTGTAGGCATTATTTGCACACTGTTTTCTTCAAACTGCCATCTAGCTGTGTGTATTATCGTTTCCAGAAAAACCAACTGAGTTTTTGTTGTTGTTGTTTTTTTAAAAATAATGCCAGGCAAAGGCAGGCCGCCACGCAGAGGCCGTGCTAGGGGCCGTGCTGCTATGCAATCCTGTGGCCCTAGCAAATTGCCCAGTTTTAAAAAGCCAATGACCCTGAACTCCCAAAATGCTGAAGAGGTAGTTGACTGGCTTACACAGCACACCCCATCCTCTACCGTTTCTAACTTTACCACAACATCCTCCTCATCCTCCACTGCTATGGCCACCCCACGTAACACTTCCTCCACCACCGGTGCCCCTTCTTCACTGGAGTCAGAGGAGTTATTTTCCCATGAGTTTCTTGAACTGAGTAATGCGCAACCATTATTGGCAGAAGAAGATGAAGGAGATGAGGACGTTACACCAGATTTAATTCTGGCAGAGAACACGACAGAGATGGACATAATGATGAGTGATGAGGAGGAGGTCCCCGCTGCTGCTTCCTTCTGTGATGTGTCAGAAGAAATTGATGCATCTGAGGAGAATGATGATGAGGAGATTGATGTTTTGTGGGTGCCTAGTAGAAGAGAGCAAGAGGAGGGTAGTTCAGATGGAGAGACGGAGAGTCAGAGAGGCAGTAGGAGAATAAGACTTAGAAGAAGCAGGGAGGACAGCCCGCAGGGATCAGTAGGGCAACAACATGTATCGGCACCTGTGTTCAGCCGGCCAACGCACCCGCCATTGCCGCCAATGCCGCCAACTTCTACTGTTACCGCCAGATCGCACACTTCCAAAAAGTTAGCAGTGTGGGATTTTTTTAATGTGTGTGCCTCTGGCAAAAGCATTGTAATTTGCAATGAGTGCAGTCAGAAACTGAGCCTTGGTAAGCCCAACAGCCACATAGGTACAACTTCTATGCGAAGGCACATGAGCGGCAAGCACAAAGCACTTTGGGAGCAACACCTCAAAGGCAACAGGCAAACTAAAAGCCACACTCCTTCTGGTCCAGCATCTTACTGCTCTACCTCTGCTCTCCTTGACCCATCTGAACCACCCTCCACTCCGCCTTCCACCTTGACCACCTGTTCCCATTCCCAGTCATCTGCCACCAGCCAAGTTTCTGTGAAGGCCATGTTTGAGCGTAAGAAGCCAATGTCTGACTGTCACCCCCTTGCCCGGCGTCTGACAGCTGGCTTGTCTGCACTCTTAGCCCGCCAGCTTTTACCATACCAGCTGGTGGACTCTGAGGCCTTCCGCAAATTTGTAGCAATTGGGACACCGCAGTGGAAGGTACCCAGCCGCAATTTTTTTTTCTAAAAAGGGAATACCACACCTGTACCAACATGTGCAGAGCCAAGTTACCGCATCTCTGTCACTTAGTGTTGGGCCAAAGGTCCATATGACTACTGACGCATGGTCCTCCAAGCATGGTCAGGGCAGGTATGTCACCTACACTGCCCACTGGGTGAACTTGGTAATGGCTGGGAATGGGAAGCAGGGAATGGGTAGCTCAACAACAACAACAGTGGAGTTGGTGTCACCGCCACGGATTGCACGCGGTTCTGCCACCACCTCTACTCCTCCATCGCTCTCTACCTCGTCTTCTTCCTCTTCTTCTTCTTACTCTGCTGCTGGGTCCTCCTTCTCCTCCTCCACACCTGTGCACCCCCAGCTCCCCCTAGGCTATTCGACGTGCCAGGTACGCCGTTGTCACGCTGTCTTGGGGATGACGTGCCTGGAAAGCAAAAACCATACCGGATCTGTACTCCTGTCATCTCTGCAGTCACAGGCCGATCGGTGGCTGACCCCACACCAACTGCAGATCGGAAAAGTGGTGTGTGACAATGGAAGCAATCTGTTGGCAGCGTTGAGACTGGGAAATTTAACACATGTGCCCTGCATGGCACATGTGTTAAATTTAATAGTCCAACGTTTTGTCTCCAAGTACCCAGGATTCCAGGACGTTCTCACCCAGTCCAGAAAGGTGTCGGCCCATTTCAGACGTTCCTACACAGCCATGGCACGCCTTGCTGACATTCAGCAGCGCTACAACATGCCAGTCAGGCATTTGATTTCTGACAGCCAGACTCGCTGGAATTCAACGCTCCTTATGTTGGAACGTCTGCTGCAACAACAAAGGGCCGTCAACGAGTACCTTTTTGAACTGGGTGGTAGGACTGGATCTGCAGAGCTGGGGATTTTTTTCCCCCGTTACTGGGTGCTTATGCGCGATGCCTGCAGGCTCATGCGACCTTTTGAAGAGGTGACAAATATGGTCAGTCGCACCGAAGGCACCATCAGCGACCTAATACCCTTCGCTTTCTTCCTGGAGCGTGCCGTGCGACGAGTGACAGATGAGGCTGTAGACCAGCGTGACGAGGAGCTGGAAGCGCACGATTTATGGTCGCAATCACCAGAACGAACCCAGGCACCTGCTGCAACGCAGGGAGAGGTGCCAGAAGTGGAGTCAGAGGAGGAAGGTGGCTTTGTGGAGGAGGAGGAGGAGGACCAACAGGAGCAGGCTTCCCAGGGGGCTAGTGGTGACCTTTTGGGGACCCCTGGTCTTGTACGTGGCTGGGGGGAGGAGACCGTGGATGATGCAGTCCTTGATAATGAGGAAGCGGAGATGGATAGCTCTGCATCCAACCTTGTGAGAATGGGGTCTTTCATGCTGTCATGCCTGTTGAAGGACCCCCGTATCAAGAGGCTTAAGGAGAAGGACCTGTACTGGGTCGCAACGCTACTAGACCCTCGGTACAAGCATAAAGTGTCAGAAATGTTACCAACATACCACAAGTCCGAAAAGATGCGGCATTTACAAACCAGCCTGCAAAACATGTTGTACAATGCTTTTAAGGGTGATGTCACTTCAGGAACTCATCAACATTCCAGGGGCAGAGGTGCCAGTAATCCTGCCACGAGCACACCTGCAAGGACAAAGCCCTTTGGCCGGTCTGTAACGTCAGACATGCAAATGTTTTTCTGTCCAAGGCAGCGCCACAACCCTTCTGGATCCACCCTCAAAGAACGCCTCGACCGGCAGGTAGCGGACTACCTGGCATTAACTGCAGATATCGACACTCTGAGGAGCGATGATCCCCTGGACTACTGGGTGCGCAGGCTTGATCTGTGGCCAGAGCTGTCACAATTTGCCATGAACCTCTTGTCTTGCCCAGCCTCAAGTGTGCTCTCAGAAAGGACCTTCAGTGCAGCAGGAGGGATTGTAACTGAGAAGAGAACTCGCCTAGGTCACAAAAGTGTCGATTACCTGACCTTTATTAAAATGAATGAGGGGTGGATCTCGGAGGGTTACTGCACGCCGGAAGACTTGTTCTGACTTCTATGCAGCTGTCCTTCTCTTCAAGCCTCATGACTCCACACACAGCTGTCCTTTAGCGTCCTCCTCCCTCCGCCACCGTTACAAACTAGGGTGCAAACCCTACTGGTTTAATTTTTTCTGGCCTCTGTGCTTCAGTGGCTGCAACCAAAAAAACTGGGCAAACAATGTCTACAAGGTCAACGTATGGCGAAAAATGACTATTTTCAGCATTTATATGGCATATTTTTTCTGGCAACTGTGCTTCAGTGGCTGCGTCCAAAAAAATGCATATTTTCTGCATTTATATGGCATAATTTTTCTGGCCTCTGTGCTTCAGTGGCTGCAACCAAAAAAATTTATATTTTCAGCATTTATATGGCATAATTTTTCTGTCAACTGTGCTTCAGTGGCTGCGACCAAAAAAATGCATATTTTCTGCATTTATATGGCATAATTTTTCTGGCCTCTGTGCTTCAGTGGCTGCAACCAAAAAAATTTATATTTTCAGCATTTATATGGCATAATTTTTCTGTCAACTGTGCTTCAGTGGCTGCGACCAAAAAAATGCATATTTTCTGCATTTATATGGCATAATTTTTCTGGCCTCTGTGCTTCAGTGGCTGCAACCAAAAAAATTTATATTTTCAGCATTTATATGGCATAATTTTTCTGGCAACTGTGCTTCAGTGGCTGCGACCAAAAAAATGACTATTTTCAGCATTTATATGGCATATTTTTTCTGGCCTCTGTGCTTCAGTGGCTGCGGCCAAAAAAACTGGGCAAACATTGCCTACAAGGTCAACGACGTTGACCTTGTAGGCATTGTTTGCCCAGTTTTTTTGGCTAAGCTAAAATGTCCCTCAAATCCCTGCAGACTTCTGTCCCTCCAATACAGAGCAGTATCAAGCAGATTACTAGCCAGCAAACTTACTATCATCTGTCCCTGAAATCACTAACAGCTCTCCCCCTACACTATCTCTTCCAAGCACACACAGGCAGATTTTTCAGATACATTTTTGCCCTTGATCCCCCTCTGGCATGCCACTGTCCAGGTCGTTGCACCCTTTAAACAACTTTAAAATCATTTTTCTGGCCAGAAATGTCTTTTTTAGATGTTAAAGTTCGCCTTCCCATTGAAGTCTATGGGGTTCGCGAACCGTTCGCGAACCGCTCGCATTTTTGCGCAAGTTCGCGAATATGTTCGCGAACTTTTTTTCCGACGTTCGCTACATCCCTAATCTTTTTCTAGCACAATACATTGTGAAAAGGATTACATTAGAGGGGTATCTAAATGATTGCCAAAAAGGTAATTAAAGGTATATCTGACCAAAAATAATTTGACTGTATAACACAAGTGCCATGGTGTCTGTCCTGCATCTTTACTTGAATCATGCAGAAGTGTACCTATTAACAGAGGGGAAGACTGAAACTTCTGCCAGCCAGAATGTTGCAAGGTCAACGTATGGCAAAAAATGACTATTTTCAGCATTTATATGGCATATTTTTTCTGGCAACTGTGCTTCAGTGGCTGCGTCCAAAAAAACTGGGCAAACAATGTCTACAAGGTCAACGTATGGTGAAAAATTACTATTTTCAGCATTTATATGGCATATTTTTTCTGGCAACTGTGCTTCAGTGGCTGCGTCCAAAAAAAACTGGGCAAACAATGTCTACAAGGTCAACGTATGGCGAAAAATTACTATTTTCAGCATTTATATGGCATATTTTTTCTGGCAACTGTGCTTCAGTGGCTGCGACCAAAAAAATGCATATTTTCAGCATTTATATGGCATAATTTTTCTGTCAACTGTGCTTCAGTGGCTGCGACCAAAAAAATGCATATTTTCTGCATTTATATGGCATAATTTTTCTGGCCTCTGTGCTTCAGTGGCTGCAACCAAAAAAATTTATATTTTCAGCATTTATATGGCATAATTTTTCTGGCAACTGTGCTTCAGTGGCTGCGACCAAAAAAATGACTATTTTCAGCATTTATATGGCATATTTTTTCTGGCCTCTGTGCTTCAGTGGCTGCGGCCAAAAAAACTGGGCAAACAATGCCTACAAGGTCAACGACGTTGACCTTGTAGGCATTGTTTGCCCAGTTTTTTTGGCCGCAGCCACTGAAGCACAGAGGCCAGAAAAAATATGCCATATAAATGCTGAAAATAGTCATTTTTTGCCATACGTTGACTCAACGTATATGGCAAAAAATGACTATTTTCAGCATTTATATGGCATATTTTTTCTGGCAACTGTGCTTCAGTGGCTGCGACCAAAAAAACTGGGCAAACAATGCCTACAAGGTCAACGTATGGCAAAAAATGACTATTTTCAGCATTTATATGGCATATTTTTTCTGGCAACTGTGCTTCAGTGGCTGCGTCCAAAAAAACCGGGCAAACAATGTCTACAAGGTCAACGTATGGCGAAAAATTACTATTTTCAGCATTTATATGGCATATTTTTTCTGGCAACTGTGCTTCAGTGGCTGCGTCCAAAAAAAACTGGGCAAACAATGTCTACAAGGTCAACGTATGGCGAAAAATTACTATTTTCAGCATTTATATGGCATATTTTTTCTGGCAACTGTGCTTCAGTGGCTGCGTCCAAAAAAACTGGGCAAACAATGCCTACAAGGTCAACGTATGGCAGTTGTTTAAAGAGAACAGTAGATTACTAGCCAGCAAAGCTACCTAAGCTAAAATGTCCCTCAAATCCCTGCAGACTTCTGTCCCTCCAATACAGAGCAGTATCAAGCAGATTACTAGCCAGCAAACTTACTATCATCTGTCCCTGAAATCACTAACAGCTCTCCCCCTACACTATCTCTTCCAAGCACACACAGGCAGATTTTTCAGATACATTTTTGCCCTTGATCCCCCTCTGGCATGCCACTGTCCAGGTCGTTGCACCCTTTAAACAACTTTAAAATCATTTTTCTGGCCAGAAATGTCTTTTTTAGATGTTAAAGTTCGCCTTCCCATTGAAGTCTATGGGGTTCGCGAACCGTTCGCGAACCGCTCGCATTTTTGCGCAAGTTCGCGAATATGTTCGCGAACTTTTTTTCCGACGTTCGCTACATCCCTAATCTTTTTCTAGCACAATACATTGTGAAAAGGATTACATTAGAGGGGTATCTAAATGATTGCCAAAAAGGTAATTAAAGGTATATCTGACCAAAAATAATTTGACTGTATAACACAAGTGCCATGGTGTCTGTCCTGCATCTTTACTTGAATCATGCAGAAGTGTACCTATTAACAGAGGGGAAGACTGAAACTTCTGCCAGCCAGAATGTTGCATTAGTTCCAGGGTTCCCACAGTGGGCTGCACAAGACATGCACCAAAAACAATCAAATGCTAAAGGTGGTTTATAGCCACGCACTGGAAATATCTTAAGGGTTAATTTTGAACTTAGTAGGCAGGACGCAAAGTGCAAAAACCAGGCACAAGCCATGTTTTTGCAATTTGCACCCTACCTTTCAGCCTAGATGAATCTCTGAAAGTGTCGGATTTTGTATTAGAGCACATTAGGGTTGGACTGGGCTGCCGGGACACTGGGTAAAAACCTAGTGGGCCCCAGCCCTTGTGGGCCCTCCGACCCAGATCTCCTGGTCTTCCCCCTGCCAGCCCCGATTGAGAGAACTGGTACATGTGGCAGCACAGGGGGCCCGAAGGGGGGTTGTGGGGACCTGGAGGGGAGCTGTGGCTGGGGGCCTGAGGTAGATTGGGTTCCTTCAATGGAAGCCCCTGTGGGCCTCGGACCCTCTAGTCCTACACTATTTATTGGGCAGTGTATGGGGCCCTCCGATGGGCTTTCCTGATCAATATCTGGTCAGATGTTGATTGGGCAGGCTTAAAAATCCTGTAGGATTGAGGACTACATTGGTTCATTGATGCGGCCCCCCGTTCGACAGCCTGTATTCTCCTCGTAGTGATTCGATCATTGGGCCCTAGTGCCCACGATCGGATCAGCCCAATATCACCCACCTCAAGGTGGGAATATCGGGGAGAGATGCCAAGCGGATCTTTGTGTCCATCACCAGCTTTAGCTGAAATGGGAGTTTTCAAGACCTTTGGTAAATATGTTAACTTGAATTTTCTTAGAAGGATAACGGTAGCCATAAAGAATATTTGAACTAAAAAAAAGAAATGTTTCATAAATTCAAAGAGTGCTCCTCTCCAAGATTCATTATCTAGCCAATCTTTTACTTTCACCTGTACATATTATTTTTGTGTGTTGTGTGATGAACACCAGATTGAATTCATATTTTGGAACATTAAAGAAATGAGTTTCTCTACCAACTTCAGAGCTCCCAGCTGGAAATATTTTAAGGCATAACACTGGGTGCAAGAGTCACTAACTTTCAGTTAAAGCCACAGATTTATCAAAGAATATCAACATTGAAGATTAGACAAGCATTGCACCATTCTCTCAAAGTGAACTTTTCAAGTAATCCAGAGCTAACCAATCTATGTTTTAACCATGGCTTCACCAGGGGAACTGACCTGAATTTTGTATGATGATCTTCATATTTGTTTTTTGCTTTTTGTTAAAAAGGTAGTATGAAATAAAAACTTTTATGCAATCCCCAATACAGGCCTCTTAAATTAATCATGGCCCACTGGCTCAAAGTTCCAGAAAGTTACAATCCAGAGGGGACAATACATTTATTTCCTTTTATAAAAGGGTATTTTTTTAAAGATTTTCCTTCATTTTCCTTTAGAGGGGTGTCTTGTCATATAAAATATGATCTTTTACCTATTGCTGTAATCCACAAAGCAGATTTATGAAGTTGATATGAATAATTATTTTCTGATTTTAACCAGTTTATACAGCAAATTATTGGACCCAGTAATTAAAATTAAAATTCACCTATAAATGCAATTGCTGGTCAATATATAGATACACACACAGTACATAAATATACATCTCGGTGGAAACATTAAGGGGCAGATTTATCAAGGGTTGAAGTGAATTCGATGGAATTTTTGAAGTAAAAAAATTCAAAGTTGAAGTAATTTTTTTGGTTCCTTGACTATAGAATAGGATACTACGACTTCGATTCAAAGTAAATAGTTTGAATATTTGACCATTCGATAATCGAAGTACTGTCTCTTTAGAAAAACTTCGCCTTCAATACTTCGCCAAATTAAACCTGCCGAAGTGCTATGTTAGCCTATAGGGACCTTCTACAGCATTTTTCTAAGTTTTTTGAATTCAAAGTAAAATCGTACAATCGTACAATAAAATCGTTCGAATCTTTCAATTCGAAGGATTAAATTGTTCAATCAAATGATTTTACTTCGACCGCAGAATACCAAAATTCGATTAAAAAAGTTAAAATTCGATATTCAATGTATTTCAATTCGATGGTCGAATTTCGAAGCAATTTTTTTTAAAACTATTTCAAGGAATATCCAAACATTTTGCAAAGGAACTCTGAGATTAAACAACTTTAGCATTAATAACCCCAATTTGTTTGGGGATGGATTTTTTTACTGTACATATACTGTATGTGGTGACATTAATATTTTCATAAGTGGCAAATGTTTCATGAATCTCTCCTAGAATCTCTCCATGTGTGTTTTGTTGACTGGAAAGATTTTTTTTTTCATGCAGGGACAAAAAATAAAAAACACCCATTGACTACTTCCCATTTGGCATGAGAAAAAATGCAATTTGCAAAATAAAAATGACAAGGAAAAAAAACTGACTTCAATGTATTTTGTATGAGAAAAAAAAACAATTTCACCATTTCATTATTTTTTTGGCAGTGAAATTTTGCTCATCAATAGCTCTGGTGAATTTTTTTTTCTTTATCACATATAGGGGGAGATGTATAACATTTGTAAAAAGTACAAATTTGCAAATAAATATTTGCATGTTGCATTGTAATATTCTTTGTTATGCTTTTATTGCATTGCGAATCTTTATAATGCATTGTGAACCTTTAACACCTGCTTGAAGGTGGTGTAAACTTTTAAAGCAAACGTAACTGTAAGAAGTTTTATTACATATACTGCACACTATCCCAAACTAAAACTAAAGTTTGCAACTAGTGAAGGGCGAATAAATTCACCAGGCGAAAATTCCCTGGTGAAAAATCTGCCATGCCAAAAAAAAATTTGTCACACAGCAGAATAGTCGGACGCATAAAAATTATTGCTTGTCAAAATATTCAGATGCCCATTGACTTTAATGCATATGAATAAAATAGGTGCGTGTATAAAAATTGTCACGGGTGTCAAAATTGACACGCGTCAAAATAATTATGACGCCCATTGACTTCAATGCATTTCGCAAATTTTTCGCTGTTTCGTGGTAAATTCACAAATTTTTCGTGAAGCTAAACGGAACAAATATGCCCATCAGTATTTGCAACTGCTATCCAACTGTCATATGGGGGCAAAGTGTTCGCAAAGGCAAAGAAATAAATTGGGTATATACAAAAGAAATGTTGTATTTTAACAATGGGTGTTGGTTCTTACTAATAAAATACATGTTGTTATTAAAATAAATTTAAACAATTAAATGGTTTATATCTTTGTGGACTTCACGTTAATATTCATTCAGCTTCTGGACTTATTTGTTTATCTCTCTCCCTTCAAATTCAGGTTTTCTATGTATCTATAAACAAAGTCTGTAATTTCAGAACAGATGAAAACTGAAAAGATTATTGGAGGCAGTTATTACTAATTATTGCCAAATCCTCTGTTTTTTAAAAAAGACCAGACAAATGTTGATTTTTCATGCTGGTATAATTCTGATATTCAGAATAATGTCCTCTCAGACTGCACCTGCTGGTTTAAGTAGTTCTAGATTCTATATAATATGAAAACTAACAATGAGAACATTTGTTTTTAACCACAATTATGGAAAATTAGTTATGCCAAGATCCTCATGATTGTATGGACTTTATTTTTGTATGTTTAGGTAATTTAAAGCTTGTATCCATAGAAATATAATTTATTTTGAGAGTTAGTATATAAGATATTTAAAATATTGCTGTCTAAAGTATTTAACGTCCAGGAACATTATCATTTTGTTTCCTAAAATATGAGCTGTTGTATGTTCAAAATATTAGGACAGGGAGATCATATAAATCTTTAATATCTTCCAAGGCATATAAGTTATTTCTGATTAACATGTGTTATGCCATTCTTATATTTACCATGTATTCTAAGAAAATTAGACTGCATTCACAGATTTGCTGCTGTTTGTTTGGACTCTTGTCCAGCTGTGATAATCTTTGCAAAAATATATGTTAAATGGAAAATATTCATGCTGGTTAACTACTTACATGTTGTGGCACCCTCACCCACAGAGAAGTACAATGCTCAGAATAACTGATAATTGTAAATCTTTCCTTCAAATTAGCAACATGTTAGCTTTTCTTAAAGGGATACTGTCAGGGGAAAAAAATAGTTAATAGTGCTGCTCCAGCAGAATTCTGCACTGAAATCAGTGGCGGAACTACCGGGGGTGCACAGGGTGCAGCGGCACCGGGGCCTGCTCCCCTGCACCCCCGGCGGGGCCCGCAACCCAGGAATGGAGTACCGGTAAAGTCCTGATGGCTACTCCGTGGTGCCATCAGTATAAAGATTCCTGCTAGGAGACACCTCCTCCCCCTCACTGCTGGCTTCAGATTTGGACTCCGGGGCCCACTGGGGCTTCTCCCTCAGGGCCCCCCCTTCGGACCCCGGGGGATGCTGCCTCAGCAGCTCCTGTCCGGTGGTAACCCGATGCGCATGTATGCAATCGCGCACGTGCGCATGTACGTTAGCTCGCAAATTTTTTTTTTTAGGCAGAAAATTAGATCTGGCCCAGATCTAATTTTCTGCCTAAAAAAAACAATTTGCGAGCTAACGTACATGCGCGAGTGCGCGATTGCATACATGCGCATCGGGTTACCACCGGACAGGTCATCTGGGCCAGCAGGGCCCACTGGAGCCGGCGCAGTCTGATCCTGGGGGGGTTGAAAGAGTGCTGTGGGGGGGTAAGAGTTGAGAGAGTGGGGGGTTGAAACTTGAGAGTGTGCAGGGGGGTTGACAGAGTGTGCAGGGGGGGTTGAGAGTGTGTGCAGGGGGGGTTGCGAGTGTGCAGGGTGGGTTGAGAGAGTGTGCAGGGGGGTTGAGAGTGTGTGCAGGGGGGGATGAGAGAGTGTGCAGGGGGGGTTGAGAGTGTGTGCAGGGGGGGATGAGAGAGTGTGCAGGGGGGGTTGAGAGTGTGTGCAGGGGGGGTTGCGAGTGTGCAGGGTGGGTTGAGAGAGTGTGCAGGGGGGTTGAGAGTGTGTGCAGGGGGGGATGAGAGAGTGTGCAGGGGGGGTTGAGAGTGTGTGCAGGGGGGGTTGAGAGTGTGTGCAGGGGGGGATGAGAGAGTGTGCAGGGGGGGTTGAGAGTGTGTGCAGGGGGGGTTGAGAGTGTGCCGGAGTGGAGTTTGAGAGTGTGTGTGGGCAGGACAAATCCCAATTGCAGCAGGGTAAAAGGGTGCCAGTATTAGTTCAAATTGTCCAGGACTCTGCTGCAGGTTCCTCATCTCCACCCACCCCCAAGACTATCAGTGAAGAAAAAAAGAAGGCAGGCCGGTAAGGATGCAAATCACATTTATTACACTGCCTTGTGATTTTTAACCCTTTAATTGCTTTTAATAGCAAAAATTCCAGTTGTGCCCTCCTATTATGACATTTGGGGTATTTGACATGGAATTGACTGTGTGTCATCCTTATGTGATTTCTGGGGTTATTAATTCATGGAATTGCCACTGTATCATCCTAGTCTGAATTCGGGGGATATTAAACATGAAATTCTTACTGTGTTCATCCTACTTTAAGTTCTGGGGTATTTGTTCATGGAACTGCAACTGTGTTTATTCTGATTAATGTTTTAATAATTAATTAAATTGCATCAGTGTCTCTTTTTCTCTGAATTATGAGATTTGAGCTTTAGGTACAGCTAAAACAAATGTTTAGCTATCAAATATTCTACCATAGTGGGCATGGTCTAAATTCAGCACGAACATAGTCTGTACAGAGAGATCCCATAAAACTATGGCAGCATAGGTATTCCCTGTACTAAGCACAATTCAGAAGGAACAGCCCCTAAATTTGCTCATATTCTGTACAGCGAGATACCATAAAACTATGGCAGCATAGGTATTCCCCTGTACTAAGCAATGGTCACAGAACCCCTCATTGACTTCTAATATCCTTATAATTTACAGTAGGTGGTACATTATCCCTTATAATACATGAGTGATACTCGGAGTTCCCTGTATAACTCAGCCTGCAGCCTTGTGTCTTTATATGGTCACAGAACCCCTCAGTGATTTCTAATATCCTTATCATTTACAGTACATTATCCCGTATATCATTATAATACAGTAAAACCTAAATTTTACATGTCCTTTTTACGTGTAATTTTTACATTAACTGTTGTTGCTACTTTTTAATGACTCATTTGTGTATTCAGGCCTCTCCTTTTCATATTCCAGTCTCTTATTCAAAACAGTGCATGGTTGCAAGGGGAATTTGGACCCTAGCAACCAGACTGCTGAAATTGCAAACCAGAGAGCTGCTGAATAAAAAGCTAAATAACTCAAAAACTACAAAAAATGAAAACCAATTGCAAATAGTTTCAGAATATCATTCTCTACATCATACTAAAAGTTAACTCCTAGGTGAACATTCCCTTTGGGGGGGCCCAGTTGTAAGTTTCTGTACCGGGGCCCTTAGGGGGTCTAGTTACGCCACTGACTGAAATCCATTTCTCAAAAGAGCAAACAGATTTTTTTATATTCAATTTTGAAATCTGACATGGGGCTAGACATATTGTCAATTTCCCAGCTGCCCCAAGTCATGTGACTTGTGCTCTGATAAACTTCAATCACTCTTTACTGCTTTAGTGCAAGTTGGAGTGATATCACCCCCTCCCTTCCCCCCCCCCAGCAGCCAAACAAAAGAACAATGGGAAGGTAACCAGATAATGGCTCCCTAACACAAGATAACAGCTGCCTGGTAGATCTGAGAACAGCACTCAATAGTAAAAACCCATGTCCCACTGAGACACTAGTTACATTGAGAAGGAAAAACAGCAGCCTGCCAGAAAGCATCTCTCTCCTAAAGTGCAGGCGCAAGTCACATGACCAGGGGCAGCTGGGAAATTGACAAAATGTCTAGCCCCATGTCAGATTTCAAAATGGAATATAAAAAAATCTGTTTGCTATTTTGAGAAATGGATTTCAGTGCAGAATTCTGCTGGAGTAGCACTATTAACTGATTCATTTTGGGAAAAAAAGTTTTTCCCATGACAGTATCCCTTTAAACATTTTGAGCTATGGCCTCTAAAAATTTAGAAATATGCAAAACCACCTCAACAGAATCTAGAGAGAACCAAAATAATTATAAAGATACTGCAAAATCATATAAACTGACCTTGACTTCACCCACTTTAGTTCATGCTCTCCTGCTACAATGGCTAGCAACTACTCTCTATTTGCAAAAAAAATTTCTTATCTCCTACAATAAGCCTGTTTAGAATTTTGGAATACTATGCAGTAGTGATGGGCGAATTTGTCTCATTTCGCAGAAAAATATGCAAATTTCATGCAGATTTATTGCAGGTTTATTTATTCGTCTGCAAGAAATGTGCCGCATCGAAACATTTTGGGCCCACGTCAGAAACTCAGAAATTCGCAGTGAATTTGCGCCTGGTGATTTTATTCGCCCATCACTACTATGCAGTTATATAGCCAGCTAGAACATCTTTCATTATTTTGACATTCATTATTTCACTGTACAAAGCAAGTAGTAACATAACTGGGAAAAGGAAAGCAAACCATGCCTCTAAAAAACCTTGCAGGGCACATATACTTATTAAAGCAATATTCAGCTTTGACTCAACTTTCTTAGTACCCTGGATGTGGCTTAAAATCGCATGTGTGAAGGCTGAGACTGAGGGGTACAATGTAGTAGAAAAAAGTGGAAGTGGCAAGCTGACTGTACAGATAGACTGGGAGTAGGTACGGAAGAATGCGGTTCTGCAATTGAAGCTACTGTAGTTGGTACCATATCAACGTAAATGATAAGAGTAAAATGTTGTGGGGTACTAAAATACTACCACGCACAATATTCAAGAGTCTAAAGTATCAATATCCTATCCAGCAACTTATAGTTGACTTTTTGTCAACTAAAATAAGAGCTCAAATTGTCAAAAGCCTAGTCCTAAAAACAAAAAAGCCAAAAACCATAAAACATTTTTACACCACCCCTCTCTCTGTCCTAGGTCATTTTAATTTTAGAGTAAATTTTTATAAAAATATTATACGTCCCTTCCATTTCATCCGCTCTTCTTTTATCAAATCATAACTAGATATGAAAGTTATAAGCCTTCTCTTGTTATTTAAGTAAGTAAACACCAGCATAAAGGCCTGGCTCTACCTGTCAGCTATGTACTTGATATATAAATGTTAATGACCTGTGGCATTTTCCCTATCATCCTGTATACAAAGCAGAAAACTACAAAGAGCAGATAAATTTTCATAATGCATCAGGCTTCATATCACCTGTTCAGCTCTACCAAAGGCCAAACATGTTGACTTCCTACATTTTCCTCAAATGTCAAAGAATAAAACTAAATGTTTGTATGGAATCCACACTCTACTGAGCTAAGGTACAATTTTCATTGCCAAGAAGGATGTTTGCTTTGATCCTGATTACTTGAAAGATAATGTCACACAAGAAATTTTACTGCAGTGTCTCCATCCAGATGTGGCATATCGCTCCTTACTTGGAAAAGTAACTGATTTATTTGCGGGCAATTTAGAGTCATTCCACAGTTAATTGTTCAATTTCAACTGATGCAAACAGAAGCAGAAATCAAATCTAACCAGAGCCATGCATCTCTAATAGGTCAGTTACAGTGTACATATTTCATTGATATCAATTACAATAAACATACAATTTTGGCTGTGTATTCCATTTCTTTTCTATAAATGTTTGGCATCAATTTGATCTATAGAATGAGCATTTATAAATAACCTATAAACAACACATTTCTTTGGCTAGGGAGCACTTTGCACCTTTCTTCAATAATATTCAAAGTATGCATTGTTTTTATAATACTCAATTTGGTTATGCAAAGTGCCACTAAATGTTGTTCTTAACATCGAAAGGTGAATTAGGGATGTACAGAATTGAACCTTGCTTGCAATTAGACAAATGCCAAACCAAATATGAACCCTAATATGCATACTCAACAATAACAATTCCTCAAAGTCCTATTCTTGGTCAGTCGGGTAACAGAGCAGCAGTTAAATTATAGTGTGATGTTCCTCAGGAAGACAGTAGGGATGTCCATATGGCCAAGACTCCATAAGACAAAATGAAAATCATTAATATGCTATTCAGGGAACATCTAAAGGAAATGTTAAGGCACCAGAATTAGTTTTTGCAACTAAATTGCATATATTGCTTTACTTAAGTGAGAAAAAAAATCTACAATGCTCTGTTCAAAGGTTATTTTTCAATGTTTGTATTTTTTATTTTGTTAATTAAAGGTATTTATATTTTTTTCACAATTTTATTTGTTCGAGATATAAAATCTCAAAAGTTCAATTTTTTTTTAAATAAATAATTCTGAGTTTATTATTTATAAAATTTCTTACTGGTATTAATGGAATCTGCCTTAACAAAATCACCCGGCAGGCGTTCCACTTCCTTACCATTCGTGAAGAACCATTTTAGCTCCTTCAGAAATTCAGTTGCTCGTGTTGTAAAGAGTTATCATGCAGTTTACAAGTGCATTATTACAAAGAAAACTATGCCAATTTTTACTAAAATCTGAAAATGTCTCACTATTTTCTTAAAACTACTTTGACCAAACTCCCATCCACATTTTTACAGTATTTGCCAACAAATTAGGTCAAGACTCCATTACCTCGCCACGGTTGAGATGGAGTACTTTTAGTAGCATTGGGGTTTAATAAATCATGAAAAATGTGAGTATTTTTTCTCTGAAAAAATAGTTTTCCCCTTTAAAACTGTGAGCAGAAAAAAAACAGACTTTAATAAATAACCCCCTTAAGTCTTTGAACTAGGGATGCATCGAATCCACTTTTTTGGATTCGGCCGAACCCCTGAATCCTTCTTGAAAGATTCGGCCGAATACTGAACCGAATCCGAACCCTAATTTGCATATGCAAATCAGGGGTGGGAAGGGGTTCAACATTTTTTTACTTCCTTGTTTTGTGACAAAAAGTCACGCAATTTCCCTCCCGCCCCTAATTTGCATATGCAAATTAGGATTCGGATTCGGTTTGACCGGGCAGAAGGATTCAGCAGAAACCGAATCCTGCTGAAAAAGGCCGAATCCTGGCCGAATCCCGAACCGAATCCTGGATTCGGTGCATCCCTACTTTGAACCCACTTTCAGCAATGTGCAGAAATATGCAATCACGTATTGCATTTTTAGTGAAGGAGAATATTAAAAATCAGCTACTTAAGGTTTACTAATAAAGAAACACACAAACCCCTAACACACACACTGAAGCAGATTAAAGGCTGAATTGGCATTAGAAGTATCAAAGAGAATCACATTCCCTCAATGTAAGTATATGCTGGTGTCTTGTTGCTTTTAGCACCTAGTGCAACAACCTTGGTTAAAACAGTGTAATATCTACAGGTATCTGTCCTATATATAGTACAGGTATGGGATCCATTATCCAGAGAGCTCTGAATACAAAAAGGCTATCGCCCATATACTCCATAATAATCCAGATTTTTAAAATTGATTGCCTTGTACTTGATCCAAACTAAGATATCATTAATCCTTATTGGAAGCAGAACCAGACTATTGGGTTTCTTTAATGTTTACATGTTTTTCTAGTAGTCTTAAGGTATGAAGATCCAAATTATGGAAAGATCTGTTATCCAGACAACCCCTGGTCCCAAGCATTCTGGATAACAGGTCCCAATACCTGTACTAACTGTAATAATGGCAGATAAAAATGATGATGTTAAATTGTCTTTTCTTTCAACTCCAGAACTGCGCCCATTTTCACTTTACTGTTAAAGATTTTTAATGATGCAGTTGACGATTGTTACAATAAAAAAAATAACTGTACCGATATCTGAAACTAAAAACTAATAAAGTAAACTCATATCTAGATACATGTAATTTAGATGTAACTGTAAAAGGGAGACTTAAGGAAAAGGAAAATCTATATGAAAGTGAAGAAACAAATCAATAAATCATTCTGAAAAGTGGGACAATTTCAAAATATATTTTGAAGCAAGTTTAAAATATATTTTGATTAAAGGGAGACATTTTATATATATATATATATAAAGAGCCATTTTATATATATATATAAGAACCCCAATCCGGTGCACTCACAACCCAATGGCAAACAGCCTGGGTGCAGGTCAAAAAAACATGTAATCAATCCAAAAAAGCCGCACTCCTAGGTCTTATTAGATGAAAAAAAAATGAAAGTATTTATTATTCAACGTTTCGGCAACAGCACACGTGCCTTCCTGAAGACGGCACGTGTGTTGTTGCCGAAACGTTGAATAATAAATACTTTCATTTTTTTTTCATCTAATAAGACCTAGGAGTGCGGCTTTTTTGGATTGATTATCTATATATATATATATATATATATATATATATATATATATATATATATATATATATATATATATATATATATATATATATATATATATCATTGGCTGAGAATAAGACCAACAGACATGTTCTTCAACTATTATAGCAGACAGAGGAAGAGTTTCAAGGAGATGTGTGTTGATGTTGTATTTGCATATTCAGTAATGCCAATGTCCCAGTGGGAGCTACTTCTGTTGTGTTGGCTCGTCTCGCTTGATTCAATTTTGAATTTCTTGACTCTTGAAAGACTGACCCTATCAATAAACCCAGAATCTGAAGACATATGGTGGCCTAAATGAGCATCTCTCTGTAAGACTGTACTCCAAAGAGGAGATATTTCAAAAATGGTTATAATAATAAAATGGTTATTATTTATAATTTTTATTATTACAGGCGCTTGACCATACAAACAGCCTTATTGCACCCCACCTAAGAGTTTAAAATTTAGTGATGAAAACAATTTTCCCTTTTTCGATTTTCATGTTCTCCATACAGAAAAGTACAAAGGACTGTAAGTAAAGTATAGACCCCATTTATTCAAAATGTGAAATGAAAAATCTTATTTTAGGAATGTATACTTACTGTCCTGATGCTTTCAAAATGCCCATCTTCTTTTTCAAAACTGACAGGTTGTCCGTTCAGAATCCAGGCGAATGAAACATCGAGTAATGGATCGTGGATAGCCTTGCAGCTTAAGACGATGCTCTCGCCAACAGTTAGCTCCGTTCTCTTAGGAGTTAATTCTATTTTAGTTGGTTCTTAATAGAAAAAGCAAAGGTTAAAATATTTAATTAGCAGCCCACCATAATTAGAGGCATCCATTTATTTTCCTCTCAATCCAGTCCTAATTAAATAAATATTTTCCCCAAGGCATGAAGATGTTTAAACATTACATTACCTGAATATTTAATGGCATTCATTTATGTTGTTGATTACTTAAATACCAAGAAAATTATGTAAAACCTTCCTTATATCCATATAGGTTTTCTCAATCCCTTTATCACAAATAAACTAATTATGTGTGTTTAATTTAAAAGCTTTTATTCATTCAGGGTTTTCTTTTGGAGAAAATATGTTTTTTTCTTTTGTTATTTTATAAATATTTTATAAATAGTACGCATTAAGGGTATGAACATTGGTCACTTCCGCTATTCAATTCCCTTAATGGTGAAGTGATGAGTTTATGGCTCAAGGGTGTGATAAGCCAAAAACATATAATTTATAACTGAGAATGTTTGGCCCTACCAATGACCCTCATGCATTAGTTAAAGAGATTCTGTCATGGGAAAACATTTTTTGTTTTACAAAATAAATCTGTTAATAACGCAACTTCAGCAGAATCCTTCATTGAAATAAATTTCTCAACAGATCAAACAGTTTTTTTTCTTAATATTTAGTTTTGAAATCTGACATGGGGCTGGATATTTTGTAAGTTTCCCAGTTGCCCTCAGCCATATGATTTGTGCTCTGATTAACTTCAGTCACACTTTACTGCTTGGCTGCAAGTTGGAGTGATGTCACTCCCCTAACTTTACCCCCCCAGCAGCCAAACAAAAGAACAATGGGAAGGTAACCAGATAGCAGCTCCCTGTTGTAATCACCTAACCAAAGTAATAAGAGCAACTCTTTAGCTTCCTAAATAAAGGTTTAAGAAGGACCATTTACAAATGCCCCTGATTTAAGATCTAGAGCCTAAAGGGTACATAAAATAATACATCTAAGTAAAGTCTATGCTAGGGATGCAACAGAAAGGTAAGTAAAATAGTGGTGCTTCACTGAGCTACTTTTTTTAAAGGATGGTGCAAAGTTTTTTCCTAAAGGAGCATCAGTCCTGGTAGAAAATTCAATTTGGATGTAATGGGGATGCCTAACATATTGGGACAAGTGAATTGGGTTTTCCTTGTTCTTTAATACTCATCTTCCTGTATTTTTCCTTCCAACTTTAACACCCAGGGCCGGAACTAGGGGTAGGCAGAGTAGGCAGCCGCCTAGGGTGCAATCATGGGGGGGCGCACAGGTAAACAGATGAGTAGAGGCAATATGATGTATTTTTGGCACAGGTACATATTTGGGAACCATATAATGGATTTTTGGCTGCTGCTGACCCAGGTACATATTAGGGGCACTATGATAGATTTTTGGCTCCTGCTGGCACAAGTACATACAGTATTTGGGGGTAATATTGTAATGCAGGACCATGTGAGGGGGGCACTGATTGAAGCACTTGCCTAGGGTGCCAAAATACCTTGGCCCGGCTCTGTTAACACCGAAGGCTGTCACCTTCTAATGGAAATGCTTCACTCCAGTTGAACCGCATTTTTCCTACTATATTTTCTAATCTCTTCTTTGTATCTCTGTATCTTTTGCTAACAAAAGCTATATGCATTTAGGAGACTTCATCAAGTAATTAGGCTTTAAATAAGACCTGTATACAGAGAATATACCTAATATACTTATCCACACCTACATTTATCCTTAAAATCAAGACATGGATTCCAGACTCTTTCTTCATTTTATGTTCTTAAATGAACTCTTCAAAAATGGGATTTTACTGTGAATCTAAATGTAGTTCTGCTTCGTCTTTACTATTCTAGTATTTATTCTATTCATTGTAACCTCATTAACTTTGATGACTACATGGAGGTAAACTTGGAGGTGTTGCTTTTTCTCAAGGCACAGCAAACACCACTTACAAAACCTAAAAAATGTAAATGTTCTCCCATTCCTCCATCCTATACTATCAAACTCTCATTTTCTCGCATTCTCTTAAACTACTCTAAATGAGTTATTTCACTGTTCAAGCTTCAGTCTTTGCTTGGATGTCTTCTCATTTCACCAAACAACCTCAACCCACTATTCCTTTGAAGGCTTTTCTTAATAGCTACTAAACTGAAGTGTTTTGTGAAAAACTGTTTCTTGTAAATCACCCATTCAGTCAACATCTTGGAATAGCCAGCCCTATATCATGCTAACGGTGTGCCATCCATACATTATTTACATATTAAACATCTCTATCTCTTTTTCATCGCTGCTTATCTGTTCATGACTGCAAATTACCTTCACGTTTGTGTTTGTAAATTACAAAACCACTGGGATTGTAAATTTTTCAGGGCAGGAAACACATTCCTCTTTTCATTTTTGATACTTTGCCCCTCAATCTAAATAATGTTTCAGTATTTATTTGTATTGCTTTCCCCCTGTTTGTAACACAATTGTATTGTAGGTAATGATATGTATTGAACAGATGTAAATATGGCAAATGAATTATCAAATATCTGGATTTCCCAACAAAAATACAGAGGTGCCAATCAGCATATAATCCCTTAGTTTTACACTAAAATATGACATTCGCAATTTACAAAGTGAACTGACAAATTTGTAATTTCCGAAACATTTTTGCGCTCATCTATTTTTGTTATTAGGCTTGTAATGAGCTGCTTGAAGTCAGTCCTACCTGTATACCTATTTACAGAAATATACTGTGCTGCAATCCATGGTTTGACCTTGGAAGTTCCATTATGAGCCTTTCAGTTCAGAAAATACGAAAGAATCATACTCCACTACCTGCTCTGTAAATAAGATCATTATTATGGTAATGCCCAAAGTCGATGTTAATAAATACATTTTGAGTTCTATTTTATGTTGGATGCTGCCCTCAAGCCTCACATTTTGTTTTCCTATTTACACCCGGCATTCGTTTTCCACCCTTCGCTGAATTGTTTCTGTTTTAGTATATTGCTTTTCAATAGAGTAGATTGCATGACACTCACTGAGTCTAAAATAACAACATAAACTCATTTTTACTAGATTTAGTTCATATACATACTGCTACCACTACGGCTTTGCAACAGTATGCTTAACTTCAACTAAGGCTCCCTGAACTGTTGCACCAAGTGTATGATTCCCTATTTATAGTTTTGAATATTTTTTCACTTTACCTACAGCAAGGGGCAAATTTACTTATGGTCGAATATCAAGGGTTAATTAACCCTCGATATTCGACTGCCGAATTGAAATCCTTAGACTTCGAATATCGTTTGATCGAACAATTAAATCCTTTGAATCGAACGATTCAAAGGATTTTAATCCATCGATCGAAGGATATTCCTTAGATTAGAAAATTGTTAGGAAGCCTATGGGCACCTTCCCCATAGGCTAACATTGGCCTCGGTAGGTTTTAGGTGGCGAACTAGGGTTTCAAAGTATTTTTTAAAGAGACAGCACTTCTACTATAGATTTTTAGTTTGAATAGTTCGAATCGAAGTCGAAGGTTGAAGTCGAAGGTCGAAGTAGCCCATTCGATGGTCGAAGTAGCCAAAAAAACATTCGAAATTCAAAGTTTTTTTTCTCAATTCCTTCACTTGAGCTAAGTAAATGGGCCCCCAAATGTATGTATAGCTAATCATGCACACAGAATGCTTTACTTGCCAACAGTAAATGTATTGCACTGAGGGACAAGGGGGGTGGGTATGGCAATAGAAGTATCCTTTGTGTAAGCACTTCTGTAGTAAATTTACTTTTGCCTAGAGTACAACTTCTCTTTCTAATGGAGATACAGTAACCTGCTGCTTTATAGAAACTGAACAAAAATTATTTCATTTTTGACGTCTGCCTCATAACCTTTAAGTTTTGTAGCTTTTTTTTGAGTAATGTACTTAAAGAAAGACCAGATTGACTGGGTGATTTTTCTCTCTACCTGCACATTATTCGTGTTTTGCAAGATAGAATATGATGCTATTTTATCTTCCTCTTGTTTTCCTTTTTTAATTCTATTATATCTCTATATTCAAGAATGTTTAGAACAAACTTTTTAAATAGATGCCTTTGTTAAGCATATATTTGACGTGTTATATACACTGATTTCACTTATCAATATCAAGTTCAAATCAAGAATATCAAGTAAATTAAAAAAGTTAAAAAAAACTGTTGGACTATGTTGGCACTATTAAAATACATGTTAATAATAATAAAATATGTCCAAAAATAAATACAAATTTAAAAAAAAAAATAGAAAAATCTGTTAACCATCCTCACATCTCACAGAAAAGCTATTTCTTGATTAAACCAATAAATTGGTTCCCTAGTATCCATGCCAACATAAATAATGATGATTTGCTCATGTCATAATTTATGGTTTTGTTTTTAATACCATGTTACACTGAGGGGCACATTTACTTAGCTCGAGTGATGGATTAGAATGAAAAATACTTCGAATTTCGAAGTTTTTTTTGGGGTACTTCGACCATCGAATTGGCTACTTCGACCTCGACTTCGAATCAGACGATTAAAACTAAAAATCGTCCGACTATTCGACCATTCGAAGTACCAAGTACTGTCTCTTTAAAAAAAACTTTGACTACCTACTTCGACACCTAAAACCTACCGAGCACCAATGTTAGCCTATGAGGACCTTCCCCATAGGCTTTCCTAGCAATTTCTGATTGAAGGAAAATCGTTCGATCGATGGATTAAAATCCTTCAAATTTCATTGTTCGATCTAACTAAATGCGGTAAATCCTTCGACTTCGATATTCGAAGTCGAAGGATTTTACTTTGATGGTCGAATATCGAGTGTATTGCAAATAATTCATTTTATCATTTCAAATTTGCCCAAATCAAAAAAAATAAGAATGGACTAAAGACACAGTTGACATATTTTGAATGGGTAAAAACTAGAATAATCTGAATATGAGTTTTAACACGATAGCATCTTGATATGAAGACGGAATGTGTCAACAACTTGAAACAATGTGCTAAACACTCTGCCATTAATAACAAGTTTGAAGTTTTGGCTTAACTTTATAGTTAGGGATATGCCTTCACAAGTTTACTAGCTGTTAATTTTGGATGTTGCAGTGATATAAGTGAAGTGCTGAATTATGGGCCACAGGTTGACCTAAGCCTGGACTTTAATAACTACCGAAAAAAAATCAAGTTTATTTTTCCCCCTTTAAAAGTCCAACCAAAAAAATTCGGACTTCAAAGGGATGTCATGGGAATTTTTTTTTTTTCAAAACTCATCAGTTAATAGTGCTGCTCCAACAGACTTCTGCACTTACATCCATTTCTCAAAAGAGCAAACAGATTTTTTTTATATTTAATTTTGAAATCTGACATGCGGCTAGACATATTGTCAGTTTCACAGCTGCCCCAGTCATGTAACTACACTTCAGTAACTCTTTACTGCAAGTTGGAGTGATATCACTCCTCCCTTCCCCCCAGCAGCCTAACAACAGAACAATGGGAAGGTAACCAGATAGCAGCTCCCTAACAGATGCATTGGTGAGAGCTCCAGGCCGTGAGTTTTTCCCAGGCCCATTTTGGGTCTGGGGGGAGCAATCTGCTTTTCCCCCACAAATGCCCCCTGCTTGGGGTCTAACAGGAGGACTGCTGCTCCTGGTTTGGCAGCAGCAGTTGAAAATGTTCAGGTGTGCAAGATGGTGGTGGCCATGGCTTACAAGTGACAGCAAGGAAGAAGAAAGTACCTCTACATGCAGTGTTCCATCTGTTATGGAGTCTCCCAAGCAAGCGTATACTCTGGATGTACAAGCCCAAGTTTCCTGCAGAGAGTTGAAGTTCTGCTTCTGAGAGTTGCATTTCAGAGGCAAGCCAGGAAGCTGCTGTAAAGCATGCTGGAAGCCAGGAAGGAAGTGCTACAGGCTGTGAGGAAGCCATGGAGAGTGCTGAGGTGACATGCTGTGTGGCTATGGAGGCGGCTGAAGTGGTGCTGAGAGAGAAGCCCAATCCTGCTGCTGCAATGGCCCAGGTAGGAGCAATACACCTGTGTGATCATGTGGGAGAGGAGGCTGCTGGAAATGGCACTGGGAAGCCAGAGACTGTGAGCTCAGCTGGGCCCAATCACAGCCAAATAATCAGGGCCCTGAGAGACATTAAAGTCTTGGAGGAGAAAAGGAATATTTTGGAGGGGAGTATTAGTAACATGGTGGCTGGACTGAGTGCTCTTAAAGGGACTGAGAGATCTAAAGCCATGAGGAAAATTGTTTTCATGTCTAATGACTTGGAGGACATTAAGAATAACATTACCAGGGTTCTGGCAGTTATACAGCCCTGGAAAGAGGTTTTTGATAATGGAAAGAAATTCCAGGAAATGGAGGAAAATGAACTGAAAACGTTGCTTAAAGACTTTTCCTTTTCTAAAGAGACTGTGATTCCTGGCGGTGGCAATGTGGGGCCTTTGTGTGCGGATTCCCAGGTCCTAGAGACTGTTTCAGTGCCCAGCACTAGTGGCCATACTAATGCCAATATAATTGCTGTGAGGGTGGCTGGTGTGAGCATGCCCAGTGCAGTGAGTGTGCCTGGTACCAATGTGTCAGGTGCCAGTGTGCAGTGTACTAAGGCTGCAGGGAGTACTAACATGGCTGCACCCCTGACTAATAAAACTGTTTGTGATGCTGCAGTAAGAGAAAACGTAGCTGGTGAAAGCTGTGTCACAGAGGGTGCAGAGAATCCTCCTGTAAATAGTGAAAATGAAGGGGCACAAGGAAGGAGATGGATTTGGGATGGGAAGAGACTGTTTAGGCAGAATGTCTCTGAGGTGGGTGAGAGTCAGACCAGTAGGAGGAAGAATGAGGTGAAAATTAAGTGGGTGAAGGAGAGGGGTGAGTTCCCGGGGCGCAGGTTTGTAGCCAGGAATCTCATCAAAGAGTCATTGGTCTTTACCCCTGCAGATGTGTTTGGGCTGGTAAGTGTCACAGACATTGAGTTTGATCTGAGCTTCAAACTGTCTCAGAGGCTGGATGAGTTCTGGCGCAAATATGAGGGAAAGAGAGAAGCCCCAGAGTGGGAGGGGTTTAGTGTGATTCCAGTCCAGCCTGAGACCAAGATTGTCAGCATTATATTTAAGACAGTGTGTGTCCCCCCCCCGAAGATGCGATAGTCTGCCTAAAGAGGCAATGCACTGTCCTGTCCCCCCTTACCCCACTGTGTGATGAGGAGGGTTTCTGGACAGGGGGGTTTGCTTCTATCCCGGTCAACCCAGGGTGTGTTTCAGGTGTGGCTCAAACAGGCACTTTGCAGCTAAATGCCCAGTGGTGAAGTGCGCCTTCTGTGGTGAAACTGGGCACCCCAATAAAGAATGCCAGGAAATCTGCTGCAATTTGTGCCTGAAGTTAGAACATGCCCACCGTTCTTGCCCTGATGCCTGGCACAACATTGTTAGAGATTGCCCTAATTTACAGGAGGAAACCAACCAGGGAATGGAGATTGTGGAGGAGGGTGCCCCAACATCTGAAGTGGTGGGATCAGAGAGGAATAGTGATGGGCGAATTTATTCGCCAGGCGCGAATTCGCGGCAAATGTGCGCGATTCGCGCCCAGCGAATAAATTCACGAAAATTCGCGGTAAAAATTCGCCGGCGTCGAAAAAATTTTTTTCCGAAAAACGGACGCCAGCATCAAAAACGGGCGCTGTTTCGCGAATTTTTCACCGTTTCGCGAATTTGGCGCGAAATTCGCAAATTTTTCAGCGAAGCGAAACGGCGCAAATTCGCCCATCACTAGAGAGGAAGGTTGTACAGCCGGAATCCAGTGCCCCATGCAGTAAGGTGGTGGGTAGGGCAGCAGGGAAGTTACCCAAAGAGAAGGGTGTGCCAGTCAGCCTAGGAAGGGGAGGAGTGGAGATTGGTGGGAAAGAAAGCCTCAGTTAAAAAGAAAAACAACCCCCAAAAAATGGTGCTAATAACAGGCAATAGGTTTGTTCTGCCAGAAGTTAAAAGCTGGGGAGATCTGGCTGAGGAAGAGGAGGAGAGGCTGAGGGATGATGAAAAGAGAGAGAAGCGGAAGGCTGGGGCCTTGGTAAAAAGGAACAGAAAGAGGAAAGAGGGGCAAGAGGAGATTTTCAGTCAGGAGGAGGAATGGGAGTCCCTAGAGGAGGATATTAAAATTGACCTGGAGGGTGAGGAGAGTACCCCAAAATTCCAAGTGAAAAGGAGGGGTGAGGAAAGTGGCAGTGCCAGGCAGAAACAAAACAGGATTTAACGATAAGGGAACTTACTTTCATTAAATGAATATTGGTTAATAATGTGATGTTTTCAGTTTCTGAAATGTTTATATAATTTTCTGTAATGTTTATACTTTGAATAAAATTCCCATCTCCCTAGTAGATCTAAGAACAACACTCACTAGTAAAATCCAGGTCCCACTGCAACACATTCAGTTACATTGAGTAGGAGAAACAACAGCCTGCCAGAAAGCAGTACCATCCTAAAGTGCTGGCTCTTTCTGAAAGCACATGACCTGGCAAAATGACCTGAGATGCACCTACACACCTATATTACAACTAAAATAAAATACACTTGCTGGTTCAGGAATGAAAGTTTATATGGTAGAGTGAATTATTTGCAATAAATAAAAATAACAGAAATAAAAATTACACAATAAAAATCATGACAGAATCCCTTTAATAAACAACCATTTACTTTACAGTGCTACGCAATATGTTGGCGCTATATAAACTAGGGATGCACCGAATCCAGGATTTGGTTCGGGATTCGCCCAGGATTCGGCCTTTTTCAGCAGGATTCGGATTCGGCCGAATCCTTCTGCCTGGCCGAACCGAATCTGAATCCTAATTTGCATATGCAGATTAGGGGCGGGAGGGAAATTGCGTGACTTTTTGTCAGAAACCAAGGAAGTAAAAAATGTTTTCCCCTTCCCACCCCTAATTTGCATATGCAAATTAGGGTTCGGCTTCGGTTCGGTATTCGGCCAAATCTTTCGTGAAGGATTCGGGGGTTCGGCCGAATCCAAAAAAGTGGATTCGGTGCATCCCTAATATAAACATATGTTAATAATAATAATAATAATAATAATAATAATAATAATAATAATAAATAATAGTAACTCCCTAAATAAACACAACTGGCTGGTTTTGCCTGCAATAAGAATTACTTACTGTATATCTTAGTTTGGATCAAGTCAAGGTACAGTTTTATTACTACAGAGAAAAAGTCAATTGTTTTTTTTTTTAAAAAATATTATTTGAGTATATTGGTGTCTAAGGGAGATAGCCTTACCTTAATTTGGAGCTTTCTGGATAATGAGTTTCTAGATTACTGATCCCATACCTGTATCTAAGGCTGTTACCAAAGTGTTCTGTATATCTTGCCATGTGTTGTGAAGTTATTATACAGTACATTACTTTGACACTTCTTATATCTTGTAATGAAACATGAAATTATTATAAATAAAACTGACACTACATTTATCCTGCATGGTTTTCTGAGGGTAATTATACATGGATTTGCACCATATTTATCCTGTAGTTTGTTCTGGGCTATTAAATGTTGGATTGTCTGGAATAGTATGAACGAATCTGCGTGCAAAGTAGAATCTTTGGGCAAAGTGAAAAATAAGCTTCTGTACATATTGATTTACTAAATGTAGTCAATTACCTGTAACAAACACCGATGCCACAATTTCTGCTGAACCAAATATATTTTCCCCACGACAAGTGTATCTTCCTTCATCTGTCTTCGAAGCATTTAAGATCCGCAAACTTCCATCTGGAAGTACAGCTACCCTGAAAGAAAGTGTCCATTATTTTAGATGTACACAGTTACATGTACATAAATGAGCTGATGGTATAGACAGGTTGATGAAAGGCATTCTCACTCTTAATGTCATTTTAGTCTTTAACATTGAAGCAGAAGTTTCATGGCAACAATGTCTAGACTCTTTAGGAGGTCCATGGCAAGCTTAATTTGTTAAAATAATCTTTAATTGCATAAATACCTTGTTTCATAAATGTACCAAAAAGTCCCACTATCACAGTCTATGGGGCACATTCAACTAGCTCGGGTGAATGAATAGAGGGAAAAAAACTCGAATTTCGAGTCGTTTTTTGTGCTCCTCAACTATCGAATTGGTGTAAATTCGCCTGAGTAGAATGATTCGAATAGATAGAGCGAAAAAACGCTGCGACTATTCGCCCATTCGATAGTCGAAGTACTGTCTCTTTTAAAAATACTTTGACTGCTACTTCGCCAGATTAAACCTACCAAGTTGCTTTAAAAGCCTATGGGAAAGACCCATCTAAGTTTTTGACCCATCTACCCATCTAAGTTTTTGATCGAATAAAAAGGCATTCGATCAATCATTCGATCTAATGAAAATCCTTCGATCGAATATTCGATCGTGCGACTATTCGCCGGGCGAATATTCGCCCATTCGACTATTCGCCAGCGCGTAAATTTGCCTGAATTACCTATTCAATTCTATTCCCCAGTCGAATTTCGAGGGATTTAACCCCTCGAAATTCGACCCTTGATACATCTGCCCCTAAGTGGTAGTCTATCTAACTAACTGTGTCTATCTATACCATAGTATTAATCATTTGCACTATTTTTTTTGTTATTAAAACCCATCCTGGTTGAACAGATAAGAACTGCACCCAATAAATTCCAGTGAGGCCTGAACCCACAGTGGTACAAGCTACCAACGTTGAATAGAACATTTTTACTTGTGAGTTTGATTTGAGCAAGTTAAAACTTAAGGTAACCACATTGGGTAGCGACAATTCACTAACAGGCACGATTGCTAATTCGATAACTAACTAGACCTTCACTAGCGCAGTTTCAGACCCTATCAGCAGGCGTTTTTTCGCTTTCAGATGAACGGGCGCTACTCCGCAAATTCAGTGCGGATTTTAGTGAACTTTATCTCTTCCGCCAGAGTTGCCTTCGCCACCTCAGACCAGGCGAAGTGCTATAAAGCAGCTAGATCTTCCTCAATTTTCTGTCATTACATCATATCCTGTGTGCCGAAAAATAAGGTTCCAAAAACGTTGGTGATTTTTCCTTTTTTGAAGCAGAGCCTGCAAAAGTCCTGACTTTAACTTTTTTTTTTGGGTAACCATTTTTCTCCAGTCGTTTCATAACATATGGAATATTAATTTTACAGTGGGCTCTTGTGTAGGGCATTTGTAAGGAAAAAGTGGTGGCATTTGCACCAACATTTATAATAAAGACCTCCATACAACTTTAAATTACCAGCCGTATGCAAATTGACCTAAGTACAAAATCACTAGCGAATTTTCGCTAGGCACAAACAAACGCTAGCGTATCTTCGCTATGAAATGCTCACACAGCCGAAGTAACACTAGTGAAAAATTCACCAGCATTCACGCCCAGGGCACAACTTCGCAGTGGTAGTGAATTTTCACCTGGCGAAGTGGTGCGATGTGTGCGAATCGGTTGCTGGCGACAATTCACCCTTTAGTGAATCTTCATTTTAGTGTGTACTAGCCACTACTGTTTCAAGTTAAGCGTAGGAAGCAGCAGTTTGGGCTTAGCGTTTTATGTTAATGACGTTTCCCTCTACCTTTGTTTTACAGGGTTGACACCTGAAGCCATTGGGATCCTGCTGCAGGCATGTACCCAATGATGTTTCTATTTAAGCCTCCTCTACCTTGTTATGGATCATTGAGCTCTTTCCCATGACCAAGCCACCTGAGATCCTGTAAGTCAGCTTTTTCCCTGCTCGTGTTCCCCCCATATTCTAACTCCCTGGCTTTAAACAATGGCCTGTAGTTTGGAGTCTTGTTTATCTGACATCTGCCCTGAACTTCTACCTGTCGAGACTTTTTTGCTTGCTGCCTGCCCGGACCCTTTTTTATGGTAACATCTGTTAACTTACAACTAGAGGCATAACAGTTAAAAATGAATCATCAATTATTTATAAAGCAACAAAATATTCTAGGAATGCACATTAGGATTAACAAACTCCAGCATTTTCATTGCACCGTCATTTAAATGTTTGCAGAATTAACAGATTCTATTTAGTATTGTCATGGAAATGTGCCCCATTATGTCCTGTCATTTCTGCTGGTATTATCCCAAAACAGGCAAGGAACAGAAATGATGGTAGTTTTGTGCATCCTATTCTTTTGGAAAATGTAAACTCAAACTGCTGATAATTAGTTAACAAATTCTAAGCAGAGTGCTTCATTTACCTGCTCAGCTAATTTGATATGTAGAACTTTGATATATTACTCCATTTATAAAAGCTTCTATGTATGTATTTATAAAAATTTAATGGATGCCTCTAGCATCATTTTAATGATTTCAATTCATTATAAGAAATTAATGGAAAAGAAACAATGGGGGAAAACAATCCTCGCTACACATCAATATTCTATTCAGATGCCGAGAATTGTGCAAATGTTGCAGAATCCCCCAGAATGTGCACACATAAGCTAAACTGAAAAGAGCCATTCCTTGTATGAATCACAAATCTGATATTTCTGATGGCAAATAAGATTGGAATAATGCAATAGAGGCCACACAACTAACTGGGAGTAAATTTCAGTATATGGCAGACGGAATCAGAGTCGGTTTCAGGCAAGGGTCAGGTTACGGAGGTCAGAGAAGTCAAAAGCCAGGCTGGGTCAAAACACAGAAGTTAAAAGCAGAATTCAGGCTAAACAGGTACTAGCACACGGGCAATGAAAAATAGTAAAAATGTCCCTTTATACCTTTAAATTTTGTGCCATTGCGCGCTGACGTCATCACGCTAGCACGCATGCGCCTACAAAACCCGGCAGTGCGCGCGCGGCGCACACTAGGAAGGTGCCGGCACCAGGGAAGAGGAGCAGCGTGGCGGGCATCCCCACCGCACCACTAGACCATCAGGGTGAGTCTTCATTACAAGGGCCATTAGTTGGTGTCATTCAGCTGGCATGTGTCTTTTTTTTATTATACATGATACAAAACGTGGAGGACCATTTATCACCAGTCTCATTTTAGTGGCTTTAGAGGTTTTAGGAACCACAAATAAATATTCTCTAAAAAAATTCCCTAAAACAACAAATGTCATGAAAGTTATGAAATGATTTGCATCTAAATAGCACAAATGAAAAAAAACCAAATAATCCAAATAAAAATACAAAAGCCTTTAAAAGCTCTAAATTTTTTTTATAATTACTAATGAAAAAATGAGAAAACCTCTAAAAGTCCAAATTAATAAAAAAAAATGGTCGAATAGGATCAGCACAGCTCCCATTGAAGTTTGTTTGGAGTGTTTTAAGGAATAATGAGAATTATTTAGTAATTAACCCCCTAAAACTTAAAACTTAGAGCCTATTTGCTGGCAATCATAGTTTTTTTTAAAGAATCTCAAAAGAATTTTGGTGTAAAAACAACAAAAAACTCTAATACAAAAATTTGCCACGTAAAAGTTGTTGAGCTGCTAAAGAAATCAGCTTGAGCTGTGCTGATCCTATTGGACCATTTTAATCCATTTGACCATTTAGTGATTTTCAGATTTTTTTTTCGTCAGTAATTGTCCAGAGGTTTTCTTGTCTTTTGCCGCATCGTTCAGCATATTTTTTTTTTATGTTCATAATCTTTTTATTTCGATCTATTAATAAATCCCATGGCATTTATGATTTTAGAGAAAGTGAATTTAGTCGTGTTTTAAAAAAAACACTGAAATAAAAAGGCCACTAATATTTGGCTTTTCCTTTGCTCTGTTGTGCATTAAAATGCTCACTAATAATATCTTATTTTATGTACAGCACCATGAACTTAATAAGCAACCTTGGTCTCCTGTACATTCATGATTGTGTACATCCTCAACAATATTATATTGGGGTTGAAAAATGAATAGAAAGGTCATTTAAACTTAATTTCTAACATGTGAGTTTTATTGCTCATCCTCATTAAGGGAAGAACATGTACCAAGCGCTCTCTATGGAGCAGGAACACAACCTTTTCTACTGTTGTCTAGTTTTAAGTTCAAGTTATGAGGAAGAGATTTATTTAAGCTCTTTGAGTATCATTACACTAGGATAATATATATACTATTTCAAAAATATTATTACAGCTTCCAGTTTGCTTGTAAGATAATGTTTCACTTAGGGATGCACCGAATCCAGGATTCGGCTCGGGATTCGGCCTTTTTCAGCAGGATTCGGATTCGGCCGAATCCTTCTGCCCATTCGAACCGAATCCGAATCCAAATTTGCATATGCAAATTAGGGGCAGGAGGGAAATTGCATGACTTTTTGTCAGAAAACAAGGAAGTAAAAAATGTTTTCCCCTTCCCACCCCTAATTTGCATATGCAAATTAGGGTTCGGATTCGGTTCGGTATTCGGCCGAATCTTTCACGAAGGATTCGGGGGTTCGGCCGAATCCAAAAAAGTGGATTCGGTGCATCCCTAGTTTCACTATATATATATATTTTTTTCATATTAAGGAGCAGATTTACAAAGGGTCAAATATCGAGGGTTAATTAACCCTCGATATGCGACTGCCGAAGTTAAATCCTTCGACTTTGAATATCGAAACTTTTTTGTTTCATCTGAAAAAAGTCTGACCAGAAAAAAAACAGACTTTAGTAAGCTAAATAAACATGGTCCTCTGTGAACATTATTTAAGGGTCAAATAACACTTGTCTTTAAAGTTGCATGAGATTGCAGCGCTCTCCAGGATTCAGATACAGCATTGCAGTTGAGTCCTGATGTCTGTTTCAAATTTGAAACTCTTGATAAAATGTTGCTCTATTACTCCTCCCTGTTACTTCATCCACTGAATGCTACAATACACAACTGGAATACTAAAGTGTAGTATAGATACCTTTGCACAGCAGTGGGATTCTGATTGATATTACATAATAAATGCAGGCAGTTGGCTTCCCTCCTGCCAACATGACAAAGAAAAATAAGAAGAATCAGGGTTTCTGTTAAAATCACAGCATGTTGCTTTATGGCACAGCTCAAGCTTGAAGCCTTGAGTGCAAAACCAGGATATTTTTGTCAAGCTACTGATTGGATTTCATGTACAAGAAGGCAGATGTCTAAAATGGCACTGACTCATTTAGCTTTTGGTATTCAATGCAAGTTCTGATCTGAGCAAGCTGTCTCAATGCATTAGGCTAGATGGAAATCACTTCAGAATCTTTAACTGAAAATACAGAGAAGCTAGGTGTATGCAGTTTGCAGTTTTAACTAGGGATGCACCGAATCCACTATTTGGGATTCAGCCGAATCCTTGAATCCTTCTTGAAAGATTCCAAACCGAATCCGAATCCTAATTTTCATGTGCAAATTAGAACGGTAAACTGAAAAAGTGGAAAAATAATGTTTCACGTGATTCCCCTTCCCACACCTAATTTACATATGCAAATTAGGATTCGGATTAGGTTCGGCCACACTTAAGGATTCAGCCGAATCCTGCTGGAAAAGGCTGAACCCCGAACCGAATCCTGGATTTGGGGCATCCCTAGCTTTAACACAAGTGACTCATTTGCCACCATTGTAAATGTATTTTTGAACCCAAGTCTATTGACCCACAGTAACCAAACAACAGCTGGTATTTACTGTTCAACAGCATTGAAAATATTGAAAACCAGCATTTCTTACAACCTAGCCACTATAGGTTATTGGTAGTGATGGGCAAATCTGCTTCGCTAGTAGTGATGGGTGAATTTGTCCCGGCGAAAAGCGTTGTGCGCCCACATTTTTCGCAAATTCATTTGATGCCGGCGAAACATGGAAATTTGCCACCACAGTTTGCACACCACAAATTTGACGACTTTCTTTGGATTATTGTACAAAACGCAGCGCAGCTCATGATATCTTCAAATTGCAAACAGGGCATCCGCCATTGACTTCTACATGAACTTGGCAGGTCTACAGGAACTTCTACATGAACTTGGCAGGTCTACAGGAACTTCTACAAGAACTTGGAGTCAGAGTACTTTTTTATTTGGACTTTCGGATTTTCATCACGAAAAATGTTCGTTTTTTTGTTTCATCTGAAAAAAGTGAGGTGCATCCCTAGCTTGAACACAAGGGACTCGTTTGCCACCATACTGTATTTTTGAAAGCAAGTCTATTGACCCACACCTGCGACAATTTTTATTTTGTCCAATGCATTAAAGTCAATGGGCCTCCGAATAATTTTTATGAGCGACAACTTTTCTCTGCACGTCGTGCGTCCAAATTTTTTTTGATGCTGCAGATTTTTTCGCAAATTTATTTGAAACGTGGCAATTTGCCACCACAGTTTGCACACCACAAATTTGCCAACTTTTTCATTTAGAAGTCGAACACGTTTATATAACTCAGCACCAAGTTGGGTCACATTTCTAAGGCCATTTAAATTTCCCTGTGCCTAGTTACCTTGCTCTTAGGCCATTTACATTGTTGTGAGACCATTACATCACTCAGCGCCAATTTACATTTCACTGTGACCAGTTACTTGGCACTTTTCATTGTTAGATACAGAGCAAATCTCCAGCACTTGCTCTTTGTCCTTATTCAAGAGTGATGGTGGACAACCACATTGGAGATGCTTAAGGGGTTGAATAAAGATCAAGGTTAATTAAACGGATATATTTTGTTGGGTCATTGTGATGGTTTTCCATGTACAGTCCTTTCTTTTATCCCCACTTTTTAGTGTTTTATTATGGTGACAAACAGGTTCACAAGCTTTCATTAGATGTCATGAAACTGATCTTTGAACAGGTGCAAGGGTCTGTTTTTCATTTTTCAGATATAATTGCCCTATTTTTATCTTGAAACCAATAGTTTTACAAACCAAATCAATTATATATTGATGAATGCTAATAAAACAAATCCTTGCACACATGGTAAGCAAAAAGGAAAAGGGGAATACCAATTGTTATAATTATATAGATATACACAGATAGTTCTGGATGAAGATACAAGGGTTTCTTCTGATATGGAGCCACAATAAAGACAAATTCTAGGACACTAAATGGTGTGACAATATGTCTCTTTTACATGGCACTAAACCCAAGGATAGAAACAGCAAACATCCAAAGATGTGATGGTCAGGTAGTAACGGGTGCATAGTGTCCTTGTTAAATTTTATTGGGTACATGAAACTGTCCTACCGAGATTATGATAACATTTTTAGAGTTATAGGAAGGCACTGCAAGGAAACTGCTGGTTAATAGAAAATCAAGTAAAGTCAAATAGATGTCACTAAGATACTTAGATACATCTCAGCTGATTTCCTATACACAGGGCTTTGCACTGCCGTTACTGCATGAAAAAAATGAATGCTCTATTGTGCACCATCTAACAAAAGGATTGTATTTTTTATAGGGAAGAGATAATCTGCACTCCCACTTTTAAGGGTTTTATCCAGCTATTAGTATTTACAACTAAAACTTGATACATTTGATCCAAACGTAGTCCTTTACGATAAGTGGGTTGTGGCCTTGATGCATTAATCTCAAACCAAGAACATTTGGTTCCTGCCTTGCTGGTTATATAGTGTTCAATATAGAAGGTGGAAACTAAATGGATTCTCCTGGAGCTCTGAGTTTTGAATGACTTATTCAGTGTCAGACGATACAAGCTGCTAAAGAGCCAAAATTTAATACTTAATACCTGCCTATAGTTCCCTATTGTACATAAAAACCCTGCTCTATGCATCTTGTCCTGTACTAAAGCCTAACTAAATAAGTAGCTAGAAATGTTGTACATTATTTTTTGGGCTTCTGTACCAGCCCAAGGCAACAACAGCCCTTTAGCAGATCTGTGGGGCAAATTTACTAAAATACGAAGTGGCTAACGCTAACGAGAATTCGCCAGCGTGACGTCATTTCGTTATTTCGCATCCATCATTACACTACAGTATATGCTCCTCAAGCTCTGCACCTCTCTGTCAAGCTCCACCTTGACAACGTCATATATCAGTTTCATGATATTGTTACCCCACAAATCAATGAAGCACCTCCTTACAATACATTGCCTTTTAAAGGGGATGTTCATTTTTGAGTTAACTTTTAGTATGATGTAGAGAGTGATATTCTGAGATAATTTGCAATTGGTTTTCATTTTTTATTATTTGTGGTTTTTGAGTTATTTAGCTTTTTATTTAGCAGCTCTCCAGTTTGCAATGTCAGACATCTGGTTGCTAGGGTCCAAATTACCCTAGATACCATTGATTTGAATAAGAGACTGGGATATGAATGGGAGAGGCCTGAATAGAAAGACGAGTAATAAAAAGTAGCAGTAACAATAAAGTTGAAGCCTTACAGAGCATTCATTTTTTAAATGGGGTCAGTGACCCGTGTTTGAAAACTGGAAAGAGTCAGAAGAAGAAGGCACATAATTCAAAAACTATAAAAAAGAAATAATGAAGACCAATTTAAAAGTTGCTTAGGATTAACCATTCTACAACATACTAAAAGTGAACTTGAAAGTGAACCACCCCTTTAAATCTGCATGTTCTACCCAGACTTGATATTTGCAAATAAATATCTTTCACTTACGCCTTCAAGACTTATTTAGCCCCTTAGTCATCCTTTGGAAACTCCTTATGTGTTCCATCAGCCACTCAAAGGATGTGCAAAGCTAAAAATGCTTTCTTGAAACTTCTTTACAAACCCAAATCCAAAATAACTAGACAAGCTCTCCCAATTTGCTCCTAATTATCCTGTTTGCATTGGCTTCATGTTCTACATGTTACTCTGTATAACACAGTAATGCTAAATAGCACCTAATAATTGTTTCCCTTTAACATATCAATGTGCTACATAATCAAAGATAAGGAAGATAAAAATAAAAGAAAAAGGTTCTTTCATGAATCAACATCACTTTTATCATTGAACAGTATCCCTTTCTATTCAAGGCTGACATTGCATGCTCTAATATATATTTATGTACGTCTAGATTCTTTTCTTAGGGCAGAGAGACACGTGGAGATGCGGGGATATTTAGTTGCCTGGCGATAAATCGCCTCTTCTTCAGGCGAATAATCTCCCCGAACTGCCTTCCCACCGGCTAGAATCTAGGGGGGCGATTCACTAACTTCGAGTGAAGGATTCGAAGTAAAAAAACTTCGAATTTCGAAGTGTTTTTTGGGCTACTTCGACCATTGAATGGGCTACTTCGACCTTCGACTACGACTTCGAATCGAAGGATTCAAACTAAAAATCGTTCGGCTATTTGACTATTCGATAGTCGAAGTACTGTCTCTTTAAGAAAAAACTTCTACCCCCTAGTTCGCCATCTAAAACCTACCGAACTCAATGTTAGCCTATGGGGAAGGTCCCCATAGGCTTGGCTAACTTTTTTTGGTCGAAAGGATAATCCTTCGATCGTTGGATTAAAATCCTTTGATCGTTGGATTAAAATCCTTCAAAACGTTAGATTCGAAGGATTTAATCGTTCGATCGAACGATTGAACTATTTGTGCTAAAATCTTTTTAATTCCCAGTCAAATATCAAGGGTTAATTAACCCTCGATATTCGACCCTTGGTGAATCGGCCCCTAAATCTCCAGCAGGATGGCAGTCGGGGCGCTTCATTTTCCAAATTCGTCCAAACTTGCCTCACGAGAAAGAAGAAGAGCCGATTTGTCACCGGGTGACTAATCTCCACGAATCTCCACGTGTCTCTGCCCTTAAGGTCAACAGCAAAGAAATCCATTTAGGATCCTAACACATAAATGGCAAAATAGCCCCAGTACAACCAAATTCAGCAAACAGCTATTAAAATAAGTAAATGCATTTGTTGTGAGTAATCGATAGCGGGTAATGAGTTCCTGAATTTGATGACAAATGATGCAGCCACTGTGAAGGACACACACTCTTTCAAGAAATAATATTTATTTTAACCTTGTAGAGAGCCAACATATTTTACATATTTTCCCAGAGCGCCAAGAAGTTTAAGTTCAGTGCAATCAGATTCCTGTACATTATAAACATTAGGGACACATTTACTTAGCTTGAGTGAAGGAATAGAAGAAAAAATACTTCGAATTTCAAATGTTTTTTGGGCTACTTCGACCATCGAATTGGCTACTTCGACTACAACTTCGAATCTAATGATTCGAACTAAAAATCGTTCGACTATTCGACCATTCGATAGTCAAAGTGCTGTCTCTTTAAAAAAGAACGAATTTTCCTTCGATCGTTCGATGAAACGAATTGCGGTAAATCCTTTGACTTCGATATTCGAAGTCCAAGGATTTAACTTCGACAGTTGAATATCGAGAGTTAATTAACCCTCGATATTCGACCCTAAGTAAATCTGCCCCTAGTTGTCTACATGACCATTATTTTGAAACTTTAGGCAATGTGTTGTCTTGATTTTTTTGGACAAATTTATGCTAATGGAAATTGAATCAGTTCAAAGTTTCTCAGATATCGTTGGGGATAAATATTTGACCATTTTTAATTTGAAATTGACATTTTAATTTAATGGAATGGACTGTTTTCTGGTCAGACAGGATGTATCACACAAATACTAAACTAAAAATTCCCTCTTGGCATTGCATAGAGAGATCCTATCGCCCCAAATAAATCATCCTAAAAAATCATCACAAATCGTTTGTGTTCAAATACTGAGAGGGATATTTCTATTACTGTACTAAATATACAATAACATTATACATGTGAAAGGGGATGTTTTATTCTTATGTACAATATGTGGCACATTTACTTAGTTCGAGTGAAGGAATAGAATAAAAAAAAGTTCGAATTTCAAATGATTTTTTGGCTACTTCGACCATCGAATTGGCTACTTCGAACCTTCACTACGACTTTCAATCGAACGATTTGAACTAAAAATTGCTCAACTATTCGACCATTCGATAATCGAAGTACTGTCTCTTTAAGAAAAACTTCAACCCCCTACTTATACATCTAAAACCTACTGAACCTCAATGTTAGCCTATGGGGAAGGTCCCCATAGGCTTTGTAAGCTTTTTTTGGTCGAAGAAAAATCGTTCAATCGACGAATTGCGGTAAATCCTTCGGCTTAGATATTCGCCTATTTCAACCCTATGTAAATCTGCCCCTTGGTCTCTCATTTATTTATTGTTCCAGCATGGACAATTTTTTTTACTGCAAATGCAGCATGCAAAGTGGAATTTTGGACCCAATCATGTTTATTTTTTCCACGATGCCAGCATTTCCCCTTATTATTCCAGCATCATTGCCTCTGGATGGGAAATGCACCTGACACAATTGAAACCAATGTGTCAAAATTAGTGCACTTTGCACACATAAGTGCTATGTTAATTGGCCACTTAGTTCTGAGGTGGTGGTGTCTGTGATCTACACCTATATGGAAGTGCAAGTATTTTGGATGCAAGTACCTATGAATAATGAATAGAACACAATGATTGTGATCAACATTTGCATGATAGCAATTGTGGTAACTAAATGATGGTAACTAAATGATCCTTTAAGTCTGCACCTAGCATTGGTGCAGAGTGCTGTTCCAAAGCAACTGCCTTTACTTGCTGCATATATGCCTCCCCCAGCCCATACTGCCAGGCAGCACTCTATTCATGATGGGAATGGAGAGACCTGCAGAAATTTTTTAAGGTATTGGGCAGGCAACAGAGTGTAAAACATATGGATGAATACACACGTTTTTTGCACTTTGCACCCTGCTTTGCATTTACTAAATGCCCCTTTGGACAAAAGTCACATATGTGGGGTAAGCAATTAATCCTTTTTATTCAGCCAAGGCTAGTTTCTAGGCTCCAGTCAGACTTAGGTAGAACTAGAATAGCCCTCCGACTGTAATTTATAAAAGGGGTGTTGGGTACAGAGATTATTGGGAGGGAGACATAGGTAGGGGACAAAACGGGAGTTAGTAAACCTATTAGTACAAATATGTATTTCAAAAAACCTATTTTGTCTTGGGGCAAGTGAGTCTTACTCACTACATCACCTTTTACAATGTGATAAAGGTATTTCAGAAACATAAAGCCGTGTAATTGTCAGGAGTGCCTGATCCCATCTCCGGTGGTGTCCCATCCAAGATAGCGGTGCCCATGAACCAAGTCGACCAGTGTCTTGTTGCCGGCGTGATGACGTCACACGTTTGGCACGAAAATTTAAAATTAATGGACTTCCAAATCACAGGTTCAATGCCTGATTATAGGAATTGCTGAATTGTGTTCCTAGGTTTTCTAAATTCCTAAATTCCTGTTTCCTGGATTCCTGACCCTCTGCTAGACCCTGATTCTGATTCTTGCTGCCTGCTTTATTGAACTCTTGCCTGAACTTGACTACGCTTACGCCTTACTCCTTTGCATACGCAAACTTGGACCTTAACCCCAAAGCTTCCTCCTTGGTCCAGACTTCTCCGCTAAGAGCCGATACACTTATGCATGTAATCTCTATACAGTAGAACCCCCACTTTACATTTTTTCAGAGGACCAGAAAAAAATGGTATAAAATACAGAAAAAATTAAAATCAGGGAAATGTATTATGCATAATATATAGGTTTGACCACAAAACAACAATGTAAAATGAAGGAACACTAAGGGGCCGATTCACTAAATTCGAGTGAAGGATTCGAAGTAAAAAAACTTCGAATTTCGAAGTGTTTTTTGGGCTAGTTCGACCATCGAATGGGCTACTTCGACCTTCGACTACGACTTCGAATCGAAGGATTCGAACTAAAAATCGTTCGACTATTCGACCATTCGATAGTCTAAGTACTGTCTCTTTAAAAAAAACTTCGACCCCCTAGTTCGGCAGATAAAAGCTACCGAAGTCAATGTTAGCCTATGGGGAAGGTCCCCATAGGCTTGCCTAAGTTTTTTTGATCGAAGGATATTCCTTCGATCGTTGGATTAAAATCCTTCGAATCGTTCGATTCAAAGGATTTAATCGTTCGATCGAAGGAATAATCCTTCGATCGTTCGATCGAATTTTCTGCGCTAAATTATTCGACTTCGATATTCGAAGTTGAAGAATTTCAATTCCTAGTCGAGTATCGAGGGTTAATTAACCCTCGATATTCGACCCTTGATACATCTGCCCCTTAAACTCAGGAGTTCTGCTGCATAATAAGAATATTGTTTCCATGTAATCCAAGTAAAGTACATATACAGTGTGTTTTCTCATGGAAGTTATTTTGTACCACTGGTACGTATGACACAGTTACCCTTTATTTGCATAGTATTGACCTATTTCATATCTTTTTGCAGAGAATCATTTAGAACAATCCCTGCTTCAGAGGAGCTTTGGAATTTAATTATAAGCCAATCAACGTACGAGTATGATTTTGGGCTATGAACGAAAACCAAGTTGTTCAGACATAGGTAGATTAATATGAAGACACTTGATGCAAATATGAGAATCAATGACAAAAATAATTTGTCAGAAAGGACACAACATGTGAATAGTCTCCCTATATGTCGTATTTTGCATGACAATGTCAGCTGAGGAAGGTTTCTTCTCAAGACATGTCTACTTACTGGCAGTTTGGAGAAATCACTGAAAAAAATGTTCCAATTGAAACCAATTGGTCCATAGGTTTTAAAGTATGCAGTAGGCATAATAGACACACTTTGATGTCAACAGCTTCACAAACCCCTAATTATTATTAAATGTGTCGAAGAGGCATGGTGCATTGTCAGTGCATCAATAATGAATAAGTTAATCTAGCATGGTGAGACACAGCTTCTGGGTAATAAAACACCTTTTCTGCTGATGGCTTGATACATATTTCCTCGGAGCAAAAATGGGCCTTCGCAGAGCAAGATATATTAGAACCTTATTACTACGACCAATATGACCTAAAGAGCAATTGATCCTACTGACAAGCTGTCTATTGATAACGTGTGTATGAAGAGAAAAAAAAATCAATTTCCTTCTGAAGATTTATTTTACAGGATTATAGAGTTGATTGGATTCTTTGAAATTGTCAAGTATACAATCTGTTTCAACAATTTCTCAATTATGCTGTAGATCGCTCAGCAGAACAAAGAGTTAGTCAATTGTGTAGATAAATCATACTTTAACATTTAATGGCTGTTTTCAGTGGTGATATTTTAACAGAACATCACTTGGCAGTGGGGTATACAGAAAATCCATAGCAACGACCAACCTGCTTTATTAGTCAATTAGGTGATAGCTATGCAAAATAAACTATATATTTCCCTTTAGAAGAAAAATCACATCAGTTCAGTATAAAGGGGCTGGTTTTCAGAAAAGACAGTCTCCCTATATGTTGCCTGTTGCATGACAATGTCAGCTGAGATAAGTATCTGCTCAAGGACATGTCTACTTACTGCAGAATAAAATGTTCCACTTGAAACCATTTGGTCCATAGGTGTTTATGTATACAACAGGCATATTGCACTAAGGCATAATATACATATATTTTCCTTTAGAAAAAAATCAGTTGAGTATAAAGGACGTTTTTTATGGAAATGGCAAGAAGGGCATTTTCTTCAACCTCATCACTGGACCTGAACCTTTCACTGCAAACATATGACCAGTTTACAGTTCTTCATCACTTCCAAGCATTTCAGCTACAGCCATAAAGGGTATGACTCCATAAAGGGTATGACACTCCAGTAGGGGCCATGAGCATAAGGGCCCGGTAAGTATCCCTGTATTCTAAAGAAAGGAGGACCCTTAGCAAAAAAAGAGAGGGACCCTGTGACCAAGTCAGGGATTCAAGGAGTTCTGTCTTTAACTTGGGCACCATTTAGGTAGCACCACCTTTACCTTTGCGAGGGTTCATCTGAGAGGGTCACAAATGTAATGGTGTTCTGCCTGAGAGCAGCTGGGTTTATGCCAATACTGTGACGAAAAGGTTATATCATTCTTACAATGATAATGAAGAAGGAAATAGGGTGTTAGTCAACTTGCAAGTAGGGTTGCCACAGGTTGGTATTTCACCAACTTTGCTAGTAAATCTCCATGTAAGGTCAGGGCCTTTATTCCAAATTTATGTTCTATCCTGCCCCTCAATTATAGCTCCTGTCTGCCCCCCTTTTTCCCAGTAGGCCAGCTTCCCATCACCACTGGGCTCAACCTTGTGCCGTCACCTGCTCACCTCCTCATTTGCAGGCAATTAAAACATTCTGTAAAAGGCAACTCCAATAGCAAGTCATACATTCACAATCAGACTAGCCACCAACAACCATTGTTGCAATGTCCTTCTCAAAATTGATAGCTGTTAGGGTAGATGTATTTATAGCACAAAGAAATACCAGGAAACATCGGAAGAAAATATGTATATTATGTGCACACCTAACCTTGTTCTGATGAATCTGGCCATGGTGTGTTGGCGCAGGTGTGTATATCTATGGTAGGTAAATTACCTTATATGTTTCACTCACAGACTGATAAGAGCGATTGAGCATTTTTTTCTGAAGTGCTGTATAATGTGTCACCACTATAGTATAAAAATAAATTGCTATTATATATTATACTGCTTCTGTTGAATGGTCTGTTAACAATAGTTTGAATGATAGTAACAATAGCAACAACATGACTCGAATACATTCTTGAATAAAAACCTTCATCCCCAAGGATCTGCCATCATTCATGTAAATTACATGTCAGAGACACGGAGCAATACACGAGATACCCACAGACAGGAACATTACTAATACAGGATATAATTACCCATAGATCACTTTCAAGATTAAAATGTTCATGCTACCTAATAGCATCATTAAAATGTGACCTGTCCTACACCATGAAACTACCTCCATGATGCAGTGCAAATCCTGTTTCATACTGTTCTGGTGAATTGGTTATGGGAAAAATGGTCAATGGCCTGAACATTTCTGCAAGGCGTGGCTGCTCACATTTTGGACATTACATATTGCAATGTATTTAAAAATGCAGGAGTGATTATTCTTTCAATCCCACCAAAACACTGAGGGACAGAACTAGTGTAGGCTTGGGATGGTGACAAGGGACAACTCTCAGAAGGTATACTGCAGGGCACACTCTGCTGAATGGTAGAGAAATTACCCTCTAAACAGAGACCTGCCACCCTTAATGAATACAGAGCTGCCTGCACATGACAACAATGTATTCAGAGGGGGTAGAAAGGGGAAGGCATGTACAGTAGGCATCATCTCATCTCCACCATATTTGTAAATTATAATCATACAAAAAACAAAATCATCTGGGCTCCTTTTTCAACCAACAGTTATGGGCAGATTCATCAAAGGTTAAGGTGAATTTTCGAATGAAAAAAATTTAAATTCCAAGTTATTTTTTGTGTTCTTCGACTAGGGAATAGTCCAAATTTGATTCGAATTTGAAAAAAAAAAAATTGAATATCGAAATTTATCATGTACTGTGTCTTAGACTTTGACTATTCGCCATCTAAAACCTGCAGAATTGCTGTTTTAGCCTATGGGGGCCCTCCTAGAACCTATTTGGAGTCAATTGGTAGTTCTTTAACGCTTAAACAAGAACTGTCTTTATTTAGCATAGCACATAGCACATAGCACATATACACAATGGAGTATAGAACAATCAGACAGCATAAAGGTAGCATATACTCACAGAACCAGTATAGGCTGAATATACAGCAGAGAGAGTTGCGGCTTGTGAGGGGTATTGCCCAGTTTTCAGGATCTCTTGCAGTGGCAGTCTAGGGGAATTCCTATCATCCCTAGTCTCAACACTTTAGTCCCTACTCCGGGTCAGTAATACCCTGGGATCTTAATCCCTCTAATATCCTCGGCGGTGCCTTGAGCTGCTCAACTAAATAACCTCTCTATCACTCCTAGAGTGATCTATAATTGAGTATGCGAGGGGCGTGGCCTGGACACAGAGCTGAATGGCAGCCTGAGCCTGTAGCTCTGCACCAGGGACACTGAACAACAGCGACAAAAAGCACTTTACAGACCCCTAAACACCGCGAAATTGCAGGGGATCGACCCTAACACTGATTGGCACAAGATGGAGTGGCAAAGAGCTTCTTACAAGCGAAAAAAGGGCAAAAATAAGCCTAGGAAACTCTCTGACTGGTTCACAGAAGAAATCCAAGATGGCCACCGCTGTGAAGAAGGAGACCAGCCTGAACTGCAGCAGCAGCAGCCATTACCACAGAGATCTCCCTCCACACCTCTCTTTAAGAGCCTGAACAACCAGACCCCTATCCAGCAGCACAGGGACAGCGGAGAGGACTCTCCAGATACCCCTACATCCCGCAGCCCTGTAAAATCCAAGCTGAGGACTGAACTTCCTGGACCTCAGGTAGGCCAGACTCTCCCTCCACTACCCCCGGGCAGAGCTCCGCATTCCCCCACAGATCAATTGATCAACTTTCCGGCCACAGAACAGGCCATTACTCAGTCTTTCTTAAAAGACTTTATGCTTTCTTTCAAGAGCGCTATGGATGCGGACATGGCGTTACTTGCGAACCATTTTACGCGTCACGCGTACATTACTGATGGCAGAATAAAAAGAATAGAAACAAGAATCCCAGAGATGACAACCGTTATTAACGAAATGGTAGATTCACATGAAGAATTAGTGGAGGAAGTAAAATGGCTTAAGGAGAAGCTAGCAGATGTGGAGGACCGCAATCGAAGAAATAATATCAAAATAAGAGGAGTCCCAGAGACAGTCTCAGCAGAGGGCCTAAAAGGGTACGTGAAAGATCTAATAAAAACCTCTCTACCTGATGTACCAAATAGTGAATTAGTAGTGGACCGAGTACATAGACTCCCTAAGCCAGCTTTCCTAGCAGAGAAAGTCCCAAGAGACATAATACTAAGAATACATTTCTTTCATGTCAAGGAAGCCTTGCTTGCAAAAACAAGGAATGGCCAAAAACTACCAGATCCCTACAAAGATCTCACTCTCTACTCTGATCTGTCCCAGGTCACACTTCAGGCGAGAAAGGAGTTCTTTCCTGTAACTGCAGCATTGAGAAACAAAGGTATCCAGTACAACTGGGGCTTCCCACCTAAGCTCCTTATAAAAAAAGACGGATTTCAACACATCATTAGGAACCTAAAGGAGGGACTAGCTCTGCTTACAAAATGGAACATTAAACCCATTTACCCGCAAGAGGGACAACAGCATCGTCCACCCCCTCGCCAGCACCCAATGGATTGGTCACAGGGACAACAAGAAGGGGAGAAAACCCCTGTGGCTTCCGCCTCCAACGACACCTGAACAGTGTGTAAAGAAGCATACAGTGTTCTCACGAACTTCCCCCCCACGTTAGGCTTTTCCCCCCAGGAATCGTACCTGAGGAGAACTGTCTTAAGTCCACTCTGTGGACCTGGTCACACGGCCTATGGAAACTTGGAACATTGACTGTTTTTTCTTCTGTTTTGGCGTTCACCTGAATTTTTTTTCTTTTTCCTGTTCTTCCTTTCCTTCTAGTGAGTATGTCATAAGTTTGTTGCCATCCAACTCACTAACTTTTTCTTTCAGGAGCAAACTCTTGTCTCACTCAGACAAAGAACTGACAATAATGCTGTTTTCATTAATAACCTTTTTGTTACAACAGGTACAAAAAACATGGAATATGTTGCTTGCAATACCAAAAGACTGCAAGTTTGATCATTTTGACATGTGGAACCCCTTTGGGCAAGGTTGGCCTAAAAAGGCTATAGTTACTGTATTATCATTATTTATTTGCAATGTCTCAGAAATTTAATTTACTCTCACTGAATGTGAGAGGGGCAAATTCTCTTAGAAAAAGGTACCTCTTGAATAAACTGACAAAAGATGAGAAAACAGATATTCTCTGTATACAGGAGACCCATTTAAACTCAAAAGGGGCAGCTAAATTCAAAATTCAGGGGTTCTCACAAATTTTTCATGCTACACTGCCTGAAAAGAAAAAAAGGGGTGCATGTATTGCCATAAGAGACTCATTGGGATTTGAGAAACTGGATTCATTCTGTAGTGCGGATGGTAGACTGGTGGTGGTTGTGGGGAAGATCAATCTACAAGATTTTACAATCGCAAACATTTATTCCCCCAATGATCACCAGTCTAGCTTCCTGAACAAAAAATTAAAAAAAATTATGGGTATGAAGAAAGGTGTGCTGGTTATTACGGGGGACTTGAATGCAGTCACTAACCCATCTGTAGATTGCTCCACCCCAAACAAAAGGAAAAATTCTGCTACTATTCAAACTAATCTAACCACTTTTGAGCTTTATGACAATTGGAGATGTCTACACCCCCAGGGTAGACAGTACACCTATTATTCTCCGGTTCACCAGTCCTTTACAAGGATTGATTACATCCTAACAGACAGATTCTCTCTCCCCTTGCTTACAAATGTTGAAATAGGTATTAGAAGCTGGTCAGACCATGCACCATTGACAGCCGTAGTACATTTGCAAGGTCCACCTCCAATTAATACCCCATGGAGAATGAACAAACTAGTCCTCCAATCTGAATTTACCTCCCCCATTATCAGGAATAGCTTATTGGAATATTTCAAGTTCAATGACACTAAAGAGATCACTAGGTCTACTCTATGGAACGCGCATAAGGCGTTTATACGTGGTGTCTTCATGAAATATAGCTCCATATTAAAAAAGAAGTTTAGAGAAAAAACAAACCAACTTACTGAAGAAATTAGGACACTAGAAAGATCTATTTTTACAAATAAAAGAACTGACCTTATCCCTACACTGGAAAAAACCCGTCAAAAGCTAGCAGATACCCTTTACGAACAATATGACAAATGGCAATCGATATTAAAGGAAAACTATTACTATGAGAGAAATAAGGCTGGTAAAACTATGGCCCTAAAAATTAAGGGTAAAAGAATCAGACAGAGAATTATCAAAATTAAGAACCCTATCACCAAACTAGATGCCCACCACCCTAATGATATCGTAGATTCCTTGGCCATGTATTACGAAAAATTATATAATCTAAATAAAGACCCTAATACCTACTCTCCTTCTCAACTAGAAATAGACGAATATTTAGCTCAAATTAACCTACCCTGTTTAACAGATTTTGAACTACAGCAAATCAACATACCCTTCCACCAAAAAGAGGTTGAAATGGCCATAAAGTCGTTGAAAAGGAATAAATCACCGGGAGTGGATGGGTTTGTAAATGATTATTACAAAAAACATATAGACATCTTATCGAAACCACTCGTTGATATGTTTAACGAAGTCGCCACTCTCAGTGTCTTTCCAAAAGAAACATTAGAGGCCATAATAACAACCATTCCCAAAGAAGGGAAAGACCCTGAAGACCCAGGAAGCTATAGGCCCATTTCATTACTAAATACAGATCTGAAAATCTACGCCCGAATTTTAGCAAATAGATTGGCCCCCTTAATCCCACAATTGATAGGTGAGGATCAAGTAGGTTTTGTAAAGGGAAGAGGAGCTGAAGACGGTACAAGGAAAGTGCTAGCCTTGCTGCATAAATTAAAGCTCTGTCGGACGCCTACCCTCCTCGTCTCCTTAGACGCGGAGAAGGCGTTCGACAGAGTTAACTGGAACTACATGTCAGCTGTACTGACTAAGTTTGGCTGTATAGGTAACATCCACACGGCAATCAAGGCCTTATACACAAATCCATCGGCAAAAGTCTTATCATCTGCAGCTATGTCAAATTCCTTTGATATCACCAATGGGACCCGACAAGGGTGCCCATTGTCTCCACTTATATTCGTTCTGACATTAGAACCCCTAGCACAGAAGATAAGGGACAACCAAGGTATATCTGGAGTTACGATCAACGGTGTGGAAACGAAACTGGGTCTTTATGCAGATGACGTATTACTTTACATGCAAAAACCAATGTCGTCTTTGACAAACTTAAGATCCGAGCTTGAGGAGTTTTCCAAGGTATCACATTATAAGCTGAACGAAAATAAAACTGTGATCATGCCATGCTACGTCCAACCTAAAGTAATATTAAAACTAAAAGAATCCTGTCCTTATATTTGGAACTTAAAGTCTGTTAAATATCTAGGTATACACCTTACTCCAACATTACCTCAATTATACAGAGAGAACTTTAAACCCTGGATCAATAAATTAAAATCCCAATTAGAGAACTTGGGAAAATTTGAATTTTCTTGGCTGGGTAGATCGGCAGCCTTTAAGATGCTAATATTACCCCAAATACTTTACTTATTTAGAACCATCCCAATTAAAATTCCAAAAGAATTCTATAACACAACTCAAAGAATGATTAACAAATTCATATTAATGCACAAACACTCCAGATTTTCCAACAAAATTCTCACAATTCACACCTCAGATCTAGGAATGGGGGTACCAGATCTAGAAAAATACCATAAAGCGGCCATCTTAGATCAATCCAGAGCGATCTGGAATAATAACACTCTAAAACAGTGGGTTAATATTGAACAGTCCCAACTTCCTAACACTAACAATTTTAAAGCGCTACTAGAATCCAGACTAAACTGGAAAATTCCACCCAAAATCACTAACCCCATAACCGCAAATACCTTGAAGATCTGGAAGGAAATGATCAAATTGTGCAAAGATGACCCATTAGCAAAACCCTCAAAAACACCTCTAATTAACCTTAATATGGCCATCAAAAATCTGGAATTAGACAGCTGGATTGAGAAAGGAATTGAATGGGTGGATGACTTACTAATTGATGGGGAAATTAGATCCTTTGAAGATCTAATGCACTCATATGGTTTACCCATCGCTGAAAAACTAAAATATAGCAGAATCTGTGTCTTCCTATCCAAATATAATATAGAACCAATCTCGCTCTCACCACAAATCAGAAAACTCATTGATCCACAACATTCTGGGATAAAAGGGATATCAGTGTTCTATAAAACGCTGGTAACCCTGAAAGATTCTACACCAAAATGGCAATTTAAAAAATGGCAGGAAATATTACAGGAGGAAATTGACCCTGATGATTGGACGTTAGCTTGTAGATCTTTAAAACAATCGACACATTGTGTTTCTCACTTGGAAAACTTCCTCAAACTCACTTGGCAATGGTACTTAACTCCGGAAAAAATAGTAAAATTTGACAACAACTCTTCACCTATGTGCTGGAGGAACTGCCAAGAGGTTGGCTCACTTATACATATGTTCTGGTTCTGTCCTAAAATCTTCAAATTATGGAAAGACATAGAAAATTTATTTAAAAAATTACCAATGTCACTATCCACGATCACTCCTGGATTAGCTCTATTACATTTGAAGTCTATGGACTTGCCTCCAAAAGAAAGATTGGTGTTCAATCATATCTCTGTAGTTACTAGAATCAGTATAGCTGAGAATTGGAAAACTCCAGTCATTCCAAAATTGGAAGATATTCTTAAAAGAGTCGAATCAAACCTTCTAGCAGAGAGATCATGGGCTGCAAAATGCGGGAACGTACAGTCTTTCCAGAGGAGAGCAAGCTTATGGCCTACTTTATTTCCAGAAACAGCACTATTAGACCTATAAAGATAAATAAATCCCTTTCACACACAAACAAACAATTTGGTTCACTTGTCCGATTTGGATCCAAGGTCATCATCAATGGTGTTGACAAGTTTTTTTGTTTTTTGTTTTTTTTTTGTTTTTTTCTCAAACAGCTATATAAAATTGCTCCTCTATAAGAATGCTCCTGACTTTTGGTTATTTAGATTAGTCTAGTTATAGTTCAGTTATTCAGTTTACTCTGATTTACAACTTCCAATAAGTTAATACCTCAATCTAAGTATTGAAGAATTTTTCTTAAAAAGTACGCATTAGATAAGTTTAAGAAACTACAATAGATAATTCAACAGAAGACAACTTTATATTTTTATCTATGTATCTTTATATGTTAGCAAATGATATTTGTTAAGGTCTCATTGATTAAAACAGTCAAGTTTATATGTTGATGTAAAAATCTTACTAATATTGATGATATGTCATTATGATGATAATGTTGTTTTCCTGGAAAAAATTTTCAATAAAAATTATTGAAACCTATAATTGAGTATGCTATCTAATTACTAGGGCCAATGCGCCTAGGGTCAACATGTACCCATTCCCTTCCAGCCTGCTTGGTTGGGCTAAAGTAATGGACCCAGACCTCATGGTTTCCAAGACCTTTATACTACTGCACAGTGCCATCTGGTGTACACTGTGAGAACTACAGGGGTTACGTAAACACAAGGTACCCATCAGGACCCACTTAGATGTCCACATTACTAAGGATGTGCCTGTCAGTAATGTGTAAGTGTGTCTAAATTTTCACATCCCTACATAAACAATCACCATGTTTGAGCTTTTTTTAATTTGAGATTTTTTGGTTTAGCTTGATAAATCCTGAGAATTTGAGTTTGAAAACCTAGCATTTAAACAAAATTCAAAAACTAGTTTCCTTGCTGCCCTGTTATCTTAAATCTTAATAAATTTGCCCCAGTCACTTTAGAAAGATTTATGAAGGGCTAAATTTACCATTAGTGATTAACAAAAATTTTCACCAGGTTATATATATATTCCAATGGGTGAAAAAAAAAAACTGTCGCGCATCAAAAAAAAATTGTCACCCATAGACTTCAATGCATTCGGTGATTTGTTTGCAGTTTTGCAAATTTTCGGCGATTATTCGCCCATCACTATTTACCATGAAACATTCATAACAACATCAGTTTCAATGTATACAATATAGCTTCATTTTATAAGTAATAGTAGTTGATGTAATACATCACCAGCATGTCACATGAAATATAAAAATGAGATTGCATACAATTTTAAATAACAAATATTTCTCAAAAAAGTAGCGATTTCTACATTTCCTTAATTACACTCATTATTATTGCATTATATTTTTCAATGATATCCAGCCAGCAAAATGAAGCATTTAATGTCAATTATTAACTGTACTACATTATGCAGCATAGTCTCCCGAATAGCAAAGACAGCCAAGTAATTTACAAGGGTTATGGACCAGTGATTACTCTTTTACTGATAACTGCCTTAATGTAATTGCCATTTGTATCTAAAAGCATTTGTCAAATTTGAAGTATGCGTGTTAATAATATGCCTGCTTAAATTTAGAATTTATTGAATCACAAAAGAATGGGCTACACAATATGACAAGTACATTGTAACATTCATAGTGTAGGGAATGGAACATTTAGCTAGGAGAATAAAGTGTCAGTTTGTTAGGCAGCCTCCTTCAGCTAAAATTACGTATTTTCTACCCCAGAGTGGCGGGGTAGAAAATAAATCTCTATGTCTTCTTCTTCCCACCTCCAAGGCATCCCATTTGGTGTATACTATAACACAATAATTAAAAAGTCAAAAAAATTTACAACAATTCACATGCAGGCCCATGGCCACATAATGTTTCCACCTTTCGCTGGCCTTAATGCTGAGTGGCGGGTGTTGACATTACGGGTAAGACCAATGATGTGCCTGGGGTGGGGCGGTGATGTTCTGAGGGCAGGTCAGTGACATCAGGGGTAGAGCTATGATGTGACGATCATCAATTGGCTGATCACAGCATCAATCTCAGGGAATCCTGCCTAGTTTTCCTAATTTGGTTTTGACCTGGACAGCCGTTCCAAACTATGAGCTGTTTGGGAGAAAGGAGGAAGATGGTGGTGCAGAGGTCTGCCTAGGCAACCTAGAGTAAAAAGTACCCAATTGTATTCACTAAGGGGGATTCCTTACATACTGGCTTCAAATGATTTTGGATTATCTGTGCCTTTAGAGAGAGAGTCTATGGGGCAAATTTACCTTAATTAACCCTCGATATTCGACTGCCGAATTAAAATCCTTCGACTTTGAATGTCGAAGTCGAAGGATTTAGCGCAATTCGTTCGATCGAACGATCGAAGGAATAATCTTTTGATCGAACGATGAAATACTTCAAATCGAACGATTTGAAGGATTTTAATCCATCGAACAAAGGATATTCCTTCGATCAGAAAATTGATAGGAAGCCTATGGGGACCTTCCCCATAGACTAACATTGGCCTCGGTAGGTTTTAGGTGGCGAACTAGGGGGTCGAAGTTTTTTCTTAAAGAGACAGTGCTTCGACTATCGAATGGTCAAATAGTCGAACGATTTTTAGTTCGAATCGTTCGATTCGAAGGTCGTAGTCGAAGGTCGAAGTAGCCCATTCGATGGTCAAAGTAGTCAAAAAAACCATTTGAAATTCAAAGTATTTTTCCTCTATTCCTTCACTCGAGCTAAGTGAATGGGCCCCTATATGTATGCAAAGAGGTCATCTAGCAAGTTTTACCTCACTATATGCTCTATATGCAATATATAAGGTAAATGTTGAAAACAACTAACTGTCATACAACTCAATTGGTCTTTGTGGTTTTTATCAATATAGTACCCTCATAGGGCACTTAAGTTGTTGTGGCAAAGGTAAACAGCAATATATTAATTTAAAAAAAAAACTTTAAGGAGTTCACCAAGCGACTTTTCATTAGTGTTACTTACATGTGAGCATTTGATAGTGAAGATGTGATAGCGTTTATTTCAACCTAGCAAAACTTCACTTGGGATCTTGTCGCTCAGGTCAATTTGCATTGGTTAGGAAATTTAAAGTTGTATGGACGTCTCTTGTTAAATATTGGTGCGTATACTTACAAATTACACTTTTTAAAACACATGTCCAGGGAACCTTAATAAAGACAATAGAGTTATTCTAATGCCCTACACATGAGCCCACTGTAAAATTAATGTTCCATATGTTGGCAAATGTATAGGGAAAACCGGTTACCCAAAAAAATTTTAAGTTAGGACTTTTGCAGGCAATCAGGCTGAAAAAAGGAAAAGACGCCATTGTTTTTCGGACTTTGATGCATTTTTGGCTCACAGAATATACTTTATTCACTTTAGTGAATTTGCGGAGTAACGACCGTTCGCCAGATCGAAAAGAGTGTGAACAGTGTTGGACTGGCCCACAGGGATACCAGGAAAACTCCCGGTGGGCCCAGGTGTCAGTGGGCCCTCCTGCTTCAAAATATTTGGCCTATTTCATGGCCATTACCTATTTCTATGAGAACAAAGAGACTAAATAGATTGAATAATAGATTATAGTATGTAAAGAAAAGACTAGCAGAATAGACATTGCATGAGGAGAGAAATTATAATAGTACTGAGAGTGGGCCTCTTTTGGTGGGCCCCTGGTCGAAGGTTTTTGGGTGGGCCCCTGGTGTCCCAGTCCAACACTGAGGGGCCGATGCATCAAGGGTCGAATATCGAGGTTTAATTAACCCTCGATATTTGACTGGGGAATGAAAATCCTTCGACTTCGAATATCGAAGTTGAAGGATTTTGCGCAAAAACGAACGATTCAAAGGATTTTAATCCAACGATCGAAGGATTATCCTCCTACCAAAAAAAGTTAGGCAAGCCTATGGGGACCTTCCCCATAGGCTAACATTGGGTTCGGTAGCTTTTAGGTGGCGAACTAGGGGGTCGAAGTTTTTTCTTAAAGAGACAGTACTTCGACTATCGAATAGTCGAATGATTTTTAGTTTGAATCCTTCGATTCAAAGTCGAAGGTTTTAGAATCCCCATTCGATGGTCGAAGTAGCCCAAAAAACACTTTGAAATTCAAAGTTTTTTTACTTCGAATCCTTCACTCGAGCTTGGTGAATTGGCCCCTGAGTGTGAATGAATACTAGCGCCAGTCTATTCTGCTAGTGAATTGCCACCTGCACACGTTCATAAATCAGCAATGTCCATGCGGGCGGTAACGCTAGTGAATTGTCGCTAGCATTAGCAACTTCGCCCTTTAGTAAATCAGCCTAACACTCTCTCTTCATGTTTTTTTCTTGTGAAAAAAGTTTGATACTAAACCAATGGCAAAATTCTAGCTTAAATTCATACATTTTCTCACCACTTATGAAGACACAAATTTCGCTACAAATCTGCATCAAACAAAAAAAATTCTATCATTTCTAGTTGTTGAAATTGTCTGTTTTTACTGGCTCACTTGTCTTATGGTGACTGGCATGACAAGCAGTCTGCGGGTGTGTAGCTTTGGCAAGCATTCCTATAGGGGAGGGGTCTTTCAGTTATATGTCTGTTTGACCCATTATTGCAAATATTTTTATTTATATTCATGTGTATCTGTTAATAAAAATCGGTGGTTTTCTTAATTGCCAAAAGCTGCATTATTTCATCTTGTCTCAAGGGAAGCACGTTTTTATTTAAAAAAAACTTTTCTGCATTCAGTCCAATAGATTTTAACGTCATGAAACGCAGTACCTTCTGTCACCAATTTATTTGACTGCAGCATTAGGTAACTGAGTACAAAAGCAAAGGAGGGAGCAGAACAGCAAGTTCCTTTTTCTATTGACGGCTAATGGAACGTATTTGTTAATGGGACACAATGGCGCACACAGAGATGAATGGAAGGGGACTTTTGTTTTCCCTCTTTTAAACAGAAAATAGTTTCGCTGTGAACACTGAGTAATGTTCCTGTTATGTCCCATTCTTATACTTCTTGTATTCATGTTTATTATTCACTCTAAAAACAGAAAAAGATAAAGAAACACAGAGACAATCTTTCCATTCTCTATTAAATTTGGAATAACGCCTCTGACCAATGTGGTGAATAACGCTGGTTTATACTTGATAAAGGCAATTACAGCAGTTCTCTGTCGACATCAGGAAATGAACTCAATGTTTTCATATAAAAGTGCCATGATGTTCCATTTTAGCAAGATGAGACACTGGGATCTTGTAAAATCCTGCCCGGAGTCGAGCCAGTGACCTGGTGTTTCCATGCTGTCTGCATTACCTCTGCCCAACGTAGGTCTATCTCCATAGTGCCTGGGTGTGTTTATACTGTTCTGATCTTGTTCCTTGACCTTTGCCTGTCCCTGACTTCTGATACTTCATCACCTGTACCGACTTCTGCCGGTTTACTAACCATTCTTCAGATTCTGATTTTGTATTGTGCTACTGTTGGTTCTTACCCCAGCCTGTGACTTTGACTATGTCTCTGATTCCCGATTTTGTACTGCACTACCCGATTGATGCAGACCTGGCCTGAACGATTCCTGTTCCCCATCCTTCTAGAACATGCTTGGTTCCTTTGCCTGCCCAGAACTCTCCCCTTGGTCCTCTCACTATAAGACCTGGCAGCATCCGAATAGTCGAGGGCTCCTCATGATCAGGGCTGGATTTGTCCCGAGGGTGCCCAGAAGCCAGCATCAACCCTCTCAAAGGATAGTGCACGCAAATCCTGTCTTCTTGCCGGAGCACTAGCACCGATCGGCTAGTGTTCCAAAATCAAACTAATTGCTTGTGCAATTGGGCGGCATGCTGCTCCTTAATTTATGCCACCCTAGGCCTTCAGGGCCTGCTCCTGAAGCAGCTATTATAGGCGGAAGTGTGAGCCGGGACCGGGACATTACAGATCTATAATACAGAGATCTTGGTACCTTGGATTTAGTGCATGCAGGGTTTTTATGTAAAGGTGCATTTCATCTTTGATGGAAATATTTTATTCCAATAGGAGAACTGACAGAACTTCTACTTCAGACATTTTTTATTTTTTTTATTTAATGAAATTCAGCATTGACTTTGACCAATATATCACTGAAATTAATCCCTTAGACCTGGTAAAATCCCATTAGTTCATAAGGAAGGATGAAAACATTTCTTTAGGCAAAATAAGACAGGGAATAATTGATATTTTTTTTATTACCTGACAATAATTTCCTTGACATTGTTCAAATGCTATTGAAATAATGGGATTTCTATAAAATGTTGCTAATTGTCTTCATGATGATATAGCACAATAGTAAAGGGATAAAGGGAAACAATTTAGCTGAAAAAATTAATTGAGTTGGACAAAATAATGGAGGCTTGGGGGTAGCAGAATGTTTTGTGAGCAAACTCACTGTTCAAGTGTTATTTTTGCACTTCCATAACACATGCCTTGTTGTCAATGAGTCTTTTCATGAATCCCTTCCTGTGCGGTTAGGTTGATAAGTAGAGGTACAGTTGGAAGGTATTGCCTGTGCGTGGGGGCGTTTTGAATTTCTTAATGGATGCTAGGTGTTTTTTTCTGGCCTACAAAAATGAGGAGGTATTGCTCAACCAAATACAATGCTATTCAAGCAACAATCCTCTGTTTCTTCCTCTAGAACGTGCATTAGATACTGTAGAGATCTCCGTCTTTCAAACAGGCCCTCAAAGAAGTGTTGAAGGGAGAGGTTTAACATTGATGCTCACAAACACTTGCTGTTCTTAAACCTGAATATCAGTGGTTCTTAAAAACAACAAGTAACTGCATCTGTCAGTAGTTTAATACCGGTTGTACAGTTACATGTGCACAATATATAGCTTTCTCACATGTTACACATGTCGTGTTAGTAGTTGCAATTAGTGATGAGCGAATTTTTTTGCCAGGCATTGATTCAGGGTGAAATTCCGCATCTGCAAATTCTTTTGTGAAACTGTGGCAAAAATCCAGCGGAAAATTTTTTGCCACAACAGAAAAGTCGCCAAGACAAAATTGTTGCTGATACAAAAAAGTCAGCATAAGAAAAAACACCCATTGACATTAATGTATGTGGATAAAATAGTTGGTAAGACAAAAAAGTAGCCACAAGAAAGACCCCATTGACTTTAATGCATTTGGAGCGAGAAAAATTGTTGCGTGTAAAAAAATGTTGATGCCTATTGACAAATTAGATTTGCAAATTTGTTTTGTGATTTTTTTAGCTGTTTCACAAATTTTGCAGCGAAGCAAAATGGGACAGATTCGCTCATCACTAGTTGCAATCAGCAATAGTACATCCACATAAATGTCCAGACCCTCACAGTGACCGTTTCACTGTGAATTCTGCCCAACCTGAGCCTATCCACGTCTGGCAGATAATGCCTTTGATACTAGCCCTTCTGCTTTTTCATTGATAATAAATCATCTAATTCGGAAGCTTAAGCTCCCCATAGACGCGACGATTCTTCTTGCCGAACGACCGATTTTAGGGAAGCCCGACCGATCTTTCGAAATTATCGTGCGGTTAGTGGGATTCGAACGATCGTATATCTTACGATTTTTCGGCCGACATCTGTCAGGAAATTGATCGGCCAGGTCAAAAAATCTTTGTCGGTCCCAGTACAATCTATCCATGTCTGCAGGGCCAAGCAGGCAGCTCCCCTTTTCCTGGCAAATTGGTCTTTTTAGTTGATGGTCAATTCGTACGATCGTATGATCGTTCTGAGAAGATCGTGTTCTCACGATCAGGATCTGATCTTTTAATAATCTCAACATCTATGGCCAGCTTCACTGTATTTATAAAAAATGTAATTTGTGAATTGTGGAGGCTTATTTATTAAGGATCAAACTAAACATGCAAACTCTAAAACATGAATGTAATTGAATTATTAGAAGATCCGAATTAAAAAGTATGAATGAAAAAAAAAGCACTGAATGATGCGCTGAAAAATACAAATACCTTGAAAACTTGACAATTGACAAATGACAATTCCTAGTAAAAAATATATTAAAACCTCTAAAAGTCCAAATTGATTAAAAGTGCTCCAATAAGATTGGCAGAGGTTCCATTGACTTCTACAGTACCTCGACAACTTATACTTGTGTAATTTGGTATTCAAAATGATTATTTTTTTCACTTAATAAATTTCGAATTTTTTGAGCTTTTAAGAAATATAGGAAAACCCCAAGTTTTGTGGAAATAATGGCAATTTGATTGCAAGCAAATTTTTAATTTGAATCAACTTGAAGATTTACCAAATTCAAATGTTTGCTTATAGAACAAATAATTTGAAGCTTAATAGCTTGATTGAATTTGTATTCTACACATCAGGGTTACTTATTAAAACTAAAATTTCCCAGATTTTAGGGTTGAAATAATGTTAATTTTTAGAGAGAAAAAATTTAAATTTTTCGAGATTTATCGATATTGTTATGCTAACAATTAGGTGGTTGTTTACTAAAACCAACCCGAAACCTTCGCAGATCATGAAGGTAAGAAACATCTTCAAATTGTTAATGAGACATCTGCCATTGACTTTTACATGATTTCAACAGGTTTTAGCTGGAGTATTTTCGGATTTGGATTTTTAGCAACTTTGAAGCATAATAAATCTTAAAAAATTCAAGTTTTTTCCTCTAAAAATTCCAGCTTTCCCTTTAAAAAAAACCCTCAATCAGCCGCTTTGAATCTATAATTACTCTAACTAAAACCTGTCGAAGTCATGTAAAAGTCAATGGCAGATGGTCCCTTTAAAGTAGAACTTAAGCTTAACTAAATATATAGGGTTAGAATGTTGTACATTATGTTTTGGGGCTTCTGTACCAGCCCAAGGCAACCACAGCCCTTTAGCAGGGAATGTACGTGCCTCCAAAGATGCCCCAGTAGCTCCCCATCTTCTTTTCTGTACACATAGAATATAAATGTCACAATATAAGGCTGATTAGTAATTAAAACAGATAATTATTACATGGCAGCCCAGAAACCAGTGCAATTAGCATCAGAATTTAATAATCAGCCCTGTAGCATAAGCTTATATTATAGACCAAGCTCATTTTCTGCTGGATAATTAGTGACGAGCCCTAAGCTTAGCTTCTCAACAGCTGCTCAGAGCCCACTGAGCATGTGAGTGTCACAGACACTTTCCAAGATGGTGACCCCCTGTGACAAGTTTGAAGTCCTGGATCATTGCTGCTATTAACAAGCTGGAACTTGGTGCAATAAGTTAGATATATAAAATATAGCATTTTTAGCCATATCAATTTTTAGGATTTAGTTCTCCTTTAACCTTTGTTGCATGTTTTATGCTTTCATGGTTCTCAAAAGTTTTAGGCTTTTAGCATTGGCTTTGATCAATAATCCAAATTATTCTAGGTTTTCAGGCGACAACTGGAGCATCAGTTTGAAAAAGTCGCACAATTGGAAGTGATGCTCGATTTTGTCACATTGTTTTTTCTTTCCAATTTAAAAATGTTAATCACTCTAATACCAATATTGGATAGAAACACCTTTTCCCATCACTACGTAGAGATGTGAGGCTCTGCTGGGACTTAAGCCAGGGAACTTTGGGTTTCTGCCTCTGTGCCTTAACCATTGGGTCAGGTGAGCAGCCTGCAGGGTCGCTCACTATCTATTAGCTGGCCTTTGCAGCCCTAGCCCAGCAGCAGCCTGATTGGTGGTTTGGAGTCAGCCAATCAGGGCGGACTCTGCCCTATTTAAGGTCAGCCCACCTCACACTCTTGCCTGAGATTTACCTAAAATAGCACTGTGGCATCGCTCCTAGCTAACCTTTTCTGTATTGTCTTGCCTGAACCCTTCTCTGCCTTATCCTGCCTTGTCCTGTCTTGCTTTAAACCTTTCCTAGCCTGTTCCTGCTCTGGTTCCAGTTCTGTTTTTACCTTTATCTTGCCTTGCTTTAACCTTTCCTTGACCTTGCCCTGCCTTGTCTTCCTCGCTATTCTGAATCTTGTTCTCCCTCCATTCCTGATCTTGTCTTGACCTTACCTTGCACCTTGCCCTTTCTTTCCTTTTTCTTGTCTGAATCTTGTCTACCAAGCCTGACCCTTATCTTTCCTTTTCCTACTATCCAGTCCTCTTGTTACCCAGTTGTTCAGCTATCCAGTCCCCAGTCTGTTCTGATCTACGCCCGCACCATCCTATCTTATCCTTCCAGTCTGCTTCTGTTCTGACTCATAACCCTCTTCTTCCAGTCCATTACTGATTCTACATCCTCGTCTCCCTGTTCCTGACCCGCCGTTCAGTTCCTTGTGTGCACAGCCAGTCCCTGCCTGAAAGACTCATTTCTCACCTGCCTCCACAGCGCCCCCTACGTTATCCCTTACAACAGACCAACCTTAAATGACTATTTTGTAATATGGAGTAGTAAGTAGAATTGTAACTTTTTAACTTTTTTTCTGCAACTACAGTCCAGTCTGGAATGTGCATAAGATAAAGGCAAACAAAAATTTGCTAAAAATAATTTAAATTTGAACTTACATTCTCCTGATAAATACTTCTTGGAGTAAAATATGTAGCTAGGCTTATTGCAAGCACATCCTATAGTGTGGTGGATAACAGAAAGGGCAGATAGGAGTTGAAGCAACACAACTATTATGATATTAATTTGATGTCACTTAATTGAATTGTGATCACAATTATAATCTAAATGGCAAAAAATGATAGTAAAATTCCATAATACTTATAAAAATATAGCCAATTTTCCTTGTTCTTTCACTTAAATGGAATGATTGTACATTAATTTTTATTCTGATGTACTTGTGGGTGTCAGAGTTTTGCTTTATTATTAAAAGCATCAGTGCTGTGTTCGGCTGATTTCCCTAAAATTACCAATTTAGCCTGTAGCAAGCAATTAAGAATGACTATTACCATCAAGTGCAATTTTTATATTATCATCCTTATTTTGCATCAGATTATATTAACATGTTTTTAGGAAATTGGATTAGTATGATAAAAGTTGCTCTGTTAACTCTATTGCTCAAATTTTAGCTTGTACTACTATGGTATTAAGAGAAGCAATATAAGCATGATACGAACATTAAAGTGTAATTGTAAAGTAATAGATTAATGGTCTTTGAAATAGATGGAGGTGTTATTATGATTTAGTTGCACTTTCTCATTTTCCCAAGGGTAAGGCATGATAAACAACTGCAGGAATTTGCATGACTTAATTTTCCAGAAATATGTGACCTTGGGATCAGTGGTGGATATGACTTTGGTTTTAATGGCAAATGTTCCTTGTTTGTTGTTTCTCACAAGATATTCTGAATTCGAAGTGAATCAGAATCTTCCACTTTGTGACCATAATGAATTAAAGTTCTGAATTTAGTTTTATGACAGTAATTCTTAAGAATATTCAGTGGAACCCTTCATGTGCAAGACAGTAAGGCTTTTTTCATGATGGTGAATTAGAATAAAAAATAAAACTTAAAATTCATTGCCCATTAATATTCACATATGTTCTGTGTAAATGGAGCAGTTTCTGGTGTATGATTGACTGTCTAAGCCTAGTGTACATTACCAAACTATAATTCAATTACACATGAGGAATATTTGCTGAAAATGAGTGAAATATTTTGCCGCATTTCTCCAAGAAAAAAACTACGATAGATAGTAAAAAAAAAAAAAAAAGTTGCATTGTTTGAAAAACACCCCATTGACTTCAATGCATTTAGCAAATTTTTTGCCATTTCACAAATGTTTGGTGAAGCAAAATAAGATCTGCCTGTCACTAGTAATAATAAAAATGTGTCTGCAGAATGCAGGCCCTGGCAAATTGCTACAGCATCTCAAACTATAAAAAGAACTGGCCTTTCTTTTTTCTTTCTTTTTTCTGACTAGCGAATCTGTCCTGTTTTTTTTTGTTTTTGCCAGAAAATTTGGGGCATTTTATTAATGTATTTTTTACAAGCAAAATACATTGAAGTAAAGTTTTCCACACTTTCTTTGCCATCTTTGAGACATTTTCTTGCGTGTTTTTTACAGCAAGAATTGTCACATCAAACTGTCACCACAACACTGAGAAAAAAAAATAGCTGATGTGAAATGCAGAATTTTGCTGTGAAACCATGCCTGTCAAAAAATTTCGCTCTTCACTAGAATTGCCAATAAGCTTTAAAGAGAAGGGGTATCATGTATCAGTTTGGTTAAAAGGAGAACTAAACCCTAAAAATTAATATGGCTAAAAATGCCATATATTTTAAATTGACCCTTTATACCAGACTAAGGGGCCGATTCACTAACTTCGAGTGAAGGATTCGAAGTAAAAAAACTTCGAGTTTTTTGGGCTACTTCGACCATCGAATGGGCTACTTCGACCTTCAACTATGACTTTGAATCGAAGGATTCGAATTAAAGATTGTTCGGCTATTCGACCATTCGATAGTCGAAGTACTGTCTCTTTAAGAAGAAACTTCGACCCCCTAGTTTGACATCTAAAAGCTACCGAACTCAATGTTAGCCTATGGGGCATAGGCTTTCCTAAGTTTTTTTGATCGAAGGATATTCCTTCGATTGTTGGATGAAAATCATTTGAATCGTTAAATTCGAAGGATTTTATCGTTCGATCGAAGGAATAATCCTTTGATCGCACTATTTGTGCTAAAATCCTTCGACTTCGATATTCGAAGTTGAAGGATTTTCATTCCCAGTCGAATATCGAGGGTTAATTAACCCTCGATATTCGATCCATTGTGAATCAGCCCTAAGCATCTTAACAGCAACAGTGATCCATGACTGCAAACTTGTCGCAGAAGGTCACCATCTTGGAAAGTGTATGCGATGCTCAGTGGGCTCTGACCAGCTATTGAGAAGCTAAGCTTAGGGGTCTTTGCAAATTATCAAGTAGAACATGAGGTTGGTCTGTAATATAAGCTGATGCAAAAGGCCTGATTCTTAAATTCTAATGCTAATTAAATTTATTTCTGAACTGCCATGTAGTAATTACTGTATATTTTGTGTATACAGTATATTTTGAGTCGGTCCCTAAGATCAGTCAGTGACAGAGCATGTGCAGTGTATCAGCAGAAAGGAAGATGGGGAGCTACTGGGGCATCTTTGGAGACACAGATCTTTACTGCTAAAGGGCTGTTCTTGGGGCTGCTACAGAAGCACAAAACTTAATGTCCAACATTTCTACCTTCTTTAGTTAGGCTTTAGTTCTCCTTTAAATAAACCCTTATTCCTATATCCTTAATATTCAACCACAACATGATATTTTTAGATTGAACTGGGTTTAAGAGAAGCCTATTTATTGCTGTTTACCATATGTTAAAACATACCTCCCAACATTTTGGAAATCAAAAGAGGGACAAAAAGTTGTGCTGCACATAACGCGGCAAAATTATTTTGGCCACGCCCTCTAATTACCATTTTCATTTTACAAAATTTGTCAGGTTATGAAAGCTTGAAAATAATTCTCCGTATTTTTTTTGTCTCAAATTGTTACGAAGTGTCTTATTTGAACCTGTTAGCTGTTCTGTGCTCTCTGCTAAAAGCCAATTAAGTTAGAAACGTCATTTCTTTTTCTGGCTGTTCAGTGCAGAGAAAATAGGGACTTTCCAGTACAAATGAGAGACTGCAGGTTGAGGTGTCAAAAGAGGGCTTGTCCCTCCGAAAAAGGAGGTATGAATTGTTGACGATAAATAATGGGTACATTAGCTCCCCTAAGAAGAAGTAATTTCAGTTCCTTTTGTTCTGTTTGCTCTAGATTAACTTATCCACATCTTCCTTGGCGTTGACTATATATAAGAAAATGAGTTGCAACTCCAAGGGGCCTACCTACACACTACAATACGGAACCTTACTGTCCGCCTATTTGGAGCACACGGGTTTTGAAGCAGTGACGTCACGAGTGCGGCCAGCCTTGGCCGTCTGCAGTAGAGGAAATTGACGCTTGAAGGCGTCACTTCCGCTATCTAATCAGGTTGTGTGAGCGTCCCTGGAATTTGTTTTCCTGCTGAAGAGAAAAGCCGGGCCTCGGGGGGAGAGGAGGGAACGGACGTTAGACGGCAACACTAAAGAACGGACACTTGCACAGGATAAGGCAAAGTAAAGCGGAACTCCAGAGATACATAGAAAATGCGCAGAACAGCGCGTCATCACCCAGAGAGGTGAGCACTACCGTGAATGCGCACCCCAGCCGCCTTGTGCTGTAGTACAGCGTGTACTTTAATTTAGTGTCTCTTACCTGTGCAACGGATTGTTAGTCTGTACAGCTGCGTTAAAGCCATAGTAGACTGTGGAGGAATACTTAAAACACTAATTGGCTGACTTTTTGACTGTTCCATCTATGACTGAGGACGACTCTTTGTTCAAAACTTTTTCTAAAATATTTTTGCATAGCTAGTGCTTATAATCTTATGTACGTTTCTCAGAATGTCTTTCTTTAACGAGAGAACAAAACAGTGTCGGACTGGGACACCAGGGGCCCACCAAAAACCCTTAGACCAGGGGCCCACCCAAACACCTTTAGACCAGGGGCCCACTCTAAGTATTATTTTCTTCCTTTCCTCACTCAACCCCTATTCTCCTATTCTCTTTTCTTTCCATACTATAACATATTATTCCATCTATTTAGCCTCTTTATTCTCATAGAAATAGGGAATGGCCATGAAATAAGCCACATGTTTAGAAGCAGGAGGGCCCACTGACACCTTGGCCCACCGGGAGTTTTCTTGGTATACTGGTGGGCCAGTCCGACACTGGAACAAAAACACATATTATGGCAAAAGGCGTCAAAACATACGAAACTTGTACAGTTCTTTTGTAATGTAAAGGTAATGTTAGCCTGTAAAAGTGTCCCATCTCTTGCCCTATAATCTCTTATTTCTTAAGCTGGGAATACATTTATAGATATGCTCATTTGATGAGTTTGAATAGTGTGTAAGGAGGTAAGATTTGGGATCATGCCTATGCAGACCTATAGAGTGAAAACCACATTAACGTGCTGACGCAGTCCTGGCATCACAGGCTGCATTTCAGCCATATATCAATCAGACAGGCCACCAGAGGTGACCATACCCAGACTGCTAACAAAGTCTATAGGGGATAAAAATGGACCTATATAATGGTCAATGTTTGGGCAGCTTCAGAAACATAAGAAACTTCAGAAAGGTCATGATTTATTCTAATTTCTTCTGTAGTTGTTTCCAATTAATATATATGTAGGGTTGTGTAGAATAGCCATCCCCAGTATTATTTAGCAGGCAGTTTCCCTAGTGTTATAGACACCTAACTGGGTCCTAAAATACAGTTGGGAGGAATAACTGTTTCCTATTCCTGCTTTAAAGGGATACTGTCATGGGAAAATTTTTGTTTCAAAATGAATCAATAGTGCTGCTCCAGCAGAATTCTGCACTGAAATCCATTTCTCAAAAGAGCAAACAGATTTTTTTATATTCAATTTTGAAATCTGACATGGGGCTAGACATTTTGTCAATTTCCCAGCTGCCTCAAGTCAGGATATTTAGCTGAGCAGCTTTAGGCTCCTCCGAGGATTGTGAGTGGGATTAAGATCCCGGGTACTAATTGCCCAGAAGTAGGGACTAAGTGTACATACCTAGGGTAAAGAGTATTCTCCTCAGGTTCCACTTAGGGAAAAGGCTGAAAGCTGGGTGTACCTCCTCAAAGCTGCATGTATTGTTCCTATCTTTGAGGAGAATCATTCTGACCAAAGGTGCTGTGAGTATTGCCTATCCATTGTAATGTATGATCCTGCAATGTTCTCTTTATGTACGCTCCACTGAGGATTGCATGTTCAATAAATCTGTTCTATGGTTAAGTTATAAGAACCACTGGCTCCCAATTATTTGCACCCTGAATACAGTTACAGTTGCACTACACCCTGCCTCCACATCGCAGCTCAAGAAACAGCTCAAGAACAGAATAATACATCTAAGTGATAACACAAAGTTAAAGGTATTGTAAATGCACTGTACTTTGGCATTTTACCTGTTAGCACAGTGCTCAATGCAACACTGCACCCAATGAACCACTCTGCACGATGCTCTCCCCAATAATTGTTTTAGCAGATGTAAAGTTCATGTTGTGGGAATATTTAGCCTAGTGAGTGAGTAAGAGGCATGACAATCTATGTCCCACCCACATGTTATCTCTTATATGAAGTATGAAATACTAGGAATCAACAATCCCATTATGTGTAAAAACATTTGCACTTTTTTTTTTAGCATTTTGCACTTTGTAGGTATTTGCAAAGGCAAAATGTTTCACTCGAACAAGTGGAGACTTATTTATTAAAGACTACACTCAGAAGCTCTAAAACCACAATTGTCATGAAAAAAGTAGGAATGAAAAAAGCACTGAATGATCCAGAAAAATACCAGAAGACCACAAAAACTTCTAAAAATTAAATTTTTTTGGACAATGCCTAGTGAAAAAAAACTCTAAACACCTCTAAAAGTCCGAATTGATTTAAAACCAATAAGATCAGAGAAGCTCCCTTTGACTTCTTTAACCTGGAGCATTTTTGTATTAGAGGTAGTGATGGGTGAATTTATTCGCCAGGTGCGAATTTGCAGCAAATTTCCACAATTCGGCGTCAAAATAAAGTCGCAGTGTCCAAGAAAAACGGACGCAAATTTTTCGTCATTTTGAATTTTTTGGTGAAGCGAAATGTTTGCCCATAAGTAATTAGAGATTTTTACACTTAATAAATCTTGATATTTTAGAGCTTTTGGGAAAAAAATTAGAAAAGCACAAATTTTTACAGATTCATGGAGAAAATTGAAATGTAATTGTTAGTAAATGGACCCCTAATTTACATTGCAAATTAATTACAAATGATTTTTGAGTTAGCATAAAATATTACATTCCCTCATAAGTGCATTACTATGGGGGATATATTCCAAGTGATTATTTAAAGGCAAATACACAGATGAAAGCAAGATTCTACATTTCCTTCCTACCAAAAAGGACAAAATGTCTTAATTTACACTTGCCAAGCATTATTTATTTGTTTTACGGCACCAGCTACTGTAATAAATGTGTGTTGCCCTATCTTCACTCATTTTTTTTTCAATAACAAGTAAAAAGTCATTTTTAAACGAATTTGAGCAAGTCAGACTCTTAAAAGGCAGAAGTGTTTGATAAATCTCTTAGGGGTTATTTATCAAGGTCCGAATTTATCTCAATATTGGCGTTACAAACTCCGATCTAACCCGCTCAGGTTTTTAACGCTTATTTATTATTACATTTTCCCAAAAATTACCTTTGCAGGAAAAGCTCAGATTTTCACAATTTTTTCATGAATTTTCCTTGAATTTTTCAGTTTTCAACCGAAAGCTCAGAAAACATTGTGAAATTGCCCGAAACCCCCAACACATTGACTTTTATGCAACCTCAACAGGTTTGAGATGCCGTGTTTTTATATTCGGGCTTTTTAGCCCTTGGGGTTTAATAAATTCCAAAAAAATCGTGATTTGTTTTTAAAAGTCCGATTTTATAAAAACTATCACAAATTTTTCGAATTTTGTGTATTTGGAGCTTAGTAAATAACCACCTTAATGTAACAGTAATCTTTGAGACCTGACAAATGCTTTCTTAACACAATGTAAGACCTTTTTTAAAGTATTTGATTCTCATTGTTGTTGTTTATTTGCTATTTATTGCTGTTATATGTATCTCACGTTGATGCCTACATGCATTCTATTTTCAAAATATTGCACATCTTACTATTACAAGCTTGGTTACTACTGGTCTTTACTGGGAGTGGCTTGGTCCAGAAAGCAATCATGCTTATTAATAGATAATTAGCCAACAAAAAGTTGGTTTTGTGACAAGCTATTAGCAGTACTGCCATCATCACCAGCCTTCTCACCACAAGATCACATCCCAGCCTTGGCAGTTTATATCTAAAGTTACCATAGTAATAAGGGACTAATTAGAACCATGTATGAATAGATGTAAAGCTAAGGATTAAGCTGAAACTGTGTAATGAGTTAGGTTGGCAATCCATTATCTCAGAAAGTCCCTTCCTTTTTATAGATTTTCATTCAATCACATGAAACATCTAAAAGCACTAATGAAGAAAGAGACACTGAGGCTTTAATTATTCATTGCCTTTATGTACTCTGGGTTCTTTAATAATGATGACCATCATGACATTATAACTGACTACATATCCACCTTTATCTGCATGTAAATATTAATTCTATTTAAACCCAAGATCACAAGTAAACACCACTGGGTGATCACTTTTCACATAGAAGTATAAGTCATACACATGACTTTTCCTGCCTCAATGTTTGAGTCTGCTCATTAGTAACGTGAAGGCAATCTCCCTATTGCGAAGGAAAAATGTATTGAGTAAATAGGGGCATTCTGGAATCAAATAAGCATGGTGACCTAGTCTAGTGCTGCACATACAAACAACTCCAACTTGCTGTGCATCAAAGAAAAATCTGCTTTTCACAACACATTGTTGAGATCTATAATTATATCTGCATTAGGGGGGTGATTTATCAATGTTTGAATTAAAATTTTTGCTACAATTCAAATTTCTTTGAGTTATATTGTCAAAAACTCAAATGTCTGGTATACTGTATATTGAGCACAAAAAAAAAACTCTAAAAGCTTCCGAGTACATGTAAAAGTCAATGGGATTTGTTCTAGGCAAAATCCAAGGCAGTTTGAGTTTTTTTTGAGTTTTTCTTTGAGATTGTTTTTGAGTTTTTTGAGCTCATAAACTCCCATTTGAGTTTTTTTCTACAATTATATTCAATCGAGTTTTTTCTATTCAGATAATAGATAATCAAACATTTGAGTTTTTTTTTTAAATATACGAAGTAGAGAAAACCTCTAAAACATCAAACATTTTTAAGCCTATTAATGAAGGTTCTCAGAAACTCAAAAAAGCATTGCAAGAAAGGACTACAAAATTACTGCTGAAAACTAGTTGGATAGATGTCAGCAAATTATTGTCACTGCCAAATCAATTAAAGGTTGCAGGTGTCCTGAATTAATTAAGGGAAGCCGTTTCAAATCAGGCATGAAATATCCACAGAACGCCAAATGACCCAGAGTCAGAAATATTCTAAATAGCAACATTATACAGCAGAATAAGGATATCTCAAGAAGAACATTTATTTTTAATGATAATCAAATTTCATATCTATTTAGGATCTACCGGCACTTTTTATATTTGGTTCAAGAAACAACACAGCAAAAAAATTAAAATAAATGCTGACTGACTGGCAAAACTTTGGTGCAATTTTGAAAAAATTCACCCTTTTTCAAACCTTTCAACAGTTTTGCATTTAGTTTCACTCATTACTAGCTGCTGCTTTAGGTAGTTTGTGATAAAGGAGGCACATCAAAGAGGTCGTATTACAGGTATGGGACATGTTATCCAGAATGCTTTGGACCTGGGGTTGCTTAAATATTAAATTGAAGTCAGTCAGCATTTTTTGGTTTTTCTTGCAGTGTAGATTAATTATATCTTGGGTTGGATCAAGTACAAGGTACTATTTTATTATTGGGTTTATAGGAGACGTATAGCCTGAGTCTGAGCTTTCTGGGTAACGGGCTTTCGGGGTAAAAGATCCCATACCTGTAATGTATGTTATTATGGGAAAAGAACATTGCTTAGATATCTCCCAGGTAATTAAAATGATGGACCTGCTCTTTTCAAGAAAGGAATTCATTACAAAGGTATTAAGTATGAAAACCATCGGCCTTTTCACTCAATGGTGTGTCAGGATCTGCCCGTGTAAACAAAAGGCAAAGATAATAATGGATCTATATAATCTATGGTGATTATCTTTTATTCATTTTCTTCCATAATGACACACCATGTTTTACATATAGACAATTACTCAGTATGATGTAGAGAGATATTCTGAGACAATTTCAATTTGGTTTTCCTTTTTATTATTTGAGGTTTTTGAGTTATTTAGCTTTTGAAAAAAATTCTAATTTCAAGCTATTTTTTGTGTACTTCAACTAGGGAGTAGTCCAAATTCGATTTGAATTTGAAAAAAATTCAAAAATTTCAATATCAAAATTTATTATGTACTGTCTCTTTAAAAATATTTTTGGAGTCAATTGGTGGGCTTTGAAAAATCGAATTTTTTGGGGGGGAATACTTTGAATCGAATTTGATTGAATGCACTATTCCTTTGATTCGTACGATTCAAATGTGGCCGAATACGGACCTATTCGATCGAAACGGACCTATTCAACCAAAAAAAAACTTCTACTTAATTCCAGTTGGTCTTTTTTGAATTCGAATTTCGAAGTTTTTTTAAATTTGAAATTCGACCCTTGATAAATATGCCCCTTAATGTTTGACATGGACAATTTTAGACTTCATTGCACCGTACAGTTACCCATTGCAGATATTTATGTCATTTTCAGTTTGTGAATAAGTCCCATGGAGTCTGTTTGTTGACAAATCAGAATTTAGCAACTGGGCACACAAATGATTCGATATCCAAAAATAAAATTGTATATTCCTTATGCATCATTAGCGCCTTTACTGTAAAGGGAGAATTGGCTGGGCTAACTGCATATATTTGCATGCATTTTACATACTTAACTAGATATCATGCATATTTCAGCACAAAGAATATAGTTATTCGTTGAAAAGCTAGCTAGAAATGAATAGCGATTTCAAGCCACATACAGAAAAAGATGTTATTCAAATTAGAAAAAAAATGTCCTTAATCTTTTACTGCACAGTTGGAACTAAATTGCAAACTAAGGTACAATTTATACACCTTGCAGGCAGGATTATGCATTTATACACTGCTATTGATTTCGATCAATTTTTTAATCTCCATAATGAGATGGCTCTTCTTCAGGAACCCACCAACAAAATGTTGAAGTCTAATATAGTTAAACACGGGTAACTTTTTCAAACAAATTACACAATGATAAAGCGTTTCATGAAATATATAATTGCACTATGATCTGGTATTCTTATAAAATAAGCCACATAGTGTTGTTTGTTATTTCATTGTGTGCTGCTTTGTTTTATTTGAGTTACTGGTCCTAGCAACTTAAAGGAGGACTAAACTCTAAAGAATAAATATTGCTAGAAATGCCATATTTTATAAACTGAACTTACTGAACCAACCTAAGAGTTCATCATCTCTATAGTAGTAATGATCCAGGCTTTCAAAGTTGTCACAGAAGATTCCCATCTTGCATTCTGTTAGGAGTGTCGGTGACACTGCACATGCTCACTGTGGACTGGGCAGCCATTGGGAAGCTAAGTTTAAGGGTTGTTATATATATATATATATATATATATATATATATATATATATATATATATATATATATATATATATATATATTGATGCTACAGGACTGATTATTAAATTCTGATTCTAATTATGCTGCTTTCTGGGCTGCCATGTACCAATAACTTGAATTAATTACCAATCAGACTTATATTGTAACATTTATATTTTATATTTAGTATATTGTGTCAGCACCTAAGCTCAGTAAGTGGCAGCAGCACATAGCATGTGCAGTGAATCAACACAAAACAAGCTGGGGAGCTTTTGGGGGCAAACTCGGGCAATCAGATCTGTGCTTGGGTTGTTAAAGAGCCCAAAACATAATGTACAACATTACTGCCCTAGTTCTTTAGTTCTCATTCTCTTTAAAGGGCACCAATCATAACTAAAATCATTTACTAAGTAAATACACTATGTGAAAGTTCAAGAAATCAAATTTTTAAAACAGTTAGAATTGTTTGTATAATGTAAATGATCAGCTCACTATTCCTTCTGCAAGATCTCCCCTATCTCCACTGCAGTTCTAGCTGAGGCAGCCATCTTGGATTTCACTGGCTCCTCCTACTTCTAATCTTCCCAGCCAACTGCAGCTCTGAAATCTCGCACATGCTCAGTTGAAATTCTTTGGTTGTTTATTAACACTTCTAAGCTATTTTCAAATCCGCCAAACCAGTGTGTTAGCTGCTGTTCAGTAGTGCTGCCACCTGCTGGAAGTTAGTGTGTGCCCTTCATTTGCATAATGACTTTACCAGCAGGGGACAAGATAGGGAAATATCCTGATACTTCTAGTGGAGGAGTTTACTAAAACAAGGCATTCTGGGTAGAAAACTCAAGGCAGTGCTACAATCTGAGCATGCTCCTAAAATTTGCATGTTATGGACTCTGTTATAGTCACAGAATGGCCTCCCTCAGTGAATGAACCCATTTGACAAAGTAAGGGATTTTTTAAAACCTGCAATATTTTTCAAAAAAACTATATATGTAGTTTGATTAAACGTGTTGGTGGTCAGATTGCTACTATGGGTTTGATTTTGGCGGTGATAGGTGCCTTTTAATTTGCAAGTCTGAATGACAAAGAAGTTGGGGGCTGGGAAAGTGGAGGTCTACATGCCGCCCTATTCCAACCTTTCAAGGATTGAGCTCTTCTGAATGCAGGCAACTATATACAGTATTCATGGAACACACAAAGTCTCTGTGATGCAGGAATTCAGCAAGGTGCAGGACAGGTCGCCTACTTGCCCCTTTCATTACTCTTCATGAATCAACTATGTTGAATGCAGACAGCCCTGTATTCATGGGGCACACAAAGTTTATGTGGTCCATTTTGGAGTGTAGAGACTTGTGGCAATTGAGAAAAGTGCAGGACAGGTCGCTTACTTGCCTCTGCCCATCAAAACTTCATGCTCTGCCGAATGTAAGCAGTTTTGTATTCATGGAGCACACAAAGGTCTTTTTGGTCCATTTTGGAGTGCAGAGACCTGTGGCAATTCAGAAAAGTACTGGCAGTGAGCAATCAAGCAAAACATGGTGGTTTGCACTTTAAATCCCACCCTGAATTGCTAATGACTTCTGTCAAGTCTAGTAACCAATCAGCTGACCAGTAAATTTAATTTCCTAATGGCAATGGGTTACTAGACCTGCAGCAAAATTTGCACCATTTATTATATTGCTCTATAGTTCCTGCATAATAAGACATACTGCAAAATTATTTAGCTACAATTATTTTCTCCTAGTAAATTTGTGTTTTAAAAGGTGTAATTTACATGTTTTCATTGATTGACTGGTGACACATAGTGATGGGTGAATTAATTCGCCTGGCGCGAAGTCGCGTCGAATTTCCGCATTTCGCCATTGGCGAATAAATTCGCAAAACTCCTGCAATAAGTCAAATTATTATTTTATTATTAACATGTATTTATATAGCGCCAACATATTGCGTAGCACTGTAAAGTAAATGTGATTATACAACTAAATCACATGAATTACATACATAGAACATATGGAGTTACATATATCACAATCAATACAGGTACAAAAGTTGAGGACGGCCCTATGCAAAAGAGCTTACACTCTAAAGGGAAGGGAGTAATACACAAGGTGTGGGAGTGGGCAAGATCGAATTAAGTGGGTGAGAAATGTGGTACTGTATGTGGTGTTGCGTTTGGTAGTTAAGCAGAGTGAGGGTAGGCTTCTCGAAAGAAGTGCGTTTTAAGAGATTTCTTGAAAGCAGAAAGGTTGGGAGAAAGTCAGACAGACCGTGGGAGAGAGTTCCAGAGGAGGGGTGCAGCCCTTGCAAACTCTTGAATGCAAGCATGTGAGGAGGTAATGAGAGAAGAGTTGAGTAGCAGATCAGTAGAGGAGCGTAATAACGGTTGGGTGAGTATATAGAGATGAGTTCAGAGATGTAGGGTGGGGCAGAGTTATGAAGTGCTTTGAAAGCCAGTGTCATTAATTTGAATTTGATTCTGAAAGGTAACGGAAGCCAGTGCAGAGACTGACAGAATGGCGAGGCAGAGGAGGAGCGGTTGCTGAGGTGTATGAGCCTCGCAGCAGTGTTCATTATGGACTGGAGAGGTGACAGTCTCTGGAGGGGGAGGCCAATTAAAAGAGAGTTACAGTAGTCTAGCCGTGATATGATGAGAGAGTGAATAAGAATTTTGGCAGCATCTTGGGTTATAAATGATCGTATTTTGGATATGTTCCTTAGGTGGAATTGACATGATTTAATAAGTGACTGGATATGAGGAGTGAATGACAGAGCAGAATCTAGAATAACCCCAAGGCACCGGGCCTGGGGAGAGGGGGTGATAGTGGAATTGTTAACTATAATGGATACTTCGGGGATGTTACTGGTGTTAGTTGAAGGAAAGAGAACCATTTCAGTTTTAGAGAGGTTTAATTTAAGGTAGCGTTGCGACATCCAGGTAGAGATAGCAGACAGGCAGGAGGAGACGCGAGTTAGGAGTTCTAGGTTGAGATCAGGAGATGAGAGATAGATCTGAGTATCATCAGCATAGAGGTTGAAGTGGAAACCGTACGAGTTGATTAATTTGCCGAGGGAAGAAGTATAGAGGGAGAATAGTAATGGTCCCAGGACAGAGCCTTGAGGAACTCCAACAGAAAGAGGTAGGGGAGAAGATGATACTCCATGATACTCCAAATAATGTTGTCAACACTATTAGGACACCCATTGACTTTAACGCCAGCGTCAAAATTAACACAGGCATCAATTTTCAAGTTTTGCAAATTTTTCGTTGTTTTCCGAATTTTGTGGGAAATTCGAAAATGTTTCCTGCGAAGTGGAACTGTAGAAAAATTGGCTATCGCTAGTGACACACAAGAAACCTATGGCCCAAATTTGCATCCAGGTCTCATCTAAAAAAATTTAAGAAATTCAACAACTCATTTCCATCAGTTGAACAAAGTTACAGATTTCAGTGGCCTTGTGTTGTGACCCTGACGAAGCAGTTATTGGAAGGCACAAGCTCAGTTGTTAAACCAGTTTTTAAAACAACATAATCAACTCGCTGGGACTGTATAAAAGACTGAAGCCAATAACTGTTCAAGCCTATTTACTGCCTCAAATAAATAGTTCAGGCAGGTCCATTATGTTTCGGTTGAATAATTTGTACTTTAAGCATTGGATTCATCCCTTTCCATTTTCATTAGCAGTAAACCTAAAATTTAAATTAACATGAACAAATTGCAGCAATGATGCACAGGGCTATATCTGAGCCAACATTTATGTATATGGGACTAATAGGGTTATAACCCAGGGGCAAATTTACTAAAGGGCGAAGTGACTAACGCTGGCAAAAATTTGACAGTGTGAAGTGATTTTGCAACTACGCAAATTCGCCAGCGATACGGAAGTTGCACTCTGGCGAAGGGGGCGAAAATACGTAAATTTACTAATATTGGTCTTTTTATGAACGTGACCTCCTTCACCTGAGTTTACTTACCCAGTTTAGAGCAGGCGAAGTGCAATAGTACTCTTTGCACTTAGGAGTTTTAAAAAAAAAAGTTGAGAAATTTTCTAAGTCCCAAAATAGTTTAAATTGTTTCTAAGTCCTAAAAAACACTGGCGTTTTTTGTGTGATAAGCTGAAAAAGACCGAATTTTTTTTTAGGGTTCCCTCCTTCCCCCCTACATTTGTGGCACTTTAACTATACTGTGGGCACATGTGTAGGGCATTAAAACCCCAAAATAAACTTTTATTAAGTTTTTCTGGGCTTGTGTAGTGTTCTGTATGTGCTGCTGCATACATGTCCATTGAAATTCAAATTTGGCGCCGTATGCAAATTAGCCTTAGCTAGCGCAACTTCAGAAACGCTCATAGTAACTTCGCTAGCGCAACTTCGGAAACGATCAGTAACTTGTGTGGAACTTCGGATCTTCGTGAATTAGCGATGTCCTGAAGAATCTACACCTGCCAAAGTTCGGCGAAGACAACGCTGGCGGATCTATGGAGGTAAGTAAATTTGCCCCCCAGACTCCCCTACACATTCAATAAATCATCATTTATTTATGGGCAATGGGCTAATAGTACTAAATGGGGTATATAGAAAAAAAGTCAGTTTACTGCAAAATTTGCATTTCACAATTGTTTAGATGCAGTTTTGATTAGCACTGTATTTTAGGGCTCAGTTATTAACATCATTGTTAAACAGCACCTATGCAACCAGCCAGCTACCCATAAAAACATGCAATGCTGTGGGCAACTGCTCTGGTGCAATGTAACACAAATGTTTGTAAATCAGCCCCAATCAGTGACCAATCACATATTGGCTAATTCCTTCCATGGTTTGCTACCTAGGTGTAATTTTCACCTCTACTGGTGTGGTTAATGAGCCTGACCCTGTAAGGGAAAACATTTCACCTGGTACAGTGTCAAAAATCCACATTTTTGCAAGTGCAAAAAATGTTTCAGAATCTGCACGAAAATCTCAGCATACATTTTTGTTTTGCCTCACCCAAAAATGAAAAGTGTTGTGCTGAAACATCATTATTAGAAATTTGTCATACTTTTCCTCACATGAAAAAAATGTAATTGTATTTGTCAAACAAAATGTCATCATTTTGCAAATTTTTTGCATAGTTTAGCAAATCTTGGCAAAGCAAAAAGGGCCAGAAACATTCACCACTACTAGTAAGTATTACAGTATGTGATATAAGCCCTGCAATGTGAAATAAATTCCATTATGGGAGTTCCTTGAGTTTCCATATGACACGTAGGATCAGATAAAAGTGAATCTGGAATAAGCAAGGTGCAAAATAATTGGACTTATTTTAGTAACAAATATAATTATTTACATCTATAGATAAATGCAATGTTTTTAACATCAAAGATTCAATTTCTGGTTCATTTCCACGTTCCTTTTTCATAAATGACTTTCAAATTGGTAGTAAACCAAGTGTTTGAATTTTCTCTGTAGGTCACTAAAACCCAACATTTTGTTTTTCAGACAATTCCAACCTCTAAAATTCTGAATGGATTGAAAATGGTCCAAAAAGATCAATGCAGTTCCCATTGACTTCTATAGCACCTCAACAGCTTTTACTTTGCAAATTTTTATATTAAAGGTTTTTTTGTTTTTTTGTCACTTAATAATTCTCAAATTATTACAGCTTTTAAGAAATATAGGAAAACCAAAATGTGGAAAAAATGGTAATTTGATAGTTAGTAAATTTCCAAAAGTGCATTACTGCTCCCCAAATACAACATGAGGCCTTGGTACATATGCCCAGGCAGTAGACAATATTACAACTTTGAGCAGGCAAATGGCAATTGCCTGAATTCTACAAAAACAGGAGTGAAAACATGCAAGGTACAGAAAGGCGCGCACATTCCATGCTGTTTATAAGTATTTGTGGTTGTGTTGGATAACACTTAGGGGCAGATTTATCAAGGGTCGAAGTGAATTCGAGGGGATTTAAAAAAGTAAAAAAAATTGAAATTCAAAGTAATTTTTGGGATACTTTGACCATTGAATAGGATACTACGACTTCGACTTCGACCTGAAGTAAAATCGTTCGAATATTTGACGATTCGATAATCTCTTTAAAAAAACTTAAACTTCAATAATTCGCCAAATTAAACCTGCCGAAGTGCTATTTTAGCCTATGGGGACCTTCTAGAGCAGTTTTCTAAGTTTTTTGAAGTCGAAGAAAAGATTTTCGATCGATCACTGAAATTCTTCGAATCGTTTGATCAAACGATTTTACTTTGACCGCAAATGGCCAAATTCGATGAAAAAAAACTTCGATAGTCGAAGTAATTCAATTCGATGGTCGAATTTCGAAGGAATAGGATCCCTTATCCAGAAACCCGATATCCAGAAAGCTCCAAATTACGGAATGGCTGTCTCCCATAGACAGCTAGAATAGATGGTGAAGTAGAGCACACTCCTCAGTGTAATCAATAACGCCCGGTGCTCAGGGTAGAGGGCTCGGCAACCCCCTCAATAAAGGCTTCCAAAAAGGTACACTGGCACACAGGGCAATTGAAAAAGCAGGGTAACCCCTTGCTACATTTATTTAAACGGACGTGCGACGTTTCGGGGTACCTACCCCTTTCTCAAGCAGTATGCTTGAGAAAGGGGTAGGTACCCCGAAACGTCGCACGTCCGTTTAAATAAATGTAGCAAGGGGTTACCCTGCTTTTTCAATTGCCCTGTGTGCCAGTGTACCTTTTTGGATGTCTCCCATAGACTCCATTTTATTCAAATAATCCAAATTTTTTAAAATGATTTCCTTTTTCTCTGTAATAATAAAACAGTAGCTTGTGCTTGATCCCAACTAAGATATAATTAATCCTTATTGGAAGCAAAACCAGCCTATTGGGTTTATTTAATGTTTAAATTAGGGATGCACCGAATCCACTATTTTGGATTTGGCCGAACCAACGAATCCTTTGTGAAAGATTCGGCCGAAACCGAACTGAATCCGAACCCTAATTTGCATATGCAAATTAGGGCTGAGAAGGGGAAAAAATTTACTTCCTTGTTTTCTGACAAAAAGTCACGTGATTTCCCTTCCGCCCCTAATTTGCATATGCAAATTAGGGTTTGGATTCGGTTCAGCCGGGCAGAAGGATTCGGCCGAATCCAAATCCTGCTGAAAAAGGTCGAATCCTGGCCGAATCCCGAACCGAATCCTGGATTCGGTGCATCCCTAGTTTAAATGAATTTCTAGTAGACTTAAGGCATGAAGACCCAAATTACGGAAAGATCCGTTATCCGGAAAACCCCAGGTCCCGAGCATTCTGGATAACAGGTCCCATACCTGTATTTTCAACTTTGAAATTCGACCCTTGATAAATCTGCCCCCTAATGTGGCTTCAATAAAGTGGACTATTTGTTAACTACCCCTTAGCAAAGTTGACTATGCCTTATCAACATATGCACAGTAAGCATTAATGCTATAGGCTAGTGTTTCCTACAAAAGTGGTTATAACTGTCAGTGGAAGCACCCAAAATAATATATATTTATCTTCAGCTTAGTTCAGCTTCTATTCAATTCAGGTTGTTGCTGCGAAAATTACAATTTATCAACTTGTCGCCCAAAAACTCGAAGGTAAAAAAACATGTTCCAAAGTTCCATCTGCTATGGATTTCTACATGATTTTGAGAGGTTTTAGCTGGAGCATTTTTGGATTTGGATTTGGAGCAAGTTCAGAGCAAATCTCAAAAATATCTAGGTTTTATTACGAACGATTTTAGCGTACGATCGAAGGATTTTTATTCTATGTGTAAAGACTTAGAAAAATATTGTAGAAGGTCCCCATAGGCTAACATAGCACTTCGCCAGGTTTAATTTGGCGAAGTATTGAAGTCGAAGTTATTTTAAAGAGACAGTACTTCGATTATCGAATGGTCGACTATTCGAACGATTTTTACTTGGAATCGAAGTCGAAGTAAATTCGAAGTCGTAGTATCCTATTCGATGGTCGAAGTATCCAACAAATTACTTTGAAATTCGAACTTTTTGTACTTCATAAATTCCCTCAAATTCACTTTGACCCTTGATAAATCTGCCCCATAGTGTGCATTATCACATACCATGTGCCTTAAAAAAAGCATTGTTGCCTACAGCAACTTGACCCAGGAACAAGCATTGATCGAAGCGGCTTTATACACTGACAATCCAATTATATTATAAAACCTTTATGACAGCAATTGTTTGTCAGCCATGCATATTGCTTAATAAAATCCATTACAAACATAAAGAATAATGGAGGACAACTGTGCTGCACAATACAAGCCTGTGCTTTCACAGAGGTTCTGATATCCCAAATGTGACGTTAATAAGATATGAAAGCATATTAAGCTACAGCAAGAAGGATTATAAAGTCATCAGAATTTTAATTACAGATTCTGCTGAGCAGCTTTGTTTGGATAGAGGAAAACTTTTTAAACTGCATAAAACATGATTTACTTGACCAGAAATAAAAGACTCAGTAATCAGGCACATGTACCAGCTAGAGAGAAAAAAAAAAAATAAAAACATGGCTCTTTATAGGATTTCATTAGCTATCAAACGGCTCGTTTCATTTTACTGTGGTGGCTGGAAATTAATCTGAGTTTAAGTTTAAGAAAAAAAATGATTTAAACGTGGGTTATAATTTTTTACTGAGAAGTAGCACTGAACAACCCTCAATGCCATTGGCTGGTAGGACAGCAACCATCTGAAGATACAATGCTGTTGATTTTTGCATTATGGGATTCTATAGGATATTATCAGGTGCCAGTATTTGCATTCATGTGCAGCCAACTGAAAAAAACAATTAGGTTCCATAAAAAGTCAAAATATAACCACTTGCTCACTTCAATGCCAGATATACTGTATAAGACAGTGGTAGCTGTAACACTCATCCTTGACCTACTCTAGATGACAAACGCTTAACCAATACACCTTTCAATCAGAAAAGGCAACTCAATCTGCCATTGGCAAAACAAGCATTTGGCTGTATATGGCTTTTTTGCAACCAATTGCAAAAAGTATGTTGGGACATCGATAGCCTATCAAAATAGACAAACTAGTACTTTTTGGGAACATTGACTTCCACCTTCTTGAGTGATGGCCCATCACGCCATTGTATATGTTATATACAATGAAATCTTTTGAAAATGAATTTTTGATTGATATAATTCTTCTTTGCGGTACCACAGAGATCCCTTACGCCTATTTCCTGTGGTCCTACCCATATAGTGGTGATTGGTGATGGGCAAATCTGATCCATTTCAATTAGGAGAAAATTTGAGAATCAGCGAAAATATGCCAAAATGCAGTGAAGTCTATGGGCAACAAATTGTTTATAGACACAAATTTTTGACACGCAACAAAATGTTTCACCCATTAGAGTCTATGGGCATCATTCTTGAGGCAAAACTTAGGAAAAATTTTGCTCATCAGTAGTGGTGATTTTTGTATAAAACAAACTGTATTTTAGTTCTACTTCCCAGATAATTTAGTAGGACTGTTGTGCATATACAATATCTAAAAGTAAATTTAAGTTATGAAGTAGTAAATGAACCCTAAGAAGCAGATTTATCAATGGTTGCAAAAATTAATTTGAAACAAATTGAAAAATATATATTCCTTTGCACAGTTGTGGTATTTACCAGCATTTGTCAAATATTGTCTACATGTATTTTCAGCAAGAAAGTAATTTATGGAGCTTTTTGAAAGCCGTACAATTAGAAGGGGATTCATCTGAAACCTCTCTTTCCTTCTATTCCAGCCGTTATTAAGAATTCTTCAGCATCTTTTCGATTATGGCCTAGGAGAGTTTTGTTCACTTTTTTGACAATAATTCTATAACATTTTCACAATCAAGAAATGACAAATGATATCTCGGTAAGCCAAGAATCCCTTTTCACTTTTCAACATGTTATTGAGACTCATCAAGAATTTTCAAATTCATTTTCAAACTTGAGTTTTTCTAAAATCGGAACAAATAAAATGAAACTGATTTGACTGATGACCACTTTTATTTCTTTTTCACTAGCATATTTATGAAAAACTTAAATCTGAAAACAGAATCTCAACAAGATTACGTTGTTTCATTTACTTTTTAAAACAAATTTATTTTAAAAACTTAAGATGAATACACATCCCACTGACTTATTTAGGAACTTATCAGGTCAGCTGAATTTTTTCATTCCAATTTTCAAATTTTTTTACAGAAAATTCTACTTCAGAACACTATATTTTTTTCTCACTAGATTAAAAAAAATTGACCAAACTCCCACACCTGAATGCCCTTGATTTAACAATAAATCCAAATGAAGGAGGAAGAAGTTGAGACAAACTCAAGTGACAAATTGAATCATGCAACTTTTTGGATTTGACATCTAGGGGCCCATTTATCTAACTCGAGTGAAGGAATAGAGGAAAAAACTTCAAATTTTTTTTGGCTACTTCGACCATCGAATGGGCTACTTCGATTCGAACGATTCGAACTAAAAATCGTTCGACTATTCGACCATTCGATAGTCGAAGTACTGTCTCTTTAAGAAAAAACTTCGACCCCCTAGTTCCCCACCTAAAAGCTTCCGAAGTCAATGTTATCTTATGGGGAAGGTCCCCATAGGCTTTGGTAGCTTTTTTGGGTTGACGAAAAATCGTTTGATCGATGGATTAAAATCCTTTGAATCTAACAATTTAAAAGGATTTAATCGTTCGATTTTTCGTTCGATCAAACTATTTGCGCTAAATCCTTCGACTTCGATATTCAAAGTTGTAGGATTTGACTTCGATGGTCGAATATCGAGGGTTAATAAACCCTCGATATTCGACCCTTTGTAAATCTGCCCCTTAAAAAACGCACCGTTTTTGGATTATCAAACAGGTTTTAGCAGGAGTATTTTCGGATTCCGATTTTTAGCAGGTTTGGCGCATAATAAATTTTGCAAACTTCGAGTTTTTCTTTCCTCTAAAAAATTGAGTTTTCCTCTTTAAAAACCAGAATAATTTGAATTGAATAAATAAGCTTTACATCTCCAAAAACTTGAGAGTGCTGTTTTTTTGCTGCATTTTTCTCAAATTGCAGTAAAAGTGTGATTTGAGCTTCAATAAATAGATCCCTGGGTGTTTTATACATTTTTCACTTGTTCTATTTGTGTTTAGCTGGCTTTATAGAAATAAATTATATTGATCATTATGGGATCAGTGAATGCACTATATATTTTTGGACAGTGTCGGACTGGCCCACTGGGATACCAGGAAAACTCCTGGTGGGTCCAGGTGTCAGGGGGCCCTTGTGCTGCTAAACATTTGGCCTATTTCATGGCCATTCCCTATTTCTATGAGAACAAAGAGGCTAAATAGATGGAATAATAGATTATAGTATGTAAAGAATAGAGACTAGAAGTTGAGTGAGGATAAGAACAGCGCCGAGGCGGCTCCTGCAATGCCCCCCCTCGCCGGCTTACCTGTGGGGATGGGAGGCAGGAACACTAGTGCAGAGAGCGCAATTGCACTTAAAACCTGGAAATTCAGCTCTTAAAGGTGCAGGAGCAGCTTTTTGCCACCCCTGGAAACCTCTCTGGTGCTGCCGCCTGAGATGAACGTCTCAGCTCACCTTATTGGCGGAGCCCCCCTGGATAAGAACAGTAATAGTACTGAGAGTGGGCCCCTGGTCTATGGTTCGTTGGTGGGCTCCTTGTCTAAGGTTTTTGGGTGGGCCCCTGGTGTCCCAGTCTGACACTGTTTTTGGAGAAGCCATTAACACACGTGAATAAATGTGAATATTCCACTGCCTGCTTTCATGTGTCCTTGTTTTCTTTGTCACCAGATATCTAACAATACTGCTGCTTATCAAAATGATGGACAATTTAATGACCCCTGTATGTGTGCATGCATCATATAATTTTTATCTTGTATTAAGGTAATGGTATGACGGCAAATACACACACACAAACATTTCTTTTCCACACTGTAAATTGCAGCAGTACAAACTATAGTCAAGACGCTGAAATACGAGCACCTTAAAGAGTAAACAGGGAATAGCCATAAACTGCACCATAATTACATCTAAAGCCTGTACATTACTCAGTGACATTAGCTCTAATGATATGATTAGAATGGAGCAGCATTAACATGATAAACAGCTGCCTTGAACCTTTTGCTTACTTCTACATCCTTAGCTATGAAATCTATCACCGGCACCATATCGGTGAGCATCATTATAATGAAACAGCAGCATCCATGTAATGTTGAGAATATGCAATCTGCCCTATTTTTATTTACCTGCAGCTCCGTGTGTCCCAGGTTTGCTTGTCACTGTCAAACTGCCATCATTTCTAGATGATGGTGTTTTCACTTTTTTAAAAAAAAATGCAGATACTGTATGTCTTTGTGTCTCTCCTTGGTAAAGTGATACTGATTTCATGAAAGAATATAAATAATTATTTGCTATGAAAAACTTGAGGGATTTCGGAATACTGAATACTAAGTTATAGATGTACTTGTCGTAGACTTTCTATGCCTGGCCAGGGTTTGACTGGGCTGGTGGGACACCGGGAAAAAACCTGATGAGCCCCAGCCCTCATGGGCTAACCTGAAATTTATTTAAAAAAAAAAAATCGAAGTTTCGATATTCAAATTTTCTAATTTTTTTTCAAATTCGAATTGATATCCCCAATTTTTTGAATTCGAAAATTCACCTCAACCTCAACCTTTGATAAAAGATCCAAATCACATAAAAATCTGTTATCTGGAAAACCCCAGGTCCCATACATGTACAGGTATGGGATTCGTTATCCGGAAACCCGTTATCCAGAAAGTTCTGAACGGAAAGGCCTTCTCCCATAGACTCCATTATAATTAAATAATCCAATTTTTTAAAAATTATTTCCTTTTTCTCTATAATAATAAAACAGTAGCTTTTACTTGATCCCAACTAAGATATAATTAATCCTTATTGGAAGCAAAACCAGCCTATTAGGTTTATTTAATGTTTAAATGATTTTCTAGTAGCCTTAAGGTGTGAAGATCCAGATTACGGAAATACCCGTTATCCGGAAAGCCCCAGGTCCCGAGCATTCTGGATAACAGGTCCCATACCTGTACCACCAAAATGCAAGCAAATCCATTGATATTGGATTGGCATCAATTCAACCCTTGTCAGTAAATGAACTTTCTCTTGATCTATTTTAGGTTCAAACCTCTATAAATTGTTATGATTTCCTAACACTTCAATGCCTCATGCAGAGTCCTATGTACTCATGGTCTCAGATATTATAATGGGCTATTTATGTCATTGCTTCTTATGCTCAAATTTAAGGGCTATTTATGCACAAGCAACATGCTCTAATGTAGAAGAAATGGAAATAAAATGATTCTCTTTATTAGCCAGAATAGATGTTTAATTGCAATTTTCTAGTAGGGCTGAATTCCCTTCATCAGGCACAGGCTAATTATGGGCTATTTAGGTCATTAACATATATACTCAGTGCTAATGGCTATTTATGCTGTTATGCATATTTCTACAAAACAGTCTTTGGAGACTTTCATGCATTTGGTATATTTACATATATTTTGTGCTTGGAACTCAGCATGCTGAATTTGTCTTTTTTTCTTATGTTCTCATGCCTTGAATTTTACTCCCAGTTATCAATGTGCAGAAACAACCTGCACACAGGTGCAATTCTATACGGGGACATACCCCTGGAGTTTGTTGTGACATAAGGTGGGATGTGCCCCTTTATCAGTCCCAGTTCTACCTGTTTTGGGCTATTTTTTTTTACCTACAACATACCATGTCTTTACCACCTGCCGAAGTGGATCATCAACATGAAAAAAGAGGGAATATTCCAAATATGCTAAAAAAGGATACGGTGGGGATAGCAATGGGCCCTCATTATCCTAGACCAGTGCAGTCCAACTTCTGTGGTACCGAGGGCCAACATTTTACTGGCCTATGTGGTGGAGTGCCAATAATAGAAGTCAGTGTTGGCCACTCCCCCTTTTAAACCACGCCTACTGTAAACCACACCCATGTTACCACAAGAACATTTAAGATCATATCCACATTAATGGTGGTAGCACACCAAAAAACCAAATGGTTGGTGCTCACTGCAGGGAAATCCCTCATCACTCATATGTGAAAAATTGAAGTCATGTTAAAACATACCCTTACATCCATATGCCTCAGGTAGTGTAGGGCAAGCAGAGAATGGCACACCCAAGCAGCACTGGGCAAGCAGAGAATGGCACACACTGGCAGCACTGGGAAAACAGAGAATGGCACACACAAGCAGCACTGGGCAAGCAGAGAATGGCACACACTGGCAGCACTGGGAAAACAGAGAATGGCACACACAAGCAGCACTGGGCAAGCAGAGAATGGCACACACTGGCAGCACTGGGAAAACAGAGAATGACCCACACAAGCAGCACTGGGCAAACAGAGAATGGCACACACTGGCAGCACTGGGAAAACAGAGAATGGCACACACAAGCAGCACTGGGCAAGCAGAGAATGGCACACACAGGGAGGAAAGGCAGAACAGAACAGGAGACAGGGAAACCTATCATTCTAATATGTGCTACATACAGTGACACAGTGCTGGTGCCCCATTAGGTCTCAGGTGTGAACAGTACAGGGTTTTAGGATGTGAACAATAGAGGTGTCAGAAGTGTGAACAATGCAGGGGGATCACAGGTGTGAACAATACAGGGGATTAGTCTGAATTTGAGGTTTAAACAATGCAGGGGCCAGTCAATCTCTGTAATGATACCCTTTTAAAGTTTACATATGGTAAGCAGACAGCATGTGGGGGGCCAAAGAAGGGGGGGTTGTGGGCCGCCAGTTTGACAGACCTTCTGGCTCCTTTTGGGTTGGGTGGAACTACAAATAGATCACCAGCGTAAAGTTCAATTTTTTTAAGATTCCAAGCTTGTAAGAATTCAGTAAAAGCTTTAACAACCCAGCTGTCAAGCCTATAGCACTAAAGTTAGCAAAATAATTGAAATAAAGTGGGAGCTGGTTATAAAAACGCATTCTGTAGGGTGCCATTATAACAGTCTGTCTTCATGGTATACTCATGTGAATTGTTAATTTAATAGTCTTCTCACTACTAGTTTGTTCAGGAGAGGGTATATAGGTAACAGTGTGGCCTAATAGACCTGCATTAATTATGGTATGATTCACCTATCTAGTACTGTGTTAATTTAGAATCTTTAGAAGCTTTTCGAATGAAAAAAACAAACAAACAATGTATAAAATAAACACTACACAGAAAGGCTAACATCTCTCTTGGGGGCAGATCTACTATAGAGCGAAGTGACAAATCATCTCCAGCGTTACCATTTTTAGGCACTGTGCCGATTTACTAACGGGTTCAGGCATAACTTCACCAGACGCTAACGCTCATTCGCACTCTATTGGCAGGCAATTTTGGACGTTACTCCGCAAATTCACTAAATGCGGATTGCGAGACTTGCTTTTGCCAGCTCAGACCAGGCGAAGTGCATTGGAGTGCATAGATCTTCCTCAATCTACTGTCACTTACATCATATTTTTAGTGGAAAAGTCCCAAAAACACTAGAGTCTTTTCCTTTTTTCAGAGTGATAGGCTGCAAAAGTCCTTGAAATTTTTTTTGGGTAACCGGGTTCCCCCCTACATTTTCTAACATATGGCACATAAACTATACAGTGGGCTCATGTGTAGGGCAATATAACAACTCTATTTTATTTATTAAGGTTCCCTGGACTTGTGTAATTTAATGTATTTGCTGCAACATTTATAATTTCCTGCCGTATGCAAATTAGCCTGAGAGAAGACCTCTAACGAAGTTTCGCTAGGCATAATTGAGCACTAGCGAATTTTCGCTGCAGTTTACTCAAATTTATTCACCGTCGGTGAAACGCGGGAATTTGCCGCAAATTCACACCTGGCAAATAAATTCGCCCATCACTAGTCCTTATAAATAGAGCCCTTTTAAAAAAAAAAAATAATACAACTTGTTAGCTGTAAAGTTGTGAACAATCATTCATTCTTTGTACTATAGTAATAGACGTGTGATGACCTAATTTAATTTATATTTTAGTAATTATAATGAAGAACAGATCAAATCTAGAGTTATTTTCTTTCCTTGGTGAATTCCAGTCAACTGAGTGTTTATCCCCTAAATGTGAATATGCACAAGACATTTCTGGGTGCTTGGACATTTTCCTGCAAACGTTTCTTACTGACTCCAATTAGCCTGTGGCTGTTAACCACAACCAGAAATTACAGTAACAACTACGGAGTGCATTTCCCACTGATAATCACAGGGTAGTTGCTGAATGAGTCTATAGAACTTGAAGGTTGAAGCCATGTGTATCCTGTACAGATTCCCACCTATCTCCTCAGTTGCACCTCTCCCCAGCCCATACCTGTGCTGAAACCTCAGAGTTTGTGGCCACTGTGTCTGTTTAGTTGACTTCATGTCATCTGCTCACTGGAGGTGATTGCTGCCTATGGAATACTTTAGACACAAAGTATAACTGCCACATTTTATTACTTGGACTGACATACCCCCTATGTTTGAGGGATGCTCTGCCCCCCCCAAAAAAACCAAAACAAATAAACTAGGGCATGTGTACTCAAACACAATTGCTTCCAAGTGCACAGGCTTCTGGTTGGCTGTCGATGCAAGAGAGCATAGAATGGGAAGTGGCCATCAACACAGTAGGAGAACTCAGTAGAGGAATGAGGGTGCAGAGCATGGAGTCTTTTGTTTCATTTGGGGAGAGAGGTCTTTTCTGACGACATGATAAATCTTAGATTGCGTTCTCCTTCATCTAATAGAATGACTGACATAAGAAAACAAACCAATGGGAACAGCTCCACAGCAGTTTAAACTATTGGACCATTTTTAATCAATTTGGACTTAGAGGTATTTGTATCTTGTAGCGCATCGTTCAGCGTTTTTTCCATTCATACTTTTTTTTATTCAGATCTTCCATGGCATTTGTAGTCTGTAATGATGGTGCACAGTAAATGTATTAGAGATTGTGTTCGATTCACTTCTAGTGTCACATTATGGCGTATACAAAGCATCCAGAACATTGTTGTTTTAGAAATGATATACTTGCGTCTGCTGCTTCCATTTTGAGTATAAGAATGATGTGCATGAGCAGGTTATGAGACAGAGTAAGGGTAGAGTTTAAACAGGGACACCATCTTAATCAACATCAGTTTTAGCCTTGTGCTCACATATTTACTCATTATGCACATCATTTTGACTCAACAGGACATTATTGTATTAGAGGGGGTACAGAGAAGGGCAACTAAGCTCGTAAAAGGTATTGAAAATCTTAGCTATGAGGAAAGACTGGCCAAATTGGGGATGTTCATGTTGGAGAAGAGGCGCTTAAGGGGTGATATGATAACTATGTATAAATATATAAGGGGATCATATAATAATCTCTCTAATGCTTTATTTACCAGTGGGTCTTTCCAGCTGACACAAGGTCACCCATTCCGATTAGAAGAAAAGAGGTTCTGCCTAAATATTCGGAAGTGTTTGTTAAAGTGAGATCTGTGAAGATGTGGAATTGTCTCCCTGAATCAGTGGTACAGGCTGATACATTAGATAGCTTTAAGAAGGGGTTGGATGGTGTTTAGCAAGTGAGGGAATACAGGCTTATGGGAAATAGCTCATAGTACAAGTTGATCCAGGGACTCGTCCGATTGCCATTTTGGAGTCAGGAAGAAATGTTTTCCCCCTCTGAGGCAAATTGGAGAGGCTTCAGATTTTTTTTTTGCCTTCCTCTGGATCAACTAGCAGTTAGGCAGATCAAAAAAACAAAGTTTGAACTTGATGGACGTGTGTCTTTTTTCAACCTTACTTACTATGTAACATGGCTGCTCGCACCAGGCCCTCCCTCCCAGTTTGGGGGCCAGAGGGTTTAATAGGGTGAAACAAACTATTGGTTCTCCAATCCAGAATGCTGGATCTGTTAGCCTGCACCTATAGTGGGGATTTTTTTTTAGATCAAAGGTGCACTTTAAGTCAAACACCTAATTTAATCCATATGGTTGTCTGGTACAAAGTCACTTCACCTCTCTATTCAATAGTTTACCTTGCAAGTCCCCCCCTCCTGGCCTCCATGTCCCTAGAATGAAAATACTCGTTTTGAAACACAGAGATGAATACTCTTTTAGCTATTTAAGCTTCTGTAATGGTCTACTGCCTTCCTTTCAATGACAGATATTCGTTGCCATAGCTTGAAATGTTAACATTGCACTTTACAGGTGATGTTTGCCTCTGAATACTGATACTGACCTTAAAAATACTAATGATGATATAATTGCTGACCTTCTACTTGTACTGTAATTAAAACTGCTTCAGCCTTTCACAACTGTTTAAATCAGCTGAGGAGATGCAAAACAGATACAGAACAAAGTGAAGCAGTCAGGAGTATGTCTAAGGTCCCTTGTACTTAATATTTTCATTGAATTTCAATGAATGTGCAAGACTAACACTTTCATAACGTCTTGTAATTTCTCCCTGCTGGGAATTATACGGATATAAATGTTAACTGCCATTTCAGACTGAACCCCGTTAGTTCATAATAAGATTACAGCAACAGTATATACAGTAGAAACACTGGGATAACATTCAGCAAATAAGCACTCCTCCTAAATTTCACTCTAAATGTCCTTCAGACTTTTTTTTCAGACTCAGCCCCTTAAGATCATAACAAGGTTACAGATATATAGAAACTTTGGGATAACAGTCACTTTGCTATAATTTCAAGGATACCAAGGGTAGGAATCACACTCCATAAATCTCCACAAATCTCCACCTAACTGGACTTCAGCCTGGGCCCCCTTAGCTCAAACCACGTTTACAGAAATATAGAAACATTGGTATAACAGTCCCCCTTCTATAATTACAGAAGTTCTCAGGCCACAAATAAGCACTCCCCCAAATTTCACCCTAGCCGACCTTCAGGTTGGCCCCCTTAACCCAATGTTAATCTTGTTGTATATAATCTTATTGTAAGAGAACAGTCACTCTCCTATAATTCCAGGGGTACACAGGCCACAAATAAACAGTAACCCCAAATCTCCCCCTCACTGGCTTTCAGGTTGGGCCCTAATGGCTCATAAAAAGGTTAGATATTTATAGAAATATTGGAGTAACAGTCAACCTGATATATATATCACAGATCAGCACTCACCCCAAATCTCATCCTAACTGGCCTTCAGCCTTGCCCCCTCATAACACAATTAGAGATATATAAAAATAGTTCAAGGTTAGCTTGAGCAGCACAGATATCTCACCTAAACTGGACTTCAGCTGGATCCCCCTATATGACATTATTATTGGTGTAATAGTCACCCTACTATGGTGCTTGCATATGCAACACAGCAAATGAGGAGGAAACCAGCGCAGGTGGAGAAAATCTACCATTAACTACAATGGATGCAATATAAAGTCATTGGGGCAAATTCACTAAAGTGCGAAGCGTCTAACGCTAGCACAAATTCGCCAGCATGACTTCATTTCGTTACTTCGCCGATTCACTAACGGGTGCTGGCGTAAGTTGCACTATGACGAAGGGACGTAACTACGTTAATTCACTAACTTGCGCATTTTACTGAACGTTACCTCTTGTGCCAGACTTGCCTTCGCCACCTCAGACCAGGCAAAGTGCACTAGAATAGATAGGGATTGCTTCAAAAAAAGTAAAAAAAATTTCTAAGTCCCCAAAAAACGCTGGCGTCTTTTCCTTTTTTAAGGGCGATAGGCTGAAAAAGATTGTACATTTTTTTGGGGTACCCTCCTTCCCCCCTACATTTCCTAACATATGGCACCTAAACTATACAGTGGACTCATGTGTAGGGCAATATAACAACTCTATTTTATTTTATTAAGCTTTCGCAGGCTTGTGAAGTGTAATGTATTTGCTGCTACATATACGTCCATTGTACTTTAACTTGGTGCCATATGCAAATTAGGCATTGCTAGCGTAACTGTGCTTTCCTAAATGAATTAACGCTAGCGCAACTTCGCTACCTTTCGCCTCCCTGAGCACAACTTCAGATTTTAGTGAATTAGCGGCGCCCTGGCGAAACTTCGCCTGGTGAAGTGTGGAGAAGCCTGCGCTAGCGCAACTCCGCAGGTTAGTGAATTTGCCCCATAGCCTTTTTTATTATGTTTAACTAAATACACCAATTACATTTTGCTCAGTTAGTAATTCATTTCTCATTACGTAATCCACCGCAGATAAGGCAAATTTATTAAGTTTAGAATGTGTTCCTGAATTTATTTGTAAATTGAGTTTTTTTTAATTCATATTTTCGTGATATATTAATCATAAACATCTTGTTTCATTTGAATGAAAAAACTGCCAACTAACTTCTATAGAAGATCATGGACCATGTGCTTTTAACATTCAAGCTATTTTATTTTTCAGGTTTATTTAGACAGTCAATCACGTTTAATTGATTTTTTTTTTTTTTTTAAAAATAAAATAAATCAGCCTTCCAGCATTACTTAACATTGGGCCTGTTCTGCAGTTACTTAAATAAAATGTCAATAGATTTCACTAGAATAGAATTACTAGTTTTCACTAGCTTTCTCAGTACCACAGTATCATTATTTGTCAGTGGGATACTTGTAGTTGTACTTCAATAGTAGGTCAATAGTAGGGCTGCCAGTTGTTGACCATCAATGCCAAGGCACATCCATGAGCTATGTATAAAGGGCTACAGCTTGAAATGTTTTATATCTAGAAATCTTATGTTTAAAACGTGAATTTTTCTTGTTTAAGCATGATAATGTCATTACTAAGTAGAATATTCTTTGGCATTTTCTTCATCCCATATGCACAGAGTAGGATCCAACTTTGCTTGCAGTCCGCCGTGCTAGTCCTCGTGTCGCATAAAGCAAATATCCTGAAGCTTTATATTAACTATAAACTGGATTTACAGGATATCATTTTGCTAAAAAGATGAAGGGGAAAGCCATCTATTGCTATCAATATACATGAAACTCTCTTGCAAGCTATTGGCCACGATAAAGCATAAATATGGTTTTCTGAAATTTATTGAAAGTAATAATAATAGACCAATAGTTTAGAGCAGAACCATTCAGCTGAATTTACAGGCAGTTGTTTTATAAGCCTGTAATCCCTTTCCTTTTAGTATAACGCAGTATAGCATAGACATAGAGTATCTAACAGAAGCCCCCTATTACATACATTATTGTACTTGTGAAATTTTTAAAATTAAAATCTGCAACTGTTTTACAACTACAGGTACTGGATCTGTTATTCTGAATGTTCGGGACCTGGGGTTTTGCAGATAAGGAATATTTCCATAATTTAAATCAACATAATTTAAGTCTATTAAACAATCATTTAAACTGGGCAAATGTACCCCTGGGCAGTAACCCATGGCAACCAATCAAATTCCTGCATTCATAATTCTACTTGCTGCTGTCTTTAAAGAGCTAATCACTGATTGGTTGCTATAGGTAACTGCCCATGGGCAAATTTGCCCAGTGTTGATAAATGAGCCCTGCTGTGAGCCCAGGCACTGTGAGAGTCATACCCTGGGGGAGGGGAGCTCTGCCACAGGAAGTAGGAAGTCTGGATGGGACAGAGAGACTGTTGTGAAGGGATACTTCTGTGCTAAATCTGTGTGAGACTGGCATGGTCCAGCCCTAGGTGAGGATAAACTTTGCTGTAAAGAGCAAGTCCTCTGTGGGCAGACAACCAAAGGAACATGTTCTTCTGCCTAATGAACAAGAACTATAAATTAATGCTACCTTTGTTACACACTTTTGAAAAAATCCAATGTTTTGAATACCAGCTGTTCTCTTTCTCAAGGATAACAATACAGACTGTGACCAACACAAACTGCTATATATACATATATATAATATATATAATATATATATAAAGTCCAAAAATAAAAGGAAGCACTCACGGCATAAAGGTTGTTAGAAGTCCTTTACTGAAACATATAAACATCTACGCGTTTTGGTACCTCAAAGGACCCTTTAAACAAAACAGGGATTGTTTGTCCATATATTGCAATATATTTAAGCTGGCCAACTACGTCAAAGTCATCCCATATCTGGCCAATCCTACGCTTAAATTTATTCCTGATTCATTAAGAATTCAATTGCTTAATTATACATTTTACAAAGGGACTAAGTTTTACCTGCAACTTACTTGCTGCTTTCAAAGTAAAACTCCCAAACTTGGCTGCCCTTTTATTAGACACCAGTGGGATCACCTATAGCTGGGTAGGGTAGTAGCTATATATATATATATATATATACAATGCAGCTTCACGACTACAGACTTTTTTTTGCATTGCTTTCAAGCTTGTATTTCAGCAGGACACGCAAATGCATTGTGCACATTAAGAAGAAGATTTATGCATCACAGCTTAAGAAACCCACAGGCAATATAATCCTGAAAATGTATTCTGTTAAAATGAACTACACTGTATTCAATGATTCAATGAATATTCACTTTACTAAAGTAACAATGTGCATGTAGCACTGAGAAGATTAGTTCTGTAGTTACTGTGAGATCTTAAAGGAGAACTAAAGCCTAAAACCTTAAAATACATTGATCTAAATTGTTATGAATAGCTTCAGCAAAAAAGAAAAAGTGCAGTTAAGGAATGCATTCAACAAAAGCTTTATTATCACTAGGGTTGCCACCTGTCCGGTTTTGACTCGGACAGCAAGGTTTGTAGGGCTGCCTGGTTTTCCAAATTAGGAAAACCGGGCAGGATTCCCTATGATTGATGCGGTAATTGGGTAATCATAGTCCCGCCCCTTATGTCACGATCCGCCCCACAGAGTTGCAACCCCACTCCCTTTTGTCACAGCCCCATCCCCTGCCCGGGTTCAACTGGGCCAAAAGGTGGCAACACTAAGTATCACTATTTCAATAACTTTAAAATATTTGTACTAATTAATTAAATGGAGTCCATGGGAGATGGCTTCCTGTAATTCGGAACTTTATGGATAATGGGTTTCCAGGTAATAGATACTATACCTGTACTCTGTAGTACAAACCAGGTTAAAGGCACATGTTTTAGCCATGTTTTGAAACTGCTGGTTAAATCTGGTTTAATTAAAATTAAATCCTTTTCCTTTATTTTATTGTGTGCTTTAGAGTATTCCAGATAAGGTTTTTCTGATACTAAATGCAATACCAGTTTGAGCGTTTTCCCCTCAAATGAGTAAAAAGCTATTTTTTAAAGGTTAGACCCCATTTACAGGGAAAGAGATGTGCCAATAAAATAACATAGGAATCTGTAAATATTTCTCCTTGGTTTTAACAAGTAGAATCTAATAAGGTGTTTAAATTCCTATTACAAGGTTGTCAGCACAGAATTAGTACATGATGGGTTTAGAGATGTGTGTTGTTCAGAATTTAGCAAAGTGTGAAATAAGAACTAGACAATAGGCTGAAATGGAGAACAATACGGAGGAGAACAATTTTCTTCTTATATATGAAACATAAACAAATGAACACAAACTTGGCTGAAATCTCTATCGATTAAATGACAGTTCAGTGCATCAGTTACATTGCAATTATTGAAAATGAGACATTTCTATATTTAATTCAGAAACATGGGTTTGTAAAATGCCTTAGAGGACATTTAAGTGGAAAACTAATCTTCTGCAATTCTAATATTACTTATAGCATATGATGGAGGCATTGATTGGGTGCACAGTGCTGAAATGTGTCAGGGTCCAAACTGGGTCCTGAATATGTATTTCCTTCGTACTTAAACCCTTTGAGAGTTTTTTTTTTTCAAACAGCATATTTGTAGAAGTCTGATAAATGTATCCCCATTTTCTCTAGTTACACACGAAATGGAAGTGAGTTAAGGGTTTCCTTAACTGAGAAGGATCTTGGGGTTTTTGTAGATAACAAGTTGTCTTATTCTGGGCAGTGTCATTCTGTGGCTTCTAAAGCAAATAAAGTTCTGTCTTGCATAAAAAAAGGCATTAACTCAAGGGATGAAAACATAATTATGCCTCTTTATAGGTCCCTGGTGAGGCCTCATCTGGAGTATGCAGTGCAGTTTTGGACTCCAGTCCTTAAGAGGGATATACAGTAAATGAGCTGGAGAGAGTGCAGAGACTAAGTGCAACTAAACTGGTTAATGGGTTAGAAGACTTAAAGGAGAATTCAAAAATCCCTTCCCCCTCCCCTGCGTAGGCCCCCCTCCGCCCCCCAGCCTTCCTCCCCCCCAGGCAAATGCCCCTAACTTGTTACTTACCCCTCCTTCTAGGTCATCTCCAGTGGAGTTCATGGCAGCCATCCTCTCCCAAGCGCTCTTCTTCCTGTAGTCATCGGCATTTGGTGGTTCATGCACAATAGGAGGCATTTGACGGTTCGGATCTAATGCGCATGCGACAAAAGTCACGAAGTTCCCGAAAAAGAAATCGGAAACTTTGTGACTTTCTGCGCATGCACAGTTAGAGGCATATGCCGGTACGGAGCTACTGAGCATTCACCCGAAAGTCAGGAACTTTCCGATTTGTGACTTTTGCCACATGTGCAGTAGATCCAAAACGACAAATACCTCCTACTGCGAATGCGCCACCAATGCTGATGCCTACAGGAAGAAGAGCGCTCGGGAGAAGATGGCTGCCGTGAAATCCACCTAGGGGGTTGAATTCCCTTTAAAATTATGAGGGTAGACTGTCAAGGTTGGGCTTGTTTCTTTGGAAAAAGATAGGGGACATGATTATACTTTACAAGTAGTGATGAGTCAATTTATTCGCCTGGCATTTATTTGCCGTGAAATTTCGCACTTCGCCACCTGTAATTTTTTTCACATAACTGCAGCAAAAATTCTGATAACATTGGTATATGACATCCTATCAGACATTTTTCTCTCTATATACTGTATCCTGTATTGTTTTTAATTAATGCTCCTAGAAGCATCTGAGATGAAGCATGTGGCAGAAAAAATTTTTGGCCTTGTGCAAAAGATCCTCTCGTGAATTGTTATCGGAAGCAATAAGAGACATACTAAGTTGAAAATTCCAATTCAGCAATTAAATAGCTGAGTTTTAAATGTCACTATCTAAATTTATTTTGCTTCCAATTGTCTCATTTTCCACAGACTGGATACCATGTTCCTGTCACTAAACACAGACTCTACAAAACCTTGTGCGACTTTCCCAAAGGTCTGAAAAAAAGTGCAGGATGACCTAACTTCTAAAATAACACGGTGGTGACAAATTGAACAATCAAGGAACTTGTCTAAAGAAGTAGAAGGAACAGAAATAATTGAATAGTCTAGCTGCAAAAATAATAATTCTCAGAAGGACAAAACAGAATGTCACAGACAGCTGGCCATATGAGACATAATTATATGGTACCAATCTTTTTGGTCCATAAGCAAAAATAGAAGGGCTCATTTATGTGACTATAACATGAAAGTAATCACGACTCCTGCAAAGCAGTCAGAGACCAGAGGCAAAAAGACTTTGTAATAATAGTACCTGTGTGGCGGGGTCGCCCGCCGCACCATCGGCGGGGACGCCCGCCACATGGTCCCTAAGCGTCGGCCCCATGTTTGTTCTAGGGCGCGCGCGGCACGCCTGTGTGCCTCTCAAAGGCGCAAGCACGCTGGCATGTTTGCGCCAGCACGTTTTGGCGCGAATTTTGAATGCTATTTAAGGGCCATTCATTGTACAGCCCTTTGCCCGTGATAGAACTTTGATCTGTGGTTCCTGAACAAGTGCCAAGCACCAAAGCTGTTGAGCTCACCACACTCTGTTCACATATTTTAATGCATTTCTAATAAATGGATGTTTTTAATACGCTGGTGCTCCGTGTTTGCGAAAGATTTCATTGGAGGTTATACGCATCGGGAGCGTTCTTCACAAGTAGCACAGTGGACATACATCAATGGGTTCGTGAGTGCTCCCCCTCCCTTCTTTCTCTTCATTGACTGCCATCTGTGCTTCCTGTGCCTTGTGCCATTTCCAGTTATTCTGATTCAGATCCTGATTCTTCGTGTTTGACCCAGCCTGTTCCTGACTACTCTCCAATCTGTATCCTGACCCTTGCCTGCCTACGACAACTCTTCCAGTTTAACCCCTTGATTGAATACCCGGTTTTGACCCTTGGCTGCCTGAAGATTCTGATATCCGCCTGCCACAACCCAGCCTATCCGACCATCCTCCTGCCTAATCCTTTTGTACAGTGACCTTCGGCCCAAAAGACTCTACTAACAGCCGTGTCCCTTTGCCAGCCAGAACATCTCACCTTGTAAAACTCGTTAAGTCCAAGTGGCACCCAAGTAAGCTGAGGGCTCCTCTCGAAGCTCAAAGATGGTCACACTACTGGTGTTTATATAAAATATATCTGGAACGGTCTTATTCCTAAGACGGATGAATGGCTAGTGTCAGAGGGTTGATATTTGTTACCCCCGCCCTCTATGACGCCATAATGCTATAGGGCCCAAGGCAGGATGGACTATAAGGGCTTATGGTCAACTGTGGACAATGGTCACTCATATAACTTATACTAGGCCATACAAATAAATGATCTCCATTCTGTTACTTAGAAGAGTGTCAGCATGTCTCTTATGCTCTTTTGCAGAAGTGTTGCTCAATAGCTGTCTGTACCACAATGGCTATGTTTAGCCAACAGATGTTTACGAGGCTGTGGACAGTTGGAACCAGAAATCTCTTATGTTGCAAACTGCACATCTTACAGGAATGTATAAATATATATGCCAGTAAGTCTCCTCTCCAGACCATGTATGGTATTTCCGTGAACCCCTTGTCACTATTACTGTAAATGCCTTCTGAAAGCTATATAACGCTTGGACCAAGAGGTGGATCTTTGGTAAGTCCTTGGCTGACATTCTGTGTGTTACTCCAACAGCTTACCCAGACAAAACTGTTATGTTGTATTATGTATGAATAAATTGCCTGACTATTACTAAAGGTTTTCCTTTAACTGAGTTTTGTCTTACACAAGGTCAAAATGGTACTACTAGAAATACCATCACTGGTGAAGCCGAGCCGAGACCAGGGTACTTGGCACTTGTTCTGGTATTGGGTGCCGGTCGTGACAGACTTGGACTGGTTTGCAAATTGCCTGCAAATTGGTTCAACTTGCACCTGCATGGAAAGGGATGGCCCATACTAGTGCACATAACTATATAGGTGTAACATGCAATGGAAGCTCTGTATTTAAGGCTCTTTCACATGAATGCTTCTTTGTGCATTCCCTTGTAGTCACTTTTAATGCATTGACTATCCCTATGATTAAATAGACTGTGCTTCTTCCTGTGCTCCCCTGCAGTTGAACGCATTCAAACTGATTGCAGGGGAATGCATGAAGAAACTTGTTTGTGTAAGAGCCCTTACGTTTGGTCAAGTCAGATGTTAAATACAGGCATCCTTTGCACTGAGCCTTGTTTCTCATACACTAACGCAGAGCTAACTGGCAGATTGGTATAGATCATTTTTATGCCTGTTATTGCAGAACAAAGTGCAAAAAATGGTGCAAATAATGTCCATATTTGCACTTTGATTGCACCAGGTATTTTCTATATGCAACTTTAGCCAGTGGTGCATATATTGGACTTGACTGCATATTGCAGGGATAAAGTAAATGTGAAGAGCAGTGAATGAGCAAATTAGAAAGCAAAGGTAAGAAATCTATGAATCTCTGAATCAAACCAGTTATATGGGATGCAAAAAAATGCAGTTGAAATACAGTATACCTAAAACAAAATTTATTTGGCATCAGATCCAATTCATATGTAGGGCTAAAATAGAAGCTGTTTGCATGGGATCAGTTTAACTGGGTGGCAAGACTCATGACATTGATGCTGGGGACAAGACTGGGGTAACATTGTCCTAAAGAAGAACATCATTGACTGGGTACTACTGAAGGGAAACAGAGTCTAATAATGAAGGCTGCACCATGTATTTGGTAGTGAAACTATTAGAACACATTTATATATGAGGAACCATTCTGTACCTTGCTACCTTCTTACAGAGAAATTAAATATCTTCTCGGGAAATCCCACATGCACCATTATCATTTTTAGGATAATGGGATATTTGATGTGTCTCTTCATTTGAGCAGCACACTATATTCTATCATATATTGAGTAGCAGAGTTTAATCTGCAGCAACCTATTTTAAGATGGCAGATTCAAGGGGACAAAGTATCTATTCATCACTTGCCTTCTGAGCTGCACAGAGACTTGTCTGACTTTTAAAGTAGGAAAGCCTAGCAGAACCATATAGGACACCTGGGACCTTGAATTATATGTGTTCATATTAAATATAGATGTGGCAGTAGAATTTATGCACAGTGATTAAATATATATATGCAGGGTGATAAATATCTCAATCCATTAGAGATATTTTCTGAATAATAATCACATAGGCAGAATGGCACTCTCCTTCACAATAACATTTTATTCAGAGAATCCCATTATTATTATTATGGACTCTACCAATAGTATTGCTACCACTGTTACTTATTTACTGCACATACATGTTTTAGTAATCATCTGAAAAACATCAAATAGTCATGGTTTCATGGCCAAAAACACTATGGGGCAAATTCACTAATCAGCGAAAATGCGCTAGCGACGCCTTTGCCGCACTTCGCCAGGCGAAATTTCGCCAGGGCACCGCTAATTCACTAAAATCCGAAGTTGCTCTCAGGGAGGCGAATGGTAGCAAATTTGTGCTAGCGTTAATTCGTCAAGCAAAGCGAAGTTACGCTAGCGATGCCTAATTTGCATACGGCGCCAAGTTAAAGTTGAATGGACGTATATGTAGCAGCAAATACATTACACTACACAAGCCTGGGAAACCTTCATAAAATAAAATAGAGTTGTTATTTTGCCCTACACATGTGGCCACTGTATAGTTTAGGTGCCATATGTTAGGAAATGTAGGGGGGAAGGAGGGTACCCCCAAAAAAATGTACGATCTTTTTCAGCCTGTCACCCTTAAAAAAGCAAAAGACGCCAGCGTTTTTTGGGACTTAGAAAAAATTTCAACTTTTTTTGAAGCAATCCCTATCTACTCTATTGCACTTCGCCTGGTCTCAGTTGGCAAAGTCTGGCGCAAGAGTTAACGTTCATGAAAATCTGCAAGTTAGTGAATTAGCGTAGTTACGTCCCTTCGCCATAGCGCAACTTCGCCTGGCGTAAGGGTGCGAAGTAGCGCTAGAGTTGGTCCACGTCCCTAGTGAATTTATGCCAGTGCCCGTTAGTAAATCGCGAAATAACGAAATGACATCACGCTGGCGAATTTGCACTAGCGTTAGCCACTTTGTGCTTTAGTGAATTTGCCCCAAAGTGCTAATGGAATGACCAGCAACAAAGTGTTTTGCCATCTTAGTTTTAGTATTATTTTTTCTTTGTAGGCTTATAGGCAATACATTTTTTTGTTATAATCTGCTTTGTCTTTATAGAGGGTCCACATGGGGTGAATGCCAAGGACACTGTAGATAATTACACATAGGAATAGTGGTATATAGCACAGTAGACATGTTGAGTAAAACAAGACAATGGTATTAATTTATTGTCATTGTTGCTTGGCCTGCAGTCCTTCAGTTGGTAAAGTACAAAAGCAGCTGTAGAGTCAGTGGATAGACTAACGTGGCTTGCTTAGAAGGACCTACAAAAACCAATGATAGTGGACATCAGCAAAGCTGATTTATGAAATTAAATATGCTCCTTCTTAGAAAATGAAGTCGTACAGATAACGCATATTCAATGAATATTGCTTATTCGTGTTTGTTGCTGATACAAATCTGAGCACTTTATATCTGTAAAGGGTTTGGGATTCACAAACCAGATAAACAACAGATGCAAAAGAACAAAGATAAATGAAAGGACAATGACCAGGTAAACAACAGATGCAATAGAACAGAGATAAATGAAAGGTTATGTTTGCTTACACAGGTCATGCCAGCACTTTTAGCCTTGACTTCATCTGGAACGTCAAAGCATTTCTACTGCAGTCCATAGAAAAGGCTTTCTGGAGTAATAATAGATGGAGTGCCATAATTCAGCTACAGACCAAGTCTTGCCATATTGGTAATACAGAATTTGAAACGAGGTGGCTGACAGAGCAATGTGATTGTTTTATACGAGTGTATTAAACCTCAAGGCAAATAACTCTTTGACAATATTTTCATCCATAGAAAAGCTGGTAGGAATCTATGCTAACCTTGGACAAGTATTAAAAAAACCAAAATGGTTATTCAAAGAAAAGCAGAGCTGTGATAGGACAAGTCCAATCAAACTACACACCTTGGAACCCACAGATAGTACTGAAAACAGCAGGTAGAATGATTATAAACAGGTATAGTTAGGTGACATGATGCCTATTTGAATAATGAAACATTCTCAATTAATGCTTAATTAGAAAAAAAACCTTTCTTTTGATCTTAGGCCTCTTTAAATACATTCAGTTCTAGTGATGTGAGGGTTGAGAAAAATACAACCCGCACTTGACCCTAAAGCTCGCCCATAGACGCGGCAATTCTTCTTGCCGAACGACCGATTTTAGGGAAGTCCGGCCAATCCTTCGAAATCATCGTGCGGTTAGTGGGATTCGAACGATCGTACATCTTACGATTTTTCGGCCGACATCTGTCAGGAAATTGATCGGCCAGGTCAAAAAATCTTTGTCGGTCCCGGTGCAATCTATCTATGTTTGCAGGGCCAAGCAGGCAGCTCCCCTTTGTTTTCCTGGCAAATTGGTCTTTTTAGTTGATGGTCAATTTGTACGATCGTTCCGAAAAAATCGTGGTCTCGCGATGAGGATCGGATCTTTTAAAATCTCAACATCTATGGCCAGCTTTAGCCAATCTCTCCCATCCCAAACATTAACCCAACCCAGATTGGCAGCTCTATTTATAGACCCGCGTCTGGCCTGCCCATCTCTGATGTCACAAAAGGGACAGGACAGGCACGCACCTATAAATAGAGACTGCTGCTACTGGGAGCCAGTGGTGTAAGGTCGTGGGCAGGGATATCAGAAAGAATTGCTCAGCCCAAGCCCATTGCAACCTTCATCTATGGAAGTCGGCCTAACCCACAGGTCCCACAAGAATTGGGCCTCTATATCTCAGCCTATGTATGCAGATTAGTGATGAGCGATTTTTTTTGCTGAATTTGACGCCCATAGACTCCAATGGGTGAAAATAATTGTCACTTGAAAATATATGTGACGCCCATAGACCAAGATTTTTTGCTGTTATGCGAATTTTGGCAAAGCGAAACAGGTCAGATTCACCCGTCACTAATACTGATCTTTTATACAGGTTCAACAGCAGAAATCAGAAGCTTGGTATTGAGCTGATGGACCTACAGTCACAAAACTTTTCATCCCTATGGCATACCTTTCTTCAAAAAATTTGGTGCTAATACACTGTCACCATACAACTTGCCTGGACCCAGTTTCTCTATAGCTGGAGTCTAGATGTGGAGGCAAGGCTGCAGTGAGAAAATGTTGTACTGTATACTGTTATTAGCCTTTTTGTAATATACAGTAGTAACCTTGCAAGAAATAGACCATGACCACCTAGGAGCAATAGACAGGAACAAACAAGCCACATCAAAGATACGCATAATTCTTATCATGTGATCAATAAAGGAGATAACTATTTATTAAATTAAAAAAACTAACCTCTTGTTCTGCCTTACAGCTTTCTCCCCTTTCATCCACGAGATGGACGGCTTTGGAGAGGCAGAAGGTTTGCATTCCAGAACAACTTCCTTCCCTTTCGTTATGACAACTGTTTTTTGTTTTTGGCTTAACTCAAATGTTGGAGCTGAAGCTAAAATTATGAAAAAAAAAAACAAAAACAGGAAAACAGATGAAATTAAAATGATCAACAGATTTGAAACATCACTGTGTTGCCAAAAATCTAAATAAGCCTATCAAAATGAACCCCCTGGGCTTCTTCCATTAGAAATATCACCTACTGTTATGGATACAGATATCTGCAGAGTGTAATCATTAGATAGTGTAGAGCTATGAATAAATAGCAGCAGATACTTCCATGGATGAGCAGCAAGAAGTCTATTCTTGCCTCACATGTGAGTCTGTTGTAAAAGTAAAACTATTGAATTTACAATATTAACCACAAAAAAGAACCCCATAGATTAAAGGATAAGCTTCATTTTTCGACTGTTAGATATACTGTTAATCAGTGAAGGCAAGATGAGAAGCGTATGTGCTCTGTCATTTTAAAGGAACAGTAACGTAAAGTGTTTTAAAGTAATGAAAATATAATGCAGTTTTCCCTGCACTGGTAAAACTAATATAGTTTTACTATAGTTTATATAAACAAGCTGCTGTGTAGCAATGGGGGCAGCCATTCAAAGGAGAAAAGGCTCAGGTTACACAGCAGATAGAAGATAAGCTCTGTCTGTCTAATGGTGTTATCTGTTATCCATTATTTATCCTGTGCCATATAGCCATTTTTCAATTTTTGCCATTGCTCCCCAGCAGCTTGTTTATATGAACGATAGTAGTGTTTCTAAAGCAAACAGATCAGATTTACCAGTGCAGGGCAACAGTACATGATAATTTCATTACTTTAAAACACTTATATTTTTTGGTGTTACTGTTCCTTTAAGTAGACATATGTGCCTATCCTCATTTAGGATAAGGTTCCAGTGGTCAGTGATCTTCACAAATATTGTTGTGGCTGCATTGTGGCTTCATAGTTAGAAAAGGGCTGTAGAGACTTTCTGCTAGTGATGGGCAAATTTCCCCGTTTCGTTCCACAGCGAAATTCGAGAAACGGGCGTAAAATTGGCAAAATGTGAATTTTGATGCTGGTGTCAATTCGTGGGTGTCAACATTTATGCTGGCTATGGAATTGTCGCCAGGGTCAAACTGGCAAACTTATTCGCCGGTGGCGAATGTTCGTCACAAATTTCCATCTGGCAAATAAATTCGCCCATCACTACTTTCCACTGATGACACATTATGGATTTACACTTACAGTAGGCAGGGTTTAGTGACACAGGAATGTATCTGGCATGCCCTAGAAGAAGAGAAGTTATCATCATGGTGAACTATTGTGCCCTGATTATTAGATGATTTCATTTCAAGAAGATAGTCAAAGACCAATGGGAATGCATCACCTGTTGCAGGTGTAGCAGATTTACTAAGCTCGAGGAAATAGATCGAATCAAAAAATATTCCAATTTCACAGTAATTTTTTGGGTACTTCGACCATCGAGTTGGTCAAATTCGATTGAATCGAATGATTCGAACGATTCGAAGTAAAAATCGTAAAAAAAAAACTTTGACTTCATACTTTGCCAAATTAAAGCTACCAAAGTCCAAAGTTAGCCTATGGGGACCTTCCCCAGCACTTTTGTAAGTTTTTTTTGTGATTGATCGCTTAAAATAGTTTGAATCGTTCCATTCGAACTATTTTGTTGATCGATTTTTATTCGATCGTTCGAATAGAGCTTTTGCGCTAAAATCCTTTCAATTTGATATTCGAATTCGAAGGATTTTACTTCAAGTGTCGAATTTGAGGGTTTTTTGATAAATCTGCCCCAGGGGGGTTATTTATCAAAATTAGAAAAGTTTCTGAAAACTACTCCAACCAAATCCTCACAGATTTTCCCCCCTAGTTATCAATACATTGTCCCGAAAATTTCTTTTGCATGAAAAATCGCAATTAAATCGTGACAAATCCGAATACCACAACTTTGTCAATTTGACACCCAGATACCACAACATTTTTGGAAACCCAGTGTAAATCAGCGCACCTTTGGGACATCTTCCATTGACTTCTACATGAACTTGGCAGGTCTGAGTTGGAGTACTTTTTTATTCAGACTTTTAATACCATTGGAGTTTAATAAATCACAAAAAATTCAAGGTTTTTTTTCCACAAAAAAGTGTTTTTCCCCTTTAAATGTACAATCAGAAAAAAAAAACGACTTTAATAAATAAACCCCAAAATATACATACTACATGTACCACTGACTGCACATTAGAATATGGTTACTGGTTAAGGACAGACCATAGGCACTTACCTAAAACCTTAAGCTCCGCACTGCCATAGATGATCCCATATATATTTTCTGCCAAGCACTGGTACATTCCCGCGTCCGACTGATTCACATTATGGATTGTCAGCATTCCATTAACCATCTCAATCCTGTTCTGTAATATGCAATAAATCTCTATTAATTCAGCCACATATAAAAGTTGGCAACGTAAACTCTGTTACGCTTGACGCTATTAAAAATGATCATGGTTATAATTTGTACTAACTGTAGTACTTGCCAGCAGTGTAACTAGGTGGGGACGGGCCGTTCTGGGGTGTGGTCTCTGGTCCAATCGCACCCTCTGCTCCCCCATTAGTTACGCCACTGGTACTTGCACACGGCAAAGCATGGGACAGATTTACTAAAGAGTGAAGTGTATAAACCATCTGCAGGGACATTGACAATTCATTAACAGACACACATGACAATTCGCTAGGGTTCATTTGCACTCTATCGCCAGGCAACTTTTCACTCTGCTCAGCAAATTCACCAAATTGCGGATTTTACTGAACTTGGTGAGCTCATGTCTTTATTAAGCTCCCTTGGATATTTATAATAAAAACTGGCCACTTCAAGTATTTACACTAGGGATGCACCAAATCCACTATTGTGGAGTCGGCAGAACCCCTGAATCGTTTGCGAAAGATTCGGCCAAATAATGAACCAAATCCTAATTAGCATATGCAAAATAGGGGTGTAAAGGGGAAAACATTTTTTACTTCCTTGTTTTGTGACAAAAAGTCACACAATTTCCCTCCCGCCCCTAATTTGCAAATGTAAATTAGGATTCAGATTCGGTTCGGCCGGGGAGAAGGATTTGACTGAATCCGAATCCTGCTGAAAAAGGCCGAATCCTGGCTGAATCCCGAACCAAATCCTGGATCCCTAATTTACACCAAAATCTCTAAAAAAAGACGTGTATACGGTATGTCTTTTATGTGCCTTCCCTGGTCAAATTGACCTAAGAGTAATATTAGTAGCTAATTTTCGTTAGGCACAAACGCTAGCGAATCTTTGCTATGAAATGCTCGCACTGAAGAAGTATTGCTAGCTTAAAGTCGCCGGCATGCGGCAGCCGGGACACAACCTCACATTTTAGTGAATTAGCGTAGTGGTAACGAATTTGCGGTGGGCAAAGAGGTGCGAAGTGTGCAAAGCAGTCGCTGGCGGCAATTCGCCCTTTAGTGAATCTGCCCCATAATCGTGACTTTCCTCATCACCTTTTTTCTATTTATTAAAATTCTCAAGTGGGTTCATCTCAATCAATTAAAAACTTCACAGGGAGGACAGGGAAATGAGAAGAGAACTCTATATTCATTCTTGAACAATGGGGTCATGTAATAAAACATTCAAAAATAATCTAGTAAACCAGAGCAATCAATCACTAAATACAGTAACATTACTTGTTTGAAAGCAAACATTTGATTGGTTGGTATGGGTTACTAGACCTAGCACAGACTTTGCTGCCTTATAAATAACTTTAGATTTTATAAAATGTAGGCAAAAAATCCCCAAAACAACAACTGTTACTTCTTCCTCAGTGAAGGCCACACAGGACTGATTCTCAAGGGTTAACAGTATATGAATATTCCCTGCAACACAGATTAAGCAGCAGTTGTCTGCACTGTGCAAAGCTGACAGGCTCAGCTATAATGACATATTTCTCTGGGGCTAAATGTCACAATTGCACAATACTTATCAATTTCTCCAATGTAATACTGTTTTCTCATGAGAAGCTTAGAAGCGGGGATGCAACATGGCATCTTTATTATACCAGTTTGCAGAGAGAATTAAAATCCACATCTTAGTGAGGCAGAAGTAGAACAGAGGGCTACAGCACTTGCACAGTGGTATTCTCGTATTCCACGGAGAAAAAGAATAGATAGATTTGCAGCAAAATTGACAGAGGATTCCAGAGTTTTAGCAAAATTTCAGAGCTAATTCCTTATAAAAGGAATTATAATTAGTGCTTAGTGATGTCATTTATGTGACATGACTTGGTGATACCTGTGTTTTTTTAAAAACAACGTCATTCTTTTAATAAATATAAGGGTGTTAGATGTCAACTTGGAGCTCCATGACCTATATGGATATGGAGCTTGTCGGTGACTTCTTTCCATGGAGTATATTATTCACTGTATAACCATGTTTATATTTTATAGATCAGGGAATGACTGCCTCATACAGACTAAATCAAAAAAAAGGAGGGGGGCATGGGCAGCCCAGTCCGACCCCATAGGAACAGGACCTGCTGCCCCCAGGCTAGAAGTTGTGTGCTTGGGCGCCACGATGGCTGTTATAATCTGGTAAACCTTATTCTGCTATAAACTGATGATTATTTTTGCAAATGAAAATTTTAGACTTAAAAGTACAAAAAACTATATTTCTGTGAATGTATTTCTCACCACCACCAGACGGTGGTGGAATATTTCTGTATTTGCATTTCTAAACAAGCTATCTGATTGCACTGTACAAACCTGTGGCATCAAGGGAAGACCATTCTTTAGCCAACGATATATAGGCCTCGGCTTTGCTTCAGCCTTGCATTCCCAACGGAGCTGGTCTCCACTATCCAACTGGGTGTCATTAATCTTCTCAATCCACTGAGGCTGTGCTGGAAAGAGAAAGGTAATTTCCAACATTTAATGAAGTCTGAATGAAAATAAATGCTTCGGAAACTATTTAAAGTGAAATTGGATTCCAAATTGAATTTATTTGACATATTTGGTTTGACCACTATAGAATTACTTTAGAAGCTGTATATGCATTCAATGTTAGCCTCGAGCAAATGTCCAGACAACTTGGTTAGTATAAGGAACTCGTAAATAAAACCTAATACGTCCTCAATTATCCAGTTGTTTTATTAAATGTGCTGTTTCAGGAGCAAATGCAATTAAATGAAATTGAGTTTTACTGAAGTTCTCATGGTGGGTCAATAAACCATTCAATTTATGTTTTTTACATAAACAACAAAATACTATACTTTCATTAAAGAAGAAATTTCACTACCATTATGAATCAACTCAATAAAATTTAGTCAGATGTAGATCAGCCTGATCCCAACTAACTGAAAAACTCTACTAATAAGCCTGCAGCAGAACATGATGGAACATGATAGGACCAAGAAGGATAATGGGCTTTTAGAGCTCTTGCATTGATGGGTAGTGATGGGTGAATTTATTTGCCAGGCGCGAATTCCCGGCGAATTTGCGCGATTCACCGCCTGCAAATAAATTTGCGAAATGCCCGCGAAAATTTGCCAGAATTGCCAAAACGGGCGCTGGTGTCAAAAACTAGACGCCGGCGCCATTTCGCGAATTTTTCGCCATTTCACAAATTTTTCGGCGAAGCGATACAGTGCAAATTCGCCCATCACTATTGATGGGAGACCCAGCCATATGCAGTGGCACCTTGAAGGACATGTGATCATTGTGTTTTACTTTGCTTAGATATTGTTTATGAATCACATTACATCCTGAGCACTGGTTAAAAGTGTGACCAAAGTTCTCTAGCACCTCCCAGGTAACCTATACATTTAGCTGGTTACAGCATCAGCTTATTACCATCTGGAGCCTGAACAAAGGTGATCACTCAGAACTTAATTAGTTGTAGATTATTGTTGCATAGATTTTGTGTAACAACACTTGGTAAATGATTGTGACTCTGATAGATCATGAGTTTGTGGTCAGCTAATAGAGGCATACAATCAGAAGCCTGTACTAGTACTTTCATTGTCCTCTAGACCTCATTATGAGATGCTAATGGTAGAGCCTTTTAGACCTACTACTTAATAATTAATGGGATGTTTTGCTAAGAAATAATAAGTAATCATTATGGATAACAGTAGCAAACAATTGCAAACAGTAGATTATTTTCAGTATTAAAAGGGGTATAGTTTGAGAGGAAGAATGGGCAGGTCATCAGTAAGGCCACATCTAAAATATGCATAGCAGTTTAGGTCTTCAGCACTCAAAAAGTCCCTTAATAAAATTGAGATAAAGATAGCAAAGAAAAGCCTTGTTTTTAATAAAGGGCATGAAAAATCTCAGTTATAAAGGAAGGCTGGCCAAGTTACAATGGGTGAAGAAGTGATTAAGGAAGTATAAAAATCCCTACTTATAATTATATAAGGAGTCTATATAATAACCTCTCTGGTGCATTATTCACCAGTAGATCTTTATAGAGGACAAAAGGGCATTGTTGAGATTTGAACGAAGAAGGTTTAAAAAAAAGCCTATGTGCATTGAAAGTCGTTTTGGTACACTTATTACATAGTTTTTTCTTTGTTAAGCAATCAATGTTTTTTATTGTTATTAACCTTATCCCAACAGTTTTGTGTTTCATCTCTGATAACAAAATATGGACTTATGAATAAAAGATTATTTCTGCAGTAAGGAATATCTTGCATGTTTACCTTCAAACCATTATTCTGTCCCCCCTGGAGTACTTTAGCTTTCACAATGGAAAAATAAACTATATTCATGGTAGAGGATTTCATAAGCTGATGAAGAACAGCCTGCTGTTTTCTTTAATGACTCAGCTGGTGGTAAAATCAGCCAGTTGGGTTATGTTCTGAAGACTATTTGTGAACGAACCTGAGGAGCTATGTGGTATCTTAAAAAAGGAATACTAAATGAAGCAAGAACCTTGACATGGTCCCCTGCTGGAGTACTGTTGCTTGAATAATTCTCTAATCTTTCTTTGAGATCAAATACGATGAGGCTTTATGTTGAGGTTAACACTTGTGACCTTGGCAAGGATTACCATAGCAAGTAAAGTCACCAAAAAGGACAAAGGGAAAGTTGTCAACTGACTGTGAGGTCACGTGTCCAATGTTAAAAATGCTGCAAAGAGCCCAACAAAGAGAAACTGTTAAAAATTGATAGGAATTGATAGATACATAAAGATACATAAAATGAAAGGCTACAGCAATAAACATTAAACTGGAGGTTTATCTTAGAGGTGTCCTCACTGTAAACCAAATACTCTTCCACCATAGCATAAATGGATTATGTACGGTATATTCCTGATTTCATTCTAGGCACCTAAAGATTCCATTATAAAGGAACAGCTTTCAAATCTTGCTCATATGATGATCTGCCTCCAAGCTCACAAGTACTTACTGAATAACTTTTTTTAAAATACAACATACCTGAAAGCGACTCAATAAAAACATTGTAGTCTGCTGCATATTTCATTGCTGAGCTCCATTACATTCTATATGATTTAAGAACAGCTTATTATGCAACAGAATTAATAATATTACATGGAGTTACATGGATTTAAAAGGTTCTTTTGATGCTCGTAAAGTCTTTCTATTTAAGTCTTCCTATGTTATATGAATTCTTGCAGAGTGAACGTTCTCAGTGACCTCAATTTTTCCATATCTAGGTGGGCACAAAAGATATCCTCTACTATAGTACAGAACTCTGACCATCTGTTGGTTGGTTCAAAGATAAATTCATTATCTTCATTTTTTTACATTACTCTTTTTCTCTTAATTCTAAGAGACATTCTAGTACTGTCCCTAAAATGTGCTTTTTATATTTTTTGTTTGTGTATACTGCCTGAAATTACAATTTGCAATTATAATATGTACAATAATTGCATATTAACACTAGGTAGCACATTTATTAAGGGTTGAATAGTAAATTCAAATTTATTTTGGTGTCTAAATTCACACATTCACATTTTAATCCCCAATCACACCTCACCATGGAAACAGTTCTAATTTGCATATTCACTGCCTAAAACCTGCCAAATTCATTTACATGTCAATGGCAGAGGCCCATTGACCCATTTCCTGACATTTGAGTTTTCTTCATATTCGATTCGAATACGAAACTAATTTTCAGTTTGTTCCCATTCAATCAAATTGTAGACGTTCAAATTTTTCATAAATAACCTCCCATTCGTGTTGGGAATGGGAGGTTATTTATGACTACTACTATAATATCAAAATGATACACCCATCATGCCTGATGTTTAGCATTATTTACTTAACACATTACATCTGCTGTGCACTGTCTTGTCCTGTCCCTGCACTGTGCTGACCTGTCTTGCAGGAGTTGCATATTTTTACACTTGCACTTTTTGTCTGTTGTCCGGTACATCTATGTTGTGTAGCACCATGGTCCTAGAGGAACGTTGTTTCATTTCACCTTGTACTGTACAAACTTATATGGATGAAATGACAAACTCACTCTTGACTCTTAACTTGACTATTGACTTGAGCTGAGTACATTGAATTTATGAGTAAAAAAAAAAAAATCACATCAATTCGAAATTCGACCTTTGATAAATCTGCCCATAGGTGTTCCACATGGAAATTCACACTCTACTCAATGTTCTATTCACTTATTAGCACATACTGTATACAATATCCATGGGTCTGTTTTAGAAGTGCTAAAAAATGTCACCTTATCAGAAATAATGCAACTCTAATGGGCTTAGATATCAAAAATTGAATATTTGAGGTTTTAGATTTTTTTTCTTCTTTGATTAAACTCACAATTTAAAAAAACTCAAATGACTGTTTATTTATTACAAAATCTGAATATAAAAAGCTTTGACTGTATACAATTGTGAAAAAAAAAACTCAAACAATTTCAATTTGAGTTTGCAAGGTCAAAAAAACTCAAAAAGTTACTATTGTAAAACTCGAAACACAACAATTTTGTTTATAACCTCAAAAAACTTGAATTAAAAAAATAGCTTGAACAATTCCCATTGACTTTCTAATGAACTCACAAATGTTTAGATGCCGAAGTGCTTAAAGGAGAAGGAAAGCTACAGAAGCAGTTTATTTCAATAGATTAGCCACAATAGTACAAGCTATAAGACTATATTTATTCTGTAGAATGCTTTACCATACTTGAGTAAACAGCTCTTGAAGTGTTCTCTGTTTGTTTAGGATAGCAGCTGCCATATTGGCTTGGTGTGACATCACTTCCAGCCTGGGTCTCTCCCTTCTCGCTCATAGCTCTGGGCTCAGATTACAGCAGGGAGGGGAGGAGACAGGCGGAGATGAGCAAACTGAGCATGCTCAAGGCCGTGCCCTGGAGGTTTAAGCTGAAGGCAGGAAGTCTGATACAGAAGCCCATGTGTACACAATAAAAGGAAAGACATGTGTTTCTTTTGACAGAGGACTCAGAGCAGCATTATTTTGAGGGTTTACTGGTGTATTTATTTAGACCTTTCTAATAAAGCTTACTTAATTTAAACCTTTCCTTCCCCTTTAATACTGTAAATACCAAACGTTTGAGTTTTTGAAAATATAATTTGAATTTGTGAGTTTTTGTGCAAAACAATTTGAATTGTGGTGAAAATTCAAATTTGAATATTGATAAATCACCCTCTTACTGTAACATGTCTGTTAATTGGGTCCCAGGGGGTGGCCCTGAATTATTAAAAAGGCAAATTTGTATTTAAGATCACTGAATGGCACATACTAATGAAAAACTATATTATTATGAAAATTATTCGTTTACATGAAGTAGGGTTTTCCATATGAGCTGTTTTATGCAATATATTTTTATAGAGACCTACAATGTTTGTGGGTATAGTTTTCCTTTAATATGTTCTGCTGGATCTTAGGGGCCGATTCACGAAGGCTCGAATATCGAGGGTTAATTAACCCTCGATATTCGACTAGGAACTAAAATCGTTCCACTTCGAATATCGAAGTCAAACGATTTTGCGCAAATCCTGTGATCGGTCAATCGAAGGATTTTTCATTCGATAGAACGATTAAATCCTTCGAATCGAACGATTCGAAGGATTTTAATCCAACGATCGAAGGAAAATCCTTCGATCAAAAAATCCCAGGCAAGCCTATGGGGACCTTCCCCATAGGCTAACATTGACTTCGGTAGCTTTTAGCTGCCGAAGTAGGGGGTCGAAGTTTTTCTTAAAGAGACAGTACTTCGACTATCGAATGGTCGAATAGTCGAACGATTTTTAGTTCGAATCGTTCGATTTTCGTAGTCGAAGGTCGAAGTAGCCCATTCGATGGTCGAAGTAGCCCAAAAAAACTTCGAAATTCGAATTTTTTTTAATTCGAACCCTTCACTCGAATTTAGTGAATCGGCCCCTTAGTGTGTATAAATGTTATAGGCGCTTAGAAAGAGGCTCTACTGGGGCAGAGACTATTGGGAATGATGTATAATTTCTGTAGAGCACTGCCAAAAACAACACATGTCCCCATTCTATAATAAAGTAGAATAATAAAAATAACGTATACATTACTTGCCTTCAGCAAGATAAAACAAAAGCAATTAAACAATTTCAAAAAAGTAACCAAAGTGGATTGGAAATACGTCTGTGATTTTTAGTTTGAAATGATGAAACCACTATTGAGATGAGATGAGATCAACACAGCTAAAATAGACACGCATCTGTATATCTATCAAAGTGTTTTGAAAGGACAGCAGAACATTTTATTTATTGGTTTAATATTCTTTTTCATATCCATTATACACTTACATGTACCCTGCTGTTTATGTTTTGTGGTTTTGCTTAATAATTAGTTTGAAGCTCGACAGGGCAAATAATGGCTTGTCCTGGTGTGTGCAGCTATTTACGCACTGGTTTATATTATTATTCCATTGATCCCAGTACTGCAATTTGTAGTTTTACAAAGCACTGCATTGTTGGTGATTTTACATCAATAAAAAAACATACACTTGAAGGAAGAAGCTGAACTTTCTCATCCATGTGTCCATACACTTTTGCCTTTTATCAACTTTACTGAAGGCCAGGGCTACACCACAGTAGCCCTTCTCATTCTACCCAACTGTATCCCTGGGCTACACCAAACTACTTTGCTACATTACTCATGGGCACTTACTGAACCCTAGGCTGAGTCAGGTCTCATGGTTTGACATTCTAAAATACTCAACATACTTTCCACTACACTTTTGTCTTCTGCAATAGGTTGTTTTACTCCAGTAATACCCACCTAAAATCTGTTGGTATGGTTTTTCCAATACAATTGGCAAAAGGACAATGTGGTATAGTCACTAGAGCTGCACTAGTAACTGGAGTAATTTGTACTTTATGGTAACTAAGCTAGCACCAATTCATGTTTACAATACCATCCTAATGGTTTTGTCTGCATTTATAAATAGTTGTCACTAGCCTTGCTTCCATGGTTCAGATAATTAATCAAAACTAGAATAATTAAACGTTTTTAACAATTTACAGTGGTTTCAGGTTTAAATAAAATATCTATATTTTTGATTATAGTATTTCCTTAAGAGGTGTGAGCATGTAGTCCATGGGTGTTTTCTACTCTGTTTTACATGCATTGGATTTTCATGTGTTCCACCTCATTGTAATACAAGTGTTTTTTTAGTCTACCACCTGGATTTTTAACTACAGCTGGGGACACCAGGGTTTATTTACAAGATACAAACACAGGTGCTAAATTATAAAAGGAGAGCAAAGATTTGAGAATATTATGGGCAGGTTTGTTTGTGTCCTCTGTATTGTTTTATTGCTAATTCTTTTTCTTAATTACTGTCTTGTATCCACATTGTCCTTCATTAAACATAGGAATGGTTACTGTCCTAATGACACCCTGTGGGAGACAGTGACTAGTAACTCACTGGGGAAGAAAGGAGTGTGCGGGAAGAACAAAGATATATATATATATATATATATATATATATATATATATATATATATATATATATATATATATATAAACCACAATTAGGTGCAGATTTATCAATTGTCAAAGTGAAGATCTGAATTAAAAAAATTAGAATTTCGAGCTAATTTTTGTGCACTTCAACTAGGGAATAGTCCAAATTTCTAAATGTATCATGTACTGTCTCTTTAAAAATTCTACTTCGACCATTCTCCTTAGGGGAATATTTATCAAGGGTCGAATTCCAAGTTCATAGGAATTTGTAAAAACTACCATAAACTCCAATGAACTTTTTCAAATTCAGATGACTGGGACCGACCTGCCAATTTCAATCGAATTTGAATCGAATTTGATTCGAGTTTTTTTTACCAAACAACTCCAAATTGATTCCAGGACGTCCCTCATAGGCAAAAACAGCAAGTCAGCAGGTTTAAAGATATATTCACAATAGGAATCAATTCAGACATTATGCTTCATTATAACGTTTGCTCCTTGTAATAAGACTCATTCATTTTAAGGTGCACTTACTGTAAACTTGGAGTTGACCTCGGAAAGCATTTTTGCCTCGAGAATTCTCTGCTTTACATTCATATGTGCCGGCATCTTCCAGTTGCACATTTGGAATCTCAAGCACTGCCTGGGCTTTTCTTAAACGTGCCTTGCTAGGAATGAAGCCACTCACTTTTCTCCATGATATTGTAGGAACGGGGCTGGAAAAGTAAATATGAGCATGCTTTAGTAATTTTCATATGATTTCTTAAAGTGCTACTCCAGTAGACTTCTGCACTGAAATCGGTTTTTCAAAAGAGCAGCAGATATTTTAGTATTAATGTGACATAGGGCTAGACATATTGTCAGTTTCCCAGGTGCCCCTGTCATGTGACTTGTGCTCTGATAACCTTCAGTCAATCTTTACTGTTGCACTGCAAGTTGAAGTGATATCACCCCCTCCCTTCTCTCCCATCAGCCTTTCAGCAGAACAATTAGAAGGTAACCAGATAGCAGCTCACTGGTAGATATAAGAACAACACTCAATAGTAAAAATCAATGTCCCACTGTGACTCCATCAGTTACATTGAGCAGGAGAATTATAAAACAGTTCCAAAGTGCAGCACTGGATCTTTCTGAAAGCACATGACCAGGCAAAATGACCTGAGATGGCGCCTACACACCAATATTAAAATTAAAAAAAAATACACTTGTTGGGTTAGCAATGAAATTTTAGAAGTAAAAAATACATCATAAAAAATAAGAAGTAAAAAATACACCATAAAAATCACAACAGAATCCCTTTAAATAATTTTACGTAAAATAAAATTGATAACACCTTGTATTCCTTCAGACACATTATAGATTAGAAAACAACTGCATTTCCCCCGATTTACAGTATTACTGTATATGGGCAAATTAGAATTTAAAAGGTCAGAAAGTGGTGGAGGAATTACACTATAAAAATAGAAGTTACAAAAAGTAAAAGACTGATAGTTCTTTGCAATAATTCTGTACTTGGTGTAGGGACCCATAGGTTTTCTATGTTCCTATGGCTTTAAGCCCTACCCTTTTCCTTAGTTACTAAGCAAAAGCCTATGTATCCATTTAAGTATTTACATCAGTGTTATTGGCCAAGGGGTGTAATGACCACTTCCTACCATACTTCCATATAGTGAATGGAAAGGGGTGGATCGTCCTCTTTGGCTGCTGATGTCCTAATCATCTGGATGTGCTCATTGACCCTGGGTACACCCAGGCCCAGTAAAGCCATCTCCCTAAATGAACAGCACCATTAGTGTTTAAGTCGGGGACCAGGGAACCCCGTGAACGAAGTTTAGATAGAACAGGATATTTCTGTTATAGACTCTCTAGGAGAGTAAGTGAAATGGAACCTATCGGCCCCCAGCGGGAGAAGTCCGGACTGAGGAGGAAGCTGAAGGTCAAACTCCAAGCTTGTGGTATCAAAAAGGGATCAGGCGTAAGCGGAGTCAAGTGCAGGCAACAATCCAGTAGGCAGGCAGCAAGAATCAGAAAACAGGAACAAAGCCAAGGTCAGGAATCCAGGAAACAATTTAGGAATTTAGGGAACCCAAGAACAGAAATCAGGAAGTTCTATATTCGGGCATTAAACCCATGACCCAGAAGGCCTTTTAAACTTGAATTTCACGCCGGGCACGTGACGTGACGTCACCGGCTTCAACCTACGTGGAGCATGGGCGCCGCCATCTTGGATTGGCCACTGCCGGAGACAGGAACGTCATTGGGCGCTCTTGACAGTAAGATAGAGAGCTTTGCTAGAAAGAGCAGTTGTGTGCTCCATCGAGGATCTATAGCAGGGAGTAGCTCCCAAGGCTTCTTGATTGCTTTTAGTGAAGGGACCACAGTGGATAGGGCATCAGGCTTAGAATCCTTCTCCCTGACCACTCCACTGGGTGGGATCCAGACCCCTTTGAGGTATATCTGCCGGACGGAATTGATGTACTCTTTGACGACAATGCCTTATGGGAGTCACATTCTCTATGCTGTGTCATCTGCCTGTTCTGCCAACATCTTATGTTACACCTGCTAATACCTCAAATCTATGTGAGTAAACCTGGGGTTATTGTCTTGGACAAATAAACCATTTGTTTGTTTCACCATAAGAACCTCCAATCATTCCTATTTTTATGTACAGTAGCCTGAGTGTTGTAGTTGCATTACACCTTTATGGGACATTTCCACTTAGCGAAGGCCCTGATCCTGATGTGTGAGTCGAATGTAACCCATGCTCATATCACTAGACACTTAACTATCTGTGGTCTGGATAGCACAGGTTAGAGTTACATTGGTATGATTAAAAACAAATGTAAATGGCATTAAATAAGGTCAAGTATATCGCTCATAAGTAGGATATTGACTATAGTATAATTTGGAATCAATACAGAGGAGACATGGAGATCTGCTCCACAGCAAGTAAACTGAATAAAATGAAAGAAGGAACAAGAATGCACCCTTTATTCATCATTTTATCTAACACTGGTTATATTTTTTGCAGAGTCGTGAGCCTGCACTAAATTTACAGTTTTATTCAGAATATTCCACTGTAGCGTGATGCATACATTACACTGGAATGTTCTAAATGTGGGTGTATGTATATGTATGCACCCATTCAATATCCAGTGCTGGATGCAGAGTGTAGCGCCTGTGGACGCTACACTCTGCATGAATAGGTATAAGCACATACAGAACTCTTCTGTGGCCTTCACTTCACGTCTTTCATGGGGCACATACAAGTCGCTGTGCTTTACTTAGGACAATTCAGAAAGATTTCAGAAAAAAAGTGCAGGGCTAGGAACAAGTCTGCAAAAGACATAGTGATATATGCCTGTTTTTTTTTTTTTTGCAGTTTGCATGTTTTATTACCCACGTTGCAGCATTTTCCCCCAAAACTCAACTATAGTTTCAGTTGCAAGGGATTACTTGCTAGATGCTATTGTGCAAAAGAGTTTATATCAAAACATATAGGTCCCAAGGCTTTCAAATAGTTAAAATAAAAATATTTATTTAAGTTACATTAAAAAAGCGATACATACTGACCCCACATGGTCCACCTAAGGTGCCAATGTCAATGGAAGACATATGTTGTATTCTAGTTGCCGGCAGGTGTCGGAGATGGCTTAAACCAGGCTTTCCAGCACCTTTAAAAAATATTGATGTCTACCCCTACCTGCCTTTCAATGGAGCTCAGCTAATTAATTGTAAACAATCCGCAAGTGGTGATTGCTTTAAAGAATTGGCAGAACCGTAAACTGTGTGACATGGGTTTTCATCTTGCCCCAAAACTTCTATTTGTATTTTTAAATTGGACTTTTACAGACTGCTTTTCTAAATGCTATTTATATGGGTTTTCTAGGTGAACAGCAGGGACAATTTAATTTCTCCTTGCACTATAAGTCACCGTCCCCTTTATATTGACAGGACAACAGAATTCACAACTGCATTTTTCTGTATTTTCTGTTACTCGAAGACTGTTTTACTTCTGCCCATGAAACTTTTGTAGAAACTGTTCTGAGCTCTAATCAATAACAATTTCTTCATAGCCATCCCCTATAAAAAAAGTTTTTTTGTGCTTTATTGTCAGGTGAGTCTAGTGGAAAACACAGGTAATGGCAAAACAGAAAATATAATGAATATTGGTAAAGGAAGGAAAGCAAGCCACAAATTAAATGGAGTTTTCAGTAGAGCGATAAATTAAATGCGGCATTCAATGTCATTGTAAATGGAAAAAGCATTTGGTCAGACACAGTAATAATACAAGTGATCTGATTTTTGGCTAATGGCTGGAAAATGAGAAGCAGTTGTACTCTAAAAATATCCTTATGTTGTTGATTGATAGAGTTGACTCAGATAACCTTTAATTGCTTAATGGACAAAACTTTTGTTAAAGTGATGTTTTGTTGCCAAAGAGTCATTATTAAAAATGCCTTTTTTTCTTACAGGAGCATTTATACTCATCCATGCAAACATTTTCATTTTATTGAGCTGTGAACACATTAATATGGAATGTATTTGTCAATGAAAGTTCCTCAAGTTCTTTACCTGGCTAATTTAAAGGCAGAAAGACAATTGTGTCACATTTGGAAACAGCTAATTTCTGCTAATATGAATGTTATGGCTTTGTGACAGCCCTTCTGCATTGACAACACTGGTGTGTAGAGAGAGAGAGAGGCAGATGTAAAGAGAGAACAAGGCTGGTAGAGACGGCAAAATGAGCATGTTGAGAGGAAGAGTAATAAAGTGTGGGAAAGAAGGAGCAATGGAGAGGTCAATGAGAGAAAAGTAGAGAATTAGTCAAGTTTGGTCTATCATGATCCCTAGAACACATTCATATGGTGGCCATTTTAGGACATCCTCCAATGATTTGCATTATTTCCTACAATATACAGTATGTCCTACTATGTCAGTTGTCATAGTTGTCAGAACAAATGTATGGGAAACTGTTCTGCTGCCTCCCAGTAATTTGACTCATTCTCAGACCCCCTTCATCCTCCCTCCTACAAACAATGTCAGCCGTATGTCCTCCTCCTTTCTCATCCTAACACACTCCCAAACACTAATGCTGTAGGGTTATTGTTAGCATAAACGTTAGGATGGAGAAAAAGAAGCAGTAAAGCAAATATGACCATATTTGTATATTCAGGGACGTGGCATGGAGAAGGATGAGGATGGTGGAGGGATGACAGGAGGGAAGGGGTGATAGCAACAGAGCAATCAAGTGAAACTTGAACAGGCACAATGCAGGGAAGATGAACTAGGGAAGATCAAGAGGCATATAAAGGAAAATCATGAAAAGTGGAGGCATGAGGGTCAGTTTGGGGGAAGGAGCATGATGTCTTTGGATACTGAGGTCTCACGGGGGGCGGCAAAAGTAAGCTTTAAATTACTTAATGAATCATGGATAGAAATGGTGTGAAGTCCAGTTTCCCTCTATTTTCTCTAGTCTGTGGGGCAGATTTATCAACATTTGAATTCATGATTCACAAACTCACAAAACAGAATTAGGTTTAGCAAAACAAAAATTAAGCAAAAAAAAAACTTGGCATCTAAATGCAGCAGAGCTCATCTATAAATCAATAGACGTTGTCCTAGCAATTTTATACAATTTTCAAAGTTTGTATAAAGTTGCTATGATTTTGCCACATTCAAGTTTTTAAAACACATTTCAGTCAATTGAGTTTTCAAGATTCAAGTTATTTGGTGAGTTTTCAAATTTTTGACTCACAAACTCAAAATTGATAAATAGATCTCCTTGTATACTAAAGTCAACTTTCATGTGCACAGTGTAAGAAATATTGTGGATAGGTCCTAGCAAAAGGATGCCATGGACCCTTGTTCTTAATACCTGCTTTGAACAAGCATTCCCAGAAGGTATAACCCCTTAAATGGTTGGGGTACATTGTAAGCAGAAACACAGCAATGTGCATCTCTTGACTTTAATTACAACAAATAAGCAGTAAGCTTAAAGGAGAAGGAAAGCTACTGAAGCAGTTTATTGCCATTGAGATAGCCACAATAGTGCAAGCTATAACACTATATTTATCCTGCAGAATGCTTTACCATACCTGAGTAAACAGCTCTAGAAGCTCTCTCTGTTAGTAGCAGCGCCATATTAGCTTGGTGTGACATTACTTCCTGTCTGAGTCTCTCCCTGCTCACTCATAGCTCTGGGCTCAGATTACAGTGGGGGTGGGGGAAGGGAGGAGTAGAGGGAGAGAGTGGCAAACTGAGCATGCTCAAGCCCTAGCCTTGGAGGTTTAAGCTGAAAACAGGAAGTCTGATAGAGAAGCCCATGAGTACACAATAGAAGAAAAAAAATGTTGTGTTTCTTTTGACAGAGGACTCAGAGAAACATTACTTTGAGGGTTTATCGGTGTATTTATATAGACCTTTCAGAGCTTACTTAATTTTAGCCTTTGCTTCTCCTTTAACACCACAGTTTCAAGATCTACATTGTTAAAGTCCCCCATATTCATAATAATATTATAAGTATATAGTTATAAAAAGTTAAAAAAAATATGTAAAGCATAGTAATTGCCTCCTTGATACAGATCCAGGGATAAGAAACAAAAATTTCCCCTAAACCTAACTGTGATTTGGCTACAGGCTGGTGATAGAGTCCTTCATCTGGTCAGGTACCCATGGAATACCTGCATATCTGGTTATGGAGGAAAAGTCTTTGATTCCCCTAACATACAGGCACCCAGGTTCATTGCAGGCTCATGATCCCCCTAACTGAGTGAAAAAGTACTTTCCTTCCTAACACAGTTGATCCACCTCTGGAGTGATGTCTCTTCGGTCAATGGTGGCACTGCTTACGATTTTAAGGATCTCTGTGTCGATTTAGAAATGGAGTTATGGTGAGTAGAGTTAGGTAGTGGGAACTGGGTGGGCATATAGTAGGCCCGTGGGTCCGTGTTAGGCACGGGTCTGACCAACCAGACCCATGCAGGACACTAGCTGGTGTCCCTATCTACCACATTTATGGAGGCTACTCTCATTGTTTAGAAACCTATGAATTAAAGCAGAAAACTTAAATTAAACTGAAAACCTCCTTTAAAGGACAAGGAAAGCTTAAAATAGAATAAGGCTAGAAATATTGTATTTCGTATACTAAACATAAGCATGAACTTACTGCACCACAAAGCCTAATCAAACAAATGATTTATGCTTTCAAAGTTGGCCACAGGGGGCTGTCATCTTGTAACTTTGTTAAACATCTTTGCCTGACCCTGACCCTGCACATGCTCAGTGTGGTCTGGGCTGCTTAGGGATCGTCATAAACAAAGCTGCTTGAGTTCTGCATGGCTGGGAAGTGAGGGGGGGCTCCCCCTGCTGTTCATAAGTATAATTGTTTCCCTGCTCAACAGTTAGGGACCGTCTGACAATTCCTATCCACAGCAGTAAATGAAGGGAGAATTTCACTGCATACAGTCAGGTTTCTTATAAAAACGGTACACATTTTTTAATTAAAGTATGTTGAACACAGGTTTCTTTTTCATTAAAGAAAGTAAAAATGGGATTTTATTTTTTTGCCTTTCCTTGTCCTTTAAAAACACAAACAAACACCAGATTTATATACAATATGTGACTGACATGCAAAAACCTACTTAGCAGAACCTACATAATGTAGTGGCAAAGGGTGAATTTCAATAGGAGATTTTTTGACTTTTTAAGCTGCACAGTTCTAGTTCTCTGAAAGATTCTCTGCCTCGCTCTGCATTAACTCACAGCACTGTAGAAGCAAATGTCAGGATCATGTCATCCTTATTTTATCACTGGTGGGTGTCATGACAGACTAGAAGTTTTAGCGCAACCATTGACACTACTTACTATGCATCGGCTTCTCTGCAGAGATTAATGGGGCAGCACTGAGCCTCATTTGTACCAGTATTCATATTGCTTTCTCTGGAGTGTATAATAGTCCCCCTCCTCCAAAAGCTGCTTTTTTTATAAACTTCTAATTAACCTTTTCTACCCTTAAATTATCACCTCCTCCAAAGAATTGTAATTATTCATATGCTCAGTGAAGGCACTAGTACTGTTATACCATGCTGTTGTGTTTGGGCACCTCTAAATAGTTTTATATAATGAATGTTTCTTAGAAGTGATAATGAAAGATCAGAGTTTGAGAATGACTAATGCAGGTTAAATAAACTGCTATGATCTGAAGACTATTTGTGAGATTGTTAACCTTGCCTTTAAAATGTGTGACATACTGAACATAAATGTGCTTTAATTAAATACAGTGGGGTCAGTTGAAGACTGGAGCTATTAATGGCAACATGTAAACTTTGCATGAATTAAACATTATCTCTACCTTTTGCTTTTAAGGAACTCTACGAAGAATGATTCCTCTTCTTCTTTATGTTGTGCAAAATACATTTTTAGCCAGTACTGGTCTCTTTTTTAATGTTAAGAGGTTGTGTATACCAATTACAACAGTAGAATTGATTGGCTACACATCAGGATACTGACCAATCAACCTGAATTATACTGTAACAAGCAACTGCTATGTCCAGAGATGGGGTGGAAAAATTATAAAAATATACGTGTAGAAGCGGGAAGGACCCAATTGTATTTTTTTAATAGGATCAGACCAGAACTTGTTGCAAAACACAGAAGGAGCAGTTGTGATATCACAAGGAACACAAAAGAAGAACATCTCAAGGCATTCATTTTAATGCCAACATGTGTAGCAATTATAATTACAAATAGAAACATGGTGACCCATCTGCTTTTAATGTCTAGATCAAATTTGTTCAATCTGTAGCTTGCTAGGGGTTTCTGTACGTGGACTGATCCTTTGGTCAGAAAATAACTAATAATATAAAATAATTCAAATATGAAACTATTGTTAATTTTTTACATGTTGCTCGCATCATTATAACACCAGCTATGCCTAATTTTTAGTGATGGGAGAATTTGAATTTTGATGCCCACGTCAATTTTGACGGTGGAGTTAAAAGTCAATAGGCGTACAAATAATGTTGATGTGCAATGGTTTTGATGCAAACGACTTTTCCGACGCGCATCCAAATTTTTTTGACACAGGCATATTTTTGCAGCAGTTTCACAAATCTATTTGCCATCGGTGAAAAGTGGAAATTCGTTGTGAAATTGCACCTGACAAATTTATTCGCCCATCACTACTAATTGCTACAATTTTTATACCTGTCATAATAGTACAGATATGGGACCTGTTATCCAGAATGCCTGGGACCTGGGGGTTTCCAGATAATGGATCTTTCCATAATTTAGATCTTCATACCTTACTACTAATAGTCTAAACATGAAATAAACCCAATAGGCTGGTTTTGCTTCCAATAAGGATTAATTATATCTTAGTTGGGATCAAGTACAAACTACTGTTTTATTATTACAGAGAAAAAGAAAATAATTAAAAAAAATGGAATTGGATTATTTGGATAAAATGGAGTATATGGGAGCCTTTCAGTAATTCTGAGCTTTCTGGATAATGGATTTCCAGATAATGGATCCCATACCTGTACTTTGTAATGTTTTGGAAACTCTGCTAATTATTTATTCTTTTAATGTTACTGGTCGCTAATCACAAGTAAGTTACCATTGTCTAACCTTGATATTAGGCCTATCTGTTCAGCAGTAGTGTAGTGTTTTTAAAAATGTAGATACCTGGTGCAAAGAACTACAGGCCACCCATATATATATATATGTGAGTGTATGTGCAAGGAGAAAACGTGATAGACTATTGTAGAGTCCTGCAGCACTTGCAAAAAAAACTGAGTGAGGGTAGGATTTTCAGGTGCGGGTATAGATGTAGGGTCGCGGATCTGCCGGTTGTGGGTCTCATCTAAATTTCTTATCTAATTTTATATTGTCTATATTTTACTCCTTTTAAAGTTTTACAAAACTTGTTTATGTCCCCGCCCACTTTTGATGATGTCACTTCCAGCTTGCAGGAAAATCACTTCCTGTTTGAAGGCGGTCGGCGGGTTGCAGGTTGGGTTGCGATTAAGGCAGTTGCGGGTATGGGTCGGGTAGCGGATCAAATTGGGTAAATATGCGGGTTGCGGATCGGGTCGCGGGCTGCGGGTTAAAGGTTTGGGTTTGGTCTTGGTTCCGTGCAGAGCTCTAGGCTATTGTCTTTTTAACTCAAATTAACTAGGTAACTATGTACTGTTGGATGGGACTGCAGGGAAGCATGTAGAGTTCTATAATTATCTTCTTTACGCAAGCATTTTAATAACTTAATTGGAAGTCAACTTAATTTTGTTTCTATTTAAAAGCCAAGTAAAAACCTGATACAAATACCCATAATTTTATAGAAGTTAAAAGATAAGGTTGCTGTCCCACAGACAAAAGTCCTCTCAAAATATCAGTCCATGAGTCACAGTGGAGATCATTGGTTTTGTGCCAAACTTTGATACATAACAAAACAAATCTGATAAATTGTGTTGATTTTCAGTATTCAGTTGATCCTAACATGACTTATAAAATGCAACCAATGTTCTTCCAAGAGCTACAACAGAAAAAAAAAAACACCCCACTGATATTTCCCATCTAAATTCTAATGGCGCATTATAGACAGACTAGAATATCTTCAGGCATTCATTTTGTTTGTAAACTTGTTGTAATCGTAGAGTTTACTCATTATTTGATATTTGCAAAACATCACACAGAAAGCAGCCAAAACCCTGAGATCTAAGTTTTCAGATAATGCAGTTGAAATAGTGTCATTGCCGGGGGGCGGTAGGAAAACACACAACTGTGCAATCTGGGGAATAGTTGAGATGGGTTTGATAAGAACACATTCGGAACATTACATCTATACAATCTCTAGAGGGCAATTGCTGTCAACATAACAGCGAAGAAAGGGCCTAATTTATTTAACGTGCGTTTCTATGCTAAAGAAAAGATAATTTGTTGAGCAGAAATGTGTCACATACAAACAGAAGTGTCAACTCACAGGAAAGAGAAAAATGATTGCTTATTAACACCTCACCTCCAAAGAGAAAAGTTGGTGATTGCACATCATATCGAGTGAAACAGAAATGCTTTTATTTCCAACTTATGATTAATTACAGGCCAAAAATGTGCCTCCTATTTAGCAAAGCATTAATGATATACATGCCACATGCATACTTTCAATGGTAACGTAAAAAAAAAGTAGTAACGTTTGTAGTAGGTCTAGTAATCCATAGCAACTAAGACCCAAACTATTTTTTGAAACGCCTTTAGAATTCACCATAAAAATATTATCCCCTTCTTATTTAAAACCCATGCAATTCAGTGAAATCTTTTTCTGAGAAGCAAAGCCCACTAGTTTTGCTCATCACTTGTGATCGGAGAATTTGTCCTGTTGAAAAATTAGCGAATTTACTGAAACGCATTGAAGTCAATGGGTGGCAAAATAATTTTGACGTGCGTCAAATTTTTATTCAACGCCTATTTTGTCCAAATGCATTAAAGTCAATGGGTGTCTGAATAATTTAGACACACGACTATTCTGATGCACGGCAACATTTTTTTGACACATTTTTCATTTACGAATTTTCGCCGCAGTTTAGTGAATTTATTCGCCGGCTGCAAAATAAGGAAATTCGCTGAAAATGTGAGCCTGCCAAATTTATTTGCCCATCACTACTCATCACTAATAGCAACCAATCAGATATTTGATTTTAAACAGGGGACTACTGCCTGCTGATACACTTGGCTTACTCCAGCCGTAGAGAATCCCTTCAAAGCATTAAGGAGACTTTCTAGCTGAGTTTAAAGGGGACTGTCACCCTAAGAAATAATTCGAAATTATTTTCTATCATGTTAGTTGAGCAAAATAAACTTTACTTACACTATACATGTATTTATTATTTGCATTTTGTTTCCTCTGATGTTGGAATTACCCAGTCACAGCCAGCAGGCTGATACACAGCAAAAAGTTGTGCATCACCCCAAAATCTTGTGTATGCACTAGAATTTAATACCTTAATACCCATACACAGTGCTCTACACAATTATAGAGCGTTAGGGGGTGGGGGAATGTGGGAAGTGCAGTGATATCTTGGAAATGTTGAATAGAGGCGGGGCAGGCAATATATGACAGCTCAGATATTTAAACACCTTTATAACAGGTATTGATGTTTTAATGAAAAAAAAGGATTTGGGTTTCATGTTTAATTTGCAAATTACTTTTATAATACTGCCTTTTATGTGTAGGTGACAGGTCTAATGTCTAATAAATTCTGCAGGTGTGAATTTGAGGCGATTTTCGGCTTCAAAAATTTTAGGACGCACGTCAGAAAAGTCACTCGCTTCAAAATCATTGCGCATCAACATTCTTCGGACACCCATTGACTTTAGCCCTGACGTCATAATTTATGCAACCATCAGAATTGACACAAGCGTCAAAGTCAGCTTTTTGCAAAGTCTTTGCCATTTTGCGAAATTGCTAATTTTTCTTCAAGAGAAACGGGACAAATTCGCCCATCACTAATTCCTACTTCCTGCTCTAACTCTTGGCTAAAGAAGATTGGAAATATCCTTGGTCTTCGAAAAAATTGTCGCCGAGACAAAAAGGTCGCCATAAAAAAACCCCTCCGATTGAATTTAATGCATTTATGAAAAAAAGTCGCAGAGACAAAAAAGTTGCCAAAACGCCCATTGACTTTAATGCATTTTGAGTGAAAAAAATCTTGACACCTATTGACTTCACAATTTTTTTTAGCCACTTCGAGAATTTTTCTGTGAAACAGGATAGATTCACTGATCCCTTGTTAAAAAAAAATGGCCATTTTGAAATGAGCAACTGGTATATGCAGCTCAACCTTTTTCCAGTTCAGTCATTTTCAGATTGTTCCCCATAAACAAAGATTTTTTTCAATTCCATTCCATTATTTATTTTTTTACTGTTATTCGAAGTTTAAAATTGAATGTTCGTGTCTCTGGTGTTTCAGTCTGGCAGCTCAGTAATTCAGGTGCAGACTATAAACCGTTACAATTTTGCAACTTTTAGGGGCAGATTTATCAAGGGTCGAATTTTGAATTGAAAAAACTTCGAAATTCTAATTCAAAAAGACCAACCAAAATTAAGTCTAAGTTTTTTTTTGGGTTGAATAGGTCAGTTTTCGATCGAATAGGTCCATATTCGGCTGAATTTGAATCGTTCGAATCGAAGGAATAGTGCATTCAATCTAATTCGATTCAAAGTTTTTCCCCAAAAAAAATTAAGTCCACCAATTGACTCCATATGGGTTCTAGGAGGTCCCCATAGGCTAAAACAGCAATTCGGCAGGTTATAAATGGCGAATGGTCGAAGTTGGATTTTTAAAGAGACAGTACATGATAAATTTCGATATTCAAATTTTCGGGTTTTTTTTTCAAATTCGAATCAAATTTGGACTATTCCCTAGTCGAAGTACACAAAAATAGCTTGAAATTCAAATTTTTTCAATTTGAAAATTCACATCGACCTTTGATAAATCTGCCCCTTTGTTAATACATTTCTGAGAGGCATCTCTGGAGTATTAGCAACTATTGTATCAATTCTAACATCTGCCTGTAATGAAACCCAGAAATTCTGCTCAGCAGGGACAAAGATAAGAAATGTATAAACTAAATGTATCCATTTAGAACAGTTTACAGGGTCGGTGACCCCCCCCTTCCAGAGCTGCATTAGAAGGTGAAAAATGACACTTTACACTTCAATATTAGAAAAATGGTGACACATAGAAAATAGAAAGTAACTGGAAAAAGTCGTTATTTCTGGTGCTCTATCTAAAATCAACCCCTTTAGGGTAGGACTACGTATACTGGCGTATTTGGCGCGATCCGACGCTCTGCAACAAAACGCTGGCGACAAATCGCATGCGAAGGAAATAAGGTAAGAGATAGAAATGAAGGATGAATTCGCAACGTTGACCTGACTGTCGGATGCAGACGCAGCGTGCAGCTCAAAAATGCAAACCAAATGCAAACTGTCTCAGAATATTACTCTCTACATCGTACTAAAAGGTAACTCGAAGTTGAACAACCCCTATAAGATCCTCTTTAATGCCAAAATGCCACTTTAAATAAGTTAAAATAAGTTTTTGGTTTTTTTTTTAATTTACAAATTTAGAATGTTTTATGCAACATGAAGGGGCACATTGACCTAGTGTCCAATATTGAGGGTTAATTAACCCTCGATATTCGACCATCAATGTAAAATCCTTCAACTTCGAATATCGAATTTGAAGGATTTAAAGCTATTCCTACAATCGCACGATAGAAGGAATAATCGCTCAAAGGAACGATTAAATCCTTCGAATCGAATGATTCTAAGGATTTTAATCCATCGATCGAAGGATATTCCTTTGATCAGAAAATTGTTAGGAAGCCTATGGGGACCTTCCCCATAGGCTAACATTGGCCTTGGTAGGTTTTAGGTGGCGAACTAGGGGGTCGAAGAATTTTTTAAAGAGACAGTACTTTGACTTTCGAATGGTCGAATAGTTGAACGTTTTTTAGTTCGAAACGTTCGATTTGAAGTCGAAGATCGCAGTCGAAGGTCGAAGTAGCCCATTCGATGGTTGAAGTAGCCATATTCGACCATTCGAAATTCAAACTATTTTTCCTCTATTCCTTCACTCGAACTAAGTAAAAGGGCCCCGAAATATATGGTTTTATAAATATGCCTAAACTCAACAGATATTGACGAAGACCACTTCTTAACATATATTAAACACATGTTTTTCATTCAGCTTCACAATTTAAAACTAAAATAAGTATTCTCTGTATTCTTCCAGTATTAACACAACCAAGCTTTTGTTCTAAAGGTCATTTTCATAGAAATACGTCATCATTTTATAATATCTCTTGGATACTTGAAATAATATGGCTTTGTGACACTTATGTGATTCATTTGCTGCTATGCCCAAGAGCAAAGCTAACATTGGCAATTAGAGCCAGATCAGAAAAAGCACATATTAATAAACAGTTGCTAATAATTTGATGAAAAATGTACTTACTTGCCAAGTGCGAAACATTCCATTTTAACAGTAGTTCCCTGAGCAGCTGTAAATGTGTAAGGGAAATGGACCTCAATTTTCGGCTCATATTCTCCCATCACACCTGGGAAATAAAGAGTAGTTTTAAATATAAAATTAATATCACATTTTTAGTTTGCCAGAATTTTTTATGGTTCCATCCAATGTTCACAAAACTATTACAGACGGAACAAATAAGTTTGCTTGTAAAGTTAAATGACAGCATATAAAATACACATCCAATTATTTTATATGCAGTGTAATATTGTTTATTTAGAAAGGAAAAAAATTCAACAAAATCACAATAAAGGGGCTGTTTAGTATACAGTGCATCAAATATATGTATTTTTCTTATATTTTGAAGGTATTATAGGCCTATTTAGCAATATTCACTGGTTAACATTTTTATTTTTGAAGGTCATCTCAAAGTAAAAAATTCAAAAATATTAAATGTGTACTGAAAATTGGAATTTTAAAAACTCAATCATGTAAAAACTTCTAAAAACAACTTGAATGCAATAAAATCATATATTTCCCACCATTTTCAATGAGTCTGCCAAACTGCGAATTAATCTCAAAAGCTTGAATTTAAAAAGTTTGAATCTTGCTAATTCAACTCTCTAACTTGGAAAACATTTTCAATCAGAATTCAACTCTCTTCTACATAAACTCACCAGCTAGTGAATTTTTATTTTTCAAGTTTTTGTTACAATAAAATGTTCCTTGTTATTGTATATGATAATGCACAGCAAGGGACATATTTATTAAAATTCAGGATCACGCTTTTTAAACATTTTGTAAAAAATGTGGTAAAAAAAAGAAATCTCTAATTTTTCAATTAAAAATTTCCAAGCCCGATTTTTTGAGATGTAAAAATTGAAAGAAAATTAAAATAGATTGCTGTAAATTCACCTTCCACTGAAGCCTTCCACTGGGATTTAGATTTTTTTTCCTCAAATTAACACCATTTATTTTTTTGACTCAAGTCATTTTGTAAATATGCTACTGAGAAAAAAATTGCTCCAGTTTAATTATTTTCTTTGCAAATTGTTTTTAAAATATTTTGAATTGAAAATGAAATCTGTTTTTGATCCATCAATGCAATTTCAGCAGAGGGTAAATACAGTAAATGCTCAGTGGAAATGTAAGTCTACAAGTAACAGGAATTTTTCAGCTGGTGGAAATATTCAGATGCAGCAAATATTTATATGTCATATTATTTAAAGAAGTTGATACATTCACTACTTGTAGGGAGTTATTTATCAAAATCCAATTTTTTCTCATGTTTTAAATAAAATAAAAAAGTCCTACCAAACTAGAATCTACAATTTACCCTTATTTATCATTAAAAAAACACAAAAAATTAGATCTGGAAAAACCATGACTTTTTCGGATTATCGCGCAAAAAATCGGAATTTTTTCGGATTTGACTTCAGAAAAGCCCAAAATGGTTGAATTATTGCACGAAACCCAGTGCAGACCATAATATCTTCAAATTACAGACAGGACCTCTGCCATTGACTTCCACTAAAATACAGATTTTATAGTAAAGAAACTTAAATTTTTGTAGTTTTTAGCATTCAGACTTTAAAAAATGACCCCCGTAGTGTGTACTAGAACAGTTTTGCTTGTTAAATATATTTCAATACTGGAATAATAACGATTTTATCAATATCCATTGGCAACCTTTGAGAAAAACAGAGCCTGAGTAGATTTTAAACAATCTATAGTACAGTAACTGCAACAGCAAGATCCAGATGGATCCACAGCTGCATTTCAATTAAAGGTGCCAGAAATTATTTGATCCAGTAACAAAATAATAGACTGTGCAAACATGCTAATACAAAATTTATATTACAAAAACTATCGTTAAAAAAAAAGGTTTGCAAAAAGAAATGATTCCTGGCACACTAAAGTTTCGACTCATGCGTTCCCCTTTATATATGACAGAGCAAATAAACTGACTTACATTTCAAATATATAATTTGACGGAATTTGTATCTGTTATGTAAAAGAGAACTGTTCATCAATATTATTGTAGCTAAGTTCTTGAGAAGTTGTTTTGAAATCTATGCAGTATGTACAAGATGTAATTGCAGGTAGCCCATTTTTGTACTTAACCATGTTTTTAATACGCATGTTGCCTCAATAACCTTTGTTTGCCCTTCGAAAGTCATCCATTTGATTAGTCTAAATAGAAACTTTTTGAAAGCCACTCTGATGTGAATAATTTATGTAAAGTGCTGCTAAATGTGTTCCTATACTGCACCATTTTTACCTCTAAGACACATTCAGATGTAAACAGTGTTTGTAAACCACTCAATTATGAAAACATTTACTAGGGGTTGCCATTTAAAGGCTGTGATTGGCTTTTTGTGAACATATGGACTCCTAGCCTGAGCACCTGATGAAGGATCGCTAGATCTAAAACATGTTGTGCATTATTCAATGAAAAGATGATGGGATGAATTACATAGTTCTCCAGAGTGAAATCGGTCTGATGATGTGGATATCCTAGGTTCTTTTTCGCAGTACACTCATGTCTTCATATCTCCATAACTTGAAACCGAGCCAGATAAAGCAGTACTTTGAGGACACTTTATCTCTTGTACAGTAATGTAACTATAGCGGAAGCAGACCCCTCATGGTGGGAGGCTGGACCATGAGGTCTGCTTCCTCAATAAGTCTAAGAATCTCCTTCTTTACAGATGCACTTCTTGCAGGAGCACCCAGAGGAGGAGGTGGCTTTTTGGGAGAACTACTGTAGGTAGGACCTGCTCTGCATCTGGGCTCCTCCGAAGAGTTTTTTGTAAAGTGGCCAGGTACACAGTTGTTATACCACTGCTCTTGTACTTTACAATGAACAAATGCACTAAGGGGCACACAATTGCAGACGTTAATGCTCATTCAAAAATCACTTGTGCCTGTTGTCCTGCTGCACTCTGTACCTTGCTCTGAACATAAGGAGAGGTGATGTCTATATGCCTCCCCCGGTCGTCCACTACTGAATACAACACTGCTGACCACAGTTAATGCTGTATTCATGGGGCAGATGCAGATCTTTGTGCTCAATTGTGACTGCAAAGACTTGGGCCTATTCTGGAAAGGTACAGAAATCATTGAGGTTTGCTTCCATTTTTTGCACTTTGCACTCTCCAGGAACTTTGTAAAGGAGGCTTATACATTTTAGATTAAGAAACAAAACAGAATCCCCTCTAGTAACTTCAAATATGTTCATTTAACTTTGTTCCACATGTTTTGTAATGCATTAGTCACCAAAATCAACTGTGTGTGAGATCCACCTTTGTTTCACTCGCTGCTTTCCTTTTGTGTGGAGCGTTTCACACTTTAAATAGATTATCACAACTACAACTTGTTTTTCCCAAGAGACTTTCAGATGCAGACAATTTATCTTCCTCTTTTAGATTTGTTTTGCAACAGACTCTTTCTTGCTCTTGCGGCCGTATTAATCTCTGCCTTTGTTACAAATGTACCCTTTGATAGTCACAGCACAAACGTCCATGAGAAATGTCAGAACTTTGTTTGTGAAATTGGTTTCATTTGTTAGTTAAAATTAGGCAGCCCAGAGCATAATACAATTTATATAATCCATTATTGCTGTATTCAGCTTGGAAATTGGGAACTGGGAAATCAGACAAAAGATTTGGGTAGAATTATGCATGAGTGAAATGATAGCGTGGGATGATCCTGTTTGCATAAAACAATGAATTGTCAAGTGGTACAAAGTTTAGGGTACAGGGATGTTTAAAAATCTATTGTCAAGCAATAAACTTTAACTAACGCAGCTGCTTCTTAAACAGGGCTTTTTACTGGAAACCAAAAATTGTTCAGCCAAATTTTCAGCTGGTTTATTATTGTAAATCACTCTACAAATAATTATGTGATCACATATTTACAAAGCAGAGTGTTGAAAATAACCAATGTGGCAAATGGTAATGTTATTACGACCCAAATGGCAAATCAATGGCATCACTGGAATCACAAATAGTTAATTGGCTAAATCATCCAATTGATGGTGGTGGATAAATAGCTCACTAGTTCACATTCCAGCTATATAATGGACATCTGCTTATTTGTAAAACAGTCACAACAAAGGGTAAAGGGTGGCATTTGCTAATAAATTAGGTAATTAGCTAAATCAGCAAATTGATTGTAGTAGTGATAGTGTAAAAGCAAAACAAATTTTCAGCTGTGGTTTTATGGAAAAAAATAATTATCCGTTGTCACCCTCTGGGCAAACAGGGATACTGAAACCTGAACTGAAACATGGAGTGGCCCTTGTGATGCACTGTAGATAACTAGCTTACCAGTGCATATGTCATCCCACTGTAAAATGGACATTTGTTTATTTGTAAAATAGTCACAACAAAGGATGAGGGGATGGGATTGTTTTTCAAGAGGAGAGTATAGCTAGTTAAACAATTAGTAATTTGTAATTAGCTAAATCACCTAATTGATGGTAGTAATGATGATAGTAATTGTAAAAGCAAATTAATTCTCAGTTGTGATGATTTTGTTCATATTCAGGTGTTTATATAATTTGAGGTCAGGGCACTGTGCAGGCCAGTTGAGTTCTTCCACTCCCATCTCATCAAACTCATTCTGTACTGTTATTTTTTATCTACACAAAATGAGCAACCAGTTAATGAAGGTTTCCTTCTTAATAGTCCTAATTGTAGTAATACAACTAATGATGCATGGTTCACACATGAGGAAAGAGACTAGAACATGTTAAAGGGATACTGTCATGGAAAAAATATTTTTTTTCCAAATGAATCAGTTAATAGTGCTGCTCCAGTAGAATTCTGCACTGAAATCCATTTCTCAAAAGAGCAAACAGATTTTTTTATATTCAATTTTGAAATCTGACATGGGGCTAGACATATTACCAATTTCCCAGCTGCCCCAAGTCATGTGACTTGTGCTCTGATAAACTTCAATCACTCTTTACTGCTGTACTGCAATTTGGAGTGATATCACCGCCCTCCCTTTCCCCCCCAGCAGCCAAACAAACCAGATAACAGCTCCCTAACACAAGATAACAGCTGCCGGGTAGATCTAATAACAACACTCAATAGTAAAAACCCATGTCTCACTGAGACACATTCAGTTACATTGAGAAGGAAAAACAGCAGCCTGCCAGAAAGCATTTCTCTCCTAAAGTGCATTCTCAGCCTCAAAACTATATGCCAGTTAGTCTGACATCAGCGGTAGAAAAGCTTTTTAAAGGGTTAATAAAGGATAAGCTACTGGAAAGTTTGTGCTGGCATGGTTTTATGCATAATAGATCTTGCCAGACTAACTTAATTTATTTTTATTAGAAGGTGAGCAGGGACCTTGATCCTGGGATGGCAGTGGACTTTGCTAAAGCATTTGATACCATGCCACACAGAAGGTTATTGGTTAAATTAAAGTGGACCCGTCACCCAGACACAAAAATCTGTATAATAAAAGTCCTTTTCAAATTAAACATGAAATCCAATTTCTATTTTTTATTAAAGCATTCATAGCTGTTGTAAACTCATTTAAAAATCTTAGCTGTCAATCAAATATTGTCTGCCCCGCCTCTATGCCTAGGCATAGAGGCGGGGCAGACAATTACTTTCACTTTCCATTCAGCACTTCCTACATGTCACTGCTCTCCCCACATTCCCCCAGTTCTCTTAACCATTTAATTGTGTAGCCAGGGCATGGGGATGGACATCAGCTCCCCCATTCTGGTGCACAAACAAGATTCTGAGATGATACAAGACTTGTCTTAATAACGGTGTCCACAAAATGGCTCCTGCCTGCTTGTTATAGTTATGAATTCCCAGACTGAAGGACCAAGATTCAAATAATTTATATAGTGCAATTAAAGTTCATTTTGCTTGACTAATGTGATAAAATAAGATTTTGAATATTTTTTTTCGGTGACGGGTCCACTTTAAGGAATGTTGGCCTGGAACATAGTATTTGTACCTGGATAGAGAACTGGCTAAAAGATAGACTTCAACGAGTGGTGATAAATGGAACATTTTCTAATTGGACCAGTGTTGTTAGTGGAGTACTGCAGGGCTCTGTACTTGGTCCTTTGCTTTTTAACTTGTTTATTCATGACCTTGAGGAGAGCATTGAAAGTACTGTTTCTATTTTTGTAGATGATACAAAATTGTGCAGAACATGGAGTGATGGCTGATTCTGTTAATGCTTTCAAGAGTGGCTTGGATGATTTCTTGGATAGACACAATATCAAAGGCTATTGTGATACTAAACACTATAGTTAGTATAGTTATGGGTATATATAATATGGGTATATATAATTTATGTGAGGTATGGAGGGGTGTGTGTACGGATGCTGGGTTTAATTTGGGGTGTTTGAACTTTAACTATGTAACTATAGTATATATGAAAAGCGTCTTTTCACAACAAGCAAGTATGGGATTTCCAGGATCATTGAAATTATGTAGTAGTATCCCAGTGACATAATGACTTGTTAAAAAGAATCATTATAATGGGTGTCCACATTTCACTTTGCTGAAGCTACAGTATAATACACTGCACTAAAGCATACACTGCTTTTGTTGTTAACAGAACAAACTGAAGCAATCAGCATGTGGCTAAGGCTGAGGATATTCCCTTTGGTTTTAGTAAGGCTAACAGAAATTTAGTTAAGAAATAAATATAAATATTTAACTGACCTTTTTAAAATCTAACAAAACTTGAAGAAAAGGTTTTCTGTGGGAGGCTAGGAAAACTGATCTGCTAATGATCTCTTTTAGAGGAAATGCAACTGTAAAAATTTCCACATTGTGTGAGACAGGCTAATCCCTTCTAAATTCAGACCAATTTGAAAAATATGTCACAGAGTGATATTTCCCACCAACAGTCAAATTTGTTTTGTACTGTATAATATTGAGCTACAGACCTAACAGCACACCTCCCATTGTAAAGTGACCCATGAAGAGGAGGGTACTTATGTATATATTATGAAACACCAGCGTCAAACCCCAAAAACTCCCATCATTTCATGAGGTTAAAATATTTTCAAGTGGTTAAGGGGACATCTGCTATTGACTTTTACATGAATTCAGCAGGTTTTTTAATGGAGTATTTTCAGATTCGGATTTGGAACAGATTAATGGAATAATAAATCACAAAAAAAGTTTGTTTTTTATTGCGAATTTTTGAGATATACGGTGTCAAAACAGACACTGCAAAAAAATATGCCTTAATAAATAACTCCCCTAATGTGTCTTAACGTACAAGTAACATAATTAAACACCAATGAAGTTTTGTGATATTGTACAATTTATTCTCAAAATCCAGCCGAGGAGCCTGTCATTAGTCTTGATGGTTTTAGAACCATCTAAAAGCCCATTTAATAGCTGTTTCAACTAATACTAATTACAGGATCCCCGATGTTTCCCCACTTTCACACACTCCAGTTTTCACCCACAATCCAAAATTATATCCGTTTACTTCTGATGATATTGGTCCAACGGATTTATTAGTGATACTTTGGAAGAGCAAAGATTGGCCCTGCAGAGCATGAGAAAAGGATAGCAGTGTGTGCATTAGGATGAACAATGCAAGGCTGAAAATTACTTTACAAAATAAAATAAGATCTTAAAAAATCATCACTACATTCAATACCAAGGGTAAATTCATAGATCCAAACATGGGCCCAATATTTTTCCCTTAGATCTCTAAAATTAAGTTATGCAAAATAGTCAAACAGTATTACCAAAGTTAATATCATAAGGCATTATCGTTATACATTGGGATCTCTCTAATCTTTTTACATAGAATATTAAATTGTTTCTCTATAGTCCTGCTGGAGGTGAAATTGAATTGACGAAAAAAAAAGCAAACCTTGTCAAGGACATTACTGAACAAACAAGGTATTCCTTTATATTCCAAAGCCACTGAAGGATTTTTAATGTTTTATTTTTTTATTTGCTTTGTATCACGAAGATACGTTTTCCGAAGGGACATATAGGAGGAGAAAAAAAAGAGCGATAGTAAAAAAAAAAAGAATTTGGCATGGAGATTTATCAATTTCTATTTTCATAGATTAAAATGTTGTGAAGATAAGGCGAGAGAGAGATTTCTAAAATCAGTCCCTCTTGGGCTGCCCACTAAACCAGAGTAAGTGAAAAGGGATGGCAAGATTGTATTACTAAGACCCAGAAGAGCAAATAAATGTCATATTATACACAACAGATTGTAGTAACATTAAAAGGTAAAATCACAAAAGCATTTGATACACATGGTTTACATGGGATACATTAGGTTTATCTTCAATTTTTTTGCCCTTACCTACTCAGTAGGGATGAGCGAAATCATTTGCTGCCTTTTGGCAAGAAAAAGAAGAAACACCCATAGACTGTAATGGAAATTTTGTCGCACAAAAAAATAGCCATTGACGCTACTGGAAATGTTGTTGCACAATTGCATCTGGCATTTTTTTTCCCTTTTCTCAAATTTTTGGCAAACCAAAATGGGTCAAATTGGTAATATGGGTCAAAGTATTACAGCTCAATATGTGCACTATATATTGTGCATTATATACTTTAAATTAATTTACCATCTCTATACGACATACAGTAACTGGGGGGCAGCCATTAGTTTCCACCCACACTGCAAAACGCATACAGGCAGGTTAGCTGGAGATTAGTGTATATGAATGGGAAAGGGACCTTAGACTGTAAACTCCACAGGGGCAAGGACTGATGTCAACAGGGGCGATCCTGGCCCCTCCGCCGCTCGAGGCAGCAGCAGTTGCTGCCGCCCCCCCTCCCCCGTCCGCTTACCTTTTTGCACCTGAGGGGGTCAGTCTCAAGTCGCCTCATTGGCGAAGCGCCCCTAGATGTCAATAATATACAATATCTGTAAAGACATTTGTTTGATCACCTTGTCCTCTCCCTAATCGCTAATCTATTTAAGCAATACAATGATCTCTGTTCAGGTTCTGGAGTATTCTGCCCCAGCTGAATTTTCAGCCGCCATATTGCCTTCTATTACGTTTTAAAGATGGCCGTGAAGGGAATTTCTGTGCATACGGAATCCTTCTTACCACAATATAAGGCACATGAAGTAGGGGATGCTGGAGAAGGCAGAGCAGGAGGGACTTTTTTTCAACAACCAATAACAGATGGGTGAGCACAGTTGGTAGAAAAAATACCTTGCAATAATAATCAGGACTTGCTAATATGTGCATGGTAATTCAGTGATGTTATTCTTAGGTATACGTGAATGCTTTGGCCATGCAATAGCATTACAGCTTCTTATCATCTATGCAGAAAAGGAATGCTCTTAGCATACAATAAGCTGTAGCAACATACTCATCTGCCTACTGTAGTGAAACAATGGAAGATAATCCCAATTTTTTTAATAAGACAGTAAAGGAATATTTGACATTACGCCATGAAATAATGTCCAACAAGCTACACGGGAATCGTGTTCAGAGACGTTTACTGCATGAGAGATGAAGCTAAGAAGGTTTAAGAGTCTCATTATGCACAGAGGCTCATTATGCATACAGAAGTGATTGCTTTCCACTGGCACTCCAGCTGTTACAGAACTACAACTTCCAGCATGAGGCTTGGCATTGTAGTTCATCAACAGCTGGAGTACAACAGGTTAGGTATCTCTGCAGCAGAACTGTTTCAGGCTGATATGCATAGTAATGAATACAAAGTAAACCAGCATACTTTATATGGCTATATATCCTGAATCACCAAGATTTGGCTTGCCTGGATATTTTCTACTAGGTTTATTCTCTGTCAATACATCTAGGGGCACATTTACTAAGGGTCGAATATCAAGGGTTAATTAACCCTCGATATTCGACCATCGAAGTAAAATCGTTCGACTTCGAATATCGAAGTCGAAGGATTTACCGCAAATACTTTGATGGAACGATCGAAGGAAAAATCGTTCGATCGAACGATTAAATCCTTCGAATCCATTGATCTAAGGATTTTCCTTTGATCAAAAAAAGCATAGAAAGCTTATGGGGAAGGTCCCCATAGGCTAACATTGATGCTCGGTAAGTGCCGAAGTAGGTAGTCAAAGTTTTTTTAAAGAGACAGTACTCTGACAATCGAATGGTCGAATAGTCGAACGTTTTTTAGTTCGAATCGTTCGATTCGAAGTCGAAGTCGTAGTCGAAGGTCAAAGTAGCCTATTCGATGGTCGAAGTACCCAAAAAAAAAAAAACATTGAAATTTGACGTTTTTTAACTTCGAATATTTCACTTGATCTTAGTAAATGTGCCCTTAATGTAGAGATACCAGATATATTCCTGTGCAACTACTCAATAGTGAAATCCCTACTGTAATATTTATTCTCTTGCATTATTATCCAATGTATATAGTCAAGCAACTCAGCAGCACCTCTGGATTCTCTAGATGTACCCCTCAATTTTCAAGTGATTTGTTAAAGACCAGTAACATCAGAAAAAAAATTAAAAAAAAAATTGTTAGTATACCATGAAAAAACCCCACCAAGACTAATTAAACTTTAAAATTGCACAGCCTTTATTAAGAAATAACTTACCGAAACTCCGCTTGCGCTCCTCTTCAGAAAAGGTGATCCGACGATCCATCGAGGAGCGCTCGATTTCTCCTCCCTGCCTTCCTTATAGGAGATAGCCAAGGAGGAGAAATTGATCAACTTTTCTGAACAGGAGCACAAGCAGAGTTTCAGTAAGTTATTTCTTAATAAAGGCTGTGCGATTTTAAAGTTCAATTAATCTTGGGGGCAGATGCATCAAGGGTCGAATATCGAGGGTTAATTAACCCTCGATATTCGACTGGGAATGAAAATCCTTCGACTTCGAATATCGAAGTCGAAGGAGATTGCGCAAAAACTGCGATCGAACGATAGAAGGAATAATCGTTCGATCGAACTATTAAATCCTTCGAATCGAACGATTCGAAGGATTTTAATCCAACGATCGAAGGATTATCCTTCAACCAAAAAAAGAAGGACCTTCCCCGTAGGCTAACATTGACTTCGGTAGCTTTTAGGTGGCAAACTAGGGGGTCGAAGTTTTTTCTTAAAGAGACAGTACTTTGACTATCGAATGGTCGAATAGTCGACCGATTTTTAGTTTGAATCCTTCGATTCGAAGTCGTAGTCGAAGGTCGAAGTAGCCCATTTGATGGTCGAAGTAGCCCAAAAAACACTTCGAAATTCGACGTTTTTTTACTTCGAATACTTCACTCGAAGTTAATGAATCGGCCCTTTGGTGGTTTTTTTTCATGGTATACTAACACATTTTTTTATAATAAAATGTTGATGTTACTGGTCTTTAACAAATCCCTTGAAAATTGAGGGGTGCATCTTGAGAATCCAGCAGGAGATGCTGCAATGATTGCAATTTAATTTAAATACAATCAGCACAGCCCTTCAGCATATATTTATTTGAAGTTTTCCTGAATTATTATTATTAAGTGATATGGTAACCCTATAAGTCACCATTAAATGTTTTTAGTTATAATCCACTTGCTTTTCATTATCAACAGACTGAGCTGTTTATTTCCCCAAAATGTTTACATGGGGTATATGCAACACTATTTATTTCATAAGAATAATGTAGCTATGTACAAGCAATAAATGTTATTAGTGCTAATCCACTTGCTTTTCATTATCAAAAGATGGAGCCATATCTTTTCCCAACAAGCTCACATGGGGACATACATGGAACACCATTTATTTCATAAGAAAATCTGGTCAATAATAAGTCTAAATAGCACATGCTTTTGTTTGTTTATTAAAGGGTAGTGTGCATAGTGTCAAACAATGCCACACACTGCCTTCTGGTCTTTCCATCTCAGATCACTAAGACCTGCCACTACCTCCATAGTTATAATTACAAAAAGAAAAAAGAACTGACCCACATAACTGCACCTACCCATCCATAAATCCAAAACTACTGTGAAGCAAATTAATAAAACTTAACCTTTAATAAATCGTTAAAATAAAGTCTAGAGAGCAACATTAAAAATGAGGTTAGGTATAGGAGGCTGATTGACACGGCAACACTGGGTTAAGGGGGAAATGTGCTAATTGCACTGAAGTTGGTTCAAGGTTGCGGTTGGAACACAAATGGTAATAACTTGGCACATAGGCCAAATTATGCTTCTATCTGATACTGCCAAGGATTGCCCCGCACCAAACCAACCCCTTCACCCACTTGAGGATCCCTCCCTTGTGGTATTAGGTTAGAGGAGTGAGAACCAAGGTAGCAGCAGCACTAAGGCGCTTAAATACTTCAGAAGCTAGATTGTATCAGATAGTATCAGACCCACGGATCATTCCATTGTCCAACCCCTTCACCCACGGAGGTCCCCTCCCAATCCGTTCACCCGGTTTAGCCGATTCTATGTCCCTATCAGACGCCTGCCTAACCAGAAACTAAAAATGCGCCTTTTTAGTTTCTGGTTAGGCATAGAATCGGCTAAACTGGGTGAACGGATTGGGAGGGGACCTCCGTGGGTGAAGGGGTTGGACAATGGAATGATCCGTGGGTCTGATACTATGTGATACAATCTAACTTCTGAAGTATTTAAGCGCCTTAGTGCTGCTGCTACCTTGGTTCTCACTCCTCTAACCTAATACCACAAGGGAGGGATCCTCAAGTGGGTGAAGGGGTTGGCTTGGTGTGGGGAAACCAGTGATCCGTGGGTCGGATTTTGGATTTATGGATGGGTAGGTGAAGTTATGTGGGTCAGTTCTTTTTTCTTTTTGCAATTATAATTACTATTTGACCCTGCACACCATCCCCTGTGTTTGATGGGCGGTGCTCCCCAACCATTAAATCTCTAATACCTCCATAGTTATATAGTTAATTTGGGTTGAAAAAAGACCAACGTCCATCAAGTTCAACCCCTCCAAATGAAACCCAGAGTCCATACATACGCACACACTACATCGCTGACCGCATTCTTCAGTGCAGCATTGGTAAGGGGCAGGAGGATAAAAGCACGTAGCCATTCCCCCTCTACATCCCCCACCCATCCCCAGCATTCTTTAGACATTCTAATTAGTGATGTGCAGGTTGAGAAAAACTCGACCCGCACCCAACCCTAATCCTCGCCTGATTGACCCAGAAATACTAGTCTGATAGCTGAATACTGACTCTTTAATCAAAGATTTTTGGATGCCAATATGTAATATGCCTCATAGACAGCAAGCCTCATCACAAGTAATTTATACACATGACAATGGAACTTTGGGGCAAATTCACTATGATTCGTATTTGCGCCAGCGTCCGATTCGCCGCTCTTCGCCAGGCGTATTTTCGCCAGCGCTACGCAAATTCACTAAAATCCGAAGTTGCGCTCAGGGGAAGCTTGCGAAGTTGCGCTAGCGTTAATTCGCCAAGTAAAGCAAAGTTACGCTAGCGATGCTTAATTTGCATACGGCGCCAAATTGAAGTTACAATGGAGGTATATGTCGCATCACTACACAAGCCTGGGAAACCTTCAAAACAGCAAATAAAATTTTTATTTTGCCCTACACATGTGCCCACTGTATAGTTAAGGTGCCATGAGTTAGGAAATGTAGGGGGGAAGGAGGGGAGCCTCAAAAAAAATTTTGATCTTTTTCAACCTATCACCCATAAAAAAAGAAAAATTTCCAGCGTTTTTTTGGGATTTTTTTAACTTTTTTTGAAGCAATCCCCATCAACTCTATTGCACTTTGCCTGGTCTGAGGTGGCAAAGGAAGTCTGGCGTCAAAGGTAGCGTTCAGAAAAATTTGCGCGTCAGTGAATTTGCGTAGTTATGTCCGTTGGCCAAATTCGCCAGGCGTAAGGGTGCGAAGTTACACTAGCGAATTTACGCCAGCATCCGTTAGTGAATCGGCGAATTAACGAAAATGCGCTACGCTAGCGCATTAAAAAGCGCTTCGTCCTTTAGTGAATTTGCCCCTTTGACTCCATTTTCATCAAGACATAATTCATGACTTGGAGAGTGAAAGGTTAATTATGAAAGTTTTTGCATCCTCATTGGACTATTACATTGTTACTTGTGGATGTTTATCAGTATTCGTAATTACAATGACACTAGTTTATTTCATACACTTCATTCAAATCCAGGGACGTACTCACCATCATTGCGTAGAGTCAGCGGTGTTGGTGGACTCATGACTCTTGTATTAGTCAGTGGGTTTTTCACAAGACAAATATAGCTGCCGACATCAGATGCCTGAGCTTTGGAAATGTAAAGATTCCCTGTTTGTTGGGAGATGAAGCGTCGACTGTCTTCAGCCACAAAAGAAGGAAACTCATTGAAGACCCAACTGTAGATGAGCTCTAAAACAGAAACAGGGAGAGGAACCATTGTCTTTATAGATGGCATAATAAATGATGGAAACAAATAAACCAAAATAAAAATTGTATATTTAGAACCGAGCTAGAGCACGCATGCATATTTCATGGGGCAGCGAGCAGTGTTCACATTGTGAAAAATAACAATAACTATAACTTTACAAAGAACTGAGTCACATGGGTGACAGAAAAAAATCTCTTTGCATTTTGATGGTATAAAACATAGCCCAATAAATCCATGGACAAAAAAAAAAGAAGATTTATGGGCATATTGTAAAAACACAGTACATCACCCTCTAGTTATTTTTGAATATCTATAGTCTACATCCCAGATACCCACAATGGAACTTATTCTCACCACTCACAAATTAGATTTGGCAGCTTCTGTATATAGAAAGCTTCACCTTTGAAAAATGTTTTTTGGTTATTGATCTGGCAAACATACAGGGAAATGTGGCTATTTTAGAACACTATATATATATATATATATATATATATATATATATATATATATATATATATATATATATATAATAAGCAGAAGTATATAATGCCATTTAGTCAGAGCTGACATGAAAATTGCACTGTATAATGCTAGATTTGTATCAGAACCACAGCATGGGGTGTTCTGCTGCCAGACCTTTGGGAATTAGTCATTTATTATGGGAGATTGCAATGTCACACTGCATTCGGCAGGAAATAAAACCGCCATGCGCTCCCACTATGAGAGATTTCTCAAAAGCCACTGAAGTCAGATAAAGATATTTGACTGCCTTAACAATGAAATGGCATGACAATTATTCTTTTCTTTGCAAAATGCAATCATTTAGATTGCAAACACTAAGGGGCCGATTCACTATGGGTCGAATATCGAGGGTTAATTAACCCTCGATATTCGACTAGGAACTAAAATCGTTCGACTTCGAATATCGAAGTCAAACAATTTAGCGCAAATCCTGCGATCGAACGATCGAAGGATTATTCCTTCGATCGAACAATTAAATCCTTCGAATCGAACGATTCGAAGGATTTTAATCCAACGATCGAAGGAATATCCTTCGATCAAAAAATCTCAGGCAAGCCTATGGGGACCTTCCCCATAGGCTAACATTGACTTCGGTAGCTTTTAGCTGCCGAAGTAGGGGGTCGAAGTTTTTCTTAAAGAGACAGTACTTCGACTATCGAATGGTCGAATAGTCGAACGATTTTTAGTTCGAATCGTTCGATTCGAAGTTGAAGTAGTAGTCGAAGGTCGAAGTAGCCCATTCGATGGTCGAAGTAGCCCAAAAAACACTTCGAAATTCGACGTTTTTTTAATTCGAATCCTTCACTCGAGCTTCATGAATCGGCCCCCAAGGGGCAAATTTACCTAGGGTCGAATATCGAGGGTTAATTAACCCTCGATATTCGACTGCCGAATTAAAATCCTTCGACTTCGAATATTGAAGTCGAAGGATTTAGCGCAATTCGTTCAATCGAATAATCCTTCGATCGAACGATTAAATCCCTCGAATTTGGCCTTGGTAGGTTTTAGGTGGCGAACTAGGGGGTTGAAGTTTTTTTTAGAGACAGTACTTCAACTATCGAATGGTCGAATAGTCGAACGATTTTTAGTTTGAATCGTTCGATTCGAAGTAGAAGGTCAAAGTAGCCAATTCGATGGTCGAAGTAGCCAAAAAAACACTTCGAAATTCGAAGTATTTTTCCTCTATTCCTTCACTCGAGCTAAGTGAATGGGCCCCTTAGAAAACAGCTCAATAGGGTATACATTGCAAAAAATAAAATATGAATATAACGGAGGGCAAAAGTGCAAGAACACTATGGGTTACAAGGGGTATCCCTCAGTGCTCTTGTATACAGTACAGGTATGGGACCTGTCATCCAGAATGCTCGAAACCTAGGGTTTTCGTAAAAGGGACCTTTCTGTAATTTGAATCTCATCCTTAAAGTCTACTAGAAAATCATGTAAAACCCAGAAGTCTGGTTTTGCTTCCAGTAAGGATTCATTATATCTTCGTTTGCATCAAGTGCAAGGTACTACAGAGAAAATGGAAATTGGAGTACAGATATGGGACCTGTTATCCGGAATGCTCGGGACCTGGGGTTTTCCCAGATAACGTACCTTTCCGTAATTTTGGTCTTCATGCCTTAAGTCTGCTAGAAATTAATTTAAACATTAAATAAACCCAATAGGCTGGTTTTGTTTCCAATAAGGATTAATTATATCTTAGTTGGAATCAAGTACAAGCTACTGTTTTATTATTACAGAGAAAAAGGAAATCATTTTTAAAAATGTGGATTATTTGGATAAAATGGAGTCTATGAGAGCCATTCTGTAATTCGGAGCTTTCTGGATATCGGGTTTCCGGATAAGGGATCCTATACCTATATTTGGATAAAATGTAGTCTATGGCAGACAACCTTTTTGTAAATCTGAGCTTTCTAGATAATCAATTTCTGGATAATAGACCCCATACCTGCTTACATAGATTGAATCTAAAATGTCATGTCCTCAGTTGGTACACTCACTGCTGAGTTCCTCTGGAAGTCACACAAAGGCTGTACATACTGTACATGAATCCAAATCAACCACTCTGGAGAACCAATATCATCAAACAAGTGATCGTTTATTCGGTGGCACTACATGTTTCGGATCTATCTGATCCTTCCTCAGGTGCCAGTGTTCACGAGGAAGGATCAGATAGATCCGAAACATGTAGTGCCACCGAATAAACGATCACTTGTTTGATGATATTGGTTCTCCAGAGTGGTTGATTTGGATTCATGAAGACAAGGGGAAGTGGCGGCTCCTATGCTCTGTTTGAGGAACCTGACACAGTGAGGACAAAAAGAGGGTCCTTTACCTACACCTGATTGATACATACTGTACATGTCATCACTATATGCAATGCCAAATGTCAGCTGGAGTGGTGTAAAGTAAAGTGAGCTATGTTTTTGTGCTGGGCTGATTCTCTTTGAATTTCTGCATTTCACCATCTGCAATTTTTTTTCTCAAAACTGCAGCAAAAAAGTTGCCAAGGCAAAATTGTTGTCGAAACAATAAAGAAAAACACCCATTGACTTTAATGCATTTGGAGTGAGAAAAAATTGTCATGCACATGAAGGGATGTGTAAAATAGCCACCCCTAGTATTTTGTGCAGGCAGTCCCTCAATGTTATGGACACCTAACTGGGTCCTAAAATACAGTTGGGAGGGGTACTGTTTGCTCTTTCTGCTCTAAGCTAGGCCCCTGCTGCTTCTCACAGTGACCAGCAGATGGCACTGTGCTGGGATATAAAAGGCTCTGAAGCCATGCTTTCAGTCATTCATCTTGTGCTGGCTCTGACCTGAACAGGCAGGCAGAGCTCTGTAGAACCAAGACAGGTCAGGTCTAGTAAGAATAGGCTACTCACCATTACAGGTTACTCTAGGAGTAACAGTCAGACAGGTTATATAGCTGAGCAGCTCAAGGCTCCGACGAGAAGAGTCAGAGGGATTAAGATCCCGGGTACTAATAGCCCAGAAGTAGGGACTAAGTGTATAGGAACAGGGTACATAGAATCCCCTCAGGTTCCACTTAGGGAAAAGGCTGAAAGGTGGTTGTACCTTTATTGCTGCTGAGCTTGTCCTCTTGCCTGTGGGGACTAATACTGACCATATGGTGCTGTGAGTATTGCCTATTCAATGTGATGCTAAATCCTGTCATGCTCTATTGTATACTCCACTGAGGATTGTGTATGTTCAATAAACCAGTTTGTGTTTAAGTTATAAGAACCACTGGCGCCCAATTATTATACCCTGAATCCAGTTACAGTTGCACTACACCCTGCCTCCACACCGTTCACTCCCTAAGATTACAGGTCTCATCCGGTGCACAATTATTGGGAGTGGAGCTCAATAGTGGCGTAAATAACACACAATTTACTATAGCGCTACACACATAAAAATATGTTGAGCGTAAAAAAAACAGTTGGCATATAATGGATATAAACACCTATAAATGTAAGGCACTGAATATGGTTGGTATTGTCTGTGTTACTAAATAACACCTATAGAGTAAAAAGGAGAGCACTGAGGGGCTAAGCTGAAAAATCAGATGTGTAGAGGTCATCAAGTAGAGGTGAACAACTGTTCGTTGTACCTTAATTGATAGCCCAGAAAAAGGTGCACCTTGCATAAAATATTTCCCCAGGCGCATGTGCAATATGCATGAAACCTGGGTAATTTTGCACTCTGTTGTCCTTTATTAAATCTATAGCTTCATAAGAGGAACACTAGTAAGACTCCACAAATGTGCATTGCTCAAAAGCAGAAAAAAAAGTGTAGCGTAGTTAAGCTGATAAAGAGTATAGAAGGTCTCAGTTATGAGTAAATGTTGGCCAAGTTGAGCTTGTTTAAATTGCAGTATGGGGACTTGGGGTTATGGTCACTATTTTGCCAGCAGAATCAGATCATTTTTAAAGGCTGAAGAGCATCCATTCAGTAAAAAAAAAGAAGTCCATGGACTGGTCCTATGATCCCTTGGAATCAGGAAAGAATTTGGACCCATATGAGGCAAAATTGAAAAGAAAAGATTTTTTTTTTGTCTTCCTCTAAACAGCAATAATTCACGTTGGATTTATTTGAATAACATGAACAGGAACCTGGTAAATGTGTCTCCTTTTAATCTTAACTACTGTGCAACTATAATTAAACAATGTCATGTTAATACGTGCATTTAAAAAATAATTCATGACCTCGAAAAGTTCAGTTGTTTGCACTGGGTGTTAGCTGCCACGGCTGTGCCCACCCTCAGATTCAGAATCGTAGGATGATGTCATCCCAAGAGGGATACCCTTTATTTATCATTAATTTAACTGGAAGGCTGAATAAGTAACAATTCCATTCTCACAGACGAAACAAATCAAGGGGCACATCTCAGAATTGCTTAAATCAGGGATGTTTCAGATGTACGCTTTAATATTATTCAGCCTTACAGTTCGCTGTTGACTTCCTATCATATGGGCTGCCTACAACCACTTAACTCTTGTTTCCATTCTCAGTGAAAGAAATCATAGTACTGCATTATTAATATTATCTGTTGCTTTCAGCTCTGGTTTATTCTCAGCCTGGAAAGCTGCTGATAAAACACTCATTGGTGTACTCTGCCTATCCATGCATTGCTGAGAGCCCAACTTTTTATTTAAAATGTCACTCCCTAAAAAATAAGACTATATGGGAGATTTAGGAGGTTAAAGTGATGTCTACACAATAATGCAGAGATAAAAAAAAAACACGTCAATCACTGAAATGTGTTTCTTGGATTCTTCAGGTGTGTATTGATCCATTCAGCTGCAAACACTGCAAATGTAAGGTGGGGCTGGAGTGATCAAAGTCACACATACATGGATATTGAAGTAGTGTTGATTAAATGGTTTGGTTTATATTGTCTATAACATATTATTATATACAAAACCACAGTGAGGTATATGTTAATGTATGTTTGCACATGACACAAAACTATCCAGCCCAATTAATTCCATCAAGGATGTGGCACTTGCAACAGGATCTCGACAAACTGGCAGCTAAGTGGCAAATGAGATTCAATGTTGATAAATGTAAAGTCATGCATTTTTACTGCTTTCCTGACTATGTTCCCACTGTCCTTTTTTAACATGTTGAAGAATAGTTCCATGAACATTGTTGTTCTTCTGTACAGGCAGAAATACATCAATAAATGCACCAGCTGATGCTTCCAATCTAACTCTCCTGCCACAGTTGCACATTTACAAGGAAGATGTATCAGAATCCAAAAAAACTGCCTTGAGCACCCTGAGGAACAGCAAGTAGATTTCGAGAGGACCAACATGCAGAGAGCACCATGGTAATAATCAAATCTAGAACATTAGCTCTGCAAGACAGAATCGCACCACTAGGAACTTTGCCTGGCAACAACGTGGGAATTAAATTGGGAACAAGTACAGTACTACATGATCAACATGTTTGCACAAAATAGAATAAAGCCACTTTGGGCTTTAACAATCTCTTTGCAATCCATCATCAATAGATCAGAAAATCTAAGTCATAACACAGCTGCACTAGAACATTGGACTCTTGTTATCATTAATGATAATTCTAGTTGCAAATATAAAAGTAGCTTTTTCTCTCCACCCTCTCATATTAAATTTGCATAAAGAAAATCTTGATCTGCAATATAACTGTGTTGTTTAGGTTTCAACCAATATCTGTATTTAAACTATTGCATAAAGTAGTATTTATTGTTTGACTAGGAATTCCATGGTTATTTAAAAGACCATCTGGTCCTGTTTTGCCTCCTGGTGCTATGTGAGTAGAATTTATACCAAACGTTAGCTGTAGCATGGATTAAACAAAATAAATAACTGCATGTGGGCTATAACCATCTGGAAGTCGATATACAAAGAGGAATAGAAAAAGAGATAGGAATGTTTTTGCTTTTAGTGGGCATTCCCAGTGCATGTAGAGCCATAATTATTATATATATGTTTGTAATGATTATTGTACGCTGAAGTCTTCAGCAAAAATATTCTAGGGCTGATATACTAATACAGACGCTAATTTAAACCACTGTGGTAGTGACCCATTAGCAATGTGCTTAGGTCAGACAACTACAATTCGAAGAATGGAAAAAAAGATCTGATTGTTTAAAGATTGTACTATAGCTCCTAACACAGATGTAGTGACATTTTCAAAAGCAAATTCTAAGAAATACCTAAAACTTTCTCTTTAAACTTTCTCTTTAAATCTAAGAGGTTAGTTTAAAAAAAAATGGCCAATTCTTGTTTTCCTTTCCACTATAAACTAAAATACCTAAAAGTCCTGTAAGTGAACATCTGCCTGTCAAACATCGTATACCAAAACCCAGATTGTTAATTGTAAGGTGGATCTCTAATAGATGCTAAAACAACCTTTAACCCTTTTAGTAGGCTTTCCACTAGATGATTAACCATTGTTGGTAGGATTCTCCTCCATCCTATATAATAAAGTTGAAGTGTCTCTGCGTCCAGTCCCTGTGTCCGTGGGATTGCGCTACTGCGCATGTGCCCCACAGACCGCACACACAAATGGACTGAGCTGTGACCTGCAACCCCAAAGGAGTTAGTTTGAGCTGTAATTAAGACAGGCAGTGCGGGGAGGCGGCGCTGAGAACTGCAGTCAAACCGTAATATGGGATTAGGCAATGGCAACGCGCTATCCTTCCACCTGCCGTTCCTCTGCCCCTGGCTCCTCCCTCCTTTCCCGACACTTCCCTTCCTCCCAGCAGCGGCTCTGTGCTTACAGGTCCGGACAAGATGAGCGGGCACGTTGGATTCTACAAGCAAGAACTGAACAAGACGGTGTGGGAAGTGCCAGAGCGGTACCAGCGTCTCACCCCCGTCGGTTCCGGTGCCTTCAGCTCTGTTAGGTAGGGCGATTAGTGAAGCGGGTGGGGATTGGGCCCTGCCACCGTCATGCAGTGCATCAAACTGTGCGGCAAATAGTCTCTGCCACAGGCTGAAGGGGCACCGGCGGCAGGTTACTGTGTTTTGAGGCAGGGCGTGCTCATGTTTTCTATCACAACTTAGTGCTGTACTGTGAGAGTTGTAGTTCCGATGCTCCCTGGGCCAGATGATAGGGAAGCAGTGCTGTATGTGTGTGTCGCACCTATACTATATATATATATACATATACACAGTATATATATATATATATATATATATATATATATATCCTATATAATATCCTATCCTATATAATAAAGTTGAAGTGTCTCTGCGTCAAGTCCCTGTGTCCGTGGGATTGCGCTACTGCGCATGTGCCCCACGGACCGTCTCTGGCGAATTTAAACTCTAAAATGGGTTTTTGTACATGTTTGACTACATATGTTCTAGCGCCGTTAATTTAACGGGCTTAATGTCTAGTGTAAATATAAAATGTTGGGCACTGATGTCATTAATCTGGGTAGCATCAGTAACAGTGACATTCAATTTATCCAACAGTTGTTAATTTAGGGAAAGGTCAGGCATCAAAGAAGGCAGTCAAGCTCTTTCAAAACCATGTCTGCAAACCAGTTCTGTATAGTCCTTCCTTACTTTGTGGGTTGTTATCCTGCTGAAATAGAAAAACGCCATCCCCAAGCTGTTTCACAATATAGGAAGCACAGAAGCTCACCTACTTTTGTTCATTTGTGCATTTCCTTTTCTTATAGGTCAGTGTAGTAATAGAATATTATCATACTACCAACCCTTAATCCCTGACATTATGAATTCTACCAATGTGACTAGGTAGTGCCTACTATGTCCTTATCTACAGGGCCGGATTTATATAATGGGCGCCCCTAGGCCCACTGTCGTTCGTCGCCCCTGTCCCCTCCCCTTTATTACTGCAAATTTTCATCATCTGGACTGGAGCAATGGGGATTGGCGCACAGCAAAATTAAAAAATGATTGTATCTCCAGCGCATCCCCAGTGTTTTTGAACCAATGTGGGTGTGGTTGGGCAGCATGCCGCCCCCCTAAAATCCTGCCGCCCTAGGCCCGGGCCTAGGTGGCCTTTCCCCAAATCCAGGCCAAATCCACACTGGGATGTAGCAGCTGAGCAAAATTAATTACTCTACTATAAAAATTGAAGATTAACTGTAGAAATACTAACCCATGTGTAAATACAAAATCACCAAAGCAAGGAAAATATGCCTGGCTACTGAAATTATCCTGGGGATACTAAAACCAGTAAAGAGGCCCAGTTGGATTATTTCGTCATCAACATGAATTTTCAGGAAGCTAGTTTAGTTATGAAATAGAAGGTTCTTAGTCCAAAACTACAATGTTTTTGTAAGGATGCAATGGGAAGGTTAGAGTAGTGTCTAGGAGCTTTCAAGAAGAGTTTTTGAGATGATAGCTCTCATACCTTTATATAATGTTGAAATATGTACCAAGTAACACTGATCCAATAACCATAAAGCAAATGAATGCCTGTACATAACAACTGAAGAAGAATGTGATGTCATTTAAAGGGAGGGAAAGGGAAAAGTCAGTATAGAGAACAGACTGTACCTGGAGAGTGATGAGGAGGAGAACACATCAGAACAACTCCCTGGCCTTCCCTCACGGACACTGCACTTCTTATCCGGCCGCTAAAATTTCCAAGATCTGCAAATAAATCAATATTTTAGTAAAAATGCATTTCTCACACATGTAAAATATAAACATGTATTGACAGGATATTTTCATTTGCTCAATAGTAATCCTTTTTGTTTGTCATAGTATAAATGTTCCATAGAGCACTGTGGGATGCAACATACCGAAATCAAAACAAATCTTTTTTAAGGACACCTTGAATTTGGGGTTATTTTAGAATACATATAAACTGCATTCAGTTACACTTTTCATATTAAAGGACATGCAAATCATCACAACATATGAATGTAAAAATTGCTCAGAGCTCATAGGGTTTCTGGAATGTCAGGTTCTGGCTTTAATTTAACTTGTTTTTGAGTTTGCAGTAATTTATGGATTATAATACACAAAAGCCATGAATATCCTTTAAATTATATCCTTATAAACAGTGAGTTCTGATGTCATCAGTTATAAACGGTGAGTTCTGATGTCCTTTCTGTCACATGACTCATTGAAACTTGTGTATTATAATAAATAAAGTACCCCCAGTTGCAAAATATGAGGATATTAGAAGTTACCTCGGAGTTCCTTGACCAATATAAAAACACTCGGCCTTCGGTAAACTCCTTGGTAATTTATAATATCCCTATATTTTGCAAGAGGGGGTACTTTATTCACTATATAAAAACCTTTCCTGAACTGTCATTCCATTAGTTTATGTTGCAAACAAGCTTCTGAAACACACAGGTTTCTATCATTAAAGTGAAAGTTCTGTCTTAATGAACCAAGAGTGTTCATTTATGACTAATAGTAAGGATAGTCATTTTTATGTTACTCAAAATATTGAAAAGAGTAACTTAATCCAAACACTTCTTGGAATGTACTTAATATATTCTTTCAAAAGAACTATTCTAAATATAGAATTTACTTTTTTTTTTCTTCTTAAAACAAAACAAAACAAAAAAAAAATCATTTTTATACCAGCTGCTAGGGATGTCGCGGACTGTTCGCCGGCGAACTTGTTCGCCCGAACATCGGCTGTTCGCGTCCGCCGCAAGTTCGCGAACGTCGCGCGACGTTCGCCAATAGGCGTTCGCGTCAAAATCGTTCGACCATTCGATCGCTAAAATCGAAGGATTTTCGTTCGAATCGAACGATCGAAGCCATTGGATTGAATGAAATCATTCGATCCAATGGCTTCGATCGTTCGATTTGAACGAAAATCCTTCGATCGAACGATTAAAATCCTTCGATCGTTCGAATCGAACGATTTTCGGATGTTCGAAGTTTGCAAACTGTTCGCGAACTGTTCGCAAATTTTGCCGGTGTTCGCGAACGGCGTTCGCGAACACATTGGCGGCGGTTCGCTACATCCCTACCAGCTGCATAGAGACTCTGCACCTTCTTGCTTTTCCATCTCAGGGTCCGATTTCCATGCAGGTGTGAGAGGGTAGATTGATAGCAAGGGAGATTTACAAGGTACACGTTTAGCTGAACCAACATAAGAAGCAAAGTGCAATTTTTCACAGGGATGTGTATAGCATAAGATTTTTCTAGGTTAAAATTGAGTATGTTTATGGGATGAAGTAATTTGATGAACACAACATTTTAGATAATTAGTTTCATTCATTAGGCTAAAACCAAACTCTTTATCTTCACATATGACATTAATCTTTAATAATAACTGCCCCAACTTCTCACCTCTTAGAAGTATAGACGTATAGAAGATAACATATAAAGTAGTGCTATATTTATCTGTGCGTCGTGAACTAATTAACATATTTCAACTGTCTGGTAAAGGTTATACACACACTCTTTTTACTCTACTAATGTAATTTGTGTGCTCATCCTGCACCATACCATTACTACATTTAACAACATTTTACCACTAATCACTAACTTATAAATATTAATATCTGTTAATCAGAGGGCAAACTCTGTGCTACAATACTTCAAAAATAGCATTACTGCAAAGCTGCAAACTGCAATAATAACAGCCCTATTAGCATTCTTGTCACTACCCTCTACATACAAGTAAATTTCAAAAAGCATCTGTGTGACCTTAAGTGCCTATGGGAAGAGCTTTCTGATAGGAGATTCCCTGTGTTTGTATTAGAGTATAGCCAAGGCAAAACCATCCACTGTCAAGTAATAGTGAATTAAAAAAACAAAAAAAAACCCCTGATATAGTGTTGTAGTGAAATAAAGATTTAAAGCTTTCACTAGTGTTGTTAGGAATAGTCCTATCAAGTAGGTTGTGGCTGTATAATCATGGGTGGGGAAAGGTTTTCCCTATCCAGATGTAGACATGCCCTCTTGGAGGCAGATTCCCTGTTGGGCCAACAATGATGGCAGGCCTGTATAAGGATTGGAAGTAGCCATGTTAGGCCTCTATGAAATGGTTTTTGGACCATGAAGTAAAGGAGGTCTCATTAAGGCAGAAGAGAGAATCGTGAGGTAAGCAGGAACCTAAATGAAAGCTATCGAAGAGGGACATCTTGAAAGATAACTAGTGCAGGGGTCTGGTAAATTGGCCACCCCTAATTATATTGGCAGGCAAATCCCCAATGGTATATAATGGGTCTAAATGGGCCCTAACAGTGGACCTATTTCATTATTCTGCCCTATGTTATGGCCCTGCTGTTCTCAATAGTGACCAGTAGATGTCACTGTGCTAAAGCCCTTTGTAGCCATGCTCTCAGGGTCCATCTTGTGCTGACTCTAGCCTGAGCAGGCAGTCAGAGCTCGAGTGGAACCTAGACAGGTCAGGTCTAGTAAGGATAGGCTACTCACCTTAAGAGGTCACTCTAGGAGTGACAAATAGACAGGTTATTTAGCTGAGTAACTCAAGGCTCCGATGAGGAGAGTCAGAGGGATTAAGATCCTGGGTACTAATTGCCCAGAAGTAGGGACTAACTGCATAGACTTGTAGTGATTCCCCTGGGTTCTACTTAGGGTTTGCTGAAAGCTGGGTGTATCTTCATTGCTGCTGTGTATGTTCTCTTCCCTGTGGGGATTAATACTGACCAAAAGTGCTGTGAGTATATGCCTATCCACTGTTCTGTATGATCCAGTTTTTGCTCTTATGTGCACTCCATTGAGGATTGTATTGTTCAATAAATATGTTCAGTTATAAGAACCACCGGCGCCCAATTCTTGCACCCTGCATCTAGTTACATTTACACTACACCCTGCCTTCAAACCGTTTGTGAGGGCATACTCGAAGATTTAAGGTCTCATCAGGAGCACAATATTGGGAGTGGAGCTCATAGTTAGAGAACGGTGAACTCATTTTACTATAGTGCTACACTAGTTAGAAGTCATATGACTTATTCTAACAGTATAAGCTGTTTAGGCTTAAGCAAGGAGTAGATCAGTCACAGATGAGGAGACAAGAAGGATAAGTACCAAAGTCATGAAAGCACCACAATAGACATTCAAGGTGTTAGGCTCAGAGTTAAAAGAATTCCTGTAATGAATAACTCCAGTCAGTGGGCTGTATTAGTGCAATAACACATGGCAACGATTTTATGTTTTTTTATTCTTACAGTACAAATTTGCCCAAAAATAAATATATATACCGTTTATACTCGAGTATAAGCAGACCCGAGTATAAGCCGAGGTACCTAATCTTACCTACGAAAACTGGGAAAACTTATTGACTCTAGTATAAGCCTAGACACAACTACAGCCCTGTCTCCCAGCAGCGCACATTCTGCCAAAGCGACGCCCCCCAGCGATCAACCAGACTTCTTTGCAAAGTTGATGCTGACAGAGAATTGCCAAACGGATTACTGTGTGCATTGTCCCACTGTCCCACTACCATGTGCAGAGGGTGCTGTTTGATATTGCCACCACTGTTAATCTTTCGTATAACCAACAGAGGGCGATGTGTGATATTGCAGTCACTGTTATTCTTTTATATAACCAACAGAGGGTGCTGTGTGATATTGCAGTCACTGTTATTCTTTCATATAACCAACAGAGGGCGCACTGTTATTCTTTCATATAACCAACAGAGGGCATTATTGAATATTGCAGTCTCTCCCCAAGTGAACTGTTGGTATAGGAATGATTAAAAGTGACTGCAATCTCAGGTACTCGGGTCAGGTACCGCTGACCCGAGTATAAGCCGAGGTAGACTTTTTCAGCACATTTTGGATGCTGAAAAACTCGGCTTATACTCGGGTATATACGGTAATTATTTCTGCGTAAAAGAAATAAAAAGCCACTTAAAATATTTTATAATTACCTACACTTTCCCATTGACATCCCAATAGGCAGAATGACATATACATATATGTTATATGTTCGATTTGAGAATGTTGAACCTGATTACACTGTAGTTAAAGTATTTTGCCTTAATGTTAATCAAATGAAATATTTATGCAAACCTTAGCCGAGCTTTAGCTTTAAGCTCTTATCATTTTTGACAAATACACATTTTAAATGTTTTCTGTACATCCATAGCCACAGTGATGCTTAATAAGAACTCGAACAGCACAGCAAGCATTTACCTCCTAGAAACTGATCTGCAGAGCTCATAATGAACAGTTTAAATAGAGCAACATTAATCTTTAAACTAAAACAAATAACTATTTGTCATTACACTTTTTTGTGTTCTAAATGTACAATTGGAACCGTATAATATTGTGTTATGCATGCCTAGCAGTAATCAACAAAACTGCTGTCATGGTTATTAGAGAACTATTTGTACACCAGAAAAATGTGTTTGGCTGAACATTTTAAGCAATGTCACATAAACCAGTGCATTTTTCCAACTTTAACAGCACAAATAGATGATTCTCATTGTGACCACCACCAGAGGGCATTTATGAGACTTGATGGCATTCTATCTGATTTGCTGGAAAATTTCCAAAGACAATAGGGTATATTTAAAGGGATCCTGTCATCAGAAAACATGTTTTTTTCAGAATGCATCAGTTAATAGTGCTGCTCCAGCAGACTTCTGCACTGAAATCCATTTCTCAAAAGAGCAAACAGATTTTTTTGTATTCAATTTTGAAATCTGACATGGGGCTAGACATATTGTCAATTTCCCAGCTGCCCCTGGTCATGTGACTTGTGCCTGCACTTTAGGAGAGAAATGCTTTCTGGCAGGCTGCTGTTTTTCCTTCTCAATGTAACTGAATGTGTCTCAGTGGGACATGGGTTTTTACTATTGAGTGTTGTTCTTAGATCTACCAGGCAGCTGTTATCTTGTGTTAGGGAGCTGTTATCTGGTTACCTTCCCATTGTTCTTTTGTTTGGCTGCTGGGGGGGGGAAGGGAGGGGGTGATATCACTCCAACTTGCAGTACAGTAGTAAAGAGTGATTGAAGTTTATCAGAGCACAAGTCACATGACTTGGGGCAGCTGGGAAATTGACATTATGTCTAGCCCCATGTCAGATTTCAAAATTGTATATAACAAAATCAGTTTGCTCTTTTGAGAAATGGATTTCAGTGCAGAATTCTGCTGGAGCAGCACTATTAACTGATTCTTTTTGAAAAAAAAATTTTTTTCCCATGACAGTATCCCTTTAACTATAGTCGAGTCTTAATAATTCAATGTAGGCTTACAGGGGTTTTCTTCTAAAACTAGCAAAATTTCCCACTTTATGAAATAATTTATCTTTAACCATTAGTGTTTTTCTCTACATGTAATCCATCTGCCTCATTTACATAAAAATGGTGTATACTAAAAATGGGGCAAGGTATGAAATGTAATAAATCTGCACAAAATGCTGTCTTTCTTTTACTTTCCCAATGAATTTATAGGAATGCAGGGCTGAATCTCTAGAAGACGGTATAAATATAGGACATTGAGAAGCTTCTCTGTGCCCTATATTTACAGTATATTTATAGTGTTGTCCTCTGGAGATTTGCACCTTGCACCAGTGCATGCCTCCAGCATACAGAACAGTCCTTTGTGCATGGGGCCTGTAGCACTTCAGATCTTCATTAATGACGCCCAGTAATGAGCCCAGTAGCATGCAAATTGTAAGATGCGAAAACAAAATTGTAATGCATATAGTCAATCCCCTTTGGGGATTCCCCACTAGATTCTTCCATGGGGGGGGATCTCAGCTGTGGGCAACCTATATAGGGAAGTGCAAGGAACATCCTCTTTGGCCTAGTACCATCAAAAGGCAGAACAGACTTTGGTGAAATGCAGAGACTGCATTTTGTTTGAATTAGGAGATAGATATTATGGTGATAGGAGATAGAGTTTGCATCAAAGTTTGCTGGCACTGGTCACTTTATGAAGGAAAGTAAAGGTGGGTGTGATACATGTGGGAGAAGAGGTGTTAATTATAACTATGCATATGGCAAAAAGGCCCATCAAGTCTGTACTGTTGCTATTCATGTGAGAGCTGCTACTTGTCTGTTCCTTGATTCATGACATTTACAGTATGTGCAAACAGTGCATGATGTCTGCTTTTTACATTAAAGAGGAACCCGTCACCCAAAAAAAATATTCAAAATCCTATTTTATCACATTAGTCAAGCAAAATTAACTTTAATTACACTATATAAATTATTTGAATCTTGTTTCCTTCAGTCTGGGAATTCATAATTATAGCAAGCAGGCAGGAGCCATTTTGTGGACACTGTTATTAAGACAAGCCTTGTATCATCTCAGAATCTTGTTTGTGCACCAGAATGGGGGACCTGATGTCCATCCCCATCCACTGGCTACACAATTAAATGGTGAAGAGAACGGGGGAATGTGTGGAGAGCAGTTCATCTGGGAAGTGCTGAATGGAAAGTGAAAGTAATTGTCTGCCCCGCCTCTATGCCCAGGGCATAGAGGAGGGGCAGACAATATTTGATTGACAGCTGAGATTTTTAAATGAGCTTACAACAGCTATGAATGCTTTAATAAAAAATAAAAATTGGATTTCATGTTTAATTTGAAAAGGACTTTTATTATACAGCTTTTTGTGTCTGGGTGACAGGTCCACTTTAAAGGCCTTTAGACACTTTAAAGCATCTCATTAGTGACTGGAGCTTCCCAGCCATGGGCAGCCCTATTACAAGATGATCCACCAAATAAATGATGTTTTTACAGCAACAAGTGAACTAGCAATGAGTTTATTTACTTGTGAAAAAACTGTTAATGGGGGGGGTGCAGTCATGTGGCTGTATCCTTACTGAGCCCATTGCCTCTCCTACATTTGGCAACATTTCCGCAATAACATGAAACTTAAGACAACCCCTAAAATGATTGAGGGTTAAGTGTAGCCACCACATTTATGAGGTAAGTGGATTTTGTAGGATGCCACCTATATGGTTTTGGGAAGGAATGTCTGGGTCAAAACTGCCCGCCTGGTTTTCCAGATTAGGAAAACTGGGCAGGACTCTCTGCAATTGAAGTGGCGATCAAATAGTCACCAATCACCAGATCATAGCCCTCGCTGTGATGTCACTGCCGCACCCAGGGGGGAAAGGTAACAACCCTAGGGGAAAAAAAGGATCATGAACATGAATGGTGGAACACAAAAGCAACATTCACAAAAGTGCATTATCCTCTGAAAGTGTATGATAGAAAAAGTAAGTCCATGAATATAGGTGAGCGAAAAAATATGCTGGTTATATAGTTCAGTTTAATGGGCATCTGGGCTGTACATTTACACTAATCTCCCTCTTTTCTCCCTTAAAATACCTGGAATGGAACACAGCTAAAAGTGCATTCCCTAAAAATACATAGAAACACACTTGAACAGAATTTTAAGTCACTGCTTTAAATACAAATTATTAACGTTCCCCTGGCAGAGACCACTGCTGCTTTCCCATTGCCTTGCATTGACACCAAGTTATTATTGCTTATTTATTTTTTCACATATCTGTCAGAGGCAATGAGAGATTTCGCTAAGATTCAGTCTAGAGGCTGCAAGCTGTTTACTGCACTGTACAAACTGTGCTCTGACTAGAGTACAATGTCTGAATCGTTTCTCCCTGAAGATTCCACCTCTAGAATTTCAACTGCAATAACTACCTGGCTGATCAGAGAAAGCTATGTCCCAGCGCAAGACTCCAGTTGAGCGGTTCTTACTCACACTTTTTTTTTTATTTACACTTTTTTTTACTCTTATTTTAAGGTTATGTTTAAAATGTATTTGGTTTTGTTTTAAATACACTTTCTAGGGTCTGCATATAATTTGATTTTATTTTGCCGCAGGAATGAGGTGTCAATCATATTTAATGCATAAATGGATGGAAAAGTTTGACACAATGTAAATGCCCTAATCGTAATCTCTGACATCTGGACCATATGTGCACCTCCTAGAGACCAATATCTTAAGAGAAGAGCTAATTATTTGACCAAGTGGGTCTTCAACTGATCTGGCTACTCATGTGGCGGTGAAAACTGTCTGAATGGTATATTTTATCCTCAAGAAAATGGTCGCTGCATGTGGTCAAGCAGAAGAACTAAGAATACTCTCGTAGAACCCAAAGCATGGTCCAAAAACACTGACTAGTACATTTTGCCCTTGTTGGGGCAGGATAATATGGTCAGCCATATTGGCCAAAAGGAAAACTAAGTTTGTTCCTTTGGAGCCCAGGACAATATACCTGATGTTTCTAATTATATATGACTCTTGCCTTCAGTGAGTCAACTACATCTAACTAATGCAACATTCAGGGTCTTAATTTAGGCAACGGCATCATGAGCAGGCCACAATAGAGCCCTTTATCACCTGCATTGTGGTAGGCAGTAAGAATAGGGCTGCCTTGTACCCATAGGTTGTGCACTCTGAACCTAGCGCCTAGTGCCAGATTTCTAATGCAAACAGATGCTGAATGCAAATGCTTTTTTAACAAGCAGTGGAATCTCAGCAAAGGACAACTGCTGTCTATCTTCACTAACCTGACTCTTAGGAAGCAAAACATATGGTTTTGAAACTCAAATTACACAGTTCCAGCCGCATATATATTAAAAGTTCCAGTTGACCCGAATTAGAACTACAGCTTAACTAAAGAAGTAGCTATAAATGCTGTATATTATGTTTTGTGCTTCTATACCAGCCCAAGGCAACCACAGCCCATTAGCGGTAACAATCTGTGTCTCCAAAGATGCCCCAGTAGCTCCCCATCTTCTTTTCTGCTGATTCACTGCACATGCTCTGTGCTGCTGTCACTTACTGAACTTAGGGACCAATGCACAATATACTGAATATATATAATATAAGTGTCACAATATAAAGCTGATTAATAATTAACTCAGAGTATTGGTACAGGTATGGCATCCTCATTCTTGAAACCCATTATCCAAAAAGCTCGGAATTACAGACTCCATTTTGATCAAATATTTAAACATTTTTAAAAATGATTTCCTTTTTCACTGCAATAATAAAATAGCACTTAGTACTTCATGCCAACTAAATTATACTGTAATTAATTTTATTGAAGGTAAAATAATCCTAATGGGTTTAATGCATGTTTAAATTATTTTCTATTATTAAACTTATGAAAAATACTTCTTATCCAGAAAACCCCAGGTTCCGAGCAGTCTGGATTACAGGTCCTATACCTGTACATGACAGCTCAGAAACCAGCAGTTGTGGTAATAATCAGCCTGGTAGCATCAGCTTATATTACAGACCAACCTCATTTTCTGCTTGATGATTTGTGATGACCCCTAAGCTGAGCTTCTCAGCAGCTGCTCAGAGCCTACAGTGTGTCGCAGATGGGAAGCTCCTGTGGTTATGACCAGAGCAGCATCAAGACATGCAGTTGTCAAGACACTCCTTACTGAACTATTGCCACTTACCATTGCCTTTACTCCCCAAGAAATTACACATAGCAGTCCAGGATGGATGTGAAATGGTCACAGCTTTATTAATACTGTAAACAAGCCAAACCGGTTACATAACAATTCAAAACATTACCACTCAGGACTGCTTGCCTACTCCAATGGACCACCCTGCCATGCCGGCAACCCATCCGCACTGTGCTAAGGTGGGCAAGTGAAGGCATGGGTAGACCTCACTCCAAACTCCAACCTCCTGGGACCATTACCCAAGGAGGTTAAACCCCACAAAAAATGCCAGGGGTACTAGTCCCTTTACACTCTGGAAAGCATTCCCCTGCCAACCCCATATGCTATGACTAAACCAAAACCCCATCATGAGAAGTCAAAGCTTCCAAACATAACCAAATCCCTTACCCTATCACAAAGCCATTTTAGGGAGTGTGGGGTGCTGCTCACTGCTGGTCACATGGACTGGTATGATCATACTGCAGTCTCTTGGTAACCAAACCGTCCACCTCCCTGCCTTCCTAGCCCTGTCAAGGCTCCTCTCCTTTACAGCTCTATTCAACACAGTGTTGCAGTGTGGCACATACGTGGTTAAAATGGATCTGTATGATGTTAGTTCTGAGACTATTTTATATATTCTATGAGGAATATTTATCAAAAAGTGAAGTTACAGTTCGCCACAGTCCTCTAGAGTTAAATTCCGCCACTCTCCATTCATTTCTATGACATTTCTGAAAGAGTATCAGTGGGTGAAAGTGAAAGTTCATCCTTTGATAAATACGCCTTTCAAAATCCCATGGAAATGAATAGAGAGTGGCAGAATTTCACTCTAGAGGACTGTGACAACTTCTAACTTCACTCTTTGATAAATATACCCCATTGACTTCAACACAACTGTTGGCCTTGCATGTGCACCACTGTGCCCCTTCCACTTGCATCCTTTTACTGAGCAGCTGCTTCTCGAGTGCATATGTACAGTATATAGATCATTAACCATTGCAAATCATTGTGCCTCTTGAACCTGGTGAGAAAATGTCTGCCACTTTGTCATGAGCACAATTAATCTGGGTTTCTGGAATAACGTATTATGAGTTTTGCCCTACTGTGTTTCACAGCCCGTTTCTCTTTTCCAGAATGCAAGGTCTCATTAGCAGAGCCTACTTAAATTATTATATCGTAGAATATGTATGTTATTTATTTAGCTGAATATATTCTACTATTGCACTAAGCTGCTGCATGTGTTGCTCCTTTATAAATATTACTTATAATAATAGTAATCATTTTGCACTGAAATAATAATATTACTACTAATAACAACATCAATTTCCTTCCATAGTAATATACATGAAGAGGGAACCTCAGTTGGATATTAATGATTTTTTTCCCAAGTCCCTTTTGCCATTCATTTAATTGTGAAATTGCTATACTCTCAGAAGACATATAGTAATAATATGTCTTTATAAGATCCTAATATGAGGTGGATATGATCTGATAACGAGAACTGTCCTTATGATAGGATATCCCAATGGCATAGGATTTACAGCTTCTCAGTAGAACTTCCTGATAGATATCTGATTCAAGGAATTCACAAGCATGGGATTTGTTATCCAGAAACCCGTTATCCAGAAAGATCTAAATTATGGGAAGGCCATCTCCCATGAACTCTATTTAAATAAAATTAAATAATTCTCATTTTTAAAACCAATTTCATTTTTCTCTGTAATAAAAAAATAATTTTGTACAGTTATGGGTACTGTTATCCAGAATGCTCAGGGCCTGGGGTTTTCCAGATAATGGATCTTTCTGTAATGTGGATCTTCAGATTTATCAAAGGTCGAATTTCGAAGTTATGTGAATTTTTTAAACAAAATTTCTAATCTAATTCTAATCAAGTTTTCCTCTGAAAAAAAGACTTGAATGTCAGGAAGGCAATTCACATCTTCAGGGGGTTCAAGGGACCTCTGCCATTGACTTCTATATGAATTTGGCAGGTTTTAGGTGTTGAATATTCAAATTAGAACTCTTTCCAGGGTCAAGGTATGCTACATTCACATTCAAATTCAAATTTGAGTTGGCAATTTAAAATTTGAATTTGTGAGTTTTGACCAAAAAAAGAAATTGCAAAATTTTAATTCAATTTATATTCGCCATTCGAACCTTAATAAATCTGCCCCTTATTGGCTATTCAGCAATGAATTTTGGGTCTCTCTCTCTTTCTCTTTATATATACTGTACATATATATATTACAAGAATCAGATAAGATTTCACGAATTACATACATATGCTTATCATGCTTTCATAAATGTATCATTAGATAGTTTATTAGAAATGTGAAATAAAGATATCAATATTTTTTTTGTGGTTCAAGGCTTTTTTCACAAAATAATTCTCAAAACAATATTTCTTACATCAGCTATAACTACCATTTCGAATTACCATCTTGTAAAAAGATAACGCACATGTATTGAGATTAAACTGTGCAATCTACAGACGTTGGTTAGGGAGTCTTATCAATACCATAAAGCACTGTTACTATTATGTGATGATGAAAATGAATTAAGATACTTCTCAGATGCAGAGAATAAAAAGTCAATGTTAGGCATTGTTGGACTGGAATTTAAAGGAATTACTAGCTTTTTAAGAGTCGACAAAAAAGGTTTATTTTATTTATCAAATATTAAGAAAACCCTTTCAGATTCTAATATGGCAGGGTCAATTTAATAAGGTGTTGTAGACATGGTATAACTTTGAATTTTATCAAGTAACATGAATAAATTATCTATCTCAGTCTACTACATTAGTTTGAACATTTCAAACACATGTTCAAAACACAATCTGCCAACAGTATTAAATAGGGGGATCACCCCATTTATTACAGTGATATCTACTTATTGCTTTATCCATCAGTACCTTAGGGTTTGAAGGTCAAGATCCATCATGCTGGAATAGGGGGGAATGATGATCTGGCTGGAATATATATATTAACTGGACTCACTAGACTTTCAACCTTTATCACTGCCTAACATGGCTGAGGGATCTAACATTCCTGAGACGACATGGTTTGATAAGTGAACATATTGGAATCCAAAGTAAACTGGAGGATAGATAGGATGCTTATTAAAAAAATAAAGTAACATGAGTTTTGATGTATCTGTATCCCATAAAGGCAGAAAACGAAAGCCACATACGCATAGGGTGTGTTATTGCACTAACTTGTATCAAATATACAAAACAACAGCCTGTGACATTGCCCTTCTAGCCCTGTGGAATAGTTTATCAATCAATTCATTTTCTGTAAAGATTTTTTTTGCCCCATTCCTCATTAACTTTGTTTTTTTAGGTCATCTGCTAACCAAGTGAAAGCAGGGCCGGCCTTAGGCCTATTGGACCAATTGGGCCCAATAGGGCCCCGCACCTCTGGGGGGCCCCGCACCACAGGGCAGCACAGATAATATTTCCCTCAGCACATGATGCTGCCTGGCCTGCCCCCAACTTTGAGAGTCCAGCCCATCCCCAAATCCATAGGTCCAGCCCACCCTCAACTCTGATAAGCCAGCCTATCCCCCAACTCCATAGGTCTAGCCTGCCCCCAACTCTAATAGGCCCAGCTTTCCTCCAACCTTGATAGGCCCTGCCTGCCCCCAATCCAACCAAGCCTGCTCCTAAGCTGAATCGGCCCAGCCTGCCCCAAACTAATTGGCCCAGTCCACTCTCCTATTTCCTCCCTCTCTCTCTTACCCTGTGTGCCCCTATTATGTGCCCCTATTTCATCCCTCTCACTCTTTTAACTTGTCTGCCCCTTTCCTTTCTATTTTGTGCCTGTATGCCCTTATTTTCCTAAATACTTGGTGTGTCAGTAGCCAGCAACACTTTGTCTAGGGGCCCCGCTAACATGGTCCCAATTGGGCCCCACATTTGATAGGATCAGCCCTGAGTGAAAGTATAGGAAAAAACCAAACTGTTTTGCTTGGTAATTAAGTTGTTTTTGATATTTCTGACTAATAGACAAATGGGAATCTACAAATATGTAAATATGGTATGGGATCTGTTATCTGAAAACCCCTTATCCAGAAAGCTTCGAATTACAGAAAGGTCATCTCCCATAGCCTCCATTCTATCCAAATAATCCAAATGTTTAAAAATGATTTCCCTTTTCTCTGTAATAATAAAACAGTAGCTTGTACATGATCCAAACTAAGATATAATGAATCCAAATTGGAAGCAAAACTATTTGGTGTATTTAATGTTTATAGAATTTTCAAGTAGACTCAAGGGGGCAGATTTACTAAAGGGCAAAGTGGGCGTCGCTAGTGAAAATTCGCCAGAAATCCAATCCGCAGGGACATTGCCAATTTACTGAAAGGTGAAGATGACAATTTGCTAGCGAAAGAGACCGTCGCTAGTCTCGCACTCTATCGCCAGCTGACTTTTTGCTCAGGTGAATGGCCGTTACTTCACAAATTCACGAAAGTGTGGATTTTACTGAATGTTACCTCTTTTACCAGAGTTGACTTTGCCACCTCAGACTAGGCGAACTGCTAAAATGAAGCTATATCTTCCTCTATCCTGTCTGCCAAAAATGCATTAAAGTTGAAAAAACGCTGGCGACTTTTCCTTTTTTTAAGCGGGCTTGCCTGCAAAAGTCCTAACTTTTTTGTGTTAACATATTTCCCCAGACATGTGAGGGCCATGGAACATTAATTACAGTGGGCTTGTGTCTAGGGCATTAGAGTCTTCATTAAGGTTCCTTGGACACTTGTAATAAAAAGTAGCCACTTCAAGCATGTGCACCAATATCTCTAATAAAGACGTCCAACTTTAATGTAACCGCCCTATACAAATTGACCTAAGCGCAAGATCACTAGCGACTTTTTGCTAGTAGCGATGGGCGAATTTAATCTCCAGGCGCGAATTCGCGGCGAACTTGCGCGATTCGCCGCCAGCAAATAAATTCGCGAAACGCCCGCGAAAATTTGCGGCAAAAATTCGCCGGCGTCAAAAAAGTTTTTTTCAAAAAAACGGGCGCCGACGTCAAAAACTAGATGCCAGCGCCATTTCGCGAATTTCATGCGAAATTAGTGAATTTTTCGGCGAATCGAAACAGCGAAAATTCGCCCATCACTATTGCATAAAATGCTACCGAATCTTCTCTATGAAATGCTCGCACTGAAGAAGTATCGATACCAAAAAGTCGCCAGCGTTCTGTGCCCAGGATGCAACTTTGCATTTTAGAAAAATAGTATAGTGGTAACGAATTTGCATCTGGCAAAATGGTGCTGGCGACAATTCGCCCTTTAGTATATCTGTCCCAAGGTATGAGGATTCAAACTACGGAAAGATCAGTTATCCGGAAAACCCCAGGTCCCAAGTATTCTGGATAACAGGTCCCATACCTGTAGTATTTATTAGTTTTGATGGGTACTGAAATTACTACAGTTTTATTTCTTAGATCAATATTCATTCATATCAATAGTAGGGATCTACTTTAATACATTCTTCTCTTTAACTCAAGGTTAAGAAGCAAATGGGACTGCTAGCACATGGTAATCTTAGTTATAACCCACAAAAAGAACATAATAGAAGGTTAAGGTGTACTATAATCATACATGTTTGTTTTCCCATAACCCAGTTTCTTGCATAAATGGAACAGTATCTTGGACAGTTTTGATGTATGAGAACAAAGGTATTTTAGACCATAGACTATTTCTATTATTTCTTTTTTTTTACAACTTTATTGAGAAAACCAACTAAACACTATATAGTAAATACAAAAATTGTTGGTAAGTATAGATCTAGGTACAGTGTCAGTAGGTCAAACTTAAGTAGAATAGTGGTACAAGATTGATGTATCTCATATTGTATGCATAGAATCATGTAAAGTAAAATGGGGTGAGATGTGGTTGAGGAGGTAAAGCTTAGTGATAGGCGAATTTATTCGCCAGGCGCGAATTTGCGTGATTCGCTGGTGGCGAATAAATTCGCAAAACGCCCGCGAAAATTCGCTGGCGAAAGATCCCTGGCGTCAAAAAAAATTTGTCGCCGGTGTTAAAAATGGGCATCAGCGTCAAAAATGGGCATCAGCGTCAAAAAACGGGCGTCGGCATAAAAAAATGGACGCCGGTGTCAAAAACAAAACACTGGCGCCGTTTTTGTGAATTTTTTGGCATTTCACGTATTTCGAGGGAAATTCGTGAATTTTTTGGCGAAGATTAACGGCGCAAATTCGCCCATCACCAGTAAAGATGTTGGGGAAAATATAGCTAGAGCATAGGGAGGGAAGAAGGGAAAATAAAGAGAGAGCTGTTGTGTTGGACCAGTAAATCCAGTCCCATCTATTGAATTGCTTTATAAGAATCTGATCATGAGTAGAATCAGATGATGCTTCAAATCTAGAAATCTCTGTAATTCTATAGAACCAATGATATATGTTTCCAGTGTAAGTGGAATAAAGTTTTGCTGCGTTCAACAAATATATCCAGTAAGGATGCACTGAATCCACTTTTTGGGATTCGGCCAAATCCCTGAATCCTTTGTGAAAGATTCAGCCAAATACAAAACCAAATCTGATTCCTAATCTGCATATGCAAAGTAGGATCCGCATTTGTTTCTGTATTTGGATGGAAAAGGAAAATGCAGGAAAACATTTTTTTACTTCCTTGTTTTGTAACAAAAAGTGATTTCCCTAGTTAACATATACAAATTAGGATTGGGATTCGCTTTGGCCAGGCACAAGGATTCTTTGGATAATGGCGGAATCCCAAACCGAGTCATGGATTCGGTGCATCCCTAATATATAGATTTGACATGATTGTGACAATACTGGCTCGTCTTGTTGACATGAATGGCACTTCAGAAGCAGTTGACAATCTTGTGGTTCTAAATTAAAATATTATCTGCAAGTGGCCCTTCTTGGCAATTGTTTAAAGCTCAGTAAATGCGAATTCCATTCTGATCCACCGCACAGATGGCCCAAACAAACTATATGGAACTATAAGGTTGAAAAGTGCACAAATAGGTTTAGAATCACATAATAAAGCTAAGAAGTTAATCACTAAACCTTGTACAATGTGTTTAGAACAGGTTTTGTGTGAGTTTCCATTCAACTGAATGAACAGATCTTCATTAAACTGTTGATTCGAAAGTTATTTTATGCGAAAATATTTTTGCTTCATTGGCCTAAAGAACATATAGAAACATAAGGAGTCAACATAGGTTCTGTCATTTTGAAACATTTACCATTCTGGGGTTAATTAGAAGCATTTTACGTCTCAATGATGAGGCCCATTGACTTACGTATCAAACCTGCACTTTTATCGTATCACAATACACTCGGCAGTAGCAATGCTGCAGGGCATCTGTTTTATTTGAGTCATGATTTTGCACACAGCAAATGGAGGATAAAGTAAAGACAATCATATATAAACAAGCCATGCATCAGTGCGGTACAAATGGAATCCGAGCTAATAGTGCTGATAATTACAGCCTCCCGTACGGCTCCACAAAATGATTGCAGAGCATTCTGATGCTACGTGAAAATGTCACGGAGATAAACCTTACCTTGGCATAGGCAGAAGAGAAAGGAAAATAGGGGCCTTTACTGCTCCATTTGGCATAAGAGGTTGCTACTCCCCCATAGGTTGTGCTGCTAAATACGCAATTAAAAAGTAAAAATATCTGAAAGCTTTTGAATATTATGAATGGATGGAATCATGGACATGAAAGGAAGACAATTATTCTGGCTTCAAGGTTCCACGGCTAAATGTAATAGGGATGTTTTATTGTTTATAGCTATTTATTTTCCCTAAAATGAATAGTTGAGAATAATGCCCTAACATATGCCGCAATTGACTGCCCTATTCAACCTTCTCGAGCAGAGTACTAGGTTTCTTCGCTCAAGCCTATCTAATGATGCCGTAGAAAGTGGTTTCAAGCTGCCCCACACATGCACTCACAATTAAATGGCCACCAGTGCTTTTTAAAACCATGATGCTGGAACAAATGTTGCACATCTTATCTAAAAGATAACAAGCTATTGGTTGTTGGTATGTCGTTGTAATACTTATACAGGGACCCCAGGCCCCTTGTACAATGTCCTTTAAATTGTGTCAAGGGATACACTGAGCCTACACACTTGAGTCCCTACACTGATGATCTCTGCTTAATTAAGTAGAACTCTAGTTTCTCATTGCTAGAATTAGATAAACCTACAAATAACTTCACTGAGGCCTTGCTTGCCTCAAACTACAGTCAGTGGAGTCACCTACTTCTGTAATGCTAGTGGACAACATCTGACATTCCTTTACCACTGGGAACCCCCTAATAACCACAGCGTATGCCTACAACTGGATGGGACTATGGCCTTCATTTATTAATACCATGGATGCAAATACTCTAAGGGGAGCAAAATCACACTCCCTTAGTTCTCATTTATAAGCCACTGGCATTTAGGGTATGACAGCTAAGCGCAGTGGTTTAGCAAGTAGCATTTCTGCTTTGCAGTACTGGGGAGTTTGATTCTGACTTCTTTCTGAAAGGAGTTTGTACTGTATTTGTCCATTGTCTGCATTGCCACCTTTTCTGGAAAAATAGCATGGCTGGCAACTCTAGTCTGCATGGGTTTCCTCTCAGTACTATGGTTTTCTTCCGCAGTACAAAAACATACACGCATGCGGATTGGCTCTACTGTGTGTATGAATGTGATGGGTACTTTAGACTGCAAGATCCACTGCTGTAGGGACTGATGCATAATCTCTGTAAAGCATAAATGTGTTGATGCTATATAAATAACAGATACTACAACAACTATTACTACTACTACTACTAATACTCCTACTACTGTGACTACTACTACTACTATAAATAATAATAATAATAAATACCTGTGTTTCACACCTCACTGCTGGATTAAAACAATCAGGCACAAGGTGTACCAATAGGTGTAAGGCAACCCTGTCCTTACAGTCTGTCCTATTCAGGCCATTGCATTCCTGGAGTGCAAGGCATTGACGGTAGGGCAAGTTGTAAAATAAAAAAACATGCTTAGTTACACTTGTTTTTTTGCACTTTGCACCCTTTCAGCCTTCTGAAAAAAGGACCTTTCAACTCCCCTGACCCATGCTTAACACGGAACCAGACTTCTAAGGCTTTACAATGAATGGAGTCTAATGACAAGTATAATAGTGATCTGTATTATTATATGCATAATTAGCATGTAATGTGTGATTGACAAATCTAGACAAATACACATAAAGGCTGATGCATTTTATTGACGGTACATCAAGGATATATCCCAGTGTTCTTTAATACTGTCTTGTATTGGTTAATATGCACATCACTTATAGATGTACGTATCACTGTCTGATCTACAGCAATATACCTATAGCTTGCTTTACTGTACTACGGGTCTATTGATTGTAATATGCAGAAAGATTCAGTCTCTTGCGGGTCGGTCCGAGAACTATCCATGAAGCCCATTTCAATGTTTTGCTTCCTTGTCAATATTTCTAAAATGTGAGTATCAAAATACATGGTTACATTGTTAATTGGGGGTTGTTAAAATAAGATCACAGTACAGGTTTAAAAATGTCAGATTGGGTCTTTGCACGCTGTGTTTGGCTTTGCAAATAAGGCTTATTATTGTCCAAGAATAGGGATGGGCGAATTTGACCCGTTTCGCTTCGCCAAAAATTCGCCACCGGCGAAATGTCGCAGACACCCATTAAAGTCTATGGGCGTCAAAAAATTTTGTCGCGCGACGAAACTTTTTTTTTTTTGACGCACGCCGCCATACAAGTCTATGGGCATCATTTTTTCGGCGAAACGAGGCGAAAAAATTCGCCCATCCCTATCCAAGAAGTTTCTATTCACTCACACGCTGGTGGATGCCTGTTCCTACTCTGAAAGAGCCTAACCATCTGAGTGAATCCCCAGGGTGAGTTGTGCCCAAGGGAGGGTAGAAAAAGAAAAGATCCAGCCTGTTTGTGAAACAGGCTTTTTTCATGTGCCTGCCATGTGGGATGCAAATACCTTTGTGGAAAGGTATTTTGGCAGGTAGCGCTACCTGTGAAACTCAAGAGATCTTTGGGGAAATATGGACTAAGACGCTTTGTCCACCCGGAATGGAGTGGGACTTTGCCTGGCAAAGAGGTGCCAGGATTGGACTGCAGATATTCCCAGGGTAGTGGTCATTAATATGATGTGAATGCATACAGTATTTTACTTTGCCTTTAATATTACATAAAGTTATATCTGTTACACAGCAATTTGTGTGTTTGAATGTTTTCCTAATAGAGCCTCCCGCAGGTGTATTCCCAGATCCCATTAGGTGGAGGCACTGCCATGAAAGGTAATTTGCAGTCCCTTTTCACTTAGCAAAGGGGACTTAGGACCTGCATTGGTAAGAAATATGTGATGTATAGTATAACCTTTGGCACAGGGGAGTGGCCAAAAAGGGGTTACACAGATAAACTGCGTAGAACACAATGGGGGTTATTTATAAACACTAGGCAAATTTGCACCTGGGCAGTAACCCATGGCAACCAATCAGATGATTGTTTTCAGTGTTCAACCTGCAGCTGGCTGAAAAAGCTAAGGTTGCTATGGGTTACTGCCCAGGGGCAAATTTGCCCAGTGTTTACAAATAAGCCCCAATGGCTTTAGTTGTTACCCGGGAAGATATTATATATATATATATATATATATATATATATATATATATATATAAACCTTTCTCTATCTGCACCTGCGTATGTGATGCTACTTATATATCCACATCCAACCACCATTGTCTCTGACATCATAGAGGGGACAATGCACAGTGCATAAATTGATGCTGCTGGATGCAGAAATGGGGCATAGATAGGTTGTGGGTGGAAGGGCAGCAAGAAGAGCTTGGATCAAACTCACACTCAGCCTGAAATTTTGTGCAATGTCGGCAGGCCCGCACATAACTAGTAAGCAATACAAAATTTTATGTCATTATGTATTTTATCATTGAAGTGCATTAGGACTGCAATCATATCTGAGCCATCCTCCATTAGCTTTGTCTGATTTCTTATGCATTTGCAGCAACATACATCACCAAATTGCATTGCTGATTTACTTAATGCTATTAAATTAAAACTGGAGCTCTGTAAACAGTTCTGACATTTGATGTAGTATGTTTTGATATGTTCCCCAGTCCATTAAACAATAAATTTGCTAAATGTATTAGTTACTCTTTGCATGAAGCACATAAGAAGAGTCAAGATTAGCAGATGGCATTTAATTGATTCACAAAGGTTATGACATTGGCACATGAGATAGATTTCCATTGCTACAATAACTTGTGTGAAATGATGGTGAGATAGCACCGGGTGGGGGTTGTAATAAATATGAGAGAATGGAGCCAGTGCATGCAAAATTAGAGCTGATTCTTATTCCAGCGACACTTTGATAAGTAGGTTCTCTGGAACAATAAGAATAAAGTTCCCAGAGCCAGAAATGAAGCAAAATGCTGCCAGATGACATCAATTGCGCAGTGACAAGTCAATACTCTGAAGATGCTTGGGTGTATCTTTGTGGAAAATCAATACTGTGCTTTTCTCTAAATTAAACCTGTTTGCGATTGAAAAAATATGCCAAACAGTTTTTTTGTTTTGAATAGCTTGTCATATATTAGCATGTCTAAAACATTCCTTATTACACTTATGAGGTACTGCAGGGGTAGGTGACCAAAAAGTGTATCAAGGGGATATAAAACCGTTTCTTTAGTTGCTATTTATACCAGTGATCTCTGTGTAAAAAGTTATGCATTTGTAAAGCCTTATAGCTGCAGTAGAGTACACATGCATAGTGGTGTATTTAGTAAAATATCACAAAAAATGTACATTTGCTATGTGTAGGGGATGTAAGGAATCAACCATCCCTTCTGTGAGGAACTGTACCTATGCCACAGGGGAGGGATGGGTTCCCATGAGCTCAGGGATAGTAATTGTAGTTCATATTCCTAGTCTATGAAAAAGGGAGAAAGTTGATAGTTCCCGCACTGTTGACTCCACTCAATGGAGAGGATGGATTCTGCTGGAGAGCATGAGGTAGAAGGCATTAGTAAGAAGATTTGACCTAAGGTTACCCAAGTGTACAGCAGTTTGTACTCCACCAAGGAGATTGTAGTGAGGGTTAGTTTTCAGAAAATACATATAAAGACTCCAGTTTTGCCCAGACACAGAAAGTGGAGAGCCCTGTGAGAATCATAGTACACGGGGAAGACCCCTGTGATGTGAGTAATTCCCATTGTTACCTTGGTGTTTGATATCATGCTATAAATATTTGGCATACAAAGGAAGTACAATTTACTGTTCCTGGTTAATAACCACTGGTAAGAGTAAGAGTAAATGTGACGAGAATTATAGTACAACCAGGAGACCCTTTCTCCAATACTGCAAGGGTCCAGCTGAGGTGAGAAGTCACAATGTAATAGTGCTTTACTCATGAAAGCAGCTGAAGCTTGGTATTTTATCCCAAAAAGGATTACATATGTTTCCACATTTTTATGCACTTCAGTAATCTTGTATCACTCTAGCTGAACAAGAGCATTTACATTCAGAATAATCTCCAGAGGAGAGTCTCAGTTGCATCTTTAATGCCACAGTTTTAAAAACATGAGGTTAATTTTAAACCCATTATTCTGAGACTGGTGTTTCATGGTCACCTTTCCTTTCCTAACATGATTCTCTTTGTAACAATGTCAAATTCTGTATCTGGGTCTTCCCTGAAGGATGATCTTCAGGACATACAAAATCAATTCAGGTGATGAAGGTATATTGCACTGGCCTAGCCACATGCCAGTAGTGAATCCAAATAGAGAAGAATGCCAATACCTGTGGTTGCAGCAAACGGGGTTATCCCAAATTTATTCAACGGTGCTATACAACACTTTTCAAATGATCAAACGTTTCGGGACCGCATGGCCCTTCCTCAGTGATGGAAGGGCCATGCGGTCCCAAAAGGTTTGATTGTTTGAAAAGTGTTGTATAGCACCATTGAATAAGTTTGGGATAACCCCATTTGCTGCAACCACAGATATTGACATTCTTCTCTATTTTGGTCTTCAGGACATACACTCCTTACATCACAGTAGATTCACTCCGATTTAAAAACGCAAGTACAAGATGAAATTTATTGTGTTTTTAAACCAAAATGCACTGTATTTTTCACACAATTTAATCATAACAGCATCCATGAAGGAGAGTTGCACAATTTCCTCATGTTTTTCAACGAATGTAACTACATCCTGTACTGTGTCACTTAATGAGGAAGGTTAATTAAGGTTAAAAGTGTTTTCTTTTGTTGGCTATTGTAATAGATTTTACATTCCAAGCTATCAACGCTACTTAGCTCCCTTCATTTGGCTTTGGTTTAGTTGTAGTGTAGAACCATTTGGAATGCTTGAAATGTAAAATATTTACAATTAGGGATGGGCGAATTTGACTAGTTTCGTTTCGCCCAAAATTTGCCTCCGGCGAAATGTCACAGATGCCTATTAAAGTCTAAGTTAATTTTTGTCACGCAGCAAATTTCTTTTGACGCGCTTTTTTTTTTGCATGACGCCATACAAGTCTATGGGCGTCATTTTTCCAGCGAAACAAGGCTAAAAACCTCCTATTTACAATTAACAGTTTGGCCTCCCGTGGTCAATGTAAAATAATAAATCACAGAAGATCTGTATAAAGCCTAGTTAGACATGGGGCATGATTTTCATAAACCTGAAGGGCTATATCTAGATCTTCTAAAAGTGAACAACAGTAATTACTTTATCAGCAGAAGGTTGTGTAGAACATTAAGCAGACCTTTAAATTAGTACAGAACCCAACATTTACTTCATTACTACACAAACATGTTAAGATTGATTGATGTTTGCTTTTTCTTCTCAATATTTTACACATGGTTAAACTATTGTAAATGTATTTTTCTGTGGAAGAAAGGTTACATGGTACATACATAGTTAAGTGTGGTTCTTCTGTACCCTAAACCTGCTACCATAGTAACATGTCAAACTAAAACCCTTAGATCTATGACTGCCTTGGTGTTTAAGTGCACCATCTAAAACGTGTTTCTATTTTTATGAGAAATAATCTTTGATAGATTTTTTTTTGTTCTTGTCTAAAATGATAGCAGCCTGAAGACTAGGCAGTGGAAAAAGTAACAAAGCATCTTCTTTCAATGTTGTAGTTGCTTCGACTGCTATGAAAGGCCTTGACCCCTGCAAAGTTTAAAAGATTCCATTTGCAGTACAGAAGCCCTCCGTTACTGAACACTCTCGCTTCAGCTTTCTCATCTCAACCTCATGGCGTGATATGAAAGAATGACTTCCTGGGACTCTTTTTTAACTGATAAGTAGTCATCCTTTTCATGAACAGAAAAGCCAGTAGACACCATCAAACTAAAAACCTCCCTTCAATGTCTCCTCTTGTGATTTTAGGTTTATCTATTTTCACCCCTCCCACTCCCAAAACCAACTCCAATGCAATCACTTTTATACACCTGCTTCAAGAACAGAAAAAATAACAATTTCCTGCTACAAAATTGAAGTCTAAATACAATATTATGCTCCACAGAAGAACTTCTTCAACACTCTTTATAAATACATGTAGCTATGGTGCTTTCTGCATATAACAAGAGTTATTTTTGGTATCCAGTACAAAGGTAGGAATAGTGCAGATAATTTGTCAATCAGAAGCTTGATTACATCAAAGAAAACATTCAGAGAAGCAGAATACTAATATATTTTATCTGCCAAGTTGACTAGGTTTATTTATCAGACAAATGAGCATTATAGTATTTCAACAGTGAAGTACAGAGTGAAAAAGGGAGAAAGAGAGAGAAAAATGTATATTCAGTAGATTTGGATATAAATACAAACCCAAATGAATCTACTGAGAGATACAGTATGAGAGATTAATAACTAAATTGCCAAGATAAAATGTGTAATTTTTATTCCCAGCTGTTGGTTGGGCCTCCCATGAATCAACATTACTCACATGTTTTGCTTCTCATAGTTCTATTTTATTTTTTCCATAAAATAAATTGGAAAAAAATGTGCACATGGTGTGTAAAAACATTGGGAAGGAATTTGTTTTATATTTGTTGAAAAATAAGACGTAGTTTGCACATGGTGCACATGGTGTGTAAAAACATTGGGAAGGAATTTGTTTTATATTTGTTGAAAAATAAGACAAAATAAAGTGTTCCCTTCATTTTCAAAGAAAATCTTGAATGTTTTAATAAACTGGAAAGATAAATAAGGGTGTCAATGACAATTCCCATTAACTTCTATAGAAACTCTACGGCGCAAATTCACTAAGCGCCGAAGCGCCGAACGCTAGCGTTAATTCGCTAGCGTTTGGCATTTTGGCTACTGCGCAAATTCACTAACGAACGCTGGCGTATTTTCGCTAGTGTTACTTCGCATCCTTACGCCAGGTGAATTTTCACTAGCGATGTAACTACGCAAATTCACTAACTTGCGCAGTGTACTGAACGCTACCTTTTACGCTAGACTTTCTTCGCCACCTCAGACCTGGCGAAGCGCAATAGAGTAGATAGGGATTGTTTCCAAAAAAGTCAAATTTTTTTCTAAGTCCCAAAAAACGCTGGCGTGTTTTCTACATGATGAGTGATAGGCTGAAAAAGATCGAAAATTTTTTTGGGGCTCCCCTCCTTCCCCCCTACATTTCCTGACTCATGGCAACTTACCTAGATAGTGGGCACATGTGTAGGGCAAAATAAAATTTTTCTTTGCTGATTTGAAGGTTTTCTAGGCATTTGTAGTGCTGATAAGTGTTCCTCCATTGAAATTTGAATTTCGCGCCGTATGCAAATTAGCCTTCGCTAGCGTAACTTCGCTTTACATAGCGAATCAATGCTAGCGCTATTTTGCAACCTTATGCTACCCCTGTGCGCAACTTCGCATCTTAGTGAATTTGCCCCTACATCTTTTAGTTGCTGGGTGCTTTTTTTCTGGTTACTTTTTGAGTCTTTTTCTTTAATAAATCGCAACAATTCAAGATTTCATAAAATATTCACACAAGTATTTGTGTTTTTTGCCACATTTTTTACAGAATCAATGAAAAAAATTAAGTTTTTCATTAATCTACCCTTCCTTCAGTCAATGAGATGTTAACTCTAGCATAAGGCATTATGGGCAGAGACATGCAAATCACTCATTTATGCCCCTTTGGCCAACTATGCATCTAGAACAGTAGGTTTTATAGCTCAGATACAGCCTAATAGTTCAGAGCCATATGTCTAAACGTGCAAACTGCCTATTTTGATCTTGTTAAATCTCTTTAGCAAAAGGACATAAAGGAGTTATTTGCCTTTCCCCGCCTACAATGCTTTATGTGAAAGTTAAAATCACATTTTTGGTATGAAGGCAGTGCTATATATGTAGCATAAGGCATGTAAATATTGTCTGTTTTCAGAAGGCTCTATACTGCTTGACTTTGCTTTTTGGCTCCTAGTCATCCTAACAAGGTTGGTTTCTCTGCTTCAATATTCTCCAAGTCCTACCCTGAAGCCATGATCCAACATCTTCCTCTGATAATATCTAACAAGATAGGAACAGGCTGTCTGCAAGTTTCGATACATGGATGTGAACTATTAGGGTGTATTTGGGCTATAAAACCAGAGGTTCTGGATGCAGTTCTGATGCATAGTTGGCCATAAAGGGACATAAAGGAGTGAATTGCATGTTTCCGCCCTTAATGCCTTTTGTGAGAGTTAAAATCTAATTTTTGGTATGAAGGCAGTGCTATGTGTGTAGCATGAGGCATATAAATACCTTTTGTTTACAGAAGGCTTTTCATGGCTTTTTTTAACTGCAACTTTTTCAGGTTTTTGTTGACAAAAAGCCTGACCTGAAAAGGTCCCAGTTTAGTAAATCAGCCCTTGGAGTGTACCCCATATAGATGTCTATCTGTGGTGATAAAATGTAGAAGTTAATGCATACACAAAGTTAGTCATTTTGAAACATTTCAAATATTTTAAAGATTCAAATAATTTTTGGGGTTTTGACCTGCATGACTAATCTGGACATGTGTGCACAATTCTTAAATGGCGAGTGCTTAATAGAAGCATCTGGCACACATGTGCATCAGTTTCCCTGTTGAAATGAATGTGATTACTTGCTCACTGTTTACCGGAAATACACCAATAAGGTCCATCATTAAAATACGCTCTGCACAATCCTTTAAGTGTTGGGGGTCTCAGTGTGATACCCCCAACACTTAAAGGATTGTGATATTTTCCAAGGGAGGAAATGTTTTGCAAACCTCCAACCGTAACCTGAGCCGTCACACTCTAGTTACACTAGTACAGGCTTTCAGAAATAAGAATCTACTACTGAAAAAATGCTTTGTGAATATTTAGAATATATGTTATGTTACAATTGTTTTACATCTGCCATTCTGAAAAAAGAAAGTATTGGGTGCTCAAGTACTCAAATGGTATTACTGTAAAATCCGTCAAATTGATAAAAACATATAGGGGCAGGTTTTAGTCAATTTTTGAAGTGCAAAAAGTACGAATTTCAAAGTAATTTTTTGGATACTTCGACCATCGAATAGGATACTACGACTTCAAATTTACTTCGAATTTGATTCAAAGTAAAAAACGTTCGAATATTCGACCATTCGATAGTCGAAGTACTGTCTCTTTAAAAAAAACTTTGACTTCAATACTTCGCCAACTTAAACCTGCTGAAGTGCTATGTTAGCCTATGGGGACCTGCCAGAGCATATTTCTAAGTTTTTAGGTATCGAAGGAAAATCATACGATTGTTTGATTATATTTGTTGGAATCGTACGGTTCAAAGTCCGATCGTCTGATCGTACTACGATTGTACGTTGAATAAACGAATGTCGGAGGATTCGTATTTCAAGTATTTTCAAGTTAAATCTGCCCCCTAGTCACATAAAATAAGTGTATACACGTAATTCCTAGAATTGGAGGGTATTGTTGTTGCTGCAACTCTGTTATTTACTGATAAACAATATATAAGGTATAAATAAATCATGATCAATATACTGTAGGTACATTTTGGCACCTACGGTAAATAAAGCCTTTTCTCCAAAGACATTAAAGCTACTTTTACTTTTCCATTCTTTTGAAGCAGTGCTAGATTTTCAAAGTAACTTTTTCCATTTGGAATTTTAGATAATAAAAAAAAAACAGAAAGAAAGGGAAAAAATGCTGCCACCATTCTCTTTCTTTCTGTAATGTAAAGACATTTTACTAATTTCATTATTCATCTTTGAATAGGTTTCAAGAACTGAAATAAAAACATGTTCTTTTTACTTTGTATGCAGGACAGGACAGTCTGCTCTGATGAAAGAACTTCTATACGTTGCCTTCGCTAACCTTCTCCTGCTCTTCACAAACTTTATAGATGCATGGGTTATATAGCGTTTTCTCACCTGCTAATCACAAGTATATTGTTCTCGAATCTTATTCCAAATACAACATTTTATTTGAGAGTTTAGATGAGAAACTGAGGTTCCATATTACAAGATGCCTTAGTTCTTGTTGAATGTCTGAATCTATCGGCAACTGAATGGTGGAAAATGTGAACTGCTACTTTGCACATTATATAGGATATATACCCAATTTGTACCTTATAATATGAATGCTTTAAATAATAAAATGAGTAATGAGGGGTGAATCTTACAGGGTCTGTGAAAGATTTAACTAACTTTTTATATTTTCAGTAGCACTTCAGCACTGGATCATATGGAACTGTTGAGGCTTACTTATCAAAATCCAAGTTTGTGTAGTTTTAGGGGCAGATTTATCAAGGGTCGAATTTAGAAGTAAAAAATACTTCGAAAATTCGACCATCGAATTAAAATACTTTGAATTCAAATATCGAATTCAAACTTTTTTCATCGAATTTGTGTAAAACCGTTTAATCGAACAATTAAAGACTTCGAATAGAACAATTTGAACGATTTTAACGTACGATCGAACAATTTTACTTTGACTTCAAAAAACTTAGAAAAATGCTGTAGAAGGTCCCCATAGGCTAACATAGCACTTCAGCAGGTTTAATTTGGTGAAGTTTTTTAAAGAGACAGTATTTCGATTATCGAATGATCAAATATTCTAAGTATTTTACTTCAAATCGAATTTGAAGTAAATTCGAAGTCATAGTATCCTAATTTTCTTAAGAATTTTTTGTGATTACAAATGAAAAAAAACTAAACCTAAAATAAAAAACCTAAAAACTCAAAGCAAAGCAAGATTTTACAAATTACAAAGGACAGCTCCCATTGACTTATACATGACCTCCTCAGCTTTTAGATGGAGAAGTTATGTATTAAAGTTTTTTGTGTTTTTTTCTGCTTAATAAATAAAGGATTTTTTGTTGTTTATTATAATTAGTGAAATAGATGGCGAATGGTCAAAGTCGATTTTTTAAAGAGACAGTACATGATACATTTAGAATTTTCTAATTTGTTTCAAACTCGAATCGAATTTCGACTATTCCCTAGTCGAAGTACACAAAAAATAGCTCGAAATTCAAATTCTTTGAGTTAGAAAATTAACCTCAACCTTTGATAAATCTGCCCCAAAGTATACTGTTCAATCCCTTTTTATATTTATATATTTGAGTATAACCTGCTAACAGATATAATGAAGTCCCCTTATTCATTTAATTTCACTTCACTGTACTTATTTCCAAGATATCCTTTTAGTGTACTGAAAACCAAAACTATTCTTCTCCCATGAAGCTATAACCCATTTTGTTTTATTCAGCCTTTATATTAAATAATAATATGTCAAAGCAAATATTTTTTGTAGAAAGTAATGCAATTTCTTAGCAATGAATGCAAGAACTGTCCTTTATCCATAGCGAGTGGCAGTGCTAGTCTCCTTTAATTTGATTGTAAAATATAATTATAAAAGAGGAATCAGCATAGTCCAAGGAAATATTTATTTTCTCATTGTTTTAATGATGAAGGACAATTTAATCATGATTGCATGAAGAAAACGGAGGTCTCTAAAATAAAAGAAAGGAATAAGACAAGACTTGACAAGCCGTTATTTAATGTATAAAATATGGTTGAAATTGCACAGAACACATAAGTGTAGGTTTGAATGATTAAAGAACAGAAATCCATAGATTAATGTGTTGTTAAAAAACCTTGCAATCAATGTACTTGTACAATGATTTCTTTTTGTTTTTCTTTCATTATATCTGGGTTGGATCCAGTGACTTAATGGACATTAAGGTAGAGGTGAATTTTGAATGAAAAAAATCCGCATTTCAAGCTATTTTTTGTGTACTTTGACTAGAGAATAGTCAAATTAGATTTGAATTTGAAAAAAATGCAAAATTCCAATATTGAAATTTATCATGTACTGTCCGTTTAAAAATTCAACTTCACTATTACTTTTTTACGATTCATATGATTCAAATTCTGCCAAATACGGATCTTTTCGATCAAAAACTGACCTATTCTACCAAAAAAAACCCCTTTGACTTCATTTCAGTTTGGTCTTTTTGAATTTCGAAAGTGTTTCAAATTTCGAAATTTGACCCTTGATAAATAAGCCCCTTACAGTATGTCAGTATGCCTTATAATAATTTGTTTGCAGCGAAACATGGAAATTCGCAGCAAATTCGTGTCTGGTGAATTTATTCACCCATCACTATTAAAGGAAAACTATACCCCCCAAACAATGTAGGTCTCTATTAAAAGATAGCTCATGTGTAAAACCCTGCTTCATGTAAATGAACCATTATCATAATAATATACTTTATTAGTAGTATGTGCCATTGGGTAATCATAAATAGAAAATTGCCATTTTAAAAAATAAGGGCCACCCCCTGAGATCGTAAGATTCACTGTGCACACATACAAACCACATGTAAGGTCACATGAGCCAATTAACAGACAGAGTTCTGCCTTTTGCTTCCTCACTTCTTCCTGTTACAGTTAGTGTTGTAGTATTTCTGGTCAGGTGATCTCTGAGGCAGCACAGATAGAGTCACAAAATGGTGGTTCAAGGCAAGAGATGTAAAAGGGCAATATTTATGTAAATATATATTCCAGTTTGGTAAGATTCTTTAATATGTCATTCAATTTGATATAAACTATCTGTTGCTTAAGTATTCATTTTGGGGGTATAGTTTTCCTTTAATGAAAGCAAATGTGTTCCTAGCGGGTTCCTAGTTTTTAAGGACGTTTGATTTATTTGTAATTTTAGTTGCTATTAAAAGCATATCTGTGCTTTGCAATTCTCTGCACCAAAGTAGAAATGAAACAGTATTGCAGTAGTCAGCTTCCATACTGTACACCCGACTTCAGTTCCCACTATTTCTTTCATGTTCTGCGATTAAAAGACCTGTATTGAAGAAGAATCACAGAGGTGTGCAAGGTATTGAAGTAAAGTGAGTTTTGGCTGGATGACTGCTGCAAGGTCAATGTAGTCAGGACAAACCATGCAATGAAAAAAAGTTGACAGTGTTTTTCTTAGGAATGGCATTTACAAATAACTTCAGACACAGCGAAAAGTGGCTTAGAATTAGATTTGATGTCATTTTGCAAAATTTTACAACCCCCTTTAATTAAATGGAGACTCAAGAATATTTTAAAATGTTTTTCCATCCTGTCCCTATAGTTGAGGGCAGCTAAAGGATAACATAGTCACAGTAAAAGGAGATTCTCAAAGGTAGTGGCAGTGTTAGACAAACGCATATGCTGGAATTATAAAGGTCAGGCTAAACCAGAGGCTGTTTGCTGAAGCAGAACACTCTTGTGACAGAAAAGAGATATTTTCAAATGGTTACAGTAAACCGCTTATTTGTTCTGAAAATTCATTTCACAAATATAATTCCCATTAATTCCTAGAAATATGCACTAGTGTGTTCTGTTGATTGAGTGGAATCCTTAAATATGTGACGCAGGGATCAATGAAAGCACACTATTATTAGATATTTTGAGAGTCTCACAGTTTTTACTGGCACTGTCCCTGCCCCATAAAGTATGTAACAATGTATTAGTTATTTATTTGTTACCATTTATAAAGAGGCAAAGAGATGACATTTTTAACTAGATTTGGCAAAATACTGACTTCTAGAGGCAGATTTATCAAGGGTTGAATTTCTAAGTTAAAAATACTTCGAAATTCGACCATCGAATTAAAATACTTTGAATTCGATAACTTTTTTTCATCTAATTTGGCTATTCTGCAGTAAAATCGAACGATTTGAACGATTTTATCGTACAATCAAACGTTTTTTACTTCGACTTCAAAAACTTAGAAAAATGCTGTAGAAGGTCCCCATTGGCTAACATAGCACTTTGACAGGTTTAATTTGAAGTCAAAGTTTTTTTTAAAGAGACAGTACTTCGATTATCGAATGGTCGAATATTCGAACTATTTTTACTTCGTATCGAATTCGAAGTAAATTTGAAGTTGTAGTATCCTATTCGATGGTCGAAATATCCAAAAAATTACTTTGAATTTCACATTTTTTTACTTCGAAAATTCCCTTGAATTCAGTTCGACCCTTGATAAATCTGCCCCCTACACTCACATTGCTAAATTGCGGTTATTTGCCCCCCCCATGGAAATTAATGTTATTTTTTCAGGTTTGCAATAGATAATTCATTTTAGAACTATTTTCCCATCCCATTTTGCCTACCCTATTCACTGCTTGGAATGCTAATGGCCTATTTATGAAGCCTAACATTTTTCTGGTTGATTTTTAAAGGGTAAAAAATCTAATTATTTGAGATTTATTACACTCCAATGATAGTGATGAGTGAACCTGTCCCATTTTGCTTTTCCAAAAAATTCACAAAATGGCAAAACATTAGTGAAATGCAATGAAGTCAATAGACAATTTTTTTTTATGCGGAACAATTCTTTTATACACGCGACTTATTTTCCTGTCAGTCTGATGTAACTGGTCTGAAGTGGGACTGACCGTTCAGGTGTAAAACGTGCTGCGGGGGTCAAGGCAGGCAGAGTTCAAGCGTAGTCGGTTAAACAGGCTGGGGTCAATACAGGCAGAATTGAAGCGTAGTCCAATAAGCAAGCAGAAGTCAAAAACGGAAGCATAGTTTCTAACCAAACACAGAACGATTCCCTGAGCATCTTTTAAGGAGGACGTTTTGGCACCAAACGTAGTGGCGATGCGCGAATTTACATTAGTGGATGTTTAGACGCCTGTGTCAATTTCGTAGCACGGACGCACGTCTTTGAAATGCGCATCTGCAAAAGCACTGAATCTTTACATTTCCTCCCTCCAAATGCATTAAAGTCAATGGCCTTTTTTCTTATGGTGACTTTTTGTCTCAGTGATAATTTTTTCTCTGCAACAATTTTCTCTTGGTCATATTTTTGTTACAGTTAATTTTTTCACAGTGATTTTTCGCATGCCTGGTGAAAAAAATCACTATCCAAAGCTGCTAAAAATTCCAATCCAACAATACTCCTGCTAAAACCAGTCAAAGTCAAGTAAAAGTTAATTGCAGATGGTCCCTTTTACAACTGGAAAATATGTGTTGCCTTCAAGATGTGCAATGGTTTTGGGCTGTTTTCGTTCAAAAATCTGAAAAATTCTAGTTTTTCGGGCCACAAAAACCTGAGTCAAATTGTCACACGATTTTGTTGAGACTATTCCCGCATGGACAATTTTTGATCCAAATTTTTTGTAAATTAAGCCAGATTATGGTTGGGAGTTAGGTTAAATTTTTATTATTACTATATTGGGAAAAATCTGAGTTAAATAGCCCCCTAAATACACTAATGCCCCAAACTTACACTGACTATGGCTTTTTGAAACAGTGTCTGGTTCACTGTAGCATGCTAATAAATCTCCAGCTTCTGATTCTTGTTTCTCTTCTTGTTTTGTTATTTATTACAATGTTCAAAGTGACAGCATAGCAGTATATTGGAGATGCAAATGTCTAAATGCATATATTATGGACTTCTTAAAGTCATGACAAAGAAGTCACAACAGATGAGGCATTGGTTGGCATCTCAAACACCATCCAAAACCACCACATACTAATGGCAGAACAAGTTGTCCATCTATGACAAAAGAACAAGAGTCTGGGACCTTTCCCTTATTACAAATACAGATGGGAACATCAAAACTGAATATCTACTTCATATTCAAACAAACCTAAAACCTTGAAAGTTCTTGCTTTAGATCAAAGAGCTTCTAACAATCACTGACGTGTGTTTTCATTTGATGTCTCTCGGTATATCTTTCCTTTTCTTAATCTCTTTCCTGTTTCCTGGAAAAACTAATTTACTTTATTATGTTGCTGTCCTGGATTTCAATGCTTTATTGTGGTGTGGGGACCATGATTGATTGCTGCAGTTGCAATGGTCCTTGCCATTAAGGGCTAAGGGAAAAATTTAATATTTCTCACTTTTTGAAAGGAATTCGTTTTGCAGACTGTCAATGGCTTACAAACAAGGGATGAACCAAGGAAGGTTCTTCTTTTTAATCTAAATTGTACTTTTAGTCATGGGCCATATATTGTGTGGTTATTGCTGAAGCCACGTCAAATAGAGGAGAAGGGTTGAGTTGAACAGGAGTAGAGAAAAAGGACAGACAGATCTGAGTGAAATGTATTGATTATGGTTGTACTTCTATGAGAAGCAAATACACTGATTAAATTATTACACAGCAACTGAACTAAACAGGCAAAAATAAATCAGTAAAGACATCAACAATTCAACCAGAACTGTAAGATACAAAGTGTTTACAAAATACAAGAGAATCTTGGTTTTAATGAAAGAGTGTATCTCATTTACGACAAGCAAATAAAAAGAGTAAAAGCTGAATAGGTCAGGTATGAATAAATATTTAATATAAGCAAATCTTCTATTTCATTTGGCTGATACACATTAGCTACACACCATTAGCACTGCACTTACAATATGCATTGAAATGTATTTCAGATATGCCTTGCATACAAATTCTTTTTGATTCGCAAGTGCAAAATATGTCATGGTTCAGGTATTGAACTGTCAAGAAAAAAGACAATATATCTTATATAAATATACATTGGGAAAAATGGGTAAGGAAAGGGCAGGGTAGATAATGTACCTGTAGAATGAATGGGGAGAAATGTGCAAGGATTTAGGTGGAAAGCCATGCACAGCTTGTTTCAGGAAGGCTACAAAAGGAAACAGACCCATGCTCCCTATCTATTTCTTGGTAGTTATCATCACACTTTGAAAGTAGGAATCCTTGTCAGGAGTTTGGGGATGTACTCCTCTGAGTTGAAATTACAAGGATGCTGGCACTACTCTTTGGTCTCCCCTGGCATAAAGTCCCAGGAGACACATAGTTCTTTACTGTTTTTACATGCCCACTTGATGCAGCTGCAGAAGAAGCACTGCATGTATTCCATTTGTGGAAGCTGGTACACATTCCATAAGATGGTGACATCAAAATGTTTGTTTATCATTTATATTGTATTTTTTAATAGTAAACATAGTAATTTATGCCTTTGTTGGTTTAGACGTATTTTATTAATTATTTCACTTGTGTGTTATTACTGTCAAGAAAAAGGAAATCATTTTTAAAAATGTGAATTATTTGATTAAAATTAGGTCTATGGCCGATAGCCATTTTGTAATTCAGAACTTTTTGGATTAATGGTTTCCAGAGAAGTGATCCCATACCTATATTGTACTATACGATAGGAATCTACAAAATGTTCTATATTTGGCATTGCTACTGTGGATATATATATATATATATATATTTTTTTTTTTTTAATGAAAATATGTTTATTATAAATTGCTCAATATTATGAAGAGTGGAATTCCACAAAATATGGGGAAGACTGAGAAAGCTTATGTTTACTTCAAAAACTGTATATAGTTATCCAAGGTGAATTGAAGGTTCCCCCAGGAACTGCTCCTTAACTGAAAGAGTTTGAAATGTTAAAAATTGGGCTTGCATTTAATGCTACTGTAAAACTAAGATACATTTCTGTTTTGCAAAAACATTGAAAAACTGTAGCAAGAGATGTCACTCTTCTCCTTTATTCCCTGCCACACAATTACCTGCTCATCGGGTTTAAGGGATTCTTCTAACTATGATACCATCGATATTGATGACGAAGTAAGTTTGCCCCAAGGATACAGACCCTTAATTGTTGGACAAGCAAAAGAAAACAGTAATCAATTACAATCAACATAGAGCCCAAGGCATCGAAACACTAAACAGTCCTTGTCAGCAAGTTCACCTGAGCAAGCCAACACAATTACTATAAAAATATTGTCACTACCTGTAATTGTGTTGGCTTGCTCAGAAGAACTTGCTGACAAGGACCGCTTGAATAAGGACTGCCTGTTTCAGTTTCTTTTTCTTTAACCAAAATAAATATAAAATACCTGATCAGTGCCTGAAACATATCTCTGAAAGCTTTGTACCCGCTTGATCATGCAGAACTTAGCATGCTTTCTTCATCTTCATGTTTGAATGATGAGGAACTTTTATGCTGTACTCTGTATTTAACAGATGAAATTTTGATCATATTTTTGCACTATTGATTAACTTTATATTTGATGGTCTTGAAAACCTATCTATTGACTCTTTAATTGTCTGGAATGATATTTGTTTAAAAAATCACCACATTTCATAAACTTGGTGGCCTTCTTCGGTTGAAATACTCGATGAATTCTTAATGATGGGTTCCAAAATCTTTTTACTGTCTTTAGTAATAAATATAGGTGCCAGGCCTTTACAGGTCACATGTTACTCTCTGGATTTTTCTTTATAAAGCAGAAGCCCCATTATGGCTGATCTTTTTCTGAAGAGCTGGAAAGGTGTGGAAAGCTTTTTTTGTCACAGTTTTTTTTCTTGACCTCAGAAATTAGATTTCTTAATGTCTATTCGGGGTAACAGCACGCAAATTATTAATGGTAGTTCTTTGTCTATTTTATTGTGCTTAAATGATATGAAAGTAAACTTGAACATCTACTGCACTACATTGTAGAGCTTGCTAATTTCTTAGCAAGTAATTGCAGAGCCATTAAGAAGGGCATTATAGAAATAATTCAGTCAGTAAAACCAACCACTAGTGGTGTTAATAGCAGCAAAGCACACCTTGAGATAAAGCCCTGCATCTAATGCCTGACATGAGTAGGGCTAAGCACATGCCTCCCTGTGTGCCTAACACTTGTCTATGTACCCTATCCTGCATATGGACAACAGAGCAACACTCTGGGCAGCATAACATTAATGTATATTGCAATACACATGACCATTCTCATTTGTGCTTTCGCTACTTTCAAACAATGCTGATTTTATGTGCCCTTGAGCGTCAACTAAGTAGCATATAAAGCATTTTGCATGAGTTGTTGCTGTATTTTATTATATCCACACTGTGCCTTCAGCTCCAATATTTTTCAAAAGGTAAAAAAAACATAATATCCTCCTTTGTTTGTATCCCCATGATGTCCTTGTAGAATGTGCGGTCTTAAATAAATGTCAAATTCCAAAACTTGGGTTTAAGAAACATATAAATTATAGAGCACTATGGCATGTGGACATTTCTAAAGCACTTAAGTTTGCACACATTTCCTATTTATACAGGTTGTGGAGGGTTCCTGTGATTCCTCAACGATTAAGCACAAAAGACGTGAGACCTGAAAAGGTTGACGCTATGATATTAACTCTCACTGACTCGTGTTAAGGAGACATTTTAGCTATGTTTGCTAAACTTGAAATGCAGATTAGTGACCTTAAAACTTAGTAACCATAGAGCAAATTAAATTGTATCATTAATATGATCTTGCTTAAAGAGAATGACCAATAATTTTGTCAAGCATTAACCACTTTTGGCAAAAGAATCTTAAACATTTACTTTTGGTTAATATAATCTACTAAGCTAGCAAGTTGTGGTCGAAAACATGTAAACCCACAGGGACTGATTTATTAATGTTCAACCTAGATTTTTTTGCAATTTGCAGGGTAAAAAAAAAGATTGTGGGTTTTTTTTTTTAATCCCGAGAGTGTTTGTAGCCAAAAATTCCTTTCCTGATTTTTGTTGTTCTTGTTTTTACTTTTTTACTTTTAAAGAATTGTTAAAAAAATTAGATAGTACTTCAGATTTTTCAAATGATTTTTAAAAAAGAAAACTTTTAAAAAAATGTTCAAGATAAAAAATTCTAATTGCTGCAAAAAAAGTTGAACATTGATAATCATTCCCTTATGCCAGTCAGTTTTGTTAATGGGTTTAAAACAACAAAAAAAACCCCTAGCTGATTATTTTTGTCTATTATAGTTTTTAGACATTTTACAAGGTTTACTGTGTAATGGATAAGCACAATAACAAATAATATGAAATGAAATATGACTTTATATCAGTTGCAATTGTTATAGGATAAACAGTGTTTTAGGAAAATGGTCACTCTAGCCTTTAATTTCTCCCCAGGGAGTTGTTAAACAGAGAATCCATTCTCCTGCCTGTGTCTGCCTGAAGCTGAAGATGAGTGGGACGGTGAGTTGGTTGAGCTTGTGAGTCTGGCAACGAGAGTGAGGGAAGCCAGAAAGCTTAACTCTTAACAGGAAAGAGTCCTTTGAGTACAGCGGTGAGCCAAACAATATTGTTTTGTTTTGCTGGTCGTCCACAAGGGACCCAGTCTAGTCAGGGACTGCTTCAAAAGTGTGAAGGTAGTGCCCAGTGGGCAAGGTTTTTATTTCATGATTTGTTTGATACATTGGTCTCCCCTGTGTGTAATTGACTGTTTATGAACAATAAACCTGTATTTCATTGAAGAGTCGTGTGTATTACTTGTCTTTCTCCTCCTTTGTCCTGACCTGCCTGCCTACCATATGCTAACTCTCCCCAACGTTAACGTGTGCAAGCTGCAAGCCGCCAATGCCCATTAAAGTCTATGGCAGTCAAAAAAATTTTGTCGCGCGGCAATTTTTTTTATATCATTTTTTTTCTGATGCACGCCACCATACAAGTCTATGGGCTTCATTTTCACGGGGAAATAAAATTCACCCATCCCTACTAAACTATTGATTTTGAGAGAGAGAGATAGTTCTTTGAATTTATGTAGCTCTGATTTATTAATATTCAACTTAGATTGTTGTGATTTGGTGCATAAAACAAATGATCACATTTTTTTAAAAATATAAATCGTATTTATTTTGCCAAGGCCACCTTTCTTTCTTTCTTTCTTTCTTTTTTTTAGTTTTTAAAAAAATGTTTAAATCAGATAAGACTGACAGGTTGTTTAGGATTTTTTGAAAAAATTAAAAAACCTCAAAACATATATTATAATAAACCAGAGTACATGTCCCTTAAAGTTGCACCACTTGTTTCAATATATGTATCCAGTGTTCCAATAATAATACATACCTTTTATTAAATTTCCCGGCTCTAGTATGTCTGACGTTGACAAAGCTTGGAGGTTCCAAGTGAAACATGTGTCATTGTGTAAGGCACTAGACAGATCATTTGTGATTTATTTGAAGAAATTCCTGAAATCATATTAGACTTTGGCAATAGACAGGGCACAGAAAGAAGTTGCACTTCTCCATTTAATATATGTATCTGAGAGTAGTGTTCCAGTTATAAAATACAACTATTATTAAATAAGTTAATTCTAAACCTAGAAATGTACATTTTTATTCTAATCCTAAACTCATTTAATAAATTGCTGGGATTTGCCTGTGAATTATCATGACTTGAACGTGAATTAAAAATAAATTGAAACCATGATTAAATGATGCAATAAAATACATAATGTTATTTGCTAATGTGTATGCTTTGTCACCCTTGAATACACATGATAATTTCAGTGAATATAGATTCATAAAATTATAATTATATATACATTAATATATCAAATTAGGGGGTTTGTGTCAAAAATAAAATAAAAAACTACTGTAAAGTATTTCACCACCTTCACCTAACATTTTTCCTTTTCAAGCTGAAGGCTAAGCAGTAATTTCCCAATAAAAAAATGACTTTAATGTGTGCCCTTGTACACAAGCTTGCTGAATAACACCAAACAAGATGGAAATGTTATGGCATATGACCACACTTTAATAATGGTTTGACATACTCTGATGATTTTAATAAGAGTCTAAAAAGACATTAAATATTAATAAGATCATCAGTGGGGTGAACTATTCTGTTAGCTGAACTCTTTTTAGTGAAATGGATTGTTTAAAGGAAAATGTTCATGTTAAACTGGATTTGCACAGTAAGAACTTTATCCAACATAAAGTGCTTGCGAAATAATGTTCCCTGCTGAATCTCTGCCATTACCATCTTTACATAAAAGAACAATTCAGTTAAATGTATAATTTTCCTGGCAATGTTAAGCACAAAACCAAAACTGTGGTACCATGTTAGCCAATAGCAAAAATAACAAATAAAAAAACTTTCGGAGCACCAAGGCCCCTTCGTCAGGCAAAATACAAATGAAAGCTAGAAAGGCACAGCAAATATTCTATTAGATCAATGAAAGGTATTCATGGGCAATAAATTAGGAAGTTACAGATAGATCAAATGTAGAGATAATACAATGAATTAAGGTGGTTTGTAAATAGTCTAGGAGTCTGGATTCAGTCAGGTCACATAGGGGCACATTTACTAAGCTCAAATGAAGATTCGAAGTAAAAAAACTTTGACCATCGAATAGGCTACTACAACCTTCGACTATGACTTCGATTCGAACGATTGGAATGGACTATTCGACCATTCGACCATTCGATAGTCGAAGTACTGTCTCTTTAAAAAAAACCTTTGACTGCATACTTCAGCAGTTTAAACCTACCGAGGTACAATGTTAGCCTAAGTTTTTTTTTGATCTAAGGAAAATCCTTCGATCGATCTATTAAAATCCTTAGAATCCTTAGAATTTGCGATAAATCCTTCGAATTTGATATTCGAATTTGTAGGATTTTACTTCGAGGGTTTATTAACCCTCGATATTGGACCCTTAGTAAATGTGCCCCATAGTGTGACATGAAATCTGACCCTAAATTAAGGCCCTGTCTTAGGGGCAGATGTATCAAGGGTCGAATATCGAGGGTTAATTAACCCTCGATAATCGACTAGGAATTGAAATCCTTCGACTTCGAATATCGAAGTCGAAGGATTTAGCGCAGAAAATTCGATCGAACGATCGAAGGATTATTCCTTCGATCGAACGATTAAATCCTTCGAATCGAACGATTCGAAGCCTTTTAATCCAACGATCGAAGGAATATCCTTCGATCAAAAAAACTTAGGCAAGCCTATGGGGACCTTCCCCATAGGCTAACATTGACTTCGGTAGCTTTTATCTGCCGAACTAGGGGGTCGAAGTTTTTTTTAAAGAGACAGTACTTCGACTATCGAATGGTCGAATAGTCGAACGATTTTTAGTTCGAATCCTTCGATTCGAAGTCGTAGCCATAGTCGAAGGTCGAAGTAGCCCATTCGATGGTCGAAGTAGCCAAAAAAAATTTCGAAATTCGAAGTTTTTTTACTTCGAATCCTTCACTCGAATTTAGTGAATCGGCCCCTAAATGTGTTAAATAACTTCATACATTTGAATTCATAAATCTTCCTTTCCCGTTCAGTTTTAAAGTTCCCTTTTAGAATTAAGACCTGCATGTCCTGAGGACTGTGATTTTAACTGCAGAAATGTTGCCCCACAGGTGTATCACATGATTTGGTGTTGATTTTATGTCTGTGATGGTTCATACTTGTGCGCAATTTTTGTCCTGTTTCATCAATGTATATGCCTCCTGTAAAGCACCCAGTACATGTAATCATGTATACCACATTGGATGAAGCACACGAATAGTGGTCCAGAATGGTGTCGATTTTTTGCGTATTCGGAATTGCAACATGATCTTTGCACAGGATCTATATGTATATATATGGTTTTTCGGTTTGTCTGCTCCCCATGCTGAGGGCTCAGGGCGGTGCACCTGGGCCACTTCCCTTTTGTGGTGAGTAATCATTTACTTCTGAAGAGCGTCATACCACAGATGTATCATTGATAAAAAAACATTCTAACATATACTGGCAATCTGGCATTTTGAACACGTGGGGGAATGTGTCGTTAACGGAAAAAGTATTCGCAATGTGAAAAGTTATGCCTTTGCGTGAATAAATGTTCCTTTGCACAAATTTGATATAACTTTTGATAAACGATCTCTTCTGACAGTGGAAGAAGGTTTGCGAATTTTATAGTTTACACCAGTGCGCAGTAAACGTAAAAAGCTTCTGAATGTTTGCCCAGAAGATTACACCACCTTTAAAGGGGAAGGAAACCTAGTTGGCGCAAAAACCCTCCCCCCCCCATGTGTTGCCCACCCTCCCTCCTCCCCCCTGGCCTACCCGTCCCGCTGGGCAAATGCCCCTAACTTGTTACTTACCCTTCTGCGCAGGTCCAGTCTACGGAGTTCACAGACGACATCTTCTTCCACGCGATCTTCTTCCCGCTTTGACCGGCGCATGCGCAGTAGGAGCATTTCGCCGGTACGATCTACTGCGCATGCGCCAAAAGTACTTCATGACTTTTGGCGCATGCGCAGTAGATCCGTAACTGCAAAATGCTCCTACTGCGCATGCGCCAAAACGCCGTTCAAAGCAGGAAGAAGATCGCGTGGAAGAAGATGTCGTCTGTGAACTCCCTGGACTGGACCTGCGCAGAAGGGTAAGTAACAAGTTAGGGGCATTTGACCAGCGGGACGGGTAGGCCAGGGGGGAGGAGGGAGGGTGGGCAACACACAGGAGGGGGGGAGGGTTTTTGCACCAACTAGGTTTCCTTCCCCTTTAAGCACTTCCTAAAAGTGGGCAATGGGCAATTCAAATTTACAATGCATTAACAGCTGAAGAAAGAATATTACATTGCGAAATGCAAATTTTTATTTTTATTTGTGCAAATTGTTTTGCTCTTTATGACTTTTATTTTATTCCCCCAAAGAATTTTAGGAATTGGGAAGCCATTGCCTTAAACTTTATAAGCTCTTCTACACAAGTGTTGATCCACTGAACATAATTCTGTTTACTACATGACAATTCCTAATAGGAACCCACTCAATTTACAGGGACACATATGTGATGATTTATGCATAAAAGGAACTTTAGGGATTATTTTATAATATTACTGGCAGATTTACAGCATTACACTTTATAGGCAGAATTATTTTGCATACCCACCTCCTTACTTGCTGCATATATTGTGATACCTTTGCTGACTCATAAAAAATTATTTCTTAGGGATGTTGGAATAATTAAGCATAACTTTCTCATTACATGAATTATTTAAATATTTTTTACATGAATCCTAGATCATTTATTTCCCCTGAAACTAATGGTTAAGGGTTGCTGCCTAACGTACATATACATGTTGCTAATTTTAGTAGTTTGATATCATTAAAACGAAGAATAAAAAATAACAACAACTTAAGAAACACTATTTAGTACAAGTGGGACTCAAAATCTAAACTCTCTTTCTGTAGGCCTGATGAAGATGTACAAGATACAAAGCTTTCAATTTTAAAACCAATGATTTCAGGATTTACAGTGACAGCCATTAATTTCAATCTGAAATAATCTAGTAATAACCAGAATAATGAGAATGAAATTAGAATAAAATAAAAAACATAAGGTGCTATGTCTTATACCTCACCTCCCTGAACTCAATAGAAAAGATGTAGCACTTCCTGTATGTATTAATAGGAGTTTTTTCAATAATAGGTCATGGTAAAACTCTGATTAAACCCAATAGCTCATTGCAATACTTTGCTACAGAACTATATAAAACTATAACACAAAGAACTGTTCTACTGTTGAACCCGATGTTGTATGTTGAGCCCAATATAGTGTAAAAATACAGCTTTATAACGTATCATTGTGTATAACAAAGCTTTGTATCATAGTATACAAGGCAGCCTTATAATCTATAATTCTGCCTCTTATCAGACTCTTCTTTATTATAGCTAGGGGGCACAATATGCTATTCAGTTACCAGTTAGCTAAGATAAGATCTCTGCTTCGGATGTGCTTGTTGGGTGTCTGTCCAGATCCTGATGAGCGCATGGAAAGCAAGATCTGTTATTCTTCTTTATTTAATAAATCACTAAATGAGCTTACTGTATTTGAGCATATATAAACTGGGGTCTCCATCTGGTCAGTTGAGATCTCGCTTGTGGGGTTAACGCGTGCAGCCACAGGACCTTCCGTGCTCCGTTTGAGTGGCTCGATCTGCGGGCTGTTAGGGATTTCCTAGTCTTGGTTGCAGATTGACCATGCTTTGCTCTTACGCTCACTCGGTAATGTATCTCTTTTTCATTCTATGTATGTAATAAATCGTTGCTCATACATAGCTGGTGTGTTTGAATTACTTCAGAGAGACTCATAGAACCACAATTAAAACACTGTAGTCCAGTTATTTTCAATTTAAGCACCACTTGAATCTTTGGCCAATGACCCACTTGAAGGTCCAACAGTGCCCTTAGATTATAAAATGGATATATACGTAGCTATAGCAAGATACTGTACTTCATTTAATCATTCAGTCATAGTTTCAAAAATATATCGGGCAGCAAATACATATTCACCCCAAACCTTACCCTAACTGACCTTCAGGTATATATATATATAGTTTCAGAAATTTTCATCCTAATTAGCTTTCAAGTTGAACTTTAGGGATGTAGCGAACTGTTTGCCGGCGAACTTGTTCGCGCGAACTTCGACCGTTCGCGTCCGCCGAATGTTCGCGAACGTCGCGTGACGTTCGCCAATTTGGGTTCGCGTTCGATTCGTTCGACCATTCGAATTCCTTCGACCGCTAAAAATCGAACGATTTTCATTCGTTCGAACGATTGTAAGCATTCGATTGAATGAAAAGCATTCGATCGAATGGTTTCGATCGTTCGATTCGAATGAAAATCCTTCGATCGAACGAAAATCCTTCGATCGAATGATTAAAATCCTTCGATCGTTCGAATCGAACGATTTTAGCGGGTGTTCGAAGTTCGCGAACTGTCCGCGAACGTTCGCATTTTTTGCCGGTGTTCGCGAACGGCGTTCGCGAACATCAAATCGGCAGTTCGCTACATCCCTATTGAACTTCTGCCACTGGTCCAAGCAGTCCTCTCAAGGAAAGTCAGCCCCACAGTCTGGAAGCCACTGCTGTTACAGGGGAAGGTTGAGTAGACTGCCTGACAGAAGCACTAGTTTTGCTCAAGACAAGAAAATTGATAACAACAAATTATCACAAGGTACTGTTTTCACATTGCAACAGTCAATCTGTCCGGCTCCACAGCCCCCTTAGTCTTGAGCTATTAATGCAAACCCTTCTCTTCCCTCACTTATGGGGTCCCCTTCCTGACTTGAACTTCTGCAGGACTTAATTTGACTTCAGGGTCCAAACAGACTGTATGTCCATCCTCTACAGGGATCCTATCCAGCATATTTTTCTACTGGGATCACTTGTCTTATTGTTCCCAATTGTATTCCCCTTTTCATGATGTGATTTATTGTATGAATGAGGCAGTTATCAAACATGTTCGTGATAGGTTGCTATCATTTCTCCTTACTTGCATTTTGCACTGAACCTGGGAAAATTATGCCACATTATACCCTGTTTATGGATGTTCTACACTGCCAATTTATTTCCAATAAACAATGTACAATTTTATTTTATTTGTTATAATAGTTATCCATGGAAACTACTCTGTTGTGGAGAACAATAAGCATCTCCATCACCAAATTTCTAAAAACACACGACAGAGCCTTGTGTTCTGTTCATCCAATTAAATGCTGCACTAAGAACTTTTTCTATTTTGAACTGAAGTCTTCAATGATTTCTAAACAGTATACATGTGAATATTGCAAATGTAATTGCCAACTCTAAGATGACCTTCCTGTTTATTTGCTAAATTGCTAAATTCGTTTTTACCAATTATTTTTCTGATTTTATTATAAAATTCGATAAATATTCTGCACCCTACTGGCTACCATTAATTTGAAGCATTTGTATTGCTTACGCCAAGCAGCCCACTGTGCTTATAATGATTTTGCAAACCAATGGGGATCTTAGAGAGAATGAGGAAGCCCCCATGAATGGGATTTGTAACTATGGCTGGGAATCATTAATAATCTCCATGGAGCACTTAACGTCTTCATATTAATACATTGTTTGCATTTCATCAGAAGATATTAAAAAAAGTTCTTAGATATCTAATGCAGAGTTGCAAATATAGCAGTAACTGCTATAGGTATGGGGGTCTGTTACCCGGAAACCCATTATTCAGAAAGCTCCAAATTACAAGATGGCCGTCTCCCATAGACTCAATTATAATCAAATAATTAAATATATTAAACACAATTTTCTTTTTAATAAAACAGTACCTTGTACTTGATCCCAATGAATATATAATTAATCCTTATTGGCAGCAAAACCAGCCTGTTGGGTTTATTTAATGATTAAATTATTTTTTAGTAAACTTAAGTTATGGAGAACCAAGTGAATAGAGGTTAAATTATAGTGGTTCTGGTTAGTAATTTCTCTGTGGAATGTTTATACAAGTTCACAGTTTGGCTTGGATGTGGCCAATGATAAATGTAATATGCCTTGGTTTATGACAATATCTCAGCATAGATAATTAGAGGTCAAGGATGAGATCTTGTTCTTTAATCCAAAAGGACAGTATTTCTGCACTGAATATTACTTGGCTTGTAAATTGCATTGGACATTTCCAGTCTACACTGATGACCCGTGGTTGGTGCCATAGATTTAATATATGAACAATAACTTGCATTTGAGTCAGTATGAATGTGACCTATATTAGTGAACCTTGTTAGATATAAGTATGATTAAATACCTCCTTGCCTCAATTCTTGTTCACATAGTTTGCTCATTACCTGTGCAAACTGAATCAAATTATCTTAAAGAAACCAACTTTACTTACTATTGTTCGGTATAAATACCATGCTGGATAATGTAAGGATCCACCTGCATCTATTTCTCTCTATATGTGTGTTTGTGCCAAAATCGAGAATACACACTGAACAGTAATATATGACCTGCAAAAAACACTTCTGTTTCTTCAAACACTTTTTAAACAATGAAAAGCTCTTTGAGGATGAGAACAAAGACATATTACTCACATGCAAACTGAAGCGTTGCCTCTGTGCTAAGGATGCTGCCAAAGGAGTTAGCTGCTAGGCACTGATATTGACCAGAATCCTTCATCTCATTTGGACTGCTGATTATAAAATTTCCATCTATCAAACTGTACCGATAATCATTTTCCAAGTCTATCTCTGTCCCATTGCGTAACCATCTTTAAAACAATTATAAAAAAAAAAAGGATAATTAATTTTCAATAATCCTGTAGCTCTAACACTTGAGTATGTAGAAGTCTTAGATCAGTTTCAGTTATACAAAGTGTCCTTCAAGGAGACAATGGCATGTCCAAAAGGAAAGCACATTAAAAAGAAATATAGATTTGCCATGATTTCCAGTGTTGCTGAAAAGTCTGGGAGATGTTTTTATCAGTATGGCAGCTGGGAGTTCAAGATCTCTGACATGGCAGTTAAAGAAAGGAAATTTAAAGGCCTGTGCCAACCCCCTGCATGTTAGTAGTTGCTACTTGTAGCTAGGCTTTATTGCTTTGGGTAAAAGGGTATTATAAGTTTATGGATCATTTAAAAATATCAAGGTCACTTGCAATAAATCCAGATGACTGAGCCTTTGTCTGTTATGGCCCTGTAAGTAATGATAAAACAATTTCTAGTCAAGAGCAAGTAGCACATGTGGGTCTACTAGCCCTGCATTGCTGCCTCCATCTCTATAAAGGAGCTCATTTATGTCAATGTATTAGTGCTTCTATAGCAAACACGTTTTAATATTTAATCAGTTAAAGGATAACTATACCCTAAAAATGAATGTATGAATGTGGCTACTAATGGCCTATTCTATATATTAAACTTATTGCACCAGCCTAAAGTTTCAGCTTGTCAATAGCAGCAATGATCCAGGACTTCAAACTTGTCACAGGGGGTCACCATCTTGGAAAGTGTCTGACACTCACATGCTCAGTGGGCTCTGAGCAGCTGTTGAGAAGCTAAGCTTAGGGCTCGTCACTAATTATCCAGCAGAAAATAAGGTTGGTCTGTAATATAAGCTTATGCTACAGGGCCAATTATTAAATGCTGATGCTAATTGCACTGATTTCTGTGCTGCCATGTAGTAATTATCTGTATTAATTACTAATCAGACTTATATTGTGACATTTCTATTCTATGTGTACTGTATATTGTGAGTGGGTCCCTAAGCTCAGTAAGTGACAGCAGCACAGAGCATGTGCAGTGAATCAGCAGAAAAGAAGATGGGGAGCTACTGGGGCATCTTTGGAGACACAGATCTTTACTGCTAAAGGGCTGTGGTTGCCTTGGGCTGGTACAGAAGCACAAAACATAATGTACACTATTTCTAGCCTACTTCTTTAGTTCTCCTTTAAGGTCAATCACAGTGTACATATTGCCACAGAATACAGCTGACTGCAAATCTATAAAAATGTAATTTTATGCTTAAGGTCCCCTTTAACTTCTTTGTCATGTTTGTTCTCTCCCTCTCTACATATGGGATATCTAGTTTTAATTCCAGGGGAATATATAGTGGAAATCATTCACTTTGGCAAATGCTTATATGTAGAGAATAGACAAGAGCTGATATTGTAACAGAATAGTTTCTATGCTTTTCAAGGGTATAAAGGCATAATAAAAGGTGCTTTGTTTGCCACTAGTCTTTTAATCCATAGCAACCAACAAGCAAGTAACACTTACTAATGTTTGAAAATAAACATATTGGTTGATATGGGTTAAGAGACCTTGGAAAACATTGCACATTTTATTCCAAAATATTTTGTTGATTCCTAATAATATGACAGCTTTGACTTTTTACTAGTTTCTACAATATATCTGTGTTGCATTAGCTGGAAAATCACCTTTAGTTCTTTATAGCATTCACATTGTTTCCTGTATGATTTCTATGCCTGATTATTAAAGACAATCAGTGTTTCCAATTTATATCCTTGGCTCTGTAGGTCTAAAAATAGCCTTCATGTAATGGATTTTACAATTTTAACACTCATTTTAGAATTTGAATGGATTCTGTCACCAGAAAACATGTTTTCTCCCCTAATGCATCAGTTAATTGTTCTATTCCAGCAGAATTCTGCTCTAAAATCTATTTTTGATAAGAACAAACATTTTTTTATATTTAATTTTGAAATCTGACATGGGGCTAGACATGTCAGCTTCCCAGGTGCCTTCAGTCATGTGACTTGTTCTCTGATAAACTTCAGCCACTCTTTACTGTAAGCTGGAGTGATATCACCTCCTCCCTTTCCTCCCCAGCAGCCTATCAACAAAATAATGGGAATATAACAAGATGACAGCTCCTTGACACCTACATTGCTAGGTGCAAATATGAGAATAGTGCTAAGTAGTAAAAATACATGTCTCACTGCAACTACTCAAGTTATATTGATTAGCAGAACAAATAGCTCATCTGAAAGCTGTTCTATTGTGAATTGCTGACTTTTTCTGAAAGCACAGGATCAGGCAAATTACCTGACTGAATCCCTTCAAAAAAGTTTTGTTTATATTATTTTTAGAGCTCTAGAACAGTCTAGAACTACACAAAACAACACTAAAGAACGAAATACTTAATGGCAAAAAAATAATATAAATACTCAGTTTTACCTATAGATTGGTGTAGGAACCCCTCTTGCCTCACAATTAAGGGCCACCTTCTTCTCCCCAGAATCCATGGGGAATATCATGTTTTCTGGTTCTTGGACAAATACTGGCCCATAATTCACACTTTCTAGAAAAAAAAGAAAAAAAAATCTATGGGTTAAATTCAAATATTTATCTTACTTTCCCAACTCAGATGTGATACTTGGATTCATTTCCAGGAGTCATGCCATGCGTACAAATGAGCAAAAAGATCTCCTCAATCTAAATAGAAGCACACAAATATGTTAAGTGTGCTGTTCAGTTTTTTGTTTCAAAACTCTTACACAATTATAATGTTGCATATTTAAGTTTATTATATTCTAAATGTTTTACTTTAACTTTGAGGGTATTCTTCAACCCATGTCCATTAAGGTTGTACATTACATAAAGGGGCAGATTTATCAAGGGTCAAATTGAAAATTCGAATTTCGAGCTATTTTTTGTGTACTTCGACTAGGGAACAGTCAAAATTTGAATCGAATTTGAATTTTTTTAAAATTTTGAATATCGAAATTTATCATGTACCATCTCTTTAAAATTTTGACTTTGACCATTCACCATCTAAAACCAGCCAAATTGCTGATTTAGCCTATGGGGGACCTCCTAGAACCTATTTGGAGTCAACCGGTGGACTCTGAAAAATGTACGTTTTTTTTTAAAAAAAAAACAACTGTCTGACTACTTTGCTGAGCTGATTGACTACTGTTACTTTGTATCAACAGCCATCTGTCCTCAGCCTGTATCCTCCAAAACCCACAATTCCCTGCACATGTGATTTCAATAAGGAACAGAACATCACAGTGCAATGCATTGTGGGGTATGTAGTTCCTGCATGCTGTCTGTAAGCTGTGGAGAAGTTGTTACAATTTGTAACATCAGTGTTTAGTCCCTCCTTCCCTGCCAGGATATCAAATGATGCAGAAAGAGAAGAACTGTTAAACAGCTGGATTTCAGCATAGAAAATGGCATTTATTCATACTTTTTGAAGAACCAGATAACAAATTTTGGTTTTGAAGCCACAGTTCCCCTTTAACATTTCTACAAAAATATGTAAATGTAAAAATGTTCTAGCTACTCTTTTTGTATGGTGTGATGAATATGTAATTTATCAAACAGTCTAAAATTATATGCATTTCCAATCACTATGACAGGTCCACTTTGATATTTAAATGCTATTTTCTATAACAAATTTTCTTTTACACAACAGAGGTTAAGCTTGGTGAGTCATCCACTAGATCCACTTTACGTGCACATTTGCAATGCTTTAATGGAACATGTGATTATTCTAATTTTAATCTTGTTTCTCATTCTAATTTTAATCACCAAAGTATCAACATTTTTACCTTGTGTTTCAAGTGTCAATGTAGTTTAAAGGGCCTTAAAAGTCAGTTGTGCCATGTCTTGTTATAAGGGACGTTTAGACACCCTTACACATTATTGACAGGCACATCTTTAGTAATATGGATGCCTAAGTGGGTCCTGATGGGGACCTTGTGCATATGTAACTCCTGTAGTTCTCACAGTGTACACTAGATGGCACTGTGTGGCTCTTGGGAACCATGCGGTCTGTGTCCATTACTTAAGCCCAACCAAGCAGGCTGGAAGGGAATGGGTAGTATGATCCTAGGAGCATTGGCCCTAGTAAATAGATTAGCATACTCTGTCATAGATCACTCTAGGAGTGATAGATAGCTGAGGTAGTTGAACAGCTCAAAGCTCAGACGAGGAGACATTAGAGGGATTAAGATCCCAGGTACTAATAATCCAGAAGTGGGGACAAAGTGTTGAGACTAGGGATATAGGAATTCCCCTGGATGCCAAATAACGAGATCCTGAAAGCTGGTTGGACCTTTCACATTTCTGCTACCTCTGCTGACATGAACCCTTGCCTGTAGGGATCCAGCCCAATGCATGGTGCTGTGAGTATTTGTTTCCTTTATGCTACCTGTTTTTCTGAATACTCCTTCGTGGATCTGTGCTACGTGTTAAATAAATATACTGTTCTGATTAAGCATTACAGAACTACTACAGAAGTAGCTAAAACTGACCACAGTAAAGTCAGTTTACAATAGCAATATATATATATATATATATATATATATATATATATATATATATATATATATATATATATATATATATATATATATATATACAAATATATATATATATATAAAACTCCAAAAATAGTCTCTCGCACACCTTCGTATTATCCAGAACCAGGTGCTGCTGCCATGTCAATTATTCACAGATCATTTGTTTTTTTGTAAAAATATTTGCATGTGTTGATGTTCAAAGTCTTCTCAGCAATTCATTTTCCATTTTTATTTTTGCTTTGCTGTTTTTTGGCATAATCAGTTGGCTTCCTGAAGTTATTATTGTCGTTGTAAACCTGGGTGTACACTCATTTTACAATTTTTAAAAAAGAGACTAGTGATGGGTGAATTTGACCCGTTTTGCTTTCCAAAATGCATTGAAGTCTATGCGACAATTTTGTTCACTCATTGGAGGCATCTTTTTTGTGGCGAAACTTCATGAAAAATCCCACTCATCGCTACTGGAGACAAGCATTTTCTGCATAGGGGAGTTTACAAAGCTTACAAGCTGGATTTTGATTTAACTGTAAAGATTTACATTTTGAAAAAAGTAACCGAAATGAGCATTTCTGCACCATCCATCCCAGATATTGACATTTTTTACAATATTCATTCATTTTTACTCATAATTTTTGTTTTTATTATAGTTTATGTTTGCCCACAAACATTTTTCCTGCTACAGACAACTCATCCTACAGACATTCCACAGCATGAGTCAGTATTCTAGAACAACCAGCTGACTAATAGCATAGTAAAACTGTTTGCAGCAGGAAAAAAATGGTAAGGTTGGGTAACCATATATAACAACATTTGTGAAACATTATTTAAATAACTATAATAAAATTGCAGTTTTTAAGCATCTATCATGATGGTAACTATTCAAACAGGGATGAAAAATAAATATAATTTGGAATTTGAGCAACTTCTTTGGTACCTGAGTTGTAAATACATAAATGCTCAGCCTGTTGCTTAACATTATGGTTTAACTTTGCAAGTAATTACTTTACTATCCATATTCAATCTACATTTACTTTCCTTGCACTCAAGGTGCTGAATCTTCAGGGTCTTTCAATTAACCTATATTGTGGCAAAACGAGCCAGCCTAATCCCTAATCAGTTTTTGAGAATTCAAAAATAGTACTTGATGTGTATAGACACTGCTTTAAAAGTAAGTCAGTCATTTTAATTCACCAGGTCTTCTTTGTATATCCAATTACGGATCTGAATTCCTATCCACACTGGAAAATGGAAATGCTGATATAAAAGAGTGACAGCATTTCCTCTCCGGCCAATCTAAAGTCAAATGAGCTCAAATGGATGAATCTGCTTCAGAATCCCACCCTGCAAGATCTGTTTAAAATACAAGAGGGTAACAAAGTGTCTTACTTAGCTGCCGAGTTAGAAGGGACATCAAGAGCTCTTGGCCTTCTTTGTCAAGACTCTTGAATTGAAATTTTTGTGCATGATTTATTGCTTTTCTTTAATGATACATGCTAAAATGAACTTTTAAGAGAGTATGGAGGTAAAGATATCTGCTGCTTTGCATTGGTGGCAGTGGGGGATTTGTTTTTTTTAGAAACTTATTACAGTTTAATGTAAGCAAAGTCATTTCATTTGACATAAAGGCTCATTTACAAATGCCACCTCAAGTGGCAGTTGCTTTAAAATGACCATAATGGTGTGCTTATTTCTACTACTCATCAATAATGCACTTTTGTATTTTTAAGCCAAACACCAATGTGTCCATCCTGCCTCTTCTGTGAATCGTAAGCGAGTGCGCTTATTGACATTGTGCAAACCTTTTTTCAAAAGTGATTTCAGATAAAAAAAAAAATAATTAAAAATATGTTAAACAAATTAGTTGCAGAATCCTGTTTTCTTCTGCTTAATTCTGAATTGTGCTGTAGATAAGATGCTGAAGTTTGAAATGGAATAACTTTCAATGAAATGTATCCCTGAAATGGCCAACCCTCATTTTAATCAGCTGGTGGAGCATAGTCAAGGCTAGAAAAAGCACAGTATAATACCTTGACTTCTTAGTTTGAATGATTGATTACTAAAAGGACTATTATTGTTCAATTTATTATCATCCGTTGTGTATACCAACATAGATTTTACATTATTCACATTAGCCTCTGCCCTAGTGGAGTTAATTTACGCTAGGAAACATTTCAAGATACAGTTAATCTGCATGTATGAGCAGACACCCAGTAAAACATGGGGAGACTATACAAACTATGCCCAGATAGTGTCCTTGTTGTAATCTTTTTGGACTCTTGTTTGACACAAACCTTAGATGCCAATACTTAAATGCGGCAGCAATAACCACTGTGCCACAAACTAAAAAATGTTGCCTTCCCACAGTAGAGGACAATCTAGTTTTCATGGAATAGCTATTCTATGCCTATATCTAGTATAGGTCAACTGGACTTGCTGAGTAATCAATGAAGACGTTTCACTACTCATCCGAGCAGCTTCTTCAGTTCAACTGACTGGTGTGGGAAGTTCTCGGCATATAAACTCTTCCACTAATCCATTTACAATGGCACATTGTAACTCTTCAAAGAGGTGACATCTGAAGAAACTCACAGAGGTGTTGATTCTGTGTAGTTGTGATAGGATTATCCAATGTTTCATGCAACTCCTAGAACCAGTGTTCCATGAATGGATGTGTGAAGTGTTCTGAATCCACCGGGGTACAGATGTTAGAACAGCATTGTATGTATATTCTAGGAGTTGCATGACACATTGGATAATCCTATCACAACTACACAGAATCAACACCTCTGTGAGTTTCTTCAGATGTCACCTCTTTGAAGTGTTACAATGTGCCATTGTAAATGGATCAGTGGAAGAGTTTATATGCCGAGAACTTCCCACACCAGTCAGTTGAACTGAAGAAGCTGCTCGGATGAGTAGTGAAACGTCTTCATTGATTACTCAGCAAGTCCAGTTGTTTTTAGATTGACCTATACTAGATATACTATGACCTGGATGAATGAAAATCTTCATAGTCATATTCTATGCCTAATATGACTTCTCTTTCCCACTTAAAGTCAGTCAACAGCTAAGCTAAGAAAACAGCACTGAGAACTACAATCTGAAAACTACCATCCATCTAAATTCTTTCCTCTCTGAAATCACATGATTATTTTGTCAAGAAAAAAAAACCAAGGCTATCCAGTGATACTCTATTCCTTATCAAATATAATAATGTAATATAATAAACTTTTACAGAATTGCATGCAGTCCCTAATGCAGAACCGTTCAGCTTGTCCCAACTCTTAGGGGGTTATTTATCGAAGTCCGAATTTATCTCAATATTTTCTGCTACCAACTAAGATCAAATCCGCTCGGGTTTTTTGTGCTTATTTATTATTACATTTTCCGGAAAATTTGCTTTGCGGAAAAAAGAATAATCAGATTTTGCGATTTTTCTGGATTTTTTATCCGATTTTCACGATTTTTTAGGATTTTTTATCCAAAAACTTAGATTTTTGCCCGAAAACTCAGAAAACTTTGGGGTATTACATGAAACCCAGCCCACATCAAAAAATCATTGGGACTTCTCCCATTGACTTACATGCAACCTCGACAGTTCTGAGATGCCGGATTTTCTGATTTAATATGTCTGTCAACCATGGCTCTACTACAGACAAGGAATGGACTATCCTAATACTCTCCTCACCCAGTGATTTTTCAGTATCGGACAAATTTCCCGATCATTATGTCTCTTGTATAAGAGACATTTTTATTTTATTTCTTAGCCCCTGGTGTATTATTATAGCTTGGTACAGTTAGGTGACAGTGGGATTCCATGTTTTTGGTTTAATTTTCATGTTTATTGATTTTGTTTATCATTTCTCTCATCAACTTGCTGAATGATGATTGTACTTTCTTTTTATAAACCAACCTAACCCAACATTTTCCTCTCTGCTAGCCTCAAATTCAGATAGCTGTTTATAGATGTGTACAGCTTCATCAGTATATTTTGCTTCCATATCTGGATGTTATCAACATAACATAAACTGAACAATCATTGATATTTAATAAAAAATGATTAATATAAAACAATATATATAATTATTTAATATAAATACATCACTCACACCCTATGAGCATGCATGTGTAGTTCCAACCCACTATGGGAAACCTAGAAGCGAAGGTGAAGTTTAGTAAATAGGCCATTACTTATTTCATGTTCAAACTAATCAGATATTGAATTTAGGCTTCCCTTGCCTCCATGCACCCTATTGTGCTCATGGTTGCATTGGTGCTCCCCCAATATTGTAAAGCGCAAGTAAATGCATGAGGTCTAGATCGATAGTGTCAACATGTGCTCAGTTTTGTATCTATTTATTGCAAAGAGTTAAGGTGGCCATACATGGAGAGATCCGCTCCTTGAAGTGGGCAATATCGGGCTGATCCGATCGTGGGCCCTATGGCCCAACGATCGGATCCTAACGATGCCTTAACGGGCGGGCGGACGGGATTTTTAGTCCCATCCGATCGAGATCTGCCCGACTTTCGGCCAGATCTCGATCGGGGAAGCCCGTCAGGGGCCCCCATACACGGGCCAATAAGCTGCCGACTCGGTCTGTCGGCAGCTTTTATCGGCCCGTGTATGGCCACATTTAGTCTTTGACCTGTACTTTTCTGTTACACCAGATGTTGAAACATTGTTTTTGCACTGGTCAAGTGCACTGATGTTAGGGGTCACATCACATGCACTTAAAGGGGAAGGAAACCTAGTCGGCGCAAACCCCCCACCCCCCTCCCGTTTGTTGCCATTCCTCCGTCCTCCCCCCTGGCCTACCCGTCCCGCTGGGCAAATGCCCCTAACTTGTTACTTACCCTTCTGCGCAGGTCCAGTCCAGGGAGTTTACCGACGACATCTTCTTCCACGCGATCTTCTTCCTGCTGTGAACGGCGTTTTGGCGCATGCGCAGTAGGATCATTTGGCCGGTACGGATCTACTGCGCATGCGCCAAAAGTCATGCGCATGCGCAGTAGATCGTACTGGCGAAATTATCCTACTGCGCATGCGCCGTTCAAAGCAGGAAGAAGATCGCGTGGAAGAAGATGTCGTCGGTGAACTCCCTGGACTGGACCTGCGCAGAAGGGTAAGTAACAAGTTAGGGGCATTTGCCCAGCGGGACGGGTAGGCCAGGGGGGAGGAGGGAGGGTGGGCAACAAATGGGAGGGGGGGTGGGGGTTTGCGCCGACTAGGTTTCCTTCCCCTTTAAGTGCTTATAAGTGTTTTTCACTTGTATTCTTAAATGAACCCTGTAGTCTTGTACTGTCTATTTAAGAAAACATACAATAGATGGATTGCAATCCCTTCTTATAATTAGAGCACAGTTTCTCATTAAGTTTTTGATTTCTTGCAAGTTTTACTTTTGGACATTGCCAATTGACATTTTAGCAGACTAGACAGAGTCATTTTAATGTAATCCATCACATATAGTTTGATTACTCATAATGAGTGCTGCTGTCATGTTTGGAAGTTAACATTCTGATTTCCATTTTCCGGTGTGTCCTGATTCACAGTTTCAAAATCTGACATCTCCGCAAGAAAAGCAAGATCTAATACTGCATAACATTCAGAAAATGCTGCCAGGTATCAGAAAGCCTACTTGGTACAAATTAAAACTTACAAACTGGTCTTTCCTATATTAGAAAAATAATTATGAAGCATGGTGTAGTTCTATTCAGCCACATCAACCGAGGCAGAAAGTTAATATCTTGCACAGTAAGGGGTACATTTACTTAGCTCGAGTGAAGGAATAGAATAAAAAATACTTCGAGTTTCGAAGTATTTTTTTGGCTACTTCGACCATCGGATTGGCTACGTCGACCTTCGACTACAATTTCGACTACGAATCAAAAGATTCAAACTAAAAATCGTTCGGCTATTTGACCATTCGATAGTCGAAGTACTGTCTCTTTAAAAAAAACTTCGACCCCCTTCTTCTCCGCCTTAAACCTAGCGAGCATCAATGTTAGCCTATGGGGAAGGTCCCCATAGGCTTTCCTAGGTTTTTTTTGATCGAAGGAAAATCGTTCGATGGGTTGGATTAAAATCTTTCGAATCGTTCGAACGAAGGAAATGTGGTAAATCCTTCGACTTCAATATTCGAAGTAGAAGGATTTTACTTTGACGGACGAATATCGAGAGTTAATTAACCCTCGACATTCGACCCTAAGTAAATGTGCCCCTAAGTAAGTCTGGATGTAGAAATGCCCCATTAAGAATTTCTATTAGAATATTATTTCAGACTGGACATTTATAAAACTATATAGCTAAAAGTATGGGGAAACTTGCCTGTCCAATATCTCATTCCAAAAATAAAACTATTCATATTTAGTGATGGACGAATTAATCCACCATGGCATGGATTCATGGTGAATTTCAGCGTTTCAACGCCCAAGAGTATTCTCGTGATACTGCAGCGAAAATTGACTGCCAACAAAATTTGCTGCGTCAAAATTGTTTCCGCGCATAAAAATTACTGCGCATCAAAAATATTTGGATGCCCATTGACTTTCATGAATTTGGACAAAATAGTGACGCATATAAAAATAGTTGCTTGCATCAAAAATTTAAGCGCGTCAAAATTATTTTTTGTTTTCTTGCAGCCTTTAAATCAAAATGTTTGTCTGCCAGAATTTGCATAAACCATTTAACATTGGAACTTTTTTCATTCTGTTAAAAGACTGATTTGAAAAGTTGACAGATTTTATTGCCCTCTATCTTTTGTGACATAGAATTTATTTAAAAATTCTGTTTATTTAACATAGAGGTTTATTTAAAAGCTGCTATTGGAGGTTCTTGAGTTACCAATAAAGGTACTGCAGTCAGAGGATAGTAACAGTTCTCCCCAGAGAACTTGCAGGTGCTAAATTGATCATCTTTTGGATGGCCCGTAACTAGTGATGGACGAATTTATTCGCCAGGCACGAATTTGCGGCGAATTTGCGCGATTCTCGGCCAGCGAATAAATTCACGAAACGCCCACGAAAATTCACACGAAAAAATTCACCTGCGTCCAAAAAAATTTCGCCAAAACAGACACCGCGTCAAAAACGGGCGCTGGCGTCAAAATAACAGGAGCCGGCGTCAAAAACGGGCGTCGGTGTCAAAAACGAGATGCCGGCGTCGTTTAGAATTTTTCGCCGTTACACGAATTTCGCAGTAAATTCGATAATTTTCCCCCGAAACGGCACAAATTGAAAAATAAATTGCACATTGATTTCAGTGGTACTTGTGGCAAATGGCTCTTGCGCATGCATTTAGTTGACCAGAAGGTAGAGAACATGCTTATATCAAGATACAGGTATAAGACCTGTTACCCAGAATGCTCAGGAGTCAGGACCTGGGGTTTTCAGGATAATGGCTCTTTCTGTAATTTGGATCTTCATAGCTTAAGTATAAGTATAAACATTAAATAAACCCAATAGGCTGGTTTTGCTTCCAATAAAGATTAATTATATCTTAATTGGGATCAAGTACAAGCTAATGTTTATTATTATTGAGAAGAAGGAAATAATGTTTGAAATGTGGATTATTTGGATAAAATGGAGTCTATGGGGCAAATTCACTAAGATTCGTAGTTGTGCCAGCGTCCGCTTCGCCGCACTTCGCCAGGCGAATTTTCGCCAGCGTCAGTGAATTTGCGTAGTTACGTCCATTGCTCAAATTCGCCAGGCATAAGAGTGCGAAGTAACACTAGCGAATTTACGCCAGTGTCCGTTAGTGAATTGGTGAATTAACGAAAATGCACTATGCTAGCGAATTAACGCTAGCGTTAGGCGCTTCGTCCTTTAGTGAATTTGCCCCATGAGAGAAAACCATTCCATAATTCTGAGCTTTCTGGATAATGGGTTTCCAGATAATGGATCCCACACCTGTAATGTGTTTTGCAAACACATTTGAAAATTGTGCTGCATCGCTTTGGTCCTCCTCAGAACCTGGTATTGTATTTATTATTGTGCTTCTTAATCAACCTTTAGACAGAGAAACCGACTGTGAATTGAATAAAACTCCAATAAACTTTAATTCACATTAATTGAAAAACAAAAACCTTGGTTGGAAAAGGTTGGAAAGCTTGAAATTTATATTGTTCAAATTTCCTATACTTTACCTTCATTTTCTAGAACTGCAGAAAACAATTAAATTTGAATTTTATTTAATTTTCCTTTTGCTTCCATGAAGGACCCTGCCAATGAATCTATGCGCAAAAACACAATCATAGGCAGGAACTTTTCTCTAGTTGTGCAGCAGATATGAATTAGGGCTCTTACACATGAGCGTTTTTACCTGCGCTCCCCTGCGTTCCGTTTTTTGGCGTTCAGCCGCAGGGGAGCGCAGGAATAGACGCATTTCATTATTTCAAATGGGGCTGTACACAGGCGCGTGTAGGCGCCGAACGCAGGTTGAGACGCAACATGCTGCATTTTTCCTGCGTTCAGCGCCTACACGCGCCTGTGTGAGTACAGCCCCATTTGAAATAATGAAATGCGTCTATTCCTGCGATCCCCTGCGGCTGAACGCCAAAAAACGGAACGCAGGGGAGCGCAGGTAAAAACGCTCATGAGTAAGAGCCCTATGGATTGTCTCCTGCAGAATGGCAACTTAAAAAAAATGCTGAAATAGATGCTGCACAATGTTCTGTTGAACAATTATTTAAAAAATGGAAAATAACTGAATAATAGCCTCCAGTTAATGAGGTGTGTGAATTCTAATGTGCTAAAGCTGCAGACTGTGGATAATTGTAATCCATTATCTCTAGATACCAAGGTTCACAATTCTTCTCTCCAATTCATGTAAAAATCAAAAACATTTGTATCCATTCATATCCTGGTAAAACATGGATCACTTCTCATCCCCACAGAATTTCTATCCAACCGGAATTTCTCCACATTCTGTGACTGTGACCTTGCAAATTAATTTCAACCGACCCTTTTGCCCCAAAAACCTCATTTTTATTGAGCATTCTGTAGTGAGATTAATTTCCATATACAAAAATGGATTTTTAACTAGAAAAAACATATAAAATGTAAAGAAACATTTTTTTAAAAAAATCTTTTTTAAAAATTTTTTTTTTTTTTCTTTAAATTTAAACAGAGTGAACATTTGGGTTTCTTGAAGAATTCTAAATGATTTATTAATTAAGATGTAAGGAAAACACAGCTATGGACACAGTAACATGATTGAATATGAAATGGGTATGACACATGGTAAAGTATAACTTTTTCATTACATAAATGATCTGTATATGATAATGTTGCTGTGGGATTAGCAGAAGACAGGCAAAAACAGGAACTAAACAATGATTGGCGAAATTCACGAATTTCGCGCAAAATTCGTGAAACGGCAAAAAATTCGCAGAACGGCACTGGCGTCTCGTTTTTGACGCCAGCGTCCGTTTTTTCGGAAAAAAATTTTTTTTGATGCCGGCAAATTTTTTCCGCGAATTTACGCGGGCGTTTCACAAATTTATTCGTTGGCGGCGAATCCCGCAAATTTGCCGCAAATTCGCGCCTGGCGAATAAATTCGCCCATCACTAGAAATAAATATTCTTTTTTTTGGCGAAGGGCAATATAGGGTACTATTGATTTACTGCAGCGCTGACAGCATTTGGCAAATTAACGCTCATAATACCATTTGGGACTGCTAGGTGCGTGTGCTTTGAAATAAAACATACCAGCCCCTTTAAGTTGTATTTATCTACCATAAAGTATTGTAGTATAGTGTATGGTAATATCCTTTGAATATTTATCTGCATTTAGGGGAGTTGCCATATTGTTTGCCTAAATGTAGTGTATTTCCACATTTCTTAAGAGAATACATTTAAAGGAACAGTAACACCAAAAAATTAAAGCATTAAAGGTACTAAAAATATAATTTCATAATAATACTGTTGCCCTGCAATGGTACCCTACTATATTTTATATGCACCAGCTGCTGTGTAGTCATGGAGGCAATCATTTCAAAGCTGAAAAAGGAGGAAAGGCACAGGATACACAGCAGATATCAGATAAGCTTTGTAGTATACAATGGGATTCTTCAGAACGTATCTGTTATCTACTGTGTATCCTGTGCATGAATGGCTTCCCCCATGGCTACACAACAGCTTGTTTATATAAACTATAGTAGTACTTATCTGTTATCTACTGTGTATCCTGTGCTTGAATGGCTGCCCCCATGGCTACACAGCAGCTTGTTTATATAAACTATAGTAGTACTTATATGTTATCTACTGTGTATCCTGTGCTTGAATGGCTGCCCCCATGGCTACACAGCAGCTTGTTTATATAAACTATAGTAGTACTTATCTGTTATCTACTGTGTATCCTCTGCTTGAATGGCTGCCCCCATGGCTACACAGCAGCTTGTTTATATACACTATAATTGTGTTTCTGAAACAAACACACAGGGCAACAGTACATTATACTGTCATTCCTTTTAAGCACTTTTATATTTTGGTGTTATGTTCCTTTAAGGGGGCAGCATACCACTTTTTTAACATAACTTAGATAGGCTTGTGCTAAACATACTTTTTGCCTACTGTTTTCATTAAGGAATATCTATGTTTTTTTTTTAGTTTTCAACAAGAAAATGAAATTAATTTAACTTTGCAACTTCCTGATCTGTTTCAAGAAGAGAAGCTAACAAAACAGATTGCCAGTCTACAGATAAACCTTATGTATAATGAGCTGCTCTGTATTACAAAGGCTGCATCTTAGGTAATGGAGGAGTTTGTTTATAAAGAGTGCATTTGTCTCCCATTGAACAAATTGCCCTGTTTATAGAGGAGGTGGCTGAGTTATTTTTTTTAAATGTTTCAAATCAGTGATATATAACAGCACAAAATAGGAAAATTTACTAAGGATTAACTAAGGATTAAAAGCATAGGTAGAAGTGTATGACACTTGTTGCCTACTGACTCTCAAAATGTTCTTAGGGAAAGCCATGGCACTATAGATTCCCAGTCACTATTTTCCTAAAATGAAACAGGAATACTCAGGAGTTCATTATTCTTAACTGATGTCTACCAAAAATGGGGACATAAACATACCTTAATGTAAAATTGCTCCAATTGCACTTTGTCGTTTAGTTTGTATGACGTTAGCAGTTTTACCATGCTAATATCATGCATTTGTAATTTGTAACAGGAGTGATAGAAGTGAGCAGAGATGTACAAGGAGAACGTTTTTTTTTTTCAAAATGCATCAGTTAAAACAGATTTTTTTATATTTAATTTTGAAATCTGACATGGGGCTAGGCATGTTGTCCATTTCCCAGTTGCTCCCAGTCATGTGGCTTGTTGCAAGTTGGAGTGATGTAACCCCCTCCCTCGCCCCTCTCAGCAGCCCATCAGCAGAACAATGGGAAGGTAACCAGATAACAACTCCCGACTCTGGTAGATATAAGAACAGCACTCAATAGGAAAAATCCAGGTCTCACTGTGACTCCTTCAGTTACACTGAGTAGGAAAAACAATAACCTGTCAGAAAGCAGTTTCTATAGTGCAGCACTGGATCTTTCTGAAAGTACATGACCAGGCAAAATGACCTGAGATGGCTCCTACACACCAATATTACAACTAAAAAAATACACTTGTTGGTTTAGGATTGACATTTTACATTAATTATTTGCAGTATTATAAACAAAAACTACACTATAAAAATCATGAAAGAATCCCTTTAAGCTTCTGCCATTCTGTCTAGACAGAACCGTTTTTTTTACAAATTCATGATATTAAGAGTGTAAACCTGCTTTTATCATCAAAACTAAAAATAAAATGCAAATGGCAAAAGTGCTCAGAAGAGCACATCTTTCTCTCTGCACTCTGGGACGGAGCCATGCATGGAAGACACATGCATAGCTTTTATGGCACCAAGAAAATGTAGACCATGAATATATAGTCCGAAAAGTTTTATCAATGCACGTTGTAGATAAGGAATTAAATATAAATAAATAATGATATCTATAATGAATGACAGTGGTATGTACATATTCATCGTCTGCATTTGAATGGATTGCATTGATCCCTGCATTATTCTGCATCTCATTCTGCAGCTCTATGAATAAATACACTGATAGAAGTGGGGGCTGGTGCAACAAGTCATTTTTTAACAACTTTCATATTGTTATTCCAGCATTTCCGTTAATCACATTAAGCGTGATCACATTTGTCCTGGCTCTTAAGGAGTAATTTGACTGTGCATTTTAATAGTGTTTAGCAAGTAAACATCAACATTTTCCTGATTCTGGAAGGGAATGTTTAGCTAAACAGTAAATCAGCTTTTAGACATTAAATTTAGTGATGTTTCTGAAGGTTTTGAATAAATCTCATTAGAAGTGGGATTTATTTATACAGTAGGAGCCTAGACTGAAAATATATGGGAAGGGCATGTACTGCTACTAGAGTATGTAAGGGGTGGCGGGGAGTCAGTCTCTTCTCCAGGACTTGGTTTGCAGACCTGTAATCACAATAATGATTCTCTAATAGAGATATCTGCTGGTCAGTGACTGATTGTTATTTCTGGGGCTTGAAAATCTTTTATGCCAGTATCAACCGACATCATGTGTGTGCACTTAAACCCCTCAAATTAGCCTATATAAAGAACTACAGCCTAAAATCGCTTGGACTTCGGGGAGCTCAGTTAGGGGAATATGGGCAGCACACAGATATCCTGAGCTCCATAGTGACACAGCCCTAACTATTGTGGTTGCTTTAATACTAAACCTTGGGTAAATATGATAATTCACTGAGGAAGGGCCATGCGGTCCTGAAACTTTTGATCTGTTGAACTGTGTCAAGAGCACCATGGAATAAAGCTTGGGATCACCCCGTTTGTTGCATAAAAAGGTATCGGCTTTTCATTCATTGTTGGATTCATTGCTGGCGTGTGGCAAGGCCAGTGCCAATACCTACATCCCCTTCTGCCTAACTTCTGTTCTTATGACAAAAAGTCATATGATTTCCCTCTATGCAAATTAGGATTCGGATTCAGTTCGGCCAGGCAGAAGGATTCAGCCGAATCTGGATCCTGTTGAAAAAGGCTGAATCCTGGCTGAATCCCAAAGTGAATCCTTCATTCTGTGCATCCCTATAATTTGGCCTTAGAACAAGCTGCTGTTTCCCAACTAAACTGAAATGTTTTATAGGCCTCCTCATGATGTAAAGGGTGTCTTCTGCCTACCATTTATTTACATAAGTTTAATGGTAATAACAAATACATAAGCACAAAACCAGTTTTCAGTATACTGTTTGGAAACATTCTTTAATCCCCATTCAAGCTGCATAATAGAAAAATGTGAAAAACGTCACCTACTGAGGCGGCACAGTCGCTTGGTGGTTAGCTTTGCAGCTCTGGTGTTCCAAGATCAATTCTGACCAAGGCAGGCCTTATGTTCCATTTGTGTCAGATTTCTCTGGGTACTCAGGTCCTCTCCCCCACTCCGAAACATACTGCAGGTTAAATGGCATATGGTGGTGCAGGCATAAGTGCACTAAACCAGTGCAACGCATCCTTCTTCTCATTGTAGTTAATGTTCCTCTGCAACTTGTTGTACTGTGTTGTGATAGGTTGACCCACTAAGGGCTACTGCATGTGTAATTGTGTAGTGATGGAAGAATCTGACCTTTTTGCTTTCACAAAATGGTGTAAATTTGCCATATTGCATTGAAGTCTATGGGCGATGGATTTTTTTTGGCATGCAACAATATTTTTTCATGGCAAAACTTGTGAAAATTTTCGCTCATAACTATAAGGGGGTTATTTTTAAAACTCACATTTTTCGAGATGTATTAAAGCCCAATACAGCAAAAAGCCAGAATCCGAAAAGCTGCCATCTCAGACCTGCCAATGTTGTGTAAGTCAATGGCAGAGGTTCCTATCCTATTTTGAAGTTTCTGTTGTCTGCGCTGGACTTAGTCCAAAATCCAACGTTTTCGGGCTTCTCCAGGCAAAAATCCACAAAAAAGGCAGAAAAAAATGAGTTGTTTGAAAAAAACTCAAAAAAAATCAGATGATTTGGGTTTTCGCTCGATTTTTATACATTTTTTACCCGAACCAATTAAATCAAGCTTTTTTTTTTTATAATAAATAAGGTCAAATTGTGAATTCTAGTTTCGTCGGACTTCTTTTATTTAAAAAATGTGAAAATTTCGGATGTTGTTTAATAACTCCCTAAATGTGTAAAACATGTGCCTAGTATCCTATAGTAACCAGTTAGCATTTACTGGTCTAGAGCAGGAAGAATTATGAATGTAAGCTCATTGATTGCTATGGGTTACTGTAACTAATGTACATAAACCTTGCTGTACTATCCAGTATTTCATATTTGGCTGATATGCTTGCTTGCTAATATATACCGATTAACCCCCTGGAGAAGAACTTGTTCATATTCTCACTCAGCCTTTAAATTCCTGGGATTTAAACCCAACCTTCTGTTCTGTCTTTCATCAATCCATTTTCATTTGTATAACCTCTTCTTGAGTCTTGGTACATTTAATCATCTGAGCAGTTTCCATCTGTAACATCTCAAACATGTTTATCCTGAAGAATCTAAACAAGCTTGTCAAAGCTTTCCTAAAAGCTGCCCTTTCAGCCACGGGAAGATCTCTTTTCTCCTTGGAGAACAGTAACAGTTTTATCGTGTGTGGTTTTAGCAAACAAGAAATCCAGGGCACTTCATGTCTTCATTATCAATCTTCAGATTTTATTTTCTTAGCGATATTATGGAGCATGTACAAGTGAAGACGTGCATCTTCATCAAGGGACAATGACAGATAGACTTGTGCTTCACATCGATATCAGTTGGGACATGGCACCAACCCTTTAGGTATAGGCAGCACTGGGAAGCTCTTGTGATGATGAAATTCTTACTATCTACCATATATATTCCTTTTTACTTGCTATGGAATTTCTAACTGACAAGAGTATTTTTTATATTAAAGTAGGGAAGCAATTGTCTTATTACCACTCTGCATTTTGTTACAGCTTTACGTGAAATTTTATTTGCTTTATGTCAATATTAGCATTCCTTAGTGTACACAGTCTAAGTGTCAGGAATGTAATGAATATTTGCTTGTAATCCCTTCAGTGGAGAGCAGATGAGTTGGGCTTCTATACACAGATAGAAAGCCTTTTCTAATTCTATTTATATTGGTTTTTAGAATTTGCATAACAAATAGATGAGTTTGGCATTGTCCCTTTCAGCTGTCTAGGACTATTTATTAAAATAAAAAAGAACTTTGTAAATTAAGATAAATCACTTGCGGATAACCTAGTCTGAACCAATTGCTGAGTGGTTACTGAATAAGGGCAATTTAATATATTTGATGGTAAACAAGGCCATTAGGTTAGACTTTACCTGCATCTAGTGAGTCTGTTTGCTGGAACATTTAACTATATACCAATTGAAACCTCCCCCCACACACATTCTAGCTTTACATACAGGGGCAATTCTCACCCCCTGGTGCCTTGAGGCTGTTTCTGTGCTGCCACCCTCCCTCCTCCAGATCTTACCTTTCCATGATGTCCAGAAAAATAGTGCAGAGAAAGCAATTTTTGTCTTGCTCTAGACAAATTTCCAGTTTAAAAAAATAACATACATTTGTTTCTTAAAGTTACATGGAATGGCATTTTGCCACCTCGGTAACCTGTGGGACGCTGCCGTCTGAGATGAGCTTCTCATTGGCACAGCACCTTGTTTACATATATGAATATTTATATCCCTGATAGCACACAAAAAGACTTTGTTTTGGCTTCTCCGAGACACAGCCGCATTCATTTTCAACACTTAAATGACCAAAGTACATTGTGTGTTGTGTCCACCAGGTACATCCAAATCTGTCATTTGGATCACCGTATTTTAAATCTACTAAAACCATACAAAACTGAGTTATAATATTAAAACTGAGTCTATGGGAGATGCTCATACCAGAATTCAGAGCTTTCTGGATAATGGGTTTCGGATTAACGGATCCCATACCTGTACTTCAATACAATGTTTCCTACTATGCAGAATAGTCCTTTTTGATTTATGTTTTTTTACTGTATCTCATTAATTATTAAGAATGTACAGTATTTGTTTGTTGGCAATTGTTAGTATTTGGCCAAGGATAATGGCAAGCTTCTGCTGTCAAATTGGCTCTTTAGAAAATGATGGAGGTCCTGGTGTTCATCTATTTTATTGTTCAGACATTTGGTATCTGTTGGGCAACCAGAAGGACAAAACAGCAAAGAACAAAGGAACTTTGTTGAGCCACAAAAACAGGGTAGGCTACTGAAAGTGAAGTCCTCATCCAGGGCAAAGGTAAAGCCAAAATCCATAATCAGGTGTGGATGAAAAGCAAAAGGGTCATATGACGTTGTTGAAGGGCTTTAGCATCTATACAACAATGCAGCTAGCTAGCAAATATTAGAACAGCAGATTTGGTGCAAAACATGTAGGGATCCTGTTCACGTGTTCCATGGCATGCATGTCTAGTGAAAGTAACAAAATCCCTATGGTATGCAGAAGAACCCACAGACTGACTTCCTTTATTTCCCTAAGCATATGTTAGGGGTCAGGTCACAATGTTGTAGTGCTGGGTATTGCACAAAATAAATCGGTAAAGCTTTTTACTGATATACTGACTTATTTATATAGAGGCTAAACTATATCTACAATGCAAATATCTACAATAACTATAATTTAGCACTCCCTTTTCTAAGACCTACAATGGTGGGGACAGATGACAATCCTTGGGCAAAAGTCTCATAGAAAACATCCCTGCCCTTCTTATAACATCATATTTGGACTTTTTCAGAGGGTTCAACTGTGTAATCATTAATCTTTTTGTAGATACTTTCCCCCATATGTAATAAAAGGCACTAAGTTTGCCCAGGAGCAGTAACCCATAACAACCAATAAGAAGTTTGCTTTTAAACAGGTGACCAGTAAATCCTACTTGCGTATTGGTTGCTATGGGTAACTGCTCCTGGGCAAACGTATTGCCTTTTATTACATTACCACGTATGTCTCTTATTACTGACCCATATTCAACCAAATATATTCACAGATCTTGCAATTTAAATCAGATCATGCCCAAAGGAAATGTGATAACTACAAAAACAGTAAGGTTTTTATTAGTGATGGGCAAATCTCTCCCGTTTCATAGAAAAATTTGTGAATTTACCACAAAATTCACAAAACATTTTGAAAATGGAAAGTTTACGAAAAATTAGTGAAATTCGGGTGTTTTCACTAAAATTTCGTGAAATTCGGACATTTTCTCGAAAAAATGGTGAAATTCTGAAGTTTTTACGCAAAATCGAGCAATTGGAACCTTTTCCCGTAAAAATCAATCATTTCGAAAGTTTTCATGGAAAAATCGTGGAAAACGTTAATTGACGCAGGCGAACTTTCACCAGTGAATTTTCGTCAGAGATTCGCAAATGTATTCACTAGCGGCGAAATGCGGGAATTCGCCGCAAATTCGTGCCTTCCGAATTTATTCGCCCATCACTAGTTTTTATCTTTTAACAAACTTACCATCATCTTGCCTGAAAGCTTCTGGGAATTGGTACATGTTTGGTGGAGCACTGTAATGCTTTGCTCTCTCTCTCCACATTTCTGATGGGTTATCAAGTGTCTCAAATGAAGAGCTGCTGTATCGCGGTCTGTTTATAGAGTTGAATGCTATAGATGTGCTCCCAGATTTCAGCCTTAAGATTGCAGCATAGGCCTGTTGTCCTGGGATAGCCTTCGTAAAATCTAAAAAGATAATAGAGAGAAACAATGAAATGAATTATTCTAGAAAATGTGCAATAGAAACGTTTTCAGGTTGTTTTTGCAGAATTTTATGTTAAGATGGTGAGATGTTTAAAAATAAGATGCTGTCACCATAAAATAGCTCCACCACCAGACATGCGGGCTAATGTAGCAAACACTCCAGTTGGGAGTAACAGCAATAGGCCAACAGCATGGCAAAGGAGCTTCTGATCACACTTCCCACACCCCATGGTAGTTTCGGCCTTGTGTGCAACTTTGCTCTCTGAAAAAAAACGTGCACAGGAATATTGTCACATTTTTTGTCACATGCTTTTCTTAAATAAGCTAACGTTCAGAAAAAGTTTTTTTATTGGTGGCTTGTTTTTGTTCCTTGCTTCAAAAAGTAGTAAGTAGGTCTCTAATGGACATATTTATCAACATTTGAATTTTGTGGCAAAAGTCACGTTTCAAATTTAGGTTTCCAAAGTTTGAATTTAGTGCAAAAACTAGAAAAACTTGCCACCTAAAGGCTGGTGAGTTTATTTAGAATTAAATAGGAGTTTCAAGGAATTTCAAGCTTATTCTCAATTTGAGTTTTCAAGATGAATTCATCATTTTCATATGAAACTGAAGAGTAGAATTTGATTTCACTGCATTTAAAGGACAAGGAAAGTCTAAAGTAGAATAAGGCTAGAAATGCTGTATTTTTTATACTAAACATAAGCATGAACTGACTGCACCACAAAGCCTAATCAAACAAATGATTTATGCTTTCAAAGTTGGCCACAGGGGGCTGACATCTTGCAACTTTGTTAAACATCTTGGCCTGACCCTGCACATGCTCAGTGTGGTCTGGGCTGCTTAGGGATCATCATAAACAAAGCTGCTTGAGTTCTGCATGGCTGGTAAGTAATGGCGGGGGCTCCCCCTGCTGTTCATAAGTATAATTGTTCCCCATAGCAGGTAGGGACCATCTGAAAATTTCTATCCACAGCAGTAAATGAAGGGAGAATTTCACTGCATACAGTCAGGTTTCTTATAAAAACGGTACACATTTTTTAATTAAAGTATATTGGAGAAAGGTTTCTTTTTCATTAAAGAAAGTAAAAATGGGATTTTATTTTTTGCCTTTCCTTGTCCTTTAAGTTACCTTTACATGATGGTGATTTAATTTAATTAGCACAAATTCAAGTTTGGCTAGTTTTGTACTGTTTACAATTTATTCAAATCTGGAAAAAAAGCAAAATTACTCAAATTAGATTTTCAACAAGTCTGCTTCTAGAACTTCTGTCACTGGGAATAACAAAACATCACACATCTTTAGAGCAAGAAACTCCTAAATTATCCTTTTTGCTTTTACTCTAAAGACTCCTGTGACTACAGCCTCTTCTCAGACGGCAAACTACTTATGGCAACCCTTACACCAGATATATAGGACATTTTTTAAAAAAAATATGCTAGTTTAAAATGTTCGTTAAAAAAAAGGTCTGAAATATCATGTAGATCTATTGCTGTAATAATTTTAAAACCTATTTTAAAAATCATTTTAATTTGCAATGGTGAAACATGGATTTACTTTAATTTGGTATAAAACCCTTTACTCAAGTTTAAAGCCTCTAATATATACAATTTTATCATACAGTATCTGTTGGTAGTACAAGTTGGTAGATAAAGCAAAACAGAAAAAAATATTAATTATTACATTATTAATAATTTAAAAGAAACAAAACTGAAAATGTAAATTAAAGATGATATTATCTTTTCCCCTGTACCCCCAATGGTAGCAAGTTTGGGAAAAATAACAACTTTACTACCATCTCGTATTACACTCCATCTAATACTAACAAGCAGCCCCTGTTTCGGTCTGCTTTATTTCATAGGGTCTTATACCTACAATTAGGGGGTTATTTATCAAAGGTCGAATTTATTAGTAATGTGAATTTTTTTAAACTCTAATGGGCCGATTTATCAAAGGTTGAGGTGAATTTTTGAATGAAAAAAATTCGAATTTCGAGCTATTTTTTGTGTACTTTGACTAGGGAATAGTCCAAATTGGATTCGAATTTGAAAAAAATCAAAAAATTCAAATATCGAAATTTATCATGTACTTTTTTTTTTTAAATGTTTTGATTTTTTTCAAATGGGCCGATTTATCAAAGGTTGAGGTGAATTTTTGAATGAAAAAAATCTGAATTTCGAGCTATTTTTTGTGTACTTCAACTAGGGATAGTCCAAATTGGATTAGAATTTGAAAAAAATCAAAAAATTCAAATATCGAAATTACTGTTTTTTTTTAAATTTTGACCATTTGCCATGTAAACCTGCCGAATTGCTGTTTTAGCCTATGGGATCCTCCTAGAACCTATCTGGAGACAATTGGTGGACTTTGAAAAATCAAAGTTATTTTTGGGAAAAACTTTGAATCGAATTCGATTGAATGCGCTATTCCTTCGATTCATACAATTCGAATTCGGCCAAATACAGCCCTATTCGATCGAGAATGGACCTATTCAACCAAAAAAACTTGAAAAAAATTTGACCCTTAATAAATAAGCCCCTAATAAATTAAATTTTATCCACAATTCGAATGGTATGTTATGTATGAAAAAATTACAATGTCTAAAATTCGATCTAATAGTCCCAACCGGAAAACTCAAATCAAAACTCTACTTTTGCGTGTCAAATTTTTTTTTCCGCAATATTGTATTTCAGTCATTGGAGTAATTTTCAAAGCAAAACTTGCCAAAAATTTGACTCATCACTACTATTAACATCTTTAAATAGTTTAAGGGGCCTCTGCCATTGACTTCTACATGAACTTGCCAGATTTTAGGTGGAGAATACTTGAATTAGAACTGTTTCCAGGGTTAAGATGTAATAAATCTCAAATTTGAGTTGGTGATTTTAAATTTGAATTTGTGAGTTTTAACCAAAACAAATATAAAAATTCAAATTCAGATTTAAAATCGAACCTTTGTAAATCTTATCCTAAATGTTATATAGAATTTTATATTAAAACATGTTTCATAAGTTAATGCATTAGCATTTTCCTAACTTTGTAAATGAAAGTTAAAATTGACTGCTATGAAGTAAAGAAAACTACAATTGAATTGTTGTTTTGGAGAGGCTAGATTCTTTGCAAGTTTTCTAGTACATGTAATAGAAACATTTTATTTATTTAAAACCATTTTACTGATTCAATATCTTTCAAGCTGAATTATTGAAGAACTGTGGGTAGTTATCTGCTGCAAAACAACAGGGATGGTAAAATCAGAAGGAATATATTAGCAGGTTTGTTGCAGTTAACATGTAATACTCATTCTGAATTCACACAAAGCAAGCTTCTATTTCTGCACTGTAAAGTTTATTTTAACCAAGTCCACCCACTGGAGTACTGAAACTTTTGTGACTGAAGTTAATATCTGTACTTGTTACATAGATACAGTATTTGCATCTCCAAAATTTTCTGGTTTTGATTCTCATTTTATGGTTGGAAAAGGTTTAAAAGTCATAAATGTTCTAAAAAAAAAAAACTTTGGCATTTTTTCATATTTTAAATTGGCTTTTCCTTCAAACATTCTAACTATTAAAGATTTTTGTATTAACATTTTTTTCCAACCATTTGAGGGGCATGCCCCCATGTCTCTTTTGTCTTCCTTGGACATGTGTAATAATAAGTGGCCACTTCAAGCATTTGCACCAACATCTCTAATAAAGACATATATGTGACCTATACTGTATGTACCCACCCTTATTGAATTGACCTAAGAGCAAGAGTACTAACAAATTTCGCTAGGCTAAGACGAATTTTCGAAAAAGTTTGCTATGATATGCTCACATTGACAAATTTGTGTAGTGTGGCGAGGTGTTCGCAGTCAAAAATTAGCTCTGTGATGAATTTGCCCCTATTTCTCTAAAGCCACAAATCATATGGAACAAAACAATGTCCTAAAAATACAAAAACCTCTAAAATGCTGAGTTTTTGGATAATTACTAGGAAAAAACCCCAGAAATACTCAAAAAAAAACATTCAATAGGATCAGTGCAGCTCCTACGCACTTCTATGGGACCTCAACAGCTGTTACTGGGTGCAGTTTTTTATTAGCGGTTTTAGTGATTTTTACACTTGACTTTTTACAGTTTCAAAGAAATTTTAAAAACACATTTTTGAAGGAAAAAAATTGAATCTGAATTTTAGTAAAAATTGTGTAACTTGGTATGTTCAGGAGCAAGCTGAACTAAATAGGAAATTTCTAGGAGGGACAGTTATGCTTGCGAAGTATCTGTGTGCCCTGGTTGCCACAGCTGACATCTGAGTTCAGGCAAATAGTGTTGATGAACTGAACTATTGAGGTTAAGGGTACTATAAGAAAGGGGTAAACTGCATCTATCATTTGCAAGAAGTTCCATGGAGGATTTTAAATTCCTTATATTTGGTCAGGTTTATGACATTGCAAAGTAGAAAAGTAGACCTGCAGCAGGATTTTAATTGGAAGAAGGTGCTATAATTAGTTATGAACAGAATTATTCATCAGGTTTCACTGTGAAAAAGATGCCTGCATATTTCTGAAATTAAAATTAAACTATTCACAATATGATGGAAAATAATTTTGTATTTGTATTCTGTGTGTAGATCAAATATCATGTTTTGTATAATACGATGTAGGGTATGAAGTGTAACAACTAGTGATGGGCGAATTTGTGCCATTTCGCTTCGCCGAAAAATTTGTGAATTTCGTACGAAATTTGCAAAACTGCGAAAAATTCACATAAAGCCACCGGCGTCTCGTTTTTGACGCCGGCATCCGTTTTTTTATGACGGCGTCCGTTTTTATTTACTAGTTTTTATTAACTAGTACCGACAAACTATTTAAACAGGAATCTGAGAAAATGATTGAGAAATTCAGGGATAGAGGAAAATCTAAAAAAAACACAAGAGGAGGTTGGAAATATGCCAAGAGAAAGTTTATTACAGCAAAGAAAAAAGGATACAGTTCAAAGAATACCATTTGTGTCCACCTATGACACCAATTCAGGGTTTATTAAAACAACAATATTAAAATATTGGGGCATTTTAGAGAAAGACCCTAAGCCATCCAGCATCTTCCCGTTACCTCCGATCTTCTCATATAAAAGGGGAAAGAATATTGAAGATCTGATTAAAAAAAAGAAAAACATAACAACTACAAAAATTTCTTCAGGTACCCACCCTTGTCATAACTGTGGTCACTGTAATGGCATAATCAAAGGGGATAAGGTGATGCACCCACTTAAAGGAACACCCCACAATATTAAAGGTTTCCACACTTGTAACTCTAAGGGGGTTATATACTGTATCAAATGCCCGTGTGGTATGGCATATGTGGGTCAGACACAACGTACCATCAAAATTCGTTTAAATGAACACAAATCTGTCATAAGAAACTTTCGGCCAGACGTGGAGGAGAAAATAGATAAAAAGAAAAAGCAGGAAACCGCTTTAGCCAAACATTTTTATGACTATAAACATGGGGTGTCACAGATCCGTTGGCAGATTTTGGAGAGAGTGAGTGTTAAACAGGGACAGGATCTTAAACAAAGATTACTACAGCGTGAAAGCTTCTGGATATGGACTCTGCACTGCAGACGCAGTCTCCTAGAGGCTTGAATGAAGAGTTCAATTTAACATGTTTTTTGTAACATAGTATTTTTTTATCTCTACTGCTGGTTTAATTAACCATCCCTTTTATTTTTCAGATATTAAATTGAAAAATTTGCATATGCATCCAGGGTAAGGTAATATACCTTTTTTCGAGTAATAGGGACAGTTCAACAATTGTTTATTATAAACTGTAGTTTTGGTTATATTTGCCTTGTTCAGTTGGTATACTGTTTCTTATTGAATTACTTGCTGATTGTTTTGCTACTTTTTTGGTTACAATTTAACAAATGGACTTCCACCTGAAATGGACTATTGAAACATTTTTTGGAAACATTTTTTCTACTCTATTGGACACACATTGGACTCTTTTTTCCTGTTTCTAATGAGGGGGTGGGTTCACTTACCTATTTAAGGGGTATGCACGTATTGTCTGTATCACCTGATGAAGGGGGAACGCCCTCCGAAACGTTGTTGATGCAATAAACATACCAGGGGTTGCACCCCGGTTTAATTAGCTCCGTGTGCCAGTCCTTTCTCTCTTTCCTGAACTTTCTATAACGTTCATTTCTGCCTAGCGAAACTTTGTTATTACACAAATGTGCACCTCTTCTCCAGGGAGGCAATGTGATGAAAATGACACATATTCTTATAAATATATCAATATGATTGTTTAAGTGTTGTCAACAGTTGTAAGCGTTGCTTTGTCATGTCACTGGTGTCATGTCACCCAATGAAACTTGTGTATTATAAAAGATAATGTACCTTGTTTTAAAACATGACACATTAATCAAAGCATGTCATTAAGCATCTAGCAGCATTAAAAACATGCTCAATGTTAGCATGTGATTCATATTGTCATATAAATCCATATACCATTCATATTGTGATATTTTCCTAAAACATCCTATCTGCTTCTTCTTATTCTGAAATAGCAACCAATGCCAGTTAGTTCTCCAGTACCATGATGTTCTACCACATATTCCATGTGAACTAATAAGTTGGTCATTTAATTTCTGAAAAAAATGTCCTCCAATGAAGGGTGCATAATTGTATCTATCATTCCTGAATAAATTAGAATTCTTGCAATAAATTAAATTTCAATCATCTTGTGACCCAAGTATTGCATCAATCCTTACACCTCACTTTTTCACACTTCCTGTCATCTGTAATTGAAGGAGGCACTGGGAGTTGTTTTTGTAGTACAGGTATGGGATGCGTTATCCGGAAACCCGTTATCCAGAAAGTTCCGAATTACGGAAAGGCCGTCTCCCATAGACTCCATTATAATCAAATAATCCAAAATGTTAAAAATGATTCCCTTTTTCTCTGTAGTAAGAAAACAGTTGCTTGTACTTGATCCCAACTAAGATATAATTAATCCTTATTGGAAGTAAAACCAGCCTATTGGGTGTATTTAATGTTTATATGATTTTCTAGTAGTCTTAAGGTGTGAAGATCCAAATTACAGAAAGACCCGTTATCCGGAAAGCCCCAGGTCCCGATGATTCCGGATAATAGGTCCAATACCTGTAATAAATTATACAATTAAATGAATGGAATAGGAGATACTGTATATGGTCAATTATTTTTGTTCAGTTGAAGAAAGCATTTAGAGACTGTAACGTGTATGTACTATTACAAGAAGGACCAAAGCTTTAGCTGTGCCACTTATTATTAAAAATGTCCAAAGAAGCTAAATAAAGACAAAAGAGATCCTCTAATGAGCCCATTCTAAAACAAATGTGGCATATCCCTCAAATGGTTAAACAGGGAATAGTTGAAATAAATAAATGGGAATAGTTGAAATAAATAAACTTATGACTCAGATGACTCATGATCCCAGAGCTTCATTTGGGGTTGAGGAGGAAGAGAGATAATAATTATGCACTGTAAATCTACATCTCAACAGTGCAGGCAAAGACTACAGTAGCACAATTATTTAGGTTGCAAATCTAAATGAAACCTTCCATCGGATAGTTGATCCAGAGGAAGGCAAAATAACCCAACTGAAGTCTCTCCAATTTGCCGTAGAAGAGGATATATTCCTTCCTAACTCCAAGATGGCAATTGGATCAGCCCCATGGATCAGCTTTGTACTAAGAACTAATTTCAGCACCCGTTTATTTTCTTACTTTCTAAAAAGGCTTTCAACCTTTTCTTGAAGCTATCTAATGTATTTCCAGTACAATTGATTCAGGGAGAAAATTCCACAACTTCACAGATCTCAATGTAACAAACCTTTTTAAAAGATTAAGAAGAAACCTATTTTTTTCTAATCAGACATCCATTAGAAGGTCCTACTGGTTACAAAAAGCACCAGAGAGTTTATTATATGGTCCTCTTACATACAGTATTAATACATAGTTAGCATTTATTCCCTTAAGCACCACTTCTCCAGTGAGGCAAGGTGATGAAAATTACACATATCCTTATAAATCTATCCATATAAATGATCAAGTGATGTCAACAGTTGTTTTGTCATGTCACCCTTGGAAACGTGTGTAGTATAAAAGATAAAAGATAATGTACCTTGTTTTAAAACATAACACATTAATCAAAGCATCTAGCAGCATTAAGCAGAAAATGCTCAATGTAAGCATGTGATTGGAAGCTAGTACATTCCAGTTCAAGTTCATTAGTCAATAAATTGGTTTTCTTTTCTTTTTTTTTTTCTGGATTCATATTGTCGTATGAATCCATATCCAGTTCATAATGAGATATTTCCCCAGAACATTCTATCTGCCTTTTCTTATTCTGAAATAGCAACCAACACCAGTTAGTTCTCCTATACCATGATGTTCTCCTACATATTCCATGTGAAATAATGTGGTCATTTAATGTCTGAAAAAAATGTCCTCTAGAACTAGAAATTAAGGGTGCATATGTCATTCATGAATAAATTTGAATTCTAGCAATAAATTAAATTTCAATTATCTTGTGACCCAAGTATTGCATCAATCCTAACACCTCACTTTTCCCACCTCCTGACATCTACAATTGTAGTAATACATTATGCAATTAAATGAATGGAATAAGAAATACTGTATATGGCCTGACATCAATTATTTTTTGTTCAGTTAAAGAAAGCATTTAGAGACTGTAAGGTGTATTTACTATTACAAGAAGGACCAAAGCTTTATCTGTGCCGATGCTCAAAAAAAGGCACCAGTCATGGGAGAGTATGCATACCACTTGTGCCCCTTCCAATGTATGCCTTCTCAAACTTTTTTCATGAGATAGGGAGCTTTGAATTTACCTTCTTTAACTATCTGGTAATGACATGGTTCCAAATGTACTCTGCTTTGAAATGTCCCCCAAAAAGCTTCTTGTGAATAATGTGCTGAAAATGGTAGCCAAGGGGCCTCCGACATGTGACCAAAAAAGCACTATTCACAGTCATGGAAAATTTTGCACCCAATATAGAGGCCATAGATTTGTGCCTAATAACACTGGGTGCAGGAGAACATGACCAATACACATGGTGGGTAAAGAATTTGATTCTCTGTGCCTGTTTTTTCTTCTAAACTTTGCATATTATCCCCCAAAATCTGAAATGAACCCTTATATCTTATTTTGTATCAAATAAACAATAATAAGTGATAAATACAAACGAAAAACAAACATTGGTGGAAACCAGGTAGTTAGGATGCAGTCTGTGCTATTTTATTGCTTAATATATTGCAACCCATAAACAAAGTCATTATGTATACACATTAGATCCCAAACGTTATTCCTATTATAAGACTCTCTAAACAGTAAAGGAAAGAAGGGAACAAAGTGATACCGATAGAGTTTTCAGTTTCTACTTTGTTCAGCAATACGTCCTGTTTTTTTCCTCAGGAAAATTAATTTCTGTAATTATGCATTCTTGTAAAGTCTAATTGGAATTGTGTTAGGTCCTGTTGGGATCATTATTTGCTATAGATTTTACTTTGTACAAATCTCTGTTGGCTGTTTTCATTATTCTACTTTGCAAGAGATGTTTATGAGGATACAGGGGGACAAACCATCATCTTAAAATAGTCCCACAGTATGCCTTTTTCATAGGTTCCCCACTGAAATAAAGAGGCTTAGTCACATACAAAAGGAGAACTGGAAATTACTTATAACCCATATTATAGAATGCACAGTGCTGCTTTAATGTACTTGTCAAACAGGAACCTTTTAGAAGGCGGCGGGTACACTCAGACGCACTTGGGTTTTTCAGTGTTCACTGACTCCCCTTTTGGGGCCCCGGGCTTTCTGATGCGGGACCACAGAGGAAAAAGTGCATTATAGATAGCAACAAGTCCGAAATGAGGTACCGGCAGGGATTAGGCAAAAACATAGCCAATTAGGCGGATGGATCTTGGCAGGAGGCAATAATCAAGGTCAGGAAACAGTCAGGAGTCAAAAACCAGAGTAATCAATTACAAAAACGCTTCAGCAGGATCTGTAACAGAAACCAGCTTGGGCAGTGTTAAAATGGCGATTTGGCTCTTTAAAGGGAATCTTTGGTGCCAAAAATTCTAATTTGCGCCAAATGATGACCTCATGATGCTTGGAGTCAAGATCCATGTGTCACTCTGGACTTCACTGGGTCTATTGGGATTTGTTTTGGTTTCCAAGCCCTCGCCAAAGTCTTTTTAGCTACTGTCATAATAGTGATGAACAGCCAGAACTGGGTGTTATTTAAGTCTTTAGTGTTTACCCCAAACAGTACTATTCTGGGGTCCATAGGAACTGAAACTTCCAAGACCATATTAAAGGGATCCTGACATCAGAAAACATGTTTTTTTTTTTCAAAACGCACCAGCAGAATTCTGCACTGAAATCCATTTCTCAAAAGAGCAAACAGATTTTTTTTTTATATTCAATTTTGAAATCTGACATGGGGCTAGACATTTTGTCAATTTCCCAGCTGCCCTGGTCATGTGACTTGTGCCTGCACTTTAGGAGAGAAATGCTTTCTGGCAGGCTGCTGTTTTTCCTTCTCAATGTAACTGAATGTGTCTCAGTGGGACATGGGTTTTTACTATTGAGTGTTGTTCTTAGATCTATCAGGCAGCTGTTATCTTGTGTTAGGGAGCTGCTATCTGGTTACCTCCCCATTGTTCTTTTGTTTGGCTGCTGGGGGTGTGTGACTGGGGAGAGTGACTGATGTTTATCAGAGCACAAGTCACATGACTTGGAGCAGCTGGGAAATTGACAATATGTCTAGCCCCATGTCAGATTTCAAAATTGAATATAAAAAAATCTGTTTGCTCTTTTGAGAAATGGATTTCAGTGTAGAATTCTACTGGAGCAGCACTATTAACTGATTCATTTTTTGTTCCCATGACAGTATCCCTTTAAGGATCCTTATCCAAAATCTCTTGGCATTGGGGCATGTCTACCACATGTGGTACATTGTGCCTATTTCATCACAGCCTCTGAAGCACCTGGGGTTAGCTGAGGGAGTGAATTTTGCAATGTGTGCTGGCACTAAGTAAGGAGACGTTGTTTGAGGACCTTTTAGCTGTATACCAAATGTGTTCCCAGTCCTAGTGGTCCAACTTCCTGTTAAGGTCTCTGTGCCATGCCAACATATATGGTAGCTCCTGAGATGAGGGAAGTTTAAAGAAGTTGTTATAAAGATAAGATACTTATTTATGTAGTCTAGGGAAGTGAAGACAACAAACCCTCAAAAAAAGTTTCTGAGTTATCTATGCTATCAACCGGGTGCCACTGTGACTGTACAAAGTGAAGTATACAGTATGTTGCGATCAGAATCTTTTATCTTATGGGATGGAGTACTTGTCTATAAGCTGTTGCAGGGAATATGGACCTAGGGGTGAACACAACTGGCCCATCGCCCAAAAGTTTTGGTCTGTCCACCACCTTAAAAGTGGGGCTTGGAGACCTGGGATAAACCATGAGTTCCATATAATAGGTGCTGTGGGAGTGTGGGCAGAGCACAGGTTTAATTTCTTGCAGAAAGTATCCCAGATTTTCAGGGTATGTTGAAAGCACATACTGCGCTTTTGGGTCTTGTCCCTAAGGGGCACCAGATCAATGCTATGGGAGAACAAGGGTAGGTAAAGGTAGTTTCCAAAGAGACCCACTGCGTATCTTGACAGCGCTATATAAATAAATGATGATGATGATGATGAAAGAGACCCAGTGTGGACTATCCTCTGTAGTATGTAACGTTAAAACTTGGGATAATTGGGCGGCTTTATAGTAGAATAAAAGTTTAGGGAGGCTTAGGTCCCCTTTATGTTTAGGCTGATGTAGGGTGAATTCATTCACTGTCAGGGTTTTTCCTGCATGCACGAACATAAACATTTTAGTTTCAAACTTTTCCAGCTGACCAGATGGGATTGGAACAGGTAGTGTACTAAATAAATACAACAGCTTTGGCAGGAGTGTCATTTTAACTGAATTAATTCTTCCTATCAAAGAGATATAGTGGGAATTCTCTCTAACAGGGCGGTTAGGGTTCTAAACATCAGGGGATAATTGAATCCATATAGTAGATCATAAGCGATTGTCAACTTAATTCCCAATAGGGAGATGTAATGGGACTGTTCGTTAAATTCAAAATTGAATTGGAGCAATTTTTCTAATTAATGTGCAAGATTAATGTTTAATGCCTCAGTTTTGTTATGGCTAATTTAGAGTCCAGTATTGGAACCAAACGTGTCTAAAAGGCCATATAGGTTTGGGAGTGAGGTCATTGGCCTAGAGATGGTAGGGGTTAGATCATCAACAAAGAGGCTGATTTTATGGTAAACCCCTCCTGTTTCAATACCTACAATATTAGGGTTAGATCGAATTGCTATAGTTAGTGGTTCAATTGCCAAGTTAAATAGGGCTGGGGAGAGGGGGCATCCCTGTCTGGTCCCCCAGTTAATCATAAACGGAATGGAGGAGAACCCCAGTGTATTAACTAGAGTAAACAGGGCAGCGTATAATGATTTAACCCAAGTTGATAATTTGATTCCAAACCCCCATTTATTCAATATTAGTTGAAGTACAAGTAATCCCAAGGGTTTTCTCACCATGCGTTGTCATTAGTAAGTTTAAGTCCCTCTGGGCTTGGTGGATCTGTGCAAGGTGAGTTTCTGTAGGGAATAGTATATACAATACTGACAATCTATCCAATTCCTGAACTAGGACTTCAATAGCTTTTTTCTTTGTTTTTTTCTTTGGGAACCTATTTGAATAAATACACAGGTTTGTGGGCCTCCCAAAGTATGGTTTCAGATGTTACCGAATAGTTACTGGAGATTTCTGTAAAGTAGGAGATCAAATTTTCCATAACCTTAGCAACAACATCAGGATATCTTAAGAGTGATTCACTTAGCCTCTATTGCCTAAACGTAGCTTGGACCGTTATATGTATAGCTATTACAGGTAGGTATGGGCGAATTTGACCCGTTTCACCAAAAATTTCCTGCGGGCGAATTGTCGCCAAAGCCCATTAAAGTCTATGGGCATCCAAAAAGTTTTGACGCTGTGCAATTTTTTTTGTCGCACGCAGCCATACAAGTCTATGGGCGTCAATTTTGTGGTGAAACAAGGCGAAAAAATTCACCCATCCCTAATTACAGGGCAATGGTCAGACCCACTAGTGTTCACAATCCTGGAGGAATGAGCAGGGCCACTGTAGTGGATGTAAGGAATATATGGTCAATTCTCGTAGACAGCTTATGTGGAGCAGAGTAATGCGAGACTTGACACACCTATCTCCAAGTGTCTACCAAACCATATGCAGCAATTACGTTTTTAAACCGTTGCATATCTTTATTAGGGCTAACCACAGCTTGTTTCTCTAATTGTCTGTGATTCCATACCATATTTGAATCTCTACATATTACCATCTGAGCCATTTGATGTTGCTTCCACAATTGAAAAAGTTCAGTTAATAATTCCAGTTGGTGAACATTGGGAGCATAGTAAGATATAATATACAAGGGGTGAGTCTCCTATTAATACATTAGCAATAATATAGTCCCCTTCTGGGTCTGAAATCACTTTATCTACCACTAGTGGTAGTTTAGCATGGAAGCATATAGCCACCCCTTTGGTTTTGGCCGGACTGGTGGATATTTAAAACCTTTGGATACCGTGCATGGAAAAATTTGGGGTATGAAGCATGGGAGATATAAAAACATATAATTTCTGCATCTAGAGCAGAGTAATGAGCATAAGCCTTGCACATTGTGGCTAAGTATTTTAAGAGTCATCGCTACTATAGATAGTGGAAAGTTCCTGGGTTCTTATGTTAACAGGGCTACAGGGTTTACCCAACTCCCGAGGTATCAATGCCATAACACTCCCTCTGTGGGATTGTGTTCATCTTAGTGAGATGTACTCATTTTCTCAAAATCTGCAGTGTACAAGGTAGTAGAGAAAAACTAGCGCACCTAAATCTTAAAACCAAACTTATAAATAACTCTAAAGATCTATAAAGTTCTTTCCCATTATGATTAGGGGTATACAGGGTCACTGGTGAAACCTCCTCTGGACCTGCCACTAGGAGCACCTTCTGTGTCCTGTACCTTAAGGTAGGGAAGATTAAACAACCAGCACTTTTGATATCTAGTAAAATTGTACCCATCCCTCAAGAAGAAGGATTCCAGAAGAGTTATCAGTGTAAATATGTACCTGTAATAAGGGGGAGCATGTAATTAGATTGTATACCTATAATACATGATATATAGCTTAGTCTTAGTCTGAAGTATATGTAATGTGTTGTGTTTGGGATCCAGGGCCTCACCCGGTGTGGGTAGCTAATGATGACTTCTGGGAGTTGGGCTTCACTTTCTCCCTAAAAAGAGTAAGTTTCTAGGGCTGGGGAAATCTTTTAAGGTTGAGTTTGCAAGTCCCAATTTCATGAATATGTCAAGGCCTTCTTCAGGAGTCGTTACAGAGTGTTGTCTGTTGTTGTATGTAAATAATAAATGGAACAGAAATAGCCTCTTTATGGTATTTTATGTTGTTGTAAGATGTTAGTAATTGGTATGGATATGTATGGTATATCAGCTTTCCAGTTGATCTTGCTGCTGCAAGACTAGCCACCTTTGTCTGGTGATAATGCAATCGAAGGATGATGTCTCTCAGAGGATCATCTGGTCTATGTGGTCTAAGGGCCGGATGTCCATTTCTAATCTTCTGGCCAGGCCCGGATTTGCGGCAAGGCCGCATAGGCCCGGGCCTAGGGAGGCAAAAAAATAGGGGCGGCATGCCGCCCAGCCGCACTATGGGGACGCGTGCGTCCCCATTCAATTACAGCAGCTGCGCCGGTGAAAAAACGCCGGCGCGCTGGGAAAGGGAGGTGAGGTGGGCGCTAGGACCGCGCGGCCGCCTGGTCGGACCGCGCGGCCTAGGGGCGCCGCACGTTGAAATCCGGCGCTGCTTCTGGCTGGGAGTCAGGAACTAGGTCCTGTAGCAATTCCGTTACTGCTATGTTAAGATACGTTATACTCTCTGGTAGGCTGCAAATCCATACGTTCTATTGTCCACATCCTCTATCCTATCTTGGACCTCTTTTAGCGGTGTTTGTAGTGTTATAATATCCTGCTCATGTGAGTCAAGGACAGTAATAATGTCATAAATTTTGGATTCAGCCTCTGTAATACGCTGCCCAAGACTGACACTCCTGAGATTGAGCAAGATGAGATTTAAAAGGAAAGCTCAAGTTCAGAAGTCCAGAATGCTGTTAGGAAATGGTAGGTCAAGAGGCTTGTATACAATAAATGGTGTATTCATAAAGCTGTGCATATTGTTTAAAACATTTTTCAATTGACAATGCCTGCCAACAAGATATTTATGTATGGTGTATTTTATTGTCTGTTTTTTTTACACAGTTCTAGTGTGCTTGAGAAGTCTCAAGCTTATAGGAAAGATTAAAGCGGCAGCACATTTTAGAAATGATTTACAGTTAACTGTTGTCTATAACAAAAGCACAAAAGCAAATTATGCCTGAGATGACTAGTACTTGAAATGGAATACATTATGGATTTTCAATGTCTAATTAATTGGGAGTACGTAAACATAAATTATTACTTGGAGTGTCAGTTTATACTAGCACACGTTCCTCTACAGTCCACAGTATGGAACGTTTTAGAAAATTTTGTATTGTTTAGCATATACTGTAGAGCAGTGATGCAGACTATACTGACTATAAAATGGTATTTCAAGTGACAGTTGGTCAGTGGCATTGTCATGTGACATTTATCAGTTATCTAATTAATATGTAAACCATCTAATAATACTTGCAAATGTGACCTTCATTTGTGCATGAATCACTTGTTGGTTATTAAAACATGCCAGAAATAGCTGTAAGAGTGAAGTTTCATTAGGTTTCATAAAACTATTTAATACAGTATTTGCTTTAATCATAAACTGCATGACGTCAACAACGCTCATGCAGAAATGTATATGTTCAATAGTTCAGGAAAGGGATCTTGGTAATACATACTATTGCACTAATCTAATCGTGTAACAATGAACAGATAACGGCTTGGCATTATGACTAATAAAGATCAAGATTTTGACATTCTTTTACAGCACATCCATTGTCCTGAGTGGTGTCAAAAAAGAAAGATCTATGGATTCAGTTCGGAAAACTCATAACAACTCTGGGTCAATGGGAATATATATATATATATATATATATATATATATATATATATATATATATATATAAGTGCTAGCTGATAATTAGTTGCTATAGGTTACTAGAACTGTGCCAACCTTTGCATCTATACTTTACACTACCCCTTTAGTCCAGCATTATTTAGCTATAAATACCCTTTCTCATCTTGGGCAGAATGATATCAGGGAGAGCAAAAAATGTCTTTCTACAATACTATTCCCTTAATACTAAATATTGTCATTATTGTAATTTATTGACAGCTAGGGATGTAGCGAACGTCGGAAAAAAAGTTCGCGAACATATTCGCGAACTTGCGCAAAAATGCGAGCGGTTCGCGAACGGTTTGCGAACCCCATAGACTTCAATGGGAAGGCGAACTTTAACATCTAAAAAAGACATTTCTGGCCAGAAAAATGATTTTAAAGTTGTTTAAAGGGTGCAACGACCTGGACAGTGGCATGCCAGAGGGGGATCAAGGGCAAAAATGTATCTGAAAAATCTGCCTGTGTGTGCTTGGAAGAGATAGTGTAGGGGGAGAGCTGTTAGTGATTTCAGGGACAGATGATAGTAAGTTTGCTGGCTAGTAATCTGCTTGATACTGCTCTGTATTGGAGGGACAGAAGTCTGCAGGGATTTGAGGGACATTTTAGCTTAGGTAGCTTTGCTGGCTAGTAATCTACTGTTCTCTTTAAACAACTGCCATACGTTGCCCTTGTAGGCATTGTTTGCCCAGTTTTTTTGGACGCAGCCACTGAAGCACAGTTGCCAGAAAAAATATGCCATATAAATGCTGAAAATAGTCATTTTTCGCCATACGTTGACCTTGTAGACATTGTTTGCCCAGTTTTTTTTGGACGCAGCCACTGAAGCACAGTTGCCAGAAAAAATATGCCATATAAATGCTTAAAATAGTAATTTTTCGCCATACGTTGACCTTGTAGACATTGTTTGCCCAGTTTTTTTGGACGCAGCCACTGAAGCACAGTTGCCAGAAAAAATATGCCATATAAATGCTGAAAATAGCCATTTTTTGCCATATACGTTGAGTCAACGTATGGCAAAAAATGACTATTTTCAGCATTTATGTGGCATATTTTTTCTGGCCTCTGTGCTTCAGTGGCTGCGGCCAAAAAAACTGGGCAAACAATGCCTACAAGGTCAACGTCGTTGACCTTGTAGGCATTGTTTGCCCAGTTTTTTTGGCCGCAGCCACTGAAGCACAGAGGCCAGAAAAAATATGCCATATAAATGCTGAAAATAGTCATTTTTTTGGTCGCAGCCACTGAAGCACAGTTGCCAGAAAAATTATGCCATATAAATGCTGAAAATATAAATTTTTTTGGTTGCAGCCACTGAAGCACAGAGGCCAGAAAAATTATGCCATATAAATGCAGAAAATATGCATTTTTTTGGTCGCAGCCACTGAAGCACAGTTGACAGAAAAATTATGCCATATAAATGCTGAAAATATAAATTTTTTTGGTTGCAGCCACTGAAGCACAGAGGCCAGAAAAATTATGCCATATAAATGGAGAAAATATGCATTTTTTTGGTTGCAGCCACTGAAGCACAGAGGCTAGAAAAATTATGCCATATAAATGGAGAAAATATGCATTTTTTTGGTTGCAGCCACTGAAGCACAGAGGCTAGAAAAATTATGCCATATAAATGGACAAAATATGCATTTTTTTGGTTGCAGCCACTGAAGCACAGAGGCCAGAAAAATTATGCCATATAAATGCAGAAAATATGCATTTTTTTGGACGCAGCCACTGAAGCACAGTTGCCAGAAAAAATATGCCATATAAATGCTGAAAATAGTAATTTTTCGCCATACGTTGACCTTGTAGACATTGTTTGCCCCGTTTTTTTGGACGCAGCCACTGAAGCACAGAGGCCAGAAAAAATTAAACCAGTAGGGTTTGCACCCTAGTTTGTAACGGTGGCGGAGGGAGGAGGACGCTAAAGGACAGCTGTGTGTGGAGTCATGAGGCTTGAAGAGAAGGACAGCTGCATAGAAGTCAGAACAAGTCTTCCGGCGTGCAGTAACCCTCCGAGATCCACCCCTCATTCATTTTAATAAAGGTCAGGTAATCGACACTTTTGTGACCTAGGCGAGTTCTCTTCTCAGTTACAATCCCTCCTGCTGCACTGAAGGTCCTTTCTGAGAGCACACTTGAGGCTGGGCAAGACAAGAGGTTCATGGCAAATTGTGACAGCTCTGGCCACAGATCAAGCCTGCGCACCCAGTAGTCCAGGGGTTCATCGCTCCTCAGAGTGTCGATATCTGCAGTTAATGCCAGGTAGTCCGCTACCTGCCGGTCGAGGCGTTCTTTGAGGGTGGATCCAGAAGGGTTGTGGCGCTGCCTTGGACAGAAAAACATTTGCATGTCTGATGTTACAGACCGGCCAAAGGGCTTTGTCCTTGCAGGTGTGCTCGTGGCAGGATTACTGGCACCTCTGCCCCTGGAATGTTGATGAGTTCCTGAAGTGACATCACCCTTAAAAGCATTGTACAACATGTTTTGCAGGCTGGTTTGTAAATGCCGCATCTTTTCGGACTTGTGGTATGTTGGTAACATTTCTGACACTTTATGCTTGTACCGAGGGTCTAGTAGCGTTGCGACCCAGTACAGGTCCTTCTCCTTAAGCCTCTTGATACGGGGGTCCTTCAACAGGCATGACAGCATGAAAGACCCCATTCTCACAAGGTTGGATGCAGAGCTATCCATCTCCGCTTCCTCATTATCAAGGACTGCATCATCCACGGTCTCCTCCCCCCAGCCACGTACAAGACCAGGGGTCCCCAAAAGGTCACCACTAGCCCCCTGGGAAGCCTGCTCCTGTTGGTCCTCCTCCTCCTCCTCCACAAAGCCACCTTCCTCCTCTGACTCCACTTCTGGCACCTCTCCCTGCGTTGCAGCAGGTGCCTGGGTTCGTTCTGGTGATTGCGACCATAAATCGTGCGCTTCCAGCTCCTCGTCACGCTGGTCTACAGCCTCATCTGTCACTCGTCGCACGGCACGCTCCAGGAAGAAAGCGAAGGGTATTAGGTCGCTGATGGTGCCTTCGGTGCGACTGACCATATTTGTCACCTCTTCAAAAGGTCGCATGAGCCTGCAGGCATCGCGCATAAGCACCCAGTAACGGGGGAAAAAAATCCCCAGCTCTGCAGATCCAGTCCTACCACCCAGTTCAAAAAGGTACTCGTTGACGGCCCTTTGTTGTTGCAGCAGACGTTCCAACATAAGGAGCGTTGAATTCCAGCGAGTCTGGCTGTCAGAAATCAAACGCCTGACTGGCATGTTGTAGCGCTGCTGAATGTCAGCAAGGCGTGCCATGGCTGTGTAGGAACGTCTGAAATGGGCCGACACCTTTCTGGACTGGGTGAGAACGTCCTGGAATCCTGGGTACTTGGAGACAAAACGTTGGACTATTAAATTTAACACATGTGCCATGCAGGGCACATGTGTTAAATTTCCCAGTCTCAACGCTGCCAACAGATTGCTTCCATTGTCACACACCACTTTTCCGATCTGCAGTTGGTGTGGGGTCAGCCACCGATCGGCCTGTGACTGCAGAGATGACAGGAGTACAGATCCGGTATGGTTTTTGCTTTCCAGGCACGTCATCCCCAAGACAGCGTGACAACGGCGTACCTGGCACGTCGAATAGCCTAGGGGGAGCTGGGGGTGCACAGGTGTGGAGGAGGAGAAGGAGGACCCAGCAGCAGAGTAAGAAGAAGAAGAGGAAGAAGACGAGGTAGAGAGCGATGGAGGAGTAGAGGTGGTGGCAGAACCGCGTGCAATCCGTGGCGGTGACACCAACTCCACTGTTGTTGTTGTTGTTGAGCTACCCATTCCCTGCTTCCCATTCCCAGCCATTACCAAGTTCACCCAGTGGGCAGTGTAGGTGACATACCTGCCCTGACCATGCTTGGAGGACCATGCGTCAGTAGTCATATGGACCTTTGGCCCAACACTAAGTGACAGAGATGCGGTAACTTGGCTCTGCACATGTTGGTACAGGTGTGGTATTCCCTTTTTAGAAAAAAAATTGCGGCTGGGTACCTTCCACTGCGGTGTCCCAATTGCTACAAATTTGCGGAAGGCCTCAGAGTCCACCAGCTGGTATGGTAAAAGCTGGCGGGCTAAGAGTGCAGACAAGCCAGCTGTCAGACGCCGGGCAAGGGGGTGACAGTCAGACATTGGCTTCTTACGCTCAAACATGGCCTTCACAGAAACTTGGCTGGTGGCAGATGACTGGGAATGGGAACAGGTGGTCAAGGTGGAAGGCGGAGTGGAGGGTGGTTCAGATGGGTCAAGGAGAGCAGAGGTAGAGCAGTAAGATGCTGGACCAGAAGGAGTGTGGCTTTTAGTTTGCCTGTTGCCTTTGAGGTGTTGCTCCCAAAGTGCTTTGTGCTTGCCGCTCATGTGCCTTCGCATAGAAGTTGTACCTATGTGGCTGTTGGGCTTACCAAGGCTCAGTTTCTGACTGCACTCATTGCAAATTACAATGCTTTTGTCAGAGGCACACACATTAAAAAAATCCCACACTGCTGACTTTTTGGAAGTGTGCGATCTGGCGGTAACAGTAGAAGTTGGCGGCATTGGCGGCAATGGCGGGTGCGTTGGCCGGCTGAACACAGGTGCCGATACATGTTGTTGCCCTACTGATCCCTGCGGGCTGGCCTCCCTGCTTCTTCTAAGTCTTATTCTCCTACTGCCTCTCTGACTCTCCGTCTCTCCATCTGAACTACCCTCCTCTTGCTCTCTTCTACTAGGCACCCACAAAACATCAATCTCCTCATCATCATTCTCCTCAGATGCATCAATTTCTTCTGACACATCACAGAAGGAAGCAGCAGCGGGGACCTCCTCCTCCTCCTCATCACTCATCATTATGTCCATCTCTGTCGTGTTCTCTGCCAGAATTAAATCTGGTGTAACGTCCTCATCTCCTTCATCTTCTTCTGCCAATAATGGTTGCGCATTACTCAGTTCAAGAAACTCATGGGAAAATAACTCCTCTGACTCCAGTGAAGAAGGGGCACCGGTGGTGGAGGAAGTGTTACGTGGGGTGGCCATAGCAGTGGAGGATGAGGAGGATGTTGTGGTAAAGTTAGAAACGGTAGAGGATGGGGTGTGCTGTGTAAGCCAGTCAACTACCTCTTCAGCATTTTGGGAGTTCAGGGTCATTGGCTTTTTAAAACTGGGCAATTTGCTAGGGCCACAGGATTGCATAGCAGCACGGCCCCTAGCACGGCCTCTGCGTGGCGGCCTGCCTTTGCCTGGCATTATTTTTAAAAAAACAACAACAACAAAAACTCAGTTGGTTTTTCTGGAAACGATAATACACACAGCTAGATGGCAGTTTGAAGAAAACAGTGTGCAAATAATGCCTACAAGATCAACGTATACACTACTACAGCGGTGGATACGGATTACGTAAAATATATGAATGCTGCTTGAAAAAAAGTAACTCAAGTGGTTTTTCTAGAGACGATAATATTATCAATATTTAGACAAAATGTGAACAAGCTCACACAGCTAGATGGCGGTTTGAAGAAAACACTGTGCAAATAATGCCTACAAGGTCAACGTATACACAGCGGTGGATACGGATTACGTAAAATATAAGAATGCTGCTTGAAAAAAAGTCACTCCGGTGTTTTTTCTGGAGACGGTAATATTATGGATATTTAGACAGAATGAGAACACGGTCACACAGCTAGATAGCAGTTGGTTGAATAACACACTGGGCAAAAAATGCCTACAGGGCAAATAATGCCTACAAGGTCAACGTATACACAGCGGTGGATACGGATTACGTAAAATATAAGAATGCTGCTTGAAAAAAAGTCACTCCGGTGTTTTTTCTGGAGACGGTAATATTATGGATATTTAGACAGAATGAGAACACGGTCACACAGCTAGATAGCAGTTGGTTGAATAACACACTGGGCAAAAAATGCCTACAGGGCAAATAATGCCTACAAGGTCAACGTATACACAGCGGTGGATACGGATTACGTAAAATATAAGAATGCTGCTTGAAAAAAAGTCACTCCGGTGTTTTTTCTGGAGACGGTAATATTATGGATATTTAGACAGAATGTGAACACGGTCACACAGCTAGATAGCAGTTGGTTGAATAACACACTGGGCAAAAAATGCCTACAGGGCAAATAATGCCTAAAAGGTCAACTTATACACTACTACAGCGATGGATACGGATTACGTAAAATTTATTATGGCTGCTTGAAAAAAGTCACTCCGGTGTTTTTTCTGGAGACGGTAATATTATGGATATTTAGACAGAATGTGAACACGGGCACACAGCTAGATAGCAGTTGGTTGAATAACACACTGGGCAAAAAATGCCTACAGGGCAAATAATGCCTAAAAGGTCAACTTATACACTACTACAGCGATGGATACGGATTACGTAAAATTTATTATGGCTGCTTGAAAAAAGTCACTCCGGTGTTTTTTCTGGAGACGGTAATATTATGGATATTTAGACAGAATGTGAACACGGGCACACAGCTAGATAGCAGTTGGTTGAATAACACACTGGGCAAAAAATGCCTACAGGGCAAATAATGCCTAAAAGGCCAACTTATACACTACTACAGCGATGGATACGGATTACGTAAAATTTATTATGGCTGCTTGAAAAAAGTCACTCCGGTGTTTTTTCTGGAGACGGTAATATTATGGATATTTAGACAGAATGTGAACACGGGCACACAGCTAGATAGCAGTTGGTTGAATAACACACTGGGCAAAAAATGCCTACAGGGCAAATAATGCCTAAAAGGTCAACTTATACACTACTACAGCGATGGATACGGATTACGTAAAATTTATTATGGCTGCTTGAAAAAAGTCACTCCGGTGTTTTTTCTGGAGACGGTAATATTATGGATATTTAGACAGAATGTGAACACGGTCACACAGCTAGATAGCAGTTGGTTGAATAACACACTGGGCAAAAAATGCCTACAGGGCAAATAATGCCTAAAAGGTCAACTTATACACTACTACAGCGGTAGTAAAATAAAAAAAAGTTAAATAAAAAAAAATTAAAGTTGGTGCTGCTGAACTACTAGGAGCAGCAGATTAGCACACCAGTCCCACTCCCCAACACTGCTAGACTAATAGCACTGGGCTCTTATAGTAGTAGTAGTAGTAGTAGTAGTAGTAAAACAACAAAAAAATAAATAAAAGCAGTCCTTACAAGGACTATTGCTATTGCAGCAGTCAGCAGATGAGATCAGAAGCAGGACAGCTGCCCACTGCAGCTACATACAGAGCACTGCAGTAGAAGGTAGATTACTAGCCAGCAAAGCTACCTAAGCTTAAATGTCCCTCAAACCCCTGCAGACTTCTGTCCCTCCAATAACAGAGCAGTATCAAAACGTTTACTAGCCAGCAAACTTTCAACTGTCCCTGAAATCACTAACAGGCAGCAGCTCTCTCCCTACACTATCTCTTCAGCACACACAGGCAGAGTGAAAAAAAGCTGCAGGGCTTCGGTTTTTATAGGGAAGGGGAGTGGTCCAGGGGAGAGCTTCCTGATTGGCTGCCATGTACCTGCTGGTCTGGGGTGAGAGGGCAAAAAAAAGCGCCAACAATGGCGAACCCAAAATGGCGAACGTCGCGCGACGTTCGCGAACTTCCGGCGAGCGCGAACACCCGATGTTCGCGCGAACAAGTTCGCCGGCGAACAGTTCGCCGGCGAACAGTTCGCGACATCTCTATTGACAGCTGGAGAGACGACATTTTATATATCAGTAAATAGTAGTGTGGGATATTACTTGTACTACCATATATTGATTTTTTACACAGACCAAAAAGTAGATCATACTCTGACCTCTAAATCAGATTTTATTGAATGCAACTGACTTAAGGTGGCCATACACGGGCAGATAAAAGCTGCCAACAGACTGCTTATTGGCCTGTGTATGGGGCCCTCCGACGAACTTCCCCGATTGATATATGTCCGAAAGTCGGCCAGATCGGAGGGGACTAAAAATTCCGTCTGTTCGTTGATGCGGTCCCACGATCCGACTGCCCGTTGGCCATCGTTAGGATCAGACCGTTGGGCCCTAGGACCCACAATTGGATCAGCCCAATATTGCCCACCTCAAGGTGGGCATATCGGGGAGAGATCTGCTCATTTGGCGACATTGCCAAACGAGCGGATCTCTCCGTGTATGGCCACCTTTAGACTTAACTTTATATTCAACAAGGAGAAAACGGCAGGCACTCACAGATCCCGCATTTAGGCCACAAAGTAGACAAAGACTGTATTTAGGCCACAAAGTAGATAAAAACACAGCCTTTATATTCCCTGTCTTTATTCCTTCCAATCAGTGATGTCCAGTTTCGCTTTGCCATGAATTTTGCAAATTTCCCATGAAACTTTCTCCAAAACTGTCAAAAAATTCACTAAATGGCGGCGCCCATTAAAGTCAATGGGCGTCTGTTAATCTGCACCAGCTTCAAAATTGGCAACCGGCATCAAAAAACCTTGACACCGGCATCAGAATTTTTTCAAATTTTCGCGGCAAATTCGGAAATTTATTCGCCGGTGGCGAAACGCAGAAAAAAAATTACATTGTACTTTCAGTGTTCATTAGCACAACCAAATCAAATCAGCAGTCCAATGATAAACCTCTCTGTTATGAGTTGCCCCTTATCTAAAAACCTAACTGCTGCAACTGAGGGAAGGGAGGCTAGTTTGTCTGGTGGTGCGAGAAAAAAACCAAAACGTATTTTCCAATTTCAGCACATGCTTTACTTATTAAACTAATGTTAAAAAGGGGGTGTTCTACCCATATAAATGTGAACATTTTTAGACTTCATTTTTATGCCAAGAAGTTACAGACATATATAAATTAGCTTTATAAATTGAGATTATTCCTGAAACTACATTGTATCTTTATAACTAGACCTATAAATGTTAGTTCTATGTAAATATTATGTCTTTAGATAAACAAAAGATATTGTTAGAATTTATTTTAAAAAATGGTTATTTTATAGTCCGATAATAGCTTAAGTTACATAAAATTCTCTAATCAGCTGATGTTTATTCCCTGGAATTCAGCATATTAAAAGAATGAACCACAATGTTCTTAACAGTTAATGTGTTTGGTAATATTTGCCACACAGATGGAGGTTATGATTATTATTCGATTAAATCATATAGTGGGGCATAAAAAAAGATGCAGCATGTTTCATTAATACACACAAATGCTGCAGTCAGCATAAATGTATATGTGTGCAGAAGGGAAAATAACGCAATTAACCCCAGATCACAGGACATAGTCATTCACCAACCACTGCTATGGGCAAAATTGTTTTACAGAACAATTACAAAATAAGTCTATCTTTGTTTATTAGAATCTAATCAGCTAAGCTTTGAAATAAACTATGTAAATAGTGAAGATAAGTTAAGATGAATCTAATTTTTTTGTATTTCAGGCATATAAGGCTAAAAAAGGGTCCAGGAGGTACACACGGAATATGACATTCATTTTTTAAATAACGTTTTCTTTTAAATTTGCAAAAAAAAGGCAAGATTAAACTTGATCACAATTTTTTTTCTTGATGCCTAGAAAAATATTGAATCAGAAAAGCTCAATGGTTTAATCATTTAAAGAAATGAAAAAAAAAAAATAGGTTGAATGTTGAAAATACCTTCAATTCCATTTATATACTGTATATGCTCACCAGATTTTAGTTTTTCATATTAAATTTTAAGATTATTGAATTTGGATAACTCAAATTGGAAAAAATAATAAATTTTAATAAACTTGCCCCAAGTCTGTGTCTATCCAAATGGTCATGTTGACTAAGTGAAGACACCAGAGCTTAAAGGTGGCCATACTCAGGCAGATTAAAGGGTCTCCCTGATCGATATCTGGCCAAGATATCGATCGAGGAGGTTCGATTTTTTCAGGGGATCGAGGATTGCATTGGCTAGTTGATGCTGTCTTCATCCTATCAGCGCCAACTCTCTTCTTTGTAATCCGATCATTCGGCCTTAGAGCCAACCGTTCGGATTAACTCAATATCCCCTGCCAGTGGTGGGCATATCAGGGAAAGTCCACTCATTTGGTGACCAAAACCACCAAAATGGGTCAGATTCGTCCATCACTATGGGTCAACTGAAAACTGTGTGCATCATACTAAAACTTAGGGGCCTAAGGGGCCTTAGGGATTTTAGGGGGTTATTTATTAAAATTTACATTTTTCTCAATATTTTCTGAAAACCACTCCGACAAAATATGCACTGACTTTAACCCCTATTTATCAATACATTTTTATGAAAATTTCTTGTGGAGGAAAAAACTTGATAAAATTGTGAAAAAATCCAAATTGTGCGAATCTTTTGGTTTTGTCGCTGAAAACTGATTTTTTCTGATTTGACACACTTAAACCAGGAAATCTTCGAATTATTGAATGAAACCCATCACAGATCAGTATATCTTCAAAATGTCACGGGGACATCTGCCATTGACTTCTACATGAACTTGTCAGGTCTGAGTTGGAGTACTTTTTTATTCAGACTCCATAGGGGTTTAAAAGTTTTTTTTTTTCTACAAAAAATGTTTCCCTACATGACAGCCAGAATTACCAACACGGCACAACAATACATAAAAACATGGCAGATTTGGGAGGAATACTCAGCAAGTGTGCAAATTACGGGGACCATGGTGCCCACCACACATAACAACCCGCCTCCATTGCTCACTCCATGATCAACGGGGACCCAATTTGAACCCTATTCCCTCTCAACACTGCTAGCACTGATGGTGATACCATTTATTGAGACTTTTTGTTATGGAATCTACGACATATGATAGCTACTATTGCCAAGCAGATGCCTGAACCGCTGTCACTGTATGATTTTCTCTGTTTTGTTTTCTTCCTTTATTATCTACTTGTTGCCTATATGTTTTTTTTTGCACTTCTCTGTATACTCATGCTGAAAACTAATAAAATATAAGTTACAAAAAAAAAAAAAAAAAAAAATGTTTCCCCATTTAAAGGTCCGGCCAGAAAAAATCGGACTTTAATAAATAACCCTGTTAAAGTCAAAATTGCATAATTTTTAAGCTTGGTGTCAAAATGTTTTCATCTATTGTTACAGACTGAGTGGGAACCCTGGAGCTAACACCAATTTTTGGGGAGGGGCCAGGGTTCCCCATGCATCAACACTTTATTTACTAAAATCCAAAAAACGATTTTCTTACAAATGCTTTGAACAACAAGAAAAATACTCGAGAAAAAGTCTGAATCATATGATTTTTTTGGATTATTTTCCGAAAACCACAAATTCTTCTTATTGTAAATAGAAAAAAAAAAATACCCAGAGCAGATCATGAAATCTTCCAATTGAAAATGTGACATCTGCCATTGGCTTCTACATGACCTCGGCGGGTTTGAGATGGAGTACTTTTTTATTTGGACTTTTGGCAGTATTGGGGTTTAATGATGGTTTTTTTTTTGTTTTCACCATATAAAATAGTGTTTTCCCCTTTAAAACTTTAAAGACCAGAAAAAAAATCTGACTTAATAAAAAAAAATTAGATAATTTCACACCACAGCTGCTTCCAATAGTAGCGTGACCACGGTGGTGTTTTAAAGCAACAGAAAAATTGAGTCATCTGCTGGCAAATCATTTCAAGTCAAAAAAATGCCATTCTGATCAATTATGTAAGTTTTTTCTTACTCTAATGCCTCATTTTCCTCGACTGATGTACATGAATAGTGCCGTTTCCCTGATAAATGCATCTTTCACTTTGGCTGTGAGAATACAGTTTTACTTTTCAGACTATAATGTTGGAGATATATCAACAAAATCACGCAGCTAGAATAAGTTTATAGAGATTTATGTCACGTATGCCACAGATAAATTTACCTTGCTTCTACGTTTTCGAGATCCCAGAGTCTAATTTATTAATATGTCAATTACAGGCAAAGCTGAGACACTGTTATGTCACTTAAATATACAAGAATAAACACCCGACACGTTCTTCACCAAGGTGCCTTTGTTACCCTCATATTGTTATTCTTTGCCTATTTATCACTTATATAGGAAATTACCTAATCAGAAGGAAACATGGCTATGTAAGACACAAAAGAAAAAATAATTGGTGTAGTTACTGCAAGCTTCATTCTGTGTAATGTCAAAGGATGACGTTTTAATAAAAGCAGGTAAAGGCTGCAGATCTGTGCCGCTGAGTTTGGTATGTTATTCTTTGAAAATAATGACTTTACTTTCTTTTATGGCAAAAAATTAACGTAAATAAACTAGAATTAGAAAGGCACAGTATCTGGATAATAAATGATACAATAGTGGATGGTGATGAAAATATGACTCCAAAGGTTTAACACAATATCCATGTATAGTTATACTCAAGGTATAGTTAGACAATATTATCTAGATATCTATCTATTAGGTACTAACAAGTTACTGTATAATTAGTGCTGTTCAGAATATGAATATTTAACTATAGATGGAATAGTACTTTGTTGATGGACACTTGTGAGTTGATAAAAAGAAAGACTAGATTATAGTGATGGGCGAATTTATTCGCCAGACGAGAATTCACAAAAAAAAGTGGACACTTTTTTTGGACGAATTTTTCACAGTTTAGCAAATTTTGCAGGAAATTCACGATTTTTTCAGCGAAGCAAATAGCCCCAAATTTGCCCATCATTAGTAGATTAAGTTAGTAGGGTGGGGTTGATTCTATAGGGCAAATTTACTAAAGGGCGAACTTTTGCCTGTGAAGGCTTTGCGCCACTTTGTCAGGCACAAATTCGCTACCACTACATGAATTCACAAAAATGTGAAGTTGCGTCTCGGTAGCCGAATGCTGGTGAAGTTTCACTAGCGTAAATTTGTCAGTGCGACCATTTCATAGCAAACTTTCTCTAATGAAACTTTGTTAATACACTTAACGCTTAGGTCAATTTGAATAGGGCACACATTCAATTTGAATAGGTCACGCATCAAAATTATTCGGACGGAGTCCGTGTGTAAATTTTGTGGTGCACATAAATATTGTTGGTGTGAAAATCATTTGGACACCCATTGACTTTAATGCATTTGGACAAAAGAGTCGCGCGTATAAAAATTGTCACTCGTGTTAAAGTAATTTTAACGCCCATTGATTTCGATACATTTCTCAGATTTTTTTGCCATTTTGCAAGTTTCTCAGCAAAGCAAAACTCGCCCATCACTAGATATGATGTCCCAGACATAAGATCGAGGAGAATGTAGCTTCATCTTATCAAATTGTCCTCAACACCTGTTAGCAAATTGTATATCTCCCTGCAGATTGGATTTCTAGCTAGCGACGGCCTTTAATAAATCTGCCTCTATGTAGGAAACTAACATCAGAATGGGGAAGTCTGGCTTATGTTGCCTAGATGGTTTTAATTTGAGATTTTAAAGTAAAATTATAAGTACATCTTAAACACTGGTCTGGAAATGAGCTCATAAGTGTTATAAATAGCGATGAGCAAATCTGTCCCATTTCGAAAAAAAATTGCAAAACTGTGAAAAAACTTGTGAAATGGCAAAAAAATTGCGAAATGCATTGAAGTCAATGGGCGTTTTTTATGTGCGACAAATTTTTACGCACAACAATTTTTTATCACTCCAAGTGCATTAAAGTGAATGAGCGTTTTTCTTGTGGAGACTTTTTTGTCTCAGCGACGTTTTGTCTTGGTGACTTTTTTGTATCTGTGATTTTTTGTCCTAATACATAAAAGTCAATGAGATATTTATTTTTTCAAGTGTGATTTAATCTGGCACAACGTGTAAGGATCAATAAACAACATTCAACAAGAATAATTCAATATGAACATACCTTTTTGCAGTGATATCTAACATATAATACCTGATCCACAACTGCCATTCCCTGTCCACTGTAAAATTGGGACTAGTTGAGTTAGGGTGTTTCAAAACTAGTTGGATTGAGCTTCGTTATTTGAATTTATGTATGGTAAAGTAGAAAAATGTGACTGCACTTACTCTGATACTGCACCAGCAAACACCTCTCCTAATGGTTCAATTGCTAGGGGCATGTGGCCCTTGTCATAAAAGGAAACTGTTATTAAGACATAACTTAAGGTAATATCTAGAGTTTTCTATCCCTTAATAAATAAGATCTATAGACCTATATCTATGTAATAATTCCCCATATTTCATCTTATACTATCTTATACTATATCATAAAAGATCTTGGTAAGTCTCAACCTACTGGGGGGGTGTAGTCTTCACATTACAAAAAAAGAAGGACAGAAAGACCAGGTTCTCTCTTTTTCTTCATTAATATGGCATAAGTGTCCACAATGTAGCAAATGTGCCAATTATAAAAACAATAAAAGTTGCTGAACCATTAAGAACCAAACAAAGAAACATTTGCACTCTGTTGTGGAATATATTCCAGATGGAGCAAACATGACTTTGACATCTTACAGTTCACATGAAGCACCGTGGAGCAACATGTCCCAGACTCAATTTCAATATAATGAAGTATGAGGCGTAACATGGAAGACAATCTAAAGCAAAATAGTGTAACTAAAGTTTGCTCCATTACGTTTTTACTTCATGAGATCCACCAGTCGCCTTGGATGGTCACTACTGGCACAAAAATGCACATTTGTGAATGATGATCACAGGTACTGGTCAACTGTTGGATGGAACTGGTCAAATGAACTGGAAGGGACTTGGAGTAAGTAGTTGTGTTTTGATCTCTGCCACATGTAGTTAAATCGAGGGTTCAATCCAAAGAAACCAGTATTTTCAACCTTGCAATAATGTAGGATAGGAAGGAGCGGACGATCCGCAGGCTTTGCTGCAAAATTCCTTTATTACCACAACATGTTTTGGATCATCATGGATCCTTTTTCAAGTGATGATGATCCGAAACATGTTGTGGTAATAAAGAAATTTTGCAGCAAAGCCTGCGGATCGTCAGCTCCTTCCTATCCTACATTATTGCATGAGTATAAGTTTGGCCTTACTGGTGTGGCCTTAATAGGAGAGTGAGCAACGTTTGAACAAAACTCCATTTTTGTATTTTCAACCCTGTACCACTTCTTTAAAAAGTACAACACTTTGTGATTCTAAAATATACACAAAGAATTAAGGCATCATTGCATACAACATGATGTGCAACTCTTAGTGCTACTGGGGGTGGGTGGCGTGTTGGCATCACATGGAAAGTGCCTTAATTTGTGGGTCGTTTAGAGACCATCTGGTCCCAATTCACTGGGGAGCTCCCTTCTTGCTTGAAATTTGAAATCTGGTGCAAGGCATGGAGCATAGCTTGTACCCATGACTACAGCATAGCCAGCTTTGTGCCTCTTAGTACTTAATCATGTGCACTGCCCCCTACAACTACCACTGCAACAGATATAAAGTACGTAAATAAGCCCTTTGCATTCACCGTATGTATTGCTTAGATCTTAAATAATCAATCTATTTAAAGGACAAGGAAAGGCAAAAAAATAAAAACCCATTTTTACTTTCTTTAATGAAAAAGAAACCTTTTTCCAATATACTTTAATTAATAAATGTGTACCGTTTTTATAAGAAACCTAACTGTATGCAGTAAAATTCTCCCTTCATTTACTGCTGTGGATAGAAATTGTCAGATGGTCCCTACCTTCTATGGGGAACAATTATACTTATGAACAGCAGGGGGAGCCCCCGCCTTACTTACCAGCCATGCAGAACTCAAGCAGCTTTGTTTATGACGATCTCTAAGCAGCCCAGACCACATTGAGCATGTGCACAGTCTTAGTCTTGCAAAGATGTTTAACAAAGTTAAGATTACAAGATGGTGACCCCCTGTGGCCAACTTTGAAAGCATAAATCATTTGTTTGATTAGGCTTGTGGTGCAGTCAGTTCATGCTTATGTTTAGTATACAAAATACAGCATTTCTAGCCTTATTCTACTTTAGACTTTCCTTGTCCTTTAACTACAAGGGAATCACCATTTAGGTCTTTCGTGTTGTTATTTTCCGAGATTTCTACACTAAAGCAAAAATATTTGTTTTCCTTGTATAATAATTATATTATTGAATTCCAGAATGACTCACAGATCACTCGTCACTGCATTGTGCAAACAGATGTATAATGAGACTTTATCACTAATTTAACTAACATAGACATACAGTATGTGTCATAAAACTAATGCATTTACACATTTTAGATCACATTAACTGTAACATATGAGAACTGTAAGCTGAAGAAAGTATTATAGGTAGCAGTTAAGCAGATGCCGTTTGAGAATGACAGTTTAAAGAAAATAATAATTAGCTAACTTTTGGAAAGTTATTCTCTTGGACGTTAAAAGCACTTCAACTGATGACAATGGATCTGTTATATTGATACAAATTTGTTCAGCTTAAAGACACTCTAAAGGACCTAAAACTGTGGGGATGACAACCCTATAGGAACACAGATTTTCTGTGCTAGATACTCTGAAAGCCCAGTCTAAAGATACATTAGGATGAATGCAATAAAATATTTTCTCTTTTAGATATTCTTGCAGTTCCAGCAAAATACTACTATCTAGTCATAAGAGCACTTTGTATGAGAAGAATTAGATATCTCAGTACCAATGGCAATAATAGTCTGTGCTCTGATGAATCATTTATAGTCTACTAGTGGTTGTAATAAGTATGGAATGCTTCCTTTAGCATTATGTGTAGCCCCTACATTTAAAACTATCATATTTTGGGATGTTTTCTTCTTGTCTAGGTCTGTGGTTCTTTACCTTTTTTTCTCAGAGAGTCCAAATGATATTGCAATAGCACTTTTTTTAGCTGTAGCACAAAATATTACATTATTAAGTAGAATCAATGTGCCCCAACATTTTCAAGTTCTTAAGCATAGTGTAAGATTCTTTAGCCTGGGGGGGGGGGTAATTAGTGCCACTGCTACTGGAAAGGCAATAGACCACATTGTTGGTTTCAATATCCCAGCAAAAACATCAACCTTATGGATCTGGCTTAATGGGAGCTGATTAATGTCTCTCTAGCCTTGTTCAGGTATTCTCTGGACACATATCCAAACATGCTGTGGAAACACCTGCAATATTGTTAAAAGCCAGCAAATCCATCAATCAACAAAAATGAGAAAGTTTTTAACATTGTCAGTGTATTTGTTTGTATTTTTAAAATAAGAAAAAATAGAACACTTGGCTGCTACCAAGGATGACCATGGGAGTATGGACCATATGTCAAAGACTCCTTAAAGGACCAGTAACATCAAAAAATGTAATTGTTTTAAAGTATTAAAAATATAATGCAGTGTTGCCCTGCATTAGTAAAACTGCTGTGTATGCTTCAGAAACACTACTATTGTTTATATAAATAAGCTGCTGTGTAGCCATGGGGGCAGCCATTCAAAGGAGAAAAGGCTCAAGTTACACAGCAGATAGCAGATAAGCTCTGTAGAACATAATGCTATCTGTTATCCACTATTTAACCTGTGCCATATAGCCGTTTTTCGATTTCCACTATTGCTACTCAGCAACTTGTTTATATGAACAATAGTAGAGTTTCTGAAGCAAACAGATCACTTTTACCAGTGCAGGGCATCACTACATGATATTTTCATTACTTTAAAACACTTTCAGTTTTTGGTGTTACTGTTCCTTTAAAATCCTAGGAAACTTGGAATAGTCATAGTGCAGGAACAAATAAACCAGCACGCATATGCTGCAAAAAGGATAAAATGTTATCCAGCCAAATTGTACAACATTTTGGGTGTGGCCTCTCGTCAGGTGACAAAGCAGCATACTGGTTTATTTGTTCCTGATCATGGTGGGGGTGCGCATGCAAATTCTTTTTCAATATCCATAGTGCAGCAATTCCCCAGATGCAAGTGCAAGTTGAATGAGCACCAAAGGGTGCAATTTTGCATTATTTACTATTCTAGAACTTACATTCCAAGTTTAGTGTAATGTATTATGAATAACAAGAATATATACAATATATCTCAAAAGTGTAAACAGAAGAAGGAATTAGCAATATGCCTGGGAAATATGTCAACTTGTATGTGAAGTAACATTTCTATGTGAGCTGAAAGTAAGAAGTTGAATATATTTAAATATTTAAAATATGTAAAGAGGTCCAATTTGCCCATCCCGCAAGCAGCCAGATTTTAATGTTTTATGACTATCAAGTCATTATAAAGTGACTGATTTAATAAAGTGTTTTACCCAAGGCTTTCAATACTTAATGGCATTGTTTATCAGTGTCTAAAACTGCCATGTCTCTTCTATTAGAAACCTTTAGAAACTGCTGTTTGTGACTTCTTGAACTACTAATCAAATGTCTAATAGGTTAATTCTCAGTGATGCGTGAATCATGTGCAAATTTATAGATTCAGCATAGTCATATTTATGGTTTATTGTTTTAGGGTATATATGGACTATTCCACCATGCATTTGACTTGGAGACCTTTTGAAGGAAGGAACAATGGTGCCTTTCCCATTTAGAGTAGATGCAATTGAATCTAAACCCTGGATAGAAAAGGTGATAGGCAGATTGACAGACATACTGTATAAATAGAAGGATAATAGAAAAAAAAGTTAGATTGACAAATGGTTAGAAACCTTGACGGGACAAAGAAGCTGAAGAAGACAGTTGAGATTACAAAGTGCAGGCAGGTCAAGGAGAACAGGAAGCGGTTGGGATTTCCTCTTATGATCATCACTGGTGGCATCCCACTGCTCAGGATGTGATTTACTTAAGTCATATAGTGTTATTGTCACAGCTGATGTGTGAAGGTGAGGGGATGTTTGCCAAGGAACAAGCCTTAGCCCCCGGTATAAACAGTATTACAGTCAGTCAAGCATGTATTTTTGGAGTTCCCTGCGGGCCTGGATTCCAGGAAATATGTTTTTTGGTTTTCTGTCCTACATGCCCATTGACCACAGCTGTGTTGGATGGCTGGTACAGCAGGTAGCCCATTGGGGGTCTTCTACTTTAACTGGAATTCCTATGTGAGGTATTATTATTATAATGAGCTAATGTGGTTACTAAAATTTTTTTTTTTTTATGATCATAAATCATAAAAGGATGTGATACCAGACAGGTCTATGCTGTACCAGTCAAGATCCTAGATCTTCGTAGAAGAGTAGAGGCTGTTAAAGCAGTAAAGAAAGGACCAACTTCATAGTAACACCCTTGGTTTGTGAATGAGAGGTTGGATAGGCAGGTGTCAGATACTTTTGGCCATATAATAAGGGATATTTTTATAGTCATATATAGATATGTTCAACTTCAAAACAAAGAATAGTTTCCTTTATTGGCTTGTTTTAGACTACAGGTTTAAGTGGTAATCACTAAGGATTCAGATGTATATTGTGAGCGCTCTGTAGGTGCAGTGGCACACATACAGTATCCTACAAGATGCACTGGAACAGTATTAAACTTTGGAATTTCTGGGCTTATTTGATTGTAATGGGTTAATAACTATTTAAAAGAGAGTGTAAACAAGATAGGGCTATAGTTCACACCCTTTATCCCCTAATTTTTACAGAGGGCATCTAGTTCTAAACATACCCACAGCATTCCGTCCAGCTGCTTCCTAATGTGCATTGAAAATGCACAGTTCCCCAGTGCTATGGTGCATGCACTTGCGCGGTTGGGGTATTCGCTTGGACAGCGGGCATTAGGACCAGGGCCGGATTTACATAGTGGGTGCCCCTAGGCCCACTGCCATTCTTCACCCCTGTCCCCTGTTGTTATATTTGTACCTCTATGACCTCGTACGTAAAGCAAAACCACGAAATAGTGCAAGTTCAAATACAATGAGGTAGTTTATTGTGTCCAAAATACAAGACAATAGGTTTTGCCTGGGGAAGTAGTCGTGTGTCACCTAGGTGGTACCCGAATGCTTTCCAAGGATACTCCCATATAACATAAGTTTATATACCCATTTTGATGTCATAGATGGGGGTGATAACAAATGAGAGTATGCCAATACCATTGTCAGGGTACCTGGGGTGCGGCGGGGTCGTCCGCCAGCAAGGACGCCCGCCGCACGTCCTCTTCTCTAGCCGCGCCAGCGTGTCTTGCTGGCGTCGGCTTCTCTCTAGGGCGCGCGCGGCGCGCCTCCCGGAAATTTAAAGGCGCAGGCGCGCTGACGTCATACGTCAGCGCGCAAAGGCGCGAAATTCAAATGTATTTAAAGCCCTGGGTGGCTGCTTGTAATTGCCCGTGATAGGATTGTATTCCTGGTGCTTCTGAGCTTTGTGCTATTGTCTGATTCTGTCTGATTCCTGTTTTGACCCCTGCCTGGCTATTTCGACTACTCTGAATTCTGGATCCTGACCTTGCCTGCTTACGACTACTCTACGGTTTAACCCTTCGATTGATCACCCGGTTTTGACCCTTTTGCCTGTTTGACGTTTCTTGCTATCTGCCTGCCTCGACCCAGCCTGTTTGACGATTCTTGTTATCTGCCTGCCTCGACCCTGCCTGTCTGACGATTCTGTTGCCTGCTCCATTTGTACCGTGACCTTCGGCCCAAAAGACTCTGCTACCTGCTGTGCCCCTCTGCTAGCCAGAACATCTCGCCTTGTACCCCTCGTAAAGTCCAGGTGGCACCCAAGTAAGCTGAGGGCTCCTCCCGAAGCCCAACGGTGGTCACACTACTGGTGAAGCCGAGCCGAGACCAGGGTACTTGGCACCTGTTCTGGTATTGGGTGCCGGCCGTGACATTATCACGGGCCATGGAGGACGAAAGTCACGTTGAAGCTGCTGCCGCTGTTGCTCCTCCAACTACCACCGAAGTGCTGCTTACCACTCTGTTACAGCGCTTGGAGGATCATGAACAGAAGCAAAATTACCTCCTGCAAGGTTTCCACAATCTTACGCGACAGCTGGAGGGTACTCAAGCTTCACGGCAGCAATCTGTTCCTGTTCCAACACCTTCTGTGGGTTCCTCTGCCAATTGGGGAGACTCATCTAAACCCCATGAACCCAAAATTGTGTTCCCCGAAAGGTTCAGTGGGGATCGTACTAAATTTTTCGTTTTCAAAGAGGCATGTAAGCTGTACCTTAGTTTCTTTCCTCATTCTTTCCAATCGGATGAGGAGAAAGTAAGGTTCATAATGACCCTGCTTTTGGGTGACCCCCAAATTTGGGCCCTCAGGCTGCCTTCCTCTGACCCTGCTCGTTATTCCCTAGACACCTTCTTTAACAGCATGGCCATTCTTTACGATGACCCGGATCGCGCATCATCTGCCGATACCGCGATTCGTAAGTTGCGCCAAGGGAAAAGGGATGCGGAGGTGTATTGCACCGAATTCCGCCGGTGGGCAGTGGAAACTGGGTGGAATGATTTGGCTCTAAGGAGTCAATTCCGGTTGGGGTTATCCGATTCGGTAAAGGATAGTCTGGTTAATTACCCCCTGCCTTCTAACCTGGATGGTCTTATGTCCCTCGCCATCCAGGTTGATAGAAGGCAAAGGGAGAGAAGGGGTGAGCGGAGTACAAACTTCCCTGGGGTTACCAATATAAGATCCAATGTGGTGACTAATGTAAAATCTCCTAACCCCTCTGTGCCTCTGCCTCAGGAAGAGCCTATGCAATTAGGCATATCCCACCTAACTCCTGAGGAAAAGGCACGCAGGCGTTCCATGGGTCTCTGTATGTACTGTGGTGAAAAGGGACATTTTCTGAACCAATGTGTTAAGAGGCCGGGAAACTCCGAAGCCTAGATGGAGAAGGGGAGCTCCATTTGGGTGCAGGAGTTTCCTCTCCCCAGTCAGCCTCCAAGGTTTTGTTACCGGTTAAACTAACCTGGCCTACTGGCTCTGTCAGGGTGTATGCTTTTGTGGACTCTGGGGCGGAGGGTAATTTTCTGGATACTGCTTTTGCTGCTAAATTTTGTATCCCTGTAATTTCCCTAAATGCTCCCATGAGAATAATGGCAGTGGACAGAAGACCCTTAGGGTCCGGTGTAATTTCCAGGGAGACGGTGATTCTTTCCATGTGTATTAATAATGTGCATTGTGAGGAGATATCTTTTTACCTCATAGAGGGTGCATCCTCTCCTCTTATTTTGGGGTTACCGTGGCTCCAGAGGCATAACCCTCTGATTGACTGGGTCTCAAGGGAGGTGGTTCAGTGGGGTACCATGTGTGATGGAGTATGTGTTCCCTCTGTAGTAGCAACTACATCGCTTGAAGGGTTACCTGCTGCATATGCAGAATTCACTGATGTCTTCTCTAAAAAGGCAGCAGAGACCTTACCCCCACACCGGCAGTATGACTGCCCAATTGATCTGGTTCCTGGATCTATTCCTCCTCGTGGTAGAACCTATCCTCTTTCTTTGCCAGAAGCCCAGGCAATGAAAGAGTATATAAAGGAAAATCTAGAAAGGGGTTTCATCAGGCCTTCTAGTTCCCCTGCGGGGGCGGGCTTCTTTTTTGTTGGGAAAAAAGATGGTGGTCTCCGCCCCTGTATTGATTATAGGGGGCTCAATAAGATCACCATAAAAAACCGCTACCCTCTCCCTTTAATTTCCGAACTCTTTGATCAGGTCAAAGATGCTAAAATCTTTTCCAAGCTTGATCTTAGGGGGGCTTATAACCTGATCCGTATTAGGGAGGGTGATGAGTGGAAAACTGCATTTAACACCAGGGATGGCCACTACGAGTATCTCGTTATGCCTTTTGGCCTCTGTAATGCCCCCGCAGTGTTTCAGGAGTTTGTTAATGACATCTTCCGGGACCTGCTGGGGATCTTCGTAGTGGTCTACCTAGACGATATTCTAATTTTTTCCTCTAACATGAAGGAACATCAAAATCATGTTCGTGAAGTCTTACGGAGACTAAGGGGAAATAATCTTTATGCAAAACTAGAAAAATGTACTTTTGGGGTTTCTTCTGTTCAGTTTTTGGGGTTTAACATTTCCAGCAAGGGTCTAGAAATGGATCCAGGCAAGGTGAGAGCAGTCCTGGATTGGACCCAACCCCTTTCGTTACGTGCAACCCAAAGATTTCTTGGTTTTGCTAATTATTACCGTCAATTTATCAAAAATTTTTCCCTCATTGTGGCTCCCATCACTAATCTAACTAAAAAGGGCGCTGACCCCAGCATGTGGCCCCTTGAGGCCGTTCAAGCGTTTGAATTCCTCAAAAAGGAATTCAGTTCTGCTCCAATCCTTCGTCACCCCGACACTGCGCTTCCTTTTATTGTGGAGGTTGACGCCTCTGAAGTGGGAGCTGGGGCAGTCCTTTCTCAAAGGCACCCGACTACCAACAAGTTGCACCCCTGTGCTTACTTCTCCAGGAAGTTTTCACCCGCAGAGGTGAATTATGATATAGGTAACAGGGAATTGTTGGCAGTCAAATGGGCCTTTGAGGAATGGCGACATCTCCTGGAGGGTGCAAAACATCTGGTGACGGTCTATACTGACCACAAAAATCTATTGTATATAGAGTCTGCTAAACGCCTTAATCCGAGGCAGGCTAGGTGGGCTCTATTTTTCACAAGGTTTAATTTTTCTCTGACTTTCAGGCCTGGGACTAAAAACACCAAGGCGGATGCACTCTCTAGGAGTTTTGAATCCATTTCTTCTGACTCTAGTTGAGTGTACTCCCATTATTCCCAGAGAAATGATCATAGCAACTCTTGAATCTGACCTTTCTTCTTTGTTGCTCCCTCTTCAGACATCTGCTCCTGCAGATACCCCTTCGGGGAGATGGTTTGTACCACAAGAGTTAAGGGAGCAAGTATTAAGGGAGGTGCATGATTCTAAAATGGCAGGGCATCCGGGCATTTTTAAGACTGTGTCCCTGTTATCCCGTCATGTTTGGTGGCCATCGTTCAAACTGGATGCCAAAGCCTACGTTAATTCCTGCCCAGTCTGCCAAAGATCAAAGTCTTCTCGAAATTCTTCCCAGGGTCTGTTAATTCCTTTACCCATTCCAGTAAAACCTTGGTCCCATTTGTCAATGGACTTCATTGTGGATTTACCCCCTTCTCAGGGGAAAACGGTGATTTGGGTGGTGGTGGATAGGTTTAGCAAGATGAGCCATTTTGTTCCCCTTCCACACCTCCCTTCTGCTAAGACTTTGGCTGACCTATTTATTACCCACATTTTTAAGTTTCATGGTTTTCCTGAAAATATTGTTTCCGACAGGGGGGTTCAATTTGTCTCTAAGTTTTGGCGTGCATTCTGTTCTTTGGTTGGGATTGAGTTATCCTTTTCCTCTGCTTATCACCCCCAAACCAACGGTCAAACTGAGAGGGTAAACCAGTCCCTAGAACAGTACCTCAGGTGTTATGTGTCTGACAACCAGTCCGCGTGGGCGGAACTGTTACCCTGGGCAGAATTTGCATACAATAATGCTACCCATTCTTCCTCTGGGGAATCCCCTTTCTTTATTGTCAATGGTCTACACCCCAAAGCCTTTTCGTTCTCTGGGTCGGGTTCCCCTGTACCATCTGCCAATTCCTCAGTTGAGTTATTTTCTAAGGTTTGGTCTCAAGTGCATGAATCTCTGTCGGCAGCTACATCAGCTCAAAAGAGGGCTGCTGACAGATCCCGTAGAGAGGCACCCCAGTATAAAGTGGGAGATTCAGTCTGGTTATCTACCAAGAATATCAAGTTGAAGGTGCCTTCTCTCAAACTAGGTCCTAAATTCATTGGTCCATATCCTATTACTGCTATAATTAACCCTTCCTCTGTTCGTCTTAAGTTACCTGGTAATTTTAAAATTTCTGATTCCTTTCATGTCTCCCTTCTCAAACCGGCTTCACAAATCCGGCAGTCATCTGTTCCTCCCCCAGTACTGGTTGAGGGTCAACCTGAATTTGAGATCCAGGAGTTCCTTGATTCTCGCCTGGTTAGGGGTAAGCTCCAGTATTTGATTAAATGGAAGGGCTATGGCCCCGAGGAGAACTCTTGGGTCTCAGTTGGGGACATCAAGGCTGACCGTCTCAGGAAGCAATTCCATCAAAAATTTCCTGAGAAGCCTGGGGGTCCGGTGGCCCCCCCTGGAGAGGGGGGTAATGTCAGGGTACCTGGGGTGCGGCGGGGTCGTCCGCCAGCAAGGACGCCCGCCACACGTCCTCTTCTCTAGCCGCGCCAGCGTGTCTTGCTGGCGTCGGCTTCTCTCTAGGGCGCGCGCGGCGCGCCTCCCGGAAATTTAAAGGCGCAGGCGCGCTGACGTCATACGTCAGCGCGCAAAGGCGCGAAATTCAAATGTATTTAAAGCCCTGGGTGGCTGCTTGTAATTGCCCGTGATAGGATTGTATTCCTGGTGCTTCTGAGCTTTGTGCTATTGTCTGATTCTGTCTGATTCCTGTTTTGACCCCTGCCTGGCTATTTCGACTACTCTGAATTCTGGATCCTGACCTTGCCTGCTTACGACTACTCTACGGTTTAACCCTTCGATTGATCACCCGGTTTTGACCCTTTTTCCTGTTTGACGTTTCTTGCTATCTGCCTGCCTCGACCCAGCCTGTTTGACGATTCTTGTTATCTGCCTGCCTCGACCCTGCCTGTCTGACGATTCTGTTGCCTGCTCCATTTGTACCGTGACCTTCGGCCCAAAAGACTCTGCTACCTGCTGTGCCCCTCTGCTAGCCAGAACATCTCGCCTTGTACCCCTCGTAAAGTCCAGGTGGCACCCAAGTAAGCTGAGGGCTCCTCCCGAAGCCCAACGGTGGTCACACTACTGGTGAAGCCGAGCCGAGACCAGGGTACTTGGCACCTGTTCTGGTATTGGGTGCCGGCCGTGACAACCATACATAGTCTGACTCCTCCTTGTACAATTAATGTCTAAATGATATACTTAGTCTTACATGTTATTAAAGGAATGTGGTAACATACTGTGCCTAGCTCCAACGGTCCACAGCCTCGCAATCAGCTATCGGCTAACCAAGGCCATTGTGGTATTTCAAGTAATTTGAGCAGCACTTGTGCAGAAAGGGGCCCCCACCAGACAGACTGGCGTTATACTGACACTCTGGAATTTAAGAAACAGAGTGATGATCTTTTTGTTTGTATGGCCTAGTATAAGCTATATTATTGACCATTGTCCACAGTAGACCATTAGTCCATCCTGCCTTGGGCCCTATAGCGTTATGGCGTCATAGAGGGCGGGGGTGACAAATATCAACCCTCTGACACTAGCCATTCGTCCGTCATAGGAATTGGACCGTTCCCGATATATTTTTATAATAACACCCCTCCCCTTTATTCGTGCAAATTTTTATCATCGGGACCAAAGCAATGGGGATTGGCGCACAGGAAATTTAAAAACTCACTGTATCTCCAGCGCATCCCCAGTGTTTTTGAACCAATGTGCGTGTTGTTGGGCAGCATGCCACCCCCCCCTAACATCCTGCCACCCTAGTCCCAGGCCTAGGTGGCCTTTCCACAAATCCAGGCCTGATTAGGACCACAAGGCCTCAGGAGTTTCTGAGGGGAAATCCAGCCCTGCCTACCGAACCCTACAGTAGCCCTTTTGAGGATTAATAATAAACTATAATGGTTCAGTTTAGCAACAGATACAGAACCAAAGTTATGCTTTGAGTCTGCTCAGTATGTATCATTACATTATAGGCAATATTGTTTTTGCTCTCCAAGTGGCAAAGTGTTCAGATACTGTATAATGTGCCACTGCAGGCTGTTCCATCTTTAGTTTGGGGTTTACATTTTTGTTTTGTCCTTCTATATACAGTGTTGAGTATTGACTGCATTATTTGCATTATGCTCATTTATTAGCATTGATAACAGCATTTCAGTAAAGATGTATGCCTATATTTGAATTTATGGATATAACTGTAGTACAAAGAAGTACTGTACAATTTGCTTGCAGGAGTGGCTGAGATTAAATATAAGGATTTTTTCTTAACTAGATAATTTTTTACTTAAAGGGGAAGTAAAGTCTAAAATAGAATAAGGCTAGAAATGCTGTATTTTGTATACTAAACATAAACATGAACTTGCTGCACCACAAGCCTAATCAAACAAATGATTTATGCTTTCAAAGTTGGCCACAGGGGGTCACCATCTTGTAACTTTGTTAAACATCTTTGCAAGACCAAGACTATGCACATGCTCAGTGTGGTCTGGACTGCTTAGGGATCATCATAAATTATCAAAACAGGGAAACAAACAAAGCAGCTTGAGTTCTGCGTGGCTGGGAAGTAAGGCGGGGGCTCCCCCTGCTGTTCATAAGTATGATTGTTTCCCTGCAGAGCAGTTAGGGACCGTCTGACAATTCCTATCCACAGCAGTAAATGAAGGCAGAATTTCACTGCATACAGTCAGGTTTCTTATAAAAACGGTACACATTTTTTAATTAATGTATATTGGAGATAGGTTTCTTTTTCATTAAAGAAAGTAAATGGGATTTAATTGTTTTGCCTTTACATGCCCTTTAAACAACTACACTAAAAAAGGGCTGTATACTATATAATTCATGTATTATTCGCTGCTAGCATCCTATCTGTTTATATAAAAGGAGAATTTCGGTTTTACCATAATTGTGATTTTATTTATATAAAAAGAAAAGAAAGTTCCCATATTTCTGCACCAATACCCTGTCAAACCGCAGCAAGAACTATAAAAAAAAGTCTCATTGTACCCAGGGGAAATTAGACTGTAGCAGATTTAAGGCATTTTTAAAATCTGTATTGTCTGTCTTACTCTGAGAAGTAAATTAGTGAAGGGGTGAAATGAAAAAGGAGAATATATGTAAAAATAAGTTTCTAGGAGTCATTATTCTCACCTGTATATAAAAGTCTTCCTGAGGACTAGAAGAGATTTCCTAAATTGAGTTCGCACAATCAATACAGACATACATCTGATGTCATAAAGCCATGATGGGAGTGTAAAGGGAACATTTTTCGGTCTTTTTCTTGAGCTGCTTATAAAAGAAATATTGCATGGAAATAAAATAAGATCTTCTCGAAAAGTTTTAATTTGTGTGTTGTATAAAAGATGATACGATCAGCATATTAAAAAACACAACTATAGTGGGTATTAGATAAGGGGTAGAGGGCATTTTTTTTTACAATGTGTAAGAATTCTACAATGTATTTGTCGGTACAGATGGAAGACACTACTGCACACTACCATTCACTTTCTTCATTAAAGGGCATGTAAAGGCAAAAAAATAAAATCCCATTTTTACTTTCTTTAATGAAAAAGAAACCTATCTCCAATATACTTTAATTAAAAAATGTGTAAATTTTTTATAAGAAACCTGACTGTATGCAGTGAAATTCTCTCTTCATTTACTGCTGTGGATAGGAATTGTCAGATGGTCCCTAACTGCTGAGCAGGGAAACAATCATACTTATGAACAGCAGGGGGAGCTCCCGTCTTACTTCCCAGCCATGCAGAACTGAAGCAGCTTTATTTATGACGATCCCTAAGCAGCCCAGACCACACTGAGTATGTGCACAGTCTTAGTCTTGCAAAGATGTTTGACACAGTTACAAGATGGTGACCCCCTGTAGCCAACTTTGAAAGCATAAATTATTTGTTTGATTAGGCTTGTGGTGCAGTAAGTTCATGTTTAGGTTTAGTATACAAAATACAGCATTTCTAGCCTTATTCTATTTTAGACTTTACATGCCCTTTAAAATAAATGGCCATTTTCTGAACTAGCACTGTAAGAAAAAGTTTTCTATCTGTATGTCCAACTTGTAATCAATCAACTGTTCTTATACTACTTTAGCATTGACCAAGAGCCAATACAATGGATACTGGCTGTAGAAAGGTTGCAGTTTGGAAATCTCCAAATCATCATTTAGTTTGAAAGCTGCCATTCTAATTCTCATTGACTTATATGGCATTGTAGCAGGTTAAATGGCAGAATGTTTTACAAATTTCAATTTGATAAACTGTTGTTAATCCCCCAATCATGGAAAATAAAGTAAAAAAAAATAATTGTAAATTACTGTAATATCAATAAATCCCGCCCATGCTAAAGTTATCCTTCAAGAACTACTGCAACAGTTGCACCGTTTGAATATTTTTTTAAATTATCATAGAATGTAAACTTAATTACAGTGCAAGAATTTAAAATTAAAAGAATTTGCTACTTAGCATCTCGGCCCAGTTTTTACTTTTTAAATTGTTTTGAAATATTTCCCAATATGCTTAACATTTAGAATGTCAGATTAAGGTGATCATCTTTATTCTAAGCTTAGAATTGTATTATTTTCTACATACTGTATTGTGTTTCTTTAAGAATCTTTCCTGTGAATTTTCAATTTCCAGGTTGCTAGGGTAGAATGCCCCACGTAACATGTTATAGGGTCTACGTATAAAGTTTATGTTTTAAAATATTAATAAATTGTTTGAGCCCCACCTTAAATATTGATTTAACTAAGTCAGAAATATTTGTTCGGCTATAACTTTAATGGAACTTCAACCTGGAGAGTCTTTTCATTTTTCATTATCTTTTGCTCAAAATATTACAAAAAATGTTGGCAATTTGCTGTTATTTCTTATGTGAGGATGAAAAAACATATTTAGGCAATATGATAGAAGCAAAAATGTTCAACCCCTACATTATTTGTGTTACCGTTTTTAAACAGTTTATGATGTGGACTACATTTCTATAACAACATGTAAAACCCTGCCTGGAGTAGACCCAGGGACCTGGCGTTCCTGTTCTGTCTGCGTTGCCACTGCTCTATGTAAGCAGACAGCTAAGGCCTTGGTTCACTCCTATGGCTATGCTTTATAACTACAAGTAAGCATGGCTTGATTCATCTATTGCCATTCTGGCCACAGGGGATCTGTGTAAGCCACTAGTCTGGCTATAAAAACTACTCTGCTCTGACTCATTGTCCAATGTATGTCTATTTCCTTATAGTTCCTGGGTGTGATTCTTGTCTGATTTCCTGACCTGTGCTTGCTTTTGACCTTGCTGTATCGCTGTCCATTACCTGTTTGAGTCGAGGAGCTATAGAAGGTAGTGGGTGCTGGACTGATCTTTTTGGACTATTTGTAGGCCAATCAGAATTTTAGAGGTTTTTTTAGAGGGTTTCAGGGCTTTTTTTTTTTTTACTGTGAATTGTCTGAAAAACTTACATTTTAGAGGTTTTAGAGCATAGCTCAGTTTCCCAGCTGCCCCCATTCATGTGACTTGTGCCTGCACTTAAGAATGGAACTACTTTCTGGCAGGCTGTTAATGTACTCTCCTACTTAATGTAACTGAATCAGTCTCTGTGGGACTTGGCTTTTATTTTTGAGTGTTGTTCTTAGATCTACCAGGGAGCTGTTATCTTGTGTCAGGGAGCTGCTATCTGGTTACTTTCCCATTGTTCTGTAGGGATGTAGCGAACTGCCGTTAATGTGTTCGCGAACACCGTTCGCGAACACCGGCAAAAAAGCGAACAGTTCGCGAACAGTTCGCGAACTTCGAACGCTCGATAAAATCGTTCGATCGAACGATCGAAGGATTTTATTCGTACGATCGAAGGATTTTCGTTCGAATCGAACGATCGAAGCTATTCGATCGAATGATTTTAATTCAATCGAATGCTTATAATCGTTCGAACGAATGGAAATCGTTCGATTTTAGCGATCGAATGGTCGAATGGTCGAATGGTCGAACGAAATTTTACTTCGAATCAAACGCGAACACCAATTGGCGAACGTCGCGCGACGTTCGCGAACATTCGGCGGACGCGAACAGTCGAAGTTCGCGCGAACTAGTTCGCCGGCGAACAGTTCGCTACATCCCTATTGTTCTGTTGTTAGGCTGCTGGGGGGGAAGGGGAGGGGGTGATATCACTCCAACTTGCAGTACAGTAGTAAAGAGTGACTGAAGTTTATCAGAGCACAAGTCACATGACTGGGGGCAGCTGGGAAACTGACAATATGTCTAGCCTCATGTCAGATTTCAAAATTAAATATAAAAAAATCTGTTTGCTCTTTTGAGAAATGGATTTCAGTGCAGAATTCTGCTGGAGCAGCACTATTAACTGATGCGTTTTGGAAAAAACATGTTTTCCCATGACAGTATCCCTTTAATCACTTTTTTCATTTGTACTTTTTATATTCAGAACTGTGATCTAATTGTGGATTTAGAAACTATGAATTTAGTGAGTTTATGAGTTTAAAAACCACTAAAATTAGACCCTTAATAAATTGGCCTCCACGTGGCTAAACATTGTTACTGCAACCCTTACTCTTACATGACTCTAAGGGGCAGATTCACTAACTGGCAAAAAGTCTCCAGCAACCGTTTTGCACCCATCGTTACACTTCGCCAGGCGAAATTCACTCAGACAAAGCTAATCCACTAAGATGCAGAGTTTCGGCATGGGCGGCGAATGCTGGTGTTTTTTCACTATCGTTACTTCAACAATGCGAGCAATTCATGCGTCTGCGCCTGATTGGCTGAATTGGCAATGTCCCTGCGGGTGACGACACTGGCAAAAAGTCACTAACGTTAGCCACTTTGCCCTTTAGTGAATCTGCCCCTAAATTCCAACCTTGAGAACTGAGGAACAAGGGACTAAATTAATTAACAATGCAGTGCTACAATTTATAAAAAAAAAAATCACACATCTTTAAATCAAAATATCACCATCATTGTTTTGGCTGCTTAAACCTGGCAAATTCTTATTATTACTTATGGGGGATGAAAAAACTATTTTGAATAAAAAAAAGAGAAGACATTTTAAGCATTTTTCTATTTGTAAATAGTCGTTGTTAAAGGTTTTGAAATGTTCTGAATATAATGGGATTTCAGCAGCATTTTATGATGTGGAATACTTTTCTGCAGCATCAACATCCCTCCAGCTTCAAATGAAACTTTGGAAGCTTTATAAATGGACATTTCATTACACAGACAGAACCCCAAGCACAGTTAACTATTATTGTTGCAATGGTTTTTATTATTTATTTTCTGGAAATCGAGAGCTCTGTGCTGAGAAATATTTTATATTTTTCTAAGGCAGAAAGAGGTGGCAATGAGCCAAAACTAAACTCACATACATGAGCACGGTGGGGAGAAAAAAAAATGAAAGGATCACATTTTGAACTCTGTTGAAAGCCCTGAAAATGGATAATATAGTTTTAAAGTGGCTGCCATCCTAATGGAATAAGTAAGTATATGTATGCCATAAAATATTAACTTAAGTTCACATGTGAAACCAGACACAATGAAAGAACTTGCCAGGTTATAAAGAATCTTGTCTTGGTTTATATTACTAAAGTGGCATGATTTACATAATCGTTTCACAGCGGGTTTGTTTCAGTCTGATATCAAGTAGCTGTGTAAATTATTGTATATATGCAAGTTGAGACAAAAATGATTTGCTCTATTTCTTGCTAAAGATTCATTGAACAACAAACTAGTAAGAGGAGGGAATTATTATGAAACTGTTTTCTGGTACTATTAGAATGAACTGTTATTCATGATACAGACAGGTTAATTATATTCTCATTTTGTCTATCTGGTAGCCATGGTTTACAACAACCAGAACCAGAGAATATATTTATTCTAAGACTACTAGTGATGGGTGAATAAATTCACCAGACACAAATTTGTGGCAAATTTTGGAATTTCGTCATAAGTGACAATTCGCAGGTCAAAAAAATGTTTTAAAATTGTGGTGCCTCAAAATTATTAGTACATGTACGCCCATTTACTTTAATGCATTTGGACTAAATAGCTATGTGTATAAAAATTGTCGCTAGCGTCAAAATTTACGCCAGTTGCCTTCAATACATTTCAGAGGGACCTGATTCGCTAAAGACTACATCATTCTTCTTCTTATTATTATAATTATCATGATCTTTGGTCCCCTCTCCTAATTATGTTCCAGTCTGCCCTTCGACATTCAAAGCACTAACTAGTTGCTAGGGTAAGCAGAACCTAACTTGGCAAAGGGCATGAAACCACACTAGAACTCATACAGGGGGAGGCTTATTTAACAAGATTCAAATTTGTGAATTTTTTCAAATAAAATCAACATTTTACCAAACTAACCAAAAAATTGGCTAGTCTATGAAGACTGGCCAAGTTGGGGTTATTCACGTTGGAGAAGAGATTCTTAGGGACAGATTTATCAAAGGTCAAGGTGAAATTCGAATTTCGAGCTATTTTTTGTGTACTTTGACTTGGAAATACTCCAAATTCGATTTGAATTTGAAAAAGATTCAAATATTGAAATTTATCTTGTACTGTACTTTGACTTCGACCATTCGCCATCTAAAACAAAACGCTGTTTTAGCCTATGGGGGACCTCCTAGAACTTATTTGGAGTCAATTGATGGACTTTGAAAAATCTAACTTTTTTTGGGAAAAACTTTGAATCGAATTTGATTGAATGCGCTATTCCTTTTATTTGCACAATTCAAATTGAATTCGAATTTTGAAGTTTTTTCGATTCGAAATTCGACCCTTGATCTTGATAAATATGCCCCTAAAAGTGGTGATATGTAGTGATGGGAGAATCTGACTTGTTTCAACGTTATCAAAAAATTTTCAGAGTGGCAAAAGTTTGCCAAAATCAATTGAAGTTGAAGTTAGAGGGTTTTTTTTACAGTGAGAGCTATGAAGATGTGAGTTCTCTCCCTGAATCAGTGGTACAGGCTGATACTTTATATAGCTTTAAGCAGGGGTTGGATGGCTTTTTAGCTAGTGAGGGAATACAGGGTTATGGAAGATAGCTCATAGTACAAGTTGATCCAGGGACTGGTCCGATTGTCATCTTGAATCTCTTGGAATCTCCCTGTCCAACCTTTGCTTGAACTGAACAGGAATAATCCCACCATGAATTTATCTAATACTTTGAATGGACTCTTCAACCCTGTGTGTGTGTATAATACCTGAAAATCAAGTGTATTGAAGCACAACTTGCTAAGCAGTTATACTTGATCACCTTCAATATACAAAAAGGGAATTGCGAATTCATAGTCAGTCTAAACAAATTGGGGGTGGTAAACAGGAAGTATGCCAACTCAATTAAACTCTTCCGCACAGTGTAAGGGGTTAATATTATAAAGTATATTCTCATTACTGGAAAATACTAGAAAGCAACTATAAGCCCTGGCTGTGTTTGTTGCATCAGTCACTTGAAACTATTTAACCTTAACAGTTGAGAGTACATTAGAGTGAAATACTTCTTTCAACACAACCGTCTCTCAGGAATACAACACCGTTAAGATCTTAATAACCACACTCAGTGTGCAACTAATGGCTATTTATAATCAGTCAGACTAAATACTACACAGGGACTGGAAACCTGTCTTAGGTAATCGTCACAGTATATATCTGTAGACGTATACTTGAGAGCTAAATGTCAGCAGAAATCAATAATGTCTGTCAAACTATAACAGAGGCCAGCATATATTTTTTTAAGGCAAAGTTCACCTAGACCTTAGATTTTAAAATTTTCTATTTTCAAGCTCCTTTGTCATTTGAACAGTTGTCTAGTTTCATTGTTTCATAGTTGACTGGCTATTTTAGTTATATTTCAATTCTAAAGTGGTGTACAAGTTGAAAGGTGACCATATATGAGCAGCTATCATCTGCTATTTTACAACTCTCATAACTCTTGTAACCAGTTGACCCAGGTCCATATACAGTAGTTATTGATAAGGCAGGATGGAAAACCCAGCTGGCCAGTGACGACACTAAACATGTATAGGGCCCATGGCAGACTGCATTGGGCCAACTACAACATAGACAGTAATTCAATCATCTGACTTTTGCATCAGAGTATGACCTTGGTAGATAAACGAAATTCAGTTAAATATCAGCTTATTTGAAGAAATATCATCTCAAGTGATTTTGCTTAGTCTATTGTTCCCTCAAACTTGGACATCTAAAAGGGAGGGAACAGAACAAGAAAGATAAACCAGACAAAATGCAGTTTTCTGTTTAGTCCATTGAAAAACTGTTGTATGAAAAAAAAACTGCTGATTATCTAGGAACTGATTCTTGTGTTATCCAACCAACAGGAATATTTACCACCCAATAATTTGGCCACACTCAGGTGTAACCAGACCTAAGCATATAGTATTAATAAAATTAATTAACTGATTTAGGGTTGATTTGTGAAGACATATGTTCTCAGCTTTCCCTCTATCCCTTTTTTTTTCCTTATTCATTAAGTTAATCGTGGGCTTGTAAAATCATTTATATTTTATATCATTTATAAACAGTTTGAGCCATCCTTTTTACTCAAGAAGATGGATGTTAAGAGGTCAAAGGTTTAGTGATATCTGCCTTAGAAAACATTCTGGCTTAACATGAAGTTTTTTCTAGCAATAAAATACTTAAAGAGAGGTATACTGGGAAAAAAACCCTGATTTCCAAAGTTAGTCTGATATGCTTTGATAATGCACCACTGGTTCCAGTTGTTTTCTCCATTTTTGGAATTTGTGAAGTTATGGGGTTATTACTATGTGTGATAAAACACGAATGTCTATTATGTTTGAAGGTCCTCGTGAAAAAGAACAGATGGCATTAGTAATACAAAATTATGCCTGATGCCCATTTCAACCTTTTATTTTGGCTGGGAATACTGTATATATAATAGAGTACCATGCCACCTTCAGAGTAGGCAATATGCCATTCCCACAGATGGTTCTGTGATGATACAGCTAACAGACCATGTACAGTATGAGCATCACAAGTCTTTGTTGAGGGCATCAGACTCTGCCAGAATGATTGAAATTGCAGGCTGTTATGCCTTTTCTTGTGTGCTCAGAATAGGTGTGTTAAACAGTATAATTATCAAAATGCTAAGTTTTCATTCATGCCAGTCTAGTACTGAATCCATTAATGTAGAAACTATAGATTCATCCTGGCACCATTGGGCTGATAACCAATTTTGCATCTTAGAATGTAGAGTTTATGCAACTCTTTTAAACCATATTCAGATTAACCATATATTTGGCATTAACAAAAGTAAAAAGGTAGCATCATGGCACAGCAACCAGATTTACATTCTACTTCATGATAGATGCCTTTTTGTTTATGCTCTGATCATAGTTAAATAGTTACATAGTTTCATAGTTAAATCGGGTTGAAAAAAGACAAAGTCCATCAAGTTCAACCCCTCCAAATGAAACCCCAGCATCCATACATACACCCATCCCTACTCTCACATAAATTCTATATACCCATATCTATACTCACTATAGAGTTTAGTATTACAATAGCCTTGGATGATTTCTTGGACAGACATACTATCAAAGTCCCTCTTATAGTCATTAACTGAATCAGCATCACAACATCACCCGGCAGTGCAACGAAGGTGGTCTGTGAAATGAAGATCATCACTCCTTCCTTTAATTTGTCAACCCAAAATAGCTACAAATTCTGTATTATCATGGGGCAAGATATACATCTAGACATTTTACCTTGCTAGTGACTTAATCTATCAACACTGATAAGTCTCTCACTGTACAAGCAGAAGCAGAACTTTTCTGCCTGGGAAAAAATTATTCGGACGCCCATTGACTTTAATGCATTTGGATAAAATACGTGTATTAAAATTGTTGCTTGTGTAAAAATTGTGGCATGTCAAAATAATTTTGAACCTCATTGACTTGAATGCGTTTCGCAAATTTTCACCGTTTCGCAAGATTTTTCTGGGACGCCAAACGGGACAGATTCGCTTACAGGTCTGTTAAGTTCCATATGTAATATTTCCATTTAACCAGTAATAAACCTGCAGTATAGAAGCCAGTGGTTGTCTAATCCGTAAAGATATGGGTCAGACAATACTTAAGTCTTTCTTGGAAGAATGCACAAGCAGTGCTACCTACTTATGCATTCATGCCATGCATTCTAATCTTCAGCAGCCCTAGTATTCAGAGGATAACTAATCTGAGGTATTTATTACAGGTGCATTGCTGCTTAGAACCTAATCTCCCACACATGGTTGTTAACGTGAAATATGGATTTTAATAATCTAAGCTTTGTGAAATACGGGAACTTGAGGGATGGAAATGTGATTAGCCATTGTCTGGAACAATAATTGAGATACAGAGTACAGAATTATAGTTAGTGAACTTTAAAGCACCTTGATTATGAGACACCTCGGTTAGTTATATCCATATCTTTATAAGTATAACATTTAGGTGGTTAAACAGCCAGCAGTGACAAAAGCACAATACACATTTTAGAAAGCGACACTGAATAACCTGGGATAAAATAAATTATGACATTACTGGGCAGTAATTGGCAGCAAAGAGAAACAAATAAATGATCTTATCAAGGTAATGAACCAGAGAGCAGGCAGCCTTCTAACCAAGATATAAACTTAGCCAACCAAATAAATATCCATAATACCTTGCAATCCAAAGCTCTCCCCAAATTACAGATAAATATAATGCTATCCATCCTGATACCAGTCCATAGAAATATTCATGGTCTTTCAGCAGTCATCATCTGATAGTCGCAAGTGTTGGAACCCAAATTGCCATCAGCTAGGACTAAAGCCTGAATACAGTGGCTGATGGAGAAATCATGAGCCATTATAGTTGGTTGATTAAACCAATTTTCTTGGGAGTTCAGATGGAGATCAGAAATGTTCACAAAAGTTATTAGCAGGTAAATCCTATAATGGCAGTTGCCAAATCCAAATAGGTTTTGCTATGATTAAAGGACCAGTAACAGCAAAAATTTTCTAAAAAAAAATCGTTAGTATGCTACGAAAAAAAGACACCAACACATATTAAACATTAAAATCTCTAAGAGTTTATTAAGGAATAACTTAGTGAAACTCCACTTTCGCTCCTCTTAAGAAACGTCATCCATTGTGCATCGCTCGATTACTCCTCCCTTGCTATCTCCTATAAGGAAGGCAGGGAGGAGAAATGGAGCGCCGTACGGTGGATCATTGATCGCCTTTTCTGAAGAGGAGCACAAGCGGAGTTTCGGTAAGTTATTTCTTAAGAAAGACTTAGTGACTTTAAAGTTTAATGTGTTGGTGTCTTTTTTTTTTTCGTAGTATACTAACACATACTAACACATTTTTTTTTAAATTTTTTGCTGTTACTGGACCTTTAAGTTTAATATACTGTATCATACTGGCTTCAGTATTCTGTAGTAAACTCCAAATGCAAAAATCACAAAAAAATGAATAAAATCAAGACTTTTAAAAAATCACAATTTTTTTCTAAATTTATTAAACCCACAGGATGGAAAAGTCAGAATCTAAAAATCCGGTATCTCAGACCTGTCGAGGTTGCATATAAGTTAATGGGAGAAGTCCCAATGATTTTTTGATGTGTGCTGGGTTTCGTGCAATAAACCTGAAGTTTTTTGAGTTTTCGAATGAAAACTCCGAAAAAAATCGTGAAAATCTAATGGAAAAAAACTGAAAAAAATTGTGAAATCTGATTTTTTTTTACTGCAAACCTAATTTTCGGGAAAATTTAATAATAAATAAGCGTAAAAACCTGAGCGGATTTGATTGGAGTTTGTAGCAGAAAATATTGAGTTAAATTCAGACTTTGTTAAATTACCCCCTAAGACAACAGAAAAATCACAAGAAATAGAAGAAAAGGGTCAGATTTATAAACATAAAACTTTTAGGGTTTTTTTGTCACAATTCGGAAAAAAAATCCCCAAACACATTCCAATATTCAAGTTAAAGATTATCAAACTCAATTTTTCAATATTTATCATTCAACAACATCAAACAATTTGAATGAAAAAAGCAGAAGTCATAACCAAGCAAGCTTCCATATAATTTAATAGGCAATGTATTTTTAACATTCAAGCTATTTCATTATTCAATGGTTTTTTTTGTAGGGTCAATTGTTTAAAAAATTAGTGAAATAATGTAATTCTCATGGTGATATATTTTTTCTAGGAATTAATTCAATCAAATTATTCTGATTCAAACTTTTCCAGAAACATGCTACTAGTGGTTGATGAAAAAAACTTGATTGAGTTAATCTTAGAATTTCTCTGAATCAAGATTTACAAAACAATTAAAATATAACATTTGTAAACTGGCCTTGGGAAGAGGCATATCTGCTAGACTTACAAGCATAGTCAAAGCATGAAAAAGTAAGAGTTGATGATGTCCTAAACTAATCCAGTGGGCAAAAATCCCAATAGATTTGGTAGTAAAACCAGACAACCAGAATATGGTGTCAAAGGTATTAAATTGGAGGGCAGCATACAGAGAAGGCAATGAGAAAAAAACCTGTAAACTAACGCAGTCTTATTTACTGACATATGTAATGAACTTTTGAGGTACTATGAAGATAATAAAATATTAAACTATTAAAAAAATTTCTGGGTAATTAAAAGTAGACTGAGATAAAAGATATTGCAAAGTATTTATTGGGAGAGCAGGTTTGTTCCCAAGTGTGTAAAAATGCATTAGGTGATTGTATATTTGCTCTCATTTGGAGGGAAATATTTCCTCCTAAGAGTTTTACTGAACTAAAAAGATGGACATAAATAATTCATTAGGAATCATTAGCATGAGCAAGGCGTCATATTCAGCAGGTATATCAATTTTAATTGCTACAATGCATAGTTTAAAAATAGAATGCATATTATGAGTAGTACCCAAGCCTACAACTGAAAATTTTGTTTATTTAGTTTTTGTTTAAGTTTATCAAGGCTAGTATTAATATTTATTTTGGACTACACAGTACACAAAGATGATGGTTAAACCATCATCTTTATTCATCAGATAACCTTTTTCCTCTTTTTTTGTGCAAATCCTGTGAGTGCCAGTACTTGAGACTCTCTCTCTATCTCTATATTTACAAAATTTACTTGAGCACCCAGGTCTCTTTATTTACACTCGAGGTGTGCAGATTGTACTTATGGTGTTTATATATATATATATATATATATATATATATATATATATATATATATATATATATATATATATATATATATAGATAGATAGATATATATATATTTACCTAATATAGTTAGAGCTAACTATATTAGGTATAATTCCTGTAAGCAATACAACATTTTTGTATTATAGTACTGATAAAATACCCACATAACATGAAATGTCCATGAACTAGGGATGATCTCTCTGTTTGCCTCTAGCTCTTGTTAATATTTGGCATTGACATCCAATAAACAGCTGGAGGGTCACATGTTGTATATAAATAAAGGTCCCTTCTTGGATGATGTAAACCTGGAATGATGATCTGTAATTTCTTTAGCAGTGGACGACCTTTAACTTCCTTTAGTCAGCCAGCAACCAGTTGCCTTGAGGCCAAATGAGGAGGATGAGAGTTGAACAAGACCTGGTTGGCTGCAATATATGACCCTTTGTCCATGTCTGGATAGCATATAAATGGAATGCCTTTAACACTCTGGTTAAATGTTGTGATTTTCCTAGTCCACTATGACCTATTCATTAAAAATACTTCATTTCTCCTGCAGCAGAGAAAGAATACAAAATTTCCTCACCAAAGCAGAAGAAATAATGGTGCCGATATAACAACAGCATTTCTCATTTAACTGGATTTATTTTTATCAGCCGTCCAATTTATGAACAAGGCTTCCAGCCAACTGCCAGCAGGAAATTTATATGCAGCCAGTAAAATTAGATTCATTGTAATTAATGATCAGATTTGCCCTTATGAGACACCTTGGCGTTCTAAAGTGACAGTCATATATGTTTTATGCAAAAATATCAATATGATATATTTTGTGTCACTTAAAAATTAAACAGGTTAAATGGGAGGATTTTTTTTTATTGCTGTAGGATATTTTATTATGATGTCCTCTAATGGCACATATATTTGTATATATTTTATATTATTAGATGGTGAGTGATAAATCAAGGAACTCTAAATTTTGAATAACAACTTTCAACCAGAGGGTGGAAAAAGAGGATGAGCGGTTAACAGCTCTTATCAAGAACAATCCATAAATGATATATACTATTCTGGGGAAAATACTCCTAAAAAGCATAAGGCAGAGAATGGGTAGAAGGCAACTTGAAAGCCACTTAAGTTGATATAGATGACTGTTTATAATGTACAATAGATACTCAAGTAACTTTAAACGTGACAATAAACATGTATGGTTGGACAGATTTCTGAATCACTGAATATTAAGTCAATCGGGAAAGCAAGGAAAGTCTTTTTATTATAGAGGTGCGGGATCCTTTATCCGGAAACCCGTTATTCAGAAAGATCAGAATAACAAAAATGCCATCTCACATAGACTACATTTTATCCAAATAATCCAAATTTTTACAAATGACTTCCTTTTAAAACTATACCTTGTACTTGGTCCAAACTAAGATATAATTAATCCTTATTGGAAGCAAAACCAGCCTATTGGATTTATTTATTGTTTACAAGGTTTTCTAGTAGACTTCAGGTATGAAGATCCAAATTACAGAAAGATCCATTATCTTGAAAGCCCCAAGTCCTGAGCATTCTGGATAGCAGGTTCCATAGCTGTACTCTATTTAACTGTAGTGAAATGCATTCTGGCCTATGGGATGTTAGAGCTGCGAAGCAGTGATAAACTCTAACACCCAATGCAAATTGCATGAAGAGATTAGCATTTTCAACAAAGATTTTCTGCACTGGGATAAATTGTTCCACTAAGTCACCACCAAGTTGTATTTGAATCAGGCAGCTGGCCAATAAAATACTGCTCAGAGAGAGGCTTTGGGTAGTGAATAATGCAGAGGATAATATACACATTGGCGTGCAAGTGGATTTTTGTTTCTTCTAATTATTTTATTTTGAAGCTATTTGGGAATTGTCTGAAATACCTGTACATAATTTACTAACATAGCTAATAAGTCCAGCTACTATAAATATCTATAAATATATTCTTGTTTGGCAGGATCACCAAAAGATCCCTTGGACCAAATGTTTGGATTAAAACAACGGTAAAAGGGTTTCTAATGCCAGGGAATGTCCTGCCACTCAGTTGAACTGAAAAAGTCACTCAAATAAGTGGTAGATGTTTTCAAGAATACTCCAATCCAGTTTCTTTTGACTTATTGCAAGTAGATACTGTACAGTATATCATGACCTGGATGATTAAAAACCTTCACAGCTATATTCATTATACAAATGACGAGACAGCATGCACAGAGAACAAATAAAGCAGATGACAATACCCTATAAGGTTACAAGCCAATTATCTATATAAATATACAATTATTCAATATAAAATGTATATTTAATTTTCTTCTATGCAACTGCCTCTATTAATATACTGTACATGTTATGGGCTTCGGTTGCATTACAAGCACAATATACATTAATTAACTTAGTACTCCACTGAAACTGTTCCCGTGGAGATGTTTTCTCTAGTACATACTGGATGCTCAAATAATTTCTTAATCAAACAGAACATGTTTTGCTTTAATGGCTATAAGAGGAGAAAATTGAAACACAGGAAGAGCTATGTCAGTTATTAAAACAAAACTTTTTAATGTAGAAAAATAACATCATTTTAAGGGAGATTTAAGAGAGATCCAACTATAGCACTATTTGTGCCCCCCGCCAGAAGCAAGCGAATTCAGTAGAACAGAGTTAGGATGCAATAAAAGATCTGCAAAAGATTTTGCTATATAAAAATACCATGCTGGGTGTTCTCCTACTCATAAGAAAAATGCACTCCAATGTATCTGCTTAGGATGAAGAACTTTCATTGTACTCGGCATTTGTAATTCTCTGCTGAGTGTTCTGTAAAAAAAACGTAATCCCAATGCTTCAGTTCACAGAAAATGAACTAGGTAATATTGAACATTTCCAATATCTCTCTAAACCAAACTCAGGGTCATAAAAAAAGCAGAGATGCACAATTGCTGAGCATCCAAGAAAATCCATATTTAAATAAATGTGTTTGTGTGGTTGACTATAGAACCTTTGTATTTGTACATTTGCAACATGTGGGTGCACATCCTGCTGATGAACTGCAAAATTCTGGTGCTTGTAGTTTAACTGGACACCCCAAAGCTGTTGAATTGATGCCTGTGCATACTAGTGCACAGTACAACCTACTGTTAGTGATGAGTGAATCTGTTCTGTTTAGGGATGGGTGAATTTTTTGCCTCGTTTTGCCAAAAAAATTACGCCCATAGACTTGTATGACAGCGTGTGGCAAAAAAAAAAAAGACGCGCATCAAAACAATTTTGCCACGCGACAAAATTTTTTTGACACCCATAGACTTTAACGGGCGTCTGCGTCATTTCGCCTGTGGCGAATTTTTGGTGAAGCGAAACGTGTCAAATTTGCCCATCCCTATATTACCGTAACTAGAGGGGGAAGGGCCCTGGCGCGGGAAGTGCAGCCGGGCCCCGTCCCCCTCGGTCGCAATTACGAAAGAACTCAGTGGTGCGCAAGCTGCTGGGGGGCCCTGAGGGGGTGCGGGCCCTGGCCCAATCGGACCCCCTGCTCCCCCAGTATTTATGCCACTGGTCCTGATTCGCTTTGCCAAAAAATTTGTGAAACTCCGAAAAAATTAAGTCAGCAGAATGCACATAGATCATGGTCATTCTGAGCTGAAATGTCCATTACCTACAAGCTAACTTGTATGAATCTATATCAGTGATTCTGAGATTGCTTTGGAAATACAGTCGAACCCCCATTTTAAGTTTTTCAGGGGACCAGAAAAAATTATGTAAAATCCAGGGGAATGTAAAATCAGGGAAATGTATTATGCATGATATATAGGTGGGACCACAGAACAACAATGTAAAATGAGGGAAAACTTAAAATCAGGGGATGTAAAATGGGGGTTCTGCTGTACTAGAATCCGGACAATGAAAACCCCTTTTATTAATCTTTAGCATGCCTTGATTCGTAACATAACCAACACAGGTGCCACTGATTTATACACTGACATTCTTGCTACCTACTGTATTTTGAGACAAGTTTTGGGAAGACCTTTCCTGTTTCAGCCAGATAAAGTAAGGAGGAACTTGCTGGCCCTACACAAAGTCCAGTGAATTGGAACACTTCTGTTAGCCCAATATCAGTGTGTAACCTCTTACATATGAATGGAAGCAATTCTCATCAAGAATGTCAGCAGCAAAGACAGAACCAACTTTATATTAATACTTGTGGTTTGGGAATGAATCAGGCAGGTGTCCACAAACTTTTGGTGGCCTTGAATTGTGGCTTTGCATAAAATGTTTCATTGTTGATTCACAAACAAATGTTTACCACCCTATGCACACCTACAGTGGGTAATTAGCATTTGGATTGGTGGGCAGAATCCTATAGTAAGATTCTAATGTAAATATTTTCATACTATAGTTAATTGCAGTTCCTACCAAATGGATGAATAAGCTTGAATTTGAGTTTCAACCAAAAGGGTTATATATGAATTAATAGAACAGGCTTATATACAAAACTAATTTCCCAACCCATGTAATGTTGTTAGGAAGAATAAAAAGAATCACATTGCTTACTTATTTTGTCTTCTCTTGGCCAAGTGACAAAACCAAGGTTAAGAGCTATGATAAGTTACAGATATATCACTTGGGCATTTTTATTTTTCCCAGTTCACATTCAAGCTTTGTTTATTGCTGTACATGATCTTCAAGGAAGGCTTTTCTTCTAGCAAAAGATCATTACATGATGAACTAGTCAGCTGATACAAAGAGCTGTTGGGGTTTAAATGTTGTAGGTAGTTAAAGACTAAGATAACAAATCATAGGGACAAGAAATGGAACAGTCAGCTCAGTAGGATCTACTACATGTTAACTATGCCTGCCTTCAGTGAAATATTGAAGTGGTTAATTATTTCTTATAGGGATTTTCGAAGAAAAAATGTTCACGCAAGCTGTAATACCTAAGCTGGTGCCACGTTATAAGACTCATATATGTTTTTGCACAGATGACAAATGTATTTCACAAAATGGACATAAAGAATTAGTTGCAAATATGTATCCACACAGGGTGGATGTTTGAGCAGTAATATGCATCTTAGAATACTACCACCACTACTACTGAGAAGAATGTCAAGGATTAGGTAGGGGGCGCTGTGTAGGTAGAGGAGGAAGGTGAGTCCTTTAGGCAGGAAGTGGCTGCGCCCATGGAACACAAAGGGTAAGGAACATAATGAAGAGCATAGTCTGTCAGAGTGGAACAGGTGCAGATCGGAACAGGATGTAGAGGGCGAAGATCAGGACTGGCCACTATGAAGAGGTCGATGTCAGGATCGGAGCAGACTGGCTAGGAGCGGGATGTAGAACAAGAACAGATGGGGAGAGATAGGACGGTGCGGGCGTAGATCAGGACAGGAATGTTAGAGCGTAGAATCAGAACAGGATGGTAGGGGCATAGAGTCAGAACAGGATCGTGTTGGCATAGAATCACATTCGACTGGGGATAGGGGAGCAGAAGGACTGGAGCATAAAAACTGGAAATCAGGATAGGACAGGATAGCAGGAGATGACGGCATAACAGGAGTGGGGACTGGATAGAAGGAGAGGGGACTGGATAGCCAGAGAGGGGACTGGATAGCAGGAGAGGGAGGAAAAGGCAGAGCAAGATGCAGAGCAAGACAAGGGAAGATACAGACAGGGTAAGTCTGAACAGAACAGGAAGCAGGAACCTGCAAGGCAAAGTCAGGTCATGGTCAAGGCAGAATAAGGTTAAGGCAAGGGTTAAAGCAGGACTGGAGCAAAACCGGGTGAGAAAGGAAAGGCAAGATCAGAACAAGGCAAGGTAAGGAGGAAAGGTTCATTGTAAGGCAAGGCAAGACAATGAAAGGACAAGGCAAGACAAGGAAATGTCTTTTTTCTGTGTTTCTAAAAGTATTACTTACTGTGGTTATTGGCCTATCTGCCTCTCATCTCTAACACAATCTTCACCAGAAGTACCCTACCACTGGCTAGTCCTGCACAGATCTCCATATAGATGTTACCTAGAACAGTGAGTCACTCCCTCTATTCCAGCCCTTTTATATAGGCTCTAAACATTGAAACTCCCTCTTCACTAGAAATTTGTATGGAGATCCTAACCAAGAACCAACATTGTGTATTGAGGTGTCAGGTACTTACCGGGGCTCTGAGAGACACAGCTCTTCGGCGCGATGCGTTCCAGCGCTGCGTTCCAGTGACGTCACAGCGCAGGCGCCGTGACGCTGGTGCAGGAGAATTGCTGGGTGCAGCGTATTGACGCAGGCAACGCTATTTCTGTCGGCGCAGAGTTTCTCCCAGTGCTCGGACATTGTTGTTCCTAGCTGTTTGTGAGTAAGTTTCTCTGATTACTATTGAACTTCGGTTTTGGCCCATGATTTGCCTGTTTGATTACGCTTTTGCTTAATCCTTGGAACCCTGCCTGTTATATTTGAACTCCTGTTGCCGAACCTGCTTGTCTTGACCACACTTCTGTGTTAACCCCTTGAACCCTGCTTGATATCTTGAACTCTTGTTGCCAACACCTGCTTGCCTTCTGACTTCGCTGCCGCATTAACCCTTGGAACCTTGCCTGTACCTGTTATCTGTTGCCGAACTTTTGCCTGTTACCGTTTATGCTTTTGCCTTGACCCTTGTCTATCATCGGAACAAGTATCACTCCTGCCGAGCCAGTTTATCCTGCTTGACTACGCTCAGTCTTCATCTTGGGAACCTTTTCCTGTGATATTTCACCCACGTGCGCTATCTGCTCAACCTACGAGTTCAGTGAAGCGGTTATTGTGTCTACTGTGCTGATCGTCTTTCTGCCGACTACTCATCCATTTTAACCTGCAGTTGACGCAAAGGTGATTGCCGCTCCAGTACCTGTGACGTCCTCTCTACTCCTAACTGCTCAGCAACTAAACCTGCACCTTCCATATCTTCACAGACACCAGACCTGCTTCTTCACTGACCAGCGCTCCCTGCCAGGAATCCCAGGCTCCCATACTACACCTTCACTGATCTCCCTCTGTTCCCATTGGAGGGTGTTTCAGTAGAGGAGCTGTAAGGGTAGTCTTCCTCCCATCCGTGGTTCCTCCCGGTTCAGTAAGTTTGACATGAGGTCAAGTTATCACAATGTAAATGATGCCTATATTCAAAATATATTTCACTGCCTTATATTCCACCATTTATGAAACCATTCATGCCATTGGCTCCAAGCAGTAAAATAACTTGCTCCTCCATCCTTTTGGTCAGTGGTGATCTCCAACTCCCTAATTTATCTCATTAATTTCATATGCTGGGGCAAGAGGTCAAAAGCTGGTCTCTTTGATATCTAGCTATCGGACAACTTTAATGTTGGGCCATTGAACTCAATGATCTCGTAATCACACCAACAAAAACAATTGTAAATGTTAAAACTTTGCCAAGTAAAAGTTGTCAAGAAGTCAATGGGAACTGCACCGATCCTATTGGACAGCTTTAAATCAGTTCAGACTTTTTGAGGTTTTCAGATTTTTTCTGCACTAGAAATTGTCAACAGAACTCAAACTTTTGAGGTTTACGTATTTTTTAACGCAATGTTGAATGCTTTTTTTTCATTCATAATTTTTTTATTCTGGTTTTTAATAAATCTCATGACATTCACAGTTTCAGAGTTTGTTAGTATAGTTGTGGTTTCAAAAACCTTCAAAACTTCTAACCACTAAAAGCCTCTAAATAAAGGTCAGTGTGTTTGGACATGTAACCCAGTAGCTGTTTATAGAATGAGTAATGATTGTACTCTTAGGGGCCTATTTATCAAGCCTAGAATTTTTCTGGTCAAGTTTTAAAGAGCAAAAAAAACTTTTTTTGAGATTTCTTATGCTCCTAAACTGCTAAAAATCCAAATCCAAAAATACTCTGTTTGCACTGGTTTTTGTTTGATAATCTTATACATTTTAGTTTGTTAGGTGACAGTTCAATAAATTTGAGATTTCAGAGCGAGAATTTGAAAGAGTCAGTTCGAATTGACACTCGATTTTGTTCCGACATTTTCTCGCACCAATCTTATCGAGAATAATTATTGGTAAATTAATGGGGTTCAAGGTTTTGGGGCTTTGGTCAATTTTTTTTCACTTCCTTGCGCAAGCTGTGTGCACATTTTATTGTATTTCTAAGAAATCTTTTCAGGGCTTTTCTTCACAATAGTTCTATAACTGAACCATTAATATTTGTTTATAAACTGTCAGCGTGTAGCATCCCACAAATGACAAATGATGAATGGGAGAAAACAAGAGTGGCATAGGGCAGCTATTGCAGTCTCTCACATAAAGACACAAGGTACGTGAACAACTTGTTAAGGTCGGCACTCCTGACCTACCATGTAGTGGCTTTATTGATTAGAATTGGTTGAATTGATGCACAAATAGACTTTTTCCACTCATTCTATATGTATATACGCAAAAACATTTCTAAAAGAGAAATAGCACTGTATAACAGAAACTGTAAGCATAAGAATCAATTTAATTTTCCAGGATGATGGGTTGGTAACTTGGTCCATAAAATTTAAATAAGGATAGGTCTCCCCTCTAGCCTACAATTAACAAAGAAGCTATTTTTTTCCATTGCAGCTTCTACAAAAACAAAAATGAATCATTAAGATGAATCAATGCACATGGCTCCCAGCCTCACATCATCTTTTATAGTGATCTATGAAAAATCTGAAAATTAAATGTTCACCTTTTCTCCTCATCTCTTTGCAGTGCTTCCATCAAAGGGAACTAATCATTCAATTTGAAATGCTTAGGTTTTGGAATTGCATTGTTTGGTAAAACAAGTACAAAATGAAGGTTTAGTTACTTAACCTTTTGTCCTTCACATAAATCAGGTAAGAAGATAGATACGAGACAAAATGCATTTAGGATTTAGTCAATTGTTCAGCAAAATAATACTGTGAGTTACTATTTGACAAAACAAAATGTATTTGTTCTTTCTGTGAATAGGATACTAGAAGAAAGAAAGACCCTAAGTGGGCACACAAAAGTAGAGATGAGTCAATGGAGTCATCCTAAGATTAATACATTTGGGCTTATTTAGAACAACCGGGGAGGAAATGTACAAAAGCGCCAACTTTACTCACCCAAGAGGAAGGCACACACATACAAAAAAAAAACACAATAACTTTACTATTGATTTATATAAGTAGCTTTGCTGAAATGTATTCAGCCCTGTCTTGAAGATATTCAACCTTTTCTTATTTATTTTGCCAGTTTAACCTCTTAATATGGCAGTTGCACAATAAAACCCCTTTGAAAAACCAAAGAGCAAACTGTCTTTAAGAGAATCACAAGAGATATGTCCATGTTTTCTGGCAGGACCCCAGCACTACGTATACAAGTCAACATTTTGTTAGTTCTAAGTAGAACTAGCAAATGCAGAATTTGTATAATTTCATGGATATGCTTCTAGTATATTCTCAGGGTCGAACTGTGCCAGCGGGACCCCGGGATAAAACCTGGTGGGCCCTGGCTCTTTTGGGCCCTGCTGGTCCAGACCTGCTCCCTGCACTGCTGCTCAATGTACCTCCCTCCCTGACCCGTAGCGTAGAAAAAAGGTATGCGCATGCACAGGAGTGTGGTGGTGGAAGAGGGGGCTTTAAGGCTGCAGGGCACGGGGGATGATGTGGGGGCCCACGGGGGATGATGTGGGGGCCCCTGAGGCTGCCCCAGTCCGACGCTGCATTTACTCTTCTGGAATTATTGGAGAATGAGTAAAAATATGTAGATTTCTCTTATCTAGACTAATGATGGAGTTAGTATTTCTAAAGAAAACCTTCAGCCTAAATCTCATGGATTTAATTCAGCCCTCCTTGCTCTAGCCGCTCACTAGGTTTTTTTTAAGCATTACTTGACATTTCCCGTGCAGTTTGCTTTTATGTTGATCGGTGTCCGCTCCATTTTTCCTTTGAAGACGTAATATAGATGCCAGTTGAAAATGCGCTGCAAAAAAAACAAAAAAACTTGTGCGCTCCTGCTCAGAGGATTGAAAGCGTGTTCATAAAGTTCTTTTGTGCGCATGCGATGCCTCCTAATTATGTATTGTGCTTATGCTCCTGGTCTTGTTGAAGGAGCACTGCATGATGTGATTTTTTTACCATCAATGTTTATTCTGAACAGTGGCATCTGAACAGATCATGGGCTGAAAATACAGGAGTCAAAAACATAAAAAAAATAAAGTATCCCATAACTCATACCTCCATAAAACTCAAAAGTCATATTAAAAGAATAACAGACATACAGACCTAATGGTATTTCACCTTACAGGAGATCTAATACCACTACAAAAGAGACCAGAGGTCCTACTTTCAAAAAAGCCTCACTTTTATTTAACACTTCACTTATCCTTTAACACCAGCATTTTAATTCATTCATCTTTTGAACATTAACCTTGAAACTCCCACAATCTGAATAAATGTAAATATGCGGAAGGAAGGAGAATGAATGTTACGTACATGCAATAAGCTTGGCCTTTACTTCAGCATCTATTGACTTTCAACCGATTGAAATATAACCCTTGTAAATCCACTGGGTCATTTTGTTTCTTGACTTTGTATTTACTTGAAAATAAAATGTGATGCATAAAATCATCACACACTTTTGTTCTATATTTTCAATGTGGGAATTGGAGTCTTGGTTGAAACACTTAAAATTAAATAAAGAGAATAGTAAGAGACTGACATCTACCGTATAGCTATTACATAAATCAATTACCAAGAATTCATGTAAAATTGTATCTTTTTGGGTTTCCATTTCACTACAAATTCCACTGATCGGGAAAATGTGAAAACATCCTACTTCAAGTTTACTTGTAGTATGAGAGGCTGCAGTAATCTCCTAATACAAGCTATGTAGGAGTAAAATCTAACTGCTTGACCATAAATTATGAAAGTTTATGATTAGCATACTACCAGATCTTGCAGCCATAAAGTTTTATCCTCTCCAGTTCGCAGAACAGTTACAGACGTAATAATTTAATCGTTTTACAATGATTTGTAGTAAAATGCCGCAACACAGTGAACCTTTCATAACAACATTTTTTTCTTTTCCATTTCTCTTCCAACATAAACTGATCAGAGTGTTTTTCTCTCTCTCTATCTGTCTTTTTTGGGACACCCATATAAAAAACTAGTTCTAACTCAGAGATATGTAATGCTGATGCAGAGCACTGAGTTAGTTCCAGCTTGACTGTTGCTGTAGGCTCTGGACTCCTGAATCACTATCAGAATGAAAAATGCACAGTAGGTTTAAAAGCTTAACATTAGCTCTGAGAATTTTATGTTTTACTGTTCACCTACGGTCTTTGATGTTTTCTGCCAGGGTGTAAAACTGCATTTTATGAGAACAAGGGGTAATGTTCTATTATTTGTCTGTAAGTAGTTTTGCAGAATGAAAGAATTCTACAGAAGCTGAGCACTAGAGGGTAAAAGAATGTTATGGTTAGAACTGGAGAGAAGCTCTTTCATTCCATATATTTTCCTTTGAAATTTGGAAGAAGCAAGTGGAGGTCCTAAGAGCTGTGAACCTTAAAACAGTTGAGCTCAACATATATTTATTTAATACAGATCATTTTTAGAGAGACAAATCTCGCAGGTGGAGCTGTTATTTTGGAAGGAGCGGCCTGTAGTTTGAATGTCTTATTAGCATCTTAATATACTGCATGTAATATTTAAATAATGTCCCACTTGGAAAAGTATGCTATATCTAATCTTCATCATCTGCCATGTTTGTCAATATTGTGCTATCACGCTCTTTTGTGTTGGGTAAATGTCAACCTATGAATAGATGATTTAATAAAGTTTAGCGTCGCCCCCTAAACATATTCACAATTTACTATCATTAAATTCTCCACAATCCCAACATGCTTAATACAGCTATGGGACCTGTTATCCAGAATGCTCAGGACCTGGTGTTTTCCAGATAATGGATCTTTCTGTAATTTGGATCTTCATTCCTTAAGAGCAGGGGCACACAAAGCTACTGGGGGAGATTTAGTAGCGCAGCAACTAATCGCCCCTTCTTCGGGTGACTAATCTCCCCGAACGGCCTCCCTGTCTGCTAGAATCAAAATCGCCGGCGGGATGGCACTCAGAATGCTTTCGTTTTCCGAAGTGTACTCTGAGTGCCATCCCATTGGCGATTTAGATTCTAGCCGGCGGGAAGGCTTTTTGGGGAGATAGTACTGTTTTATTATTACAGAGAAAAAGGAAATCATTTTTACAAATTTGAACTATTTCATTATAATGGAGTCTATGGGAGAAGGCCATTCCATAATTCAGAGCTTTCTGGATAATGGGTTTCCACATAACGATTCCCAGCCCTGTACTACATACATAATTATTTCATTATATCTGGCATTGATATGAATGAAATCAATACACCTACTCACAGTTTTGGTCAGTTGGAATTACTGTTGTACTTTAGGGTCTACAGAAATACAAGCACATATAGGGGCAAATGTACTAACCTCCGAAAATTTACCAGCAACGGCTTCGCTCAAGTCACAAGACTTCGCCAGGCCTAGATTCGCCAGGACAATACTAATTCACTAAAATCCGAAGTTGCGTCCAGGGTGCCGAACACTGGCGAAGTTGCGCTAGCATTACTGCGCCAATTGAAGCGAGTTGCGCTAGTGTTGCCTCATTTGCATACATTGGGAAGTTCAATGGACGTATATATTGCGGCAAATACATTACACTACACAAGCCCGGGAAACCTTAATAAATAAAATAAAGTTGTTATATTGCCTTACACATGAGCCCAGTGTATAGTTTATGTGCCATATGTTAGGAAATGTAGGTGGGAAGCAGGTTACCCCAAAAAAAATGAACGCTATTTTTCAGCCTTTCACCCTGAAAAGGAAAAGACACCAGCGTTTTTTGGGACTTAGAAAAATGTTCAACTATTTTTTGAGGAAGCCCTATCTACTCTATTGCACTTCGCCTGGTCTGTGGTGACAAAGGCAAGTCTGGCGCAAGAGGTAACATTCAGTAAAATCCACATCATAGTGAATTTGCGTAGTTACGTCCATTCGCCAGAGCACAGCTTCGCCAGACTTATCAAAGTACCACTAGAGTCGATCTCCTTCACTAGCGAAGTTACGTCAGCGACTGTTAGTAAATCTGCATAAATTACGTCATGCTGTCGAATTTTCGCCCGCGTTAGTCACTTCCCCCTTTAGTAAATTTGCCCCTAAGCTGGAACAGAATTTACATATGCATTTCTGTCTGCATTTAGAAAGGCTGTTTAATTGTCTTCAAATACAGCTGCCAAACTCACTTTTGAGCCCATATACAAATATATGCCTAAATGCATTTACATTTTTACTACAGTGAATATAAATAGAGCAAATTAACATGTGCATATTTTGCTATAAGTAAAAGCCCATATGTCACATTTGGCTGCAATCCTAGTTTTCATTTATCTCCTATAACTGCCATGGAGAGCTGGTTATCTACAAGTTATCTACTCACATAGAGCCTCCAGTGCAAGATACAACGTTCTCCTTTTGTGAGGAGCTTTGTATTTAAAGCCTACCAATGACCCTTATACCTACAAACACTTACTTACTAAATTATATTTACTGGTAGGCAACCTTGCATATTATGTCTGTTCAAGAAATCGTCCAAGCCCCTCTTAAAGGCATTAACAGAATCAGCATCACAACATCACCCGGTAGGACATTCTACAACCTCACTGTCCTCAATATGAAGAACCACCTACTTGCTTCAAATGAACGTTCTTTTCCTCTAATCAAGTCCTGTATAATCTAAATGGGGGCTCTGTTGCGATGATCCATTTTATGAAAAAGACAATCTCCCTCTATCAGTCTACAATGCCTTCTTTTGTATTTATAAAGAATAATCATGTCCCCTCGCACCCCCTGTATATTTGAGTTAATTTGGTTGGATTGGTTGTCATTATATTTTTTTGTTTCATTCACACACTTTGGGGCACATTCGCTACACTTCGCCAGGTGAAAATTCGCTCAGACAACTCTAATTCACTGGAATGCGGAATTTCGCCGTGGACACCGAACACTGGCAATGTTTCGCTAGCCTTACTTCGGCAATGCGAGCAATTGAAAGCGAAGATGCACGCGCATTCATTTCTGCCTATTGCAAAATTCATTACAAGTCTTACGCTCAGGTTAATTTGCATATGGTGGAAAATTATAAAGTTGAATGGACATACAGTATATGTTGCAGCAAATACATTACATTACACAAGCCCAGGGAAACTTAATAAAGAAAATAAAGTTGTTGTATTGCCCTACGCATGAGCCCAGTGTATAGTTTATGTTCCATATGTTAGAAAATGTATGGGGGAACCCGGTTACCCAAAAAAAAATTTTAAGGACTTTTGCAGGCTATCACTCTGAAAAAAGGAAAAGACGCCAGCGTTTTTTGGACTTAGAAGCTTTTTCCACTAAAAAATATAATGTAAGAGAAGACTGAGGAAGATCTATGCATTCCATTGCACTTCATCTGGTCTGAGCAAAGGCAAGTCTGCCCCTTAGATTTTAATTTTAACTGTGTTATTCTGTTCAGACAATCAAATCAATTTGCAGCATTTCAGCTTTGGTAAAACCGTTTCTAGTTAAATTACAATCCATAATATCATGATAATACTCTTGTCTCTATCTCAGATCCATCAACATGTTTTAAACCCAAACCCTAATCATCAGTGGAATACACTGCACTGAGAACCTTTCCACCACCAATCAGTAACTTTAACAATTACTGGTGTCGTTCTCAAGTTGTTTATGGAAAATATGCAAAAGAGTAGAATGGAAATTCATACATTCGATATGTTGTACCTACAAGTAAATAGAACGTTATCCATCCTAAACATATTTTCCCTTTAAGCCTGAAGAAGGACCAAGCCACCATCTATGGCTAAGAGTTTTGCATTCTAAAGTTTACAAGAACTCCACAATGTATTGCCCTCTGTGTGGCGCTTCATCAGTATTATTAGCTCTGAATAGCTGCTGATTGAATGGTGCTAATAGCACACACCATGCAGTATTACTTATGCATTGTTTTTATGGCTATTGCAGTTTTTAACATTTAGCTTTGTTGCCTTCCAGGCTCAGTTATTCACTTTCTAACTCTCCTGTGTCTCTTCCTTCTTTCTAGTAAATATTTGGAACATTTTACTGACATGTTTTTACGTTGCAATACAATTCTGCTGAATCAAATGCACAAATATTATTCCACCTGGGAAGAAAACTGAATTTCAGATAAATACCTGGCTTTTTTTTCTCTCATTAAATATCAGGACATACTTCCTACAGTATTAAAGGGCAATTTTAAAATATATTTTAACGTTTAATAAAAGGGACAGTACATGAGTTAAGAAAATAATTGCAATGTTTCTGGCCTCTATCACAGTATCACTTTGTGATCACAGATGTCCCTATGATGTCACAGAGTTCCTTAAGGATCCATAATACAGTGACTGCATCTGCAATCTGTTTGAATGAGTACACTGGCTCAAAATAAGTTATAGAATGTGCAAAGAGCAATTGCATACTAATGGGATATTAAAGAAAGACAAATCTTCTTATGGAATGTATTTACATTCAAAAAGTTTTGTATGTATATTTGTATCCTTTATTTACTGCTACACATGTGCCTAGTTCTGGGCCACTGTTTGACCTCTCTGGACCCCACATATAAAAATATGAATATTGCACCACCCTCTTAATCCTGATTTTAGCCATACACCTCAGCTGTGAAGGCTGGGAAGGAGAAACCCATGAAGAAGGATTGTGTAAATCCCTACATCTTCCATTTAGATGAGGGAAATATAGAATTCAAGGGTCTTTATACACCTCTTTTCAACCTGAGGTTACCGAATAGTGCTTGTGCTGTACATACTTTTTGCCTATTGGTTTAATTAAGATATATTTATGTCTTTTGTTATCTCATGAGTTTAACAACATAATGAAACCAGTTGCACTTCCTGTCACTTCCTGGTCCTGCAGAGCACAGGAAAAGCTGATAAAATGAATTTCCTGTCCACCAAGAAGGCCTCTGATAGTGAGCTTCTTAGAGGTTACTGCCTAGAAAACATAGGAGATTGTTTGGTTGTCTCTTTAAAGGTAGACAACAAAACCCAAAGCATAGTAGTCGCTCAAGAATAAGATAGTGTATGGACCCAAGTGGGCAGATTCAAGATAGAAGTCGCTTAGGATATCACTTTAAATCCCATGAATGTTGGGAATGCGACACTTATCCAGTATAATTTATGACTGTTTCTACTGCCCTTCCAATGTCTGGAAAAGCTGGAGAAAATTTTAAATATTACACCATCCAAAAGTGAGATCATTGTGACTGGTTGTAAATTTAAGGTAGAGTTAAAGTCACATTAATAGATCCACTTAACATGTGTAAGACTTCCATGGGAGAGTCACTGGGAAACCTCTCGTCCCACCTGAGAAAGCCCCATGTAATGTGTGTTCTACCTGGAGTAGTCAGGAGCTGTTTAACAATAGCATTACAGTATAGAAGGATATATCATAGTACATCATTACTATTTTTTTGGCTTTTAAACCTTCTGGCAGTATTCACTTGATTTGATGTATTGCCTCTACAACCAACTATACCATATGAAAAAATGAAAGCATTTATGAAAGTATGCACACAGATAGGGGCAGATTTATCAAGGGTCAAATTTTAAAGGGGTTAAAACCCTTGAAATGCGACCATCGAATTGAAATCCTTTGAATTCGAATATCAAATTCGAAGGATTTAGCAGTAAAATAGCATTCGATCGATCGAATAAAAATCGTTAGATCGATCTAATAAAACGATTCAAACGATTTTTAGCGATCAATCAAAGGATTTTTATTCGATGCCAAAAACTTTAAAAAATGCACTGGAAAGGCTAATATAGCAATTCGGTAGCTTTAATTTGGTGAAGAATTGAAATCAAAGGATTTTAAAGAGACAGTACTTTCGACTATCGAATGGTCGAATATTTGAACGATTTTTACTTTGAATTGAAGTCACAGTAAATTCTAAGTCATAGTATCCTATTCGGTGGCCGAAGTATCCAAAAAATGACTTCGAAATTCAAACTTTTTGGACTTCGAAAACTCGAGCTTAGTTAATCTGCCCCTTAGTGTATCAGTATGGACAAAGTGATCTCAGTGTGATAATAGTGACCCAACAATACCTTTGCATCTAAAATTACAATCTGCACACTGCACTTGTGGTTGTAAATGACCCCTTATATACCACTCTATAATAAATCCTTTATATTGAATGTGGTTATCCTAATGCATATTATTTGTATCAATGCTTTGGGATACTATCTGGTATTCAGACATGATAAATATGGGTGTATATTTTTCTTGCTGAAATAGATTATAGTTACACCCTAAATTAGCCTGGGTTTAACAATCTCACATCCCAGAACTAATCTCTTTTAGTAGTAATACTCACTGCTTAGTGGCACATTCACACTCTCCTTCCAGAGGGAATAACTGAGAACAATCATGAAGACTAACCCTACCTACACATAGAATGGAAATCTACAGTAGCAGAAACTGCCTCTCATGTGGATATATGATTCACCCATAATGTCTTGATGTTGAGAGGTAATCCAAGCAAGCCATCATTATGCAAATGCAGAAGAGGATCCTCCAATTTCCCAATGTTGAAATCTCTTGCATGAGTTTTGTTGGTGTTATCCACAGCCACGTTTTTGCCCACAAACTTGATTTTGGATAAATCAGCCCCTAAATGTGTATATTAGTTATCCTACATTTAAGTTCAAGAGAGACACTTGATGGTTTCTCCAATGGTTTCTTTTCAATGAGTCTGAAGATGATAGTTGAGCATTGCAATAGTTTCATCATGACGCTACCTCTTCTCTTTCTTATTTTTCCTTTCCATTTCTTTATTCTGTAACTTTTTTTTTAAAAAAAGTCTATAATAAAAATGGAAAACAAAAGAATGACACTTGAGCTTTGTAAGTTAAGATGATGCCAAGCAAGGCAATATCCCAAAGCAAAAGTCAGTTATACTTCAATAGAGGGAAATCATTGCCCGTTTCCAGCTGGGGATCTGATATATTTGCTGGATCAACATTTCCATAATGTAAATGGCATTTGATTGCCGACTAATCAACTTATTTAGAGAGATAATAATAGCATTACCCAGGAAGTTCTGAAAACATAAGGCATGCAAATTGCTGGCATAATAAAGGAACACATTTAGAACATGACTACTAATTAATTTATAAACAGTATAAAGTGGGGTGAGTGGAATGTTATTACCTGACCAGAAACTGACATTCATCCCCTATGTTTCTCACGTTCAAGAATTGCTCTGGTCTTCAGCCTTTTACAATTGTTATTCCCAGCTATCTTTGATATTGTTCCTTAAAAAATCTTGTGTGACATGGTTGCAGATCATTTGAATCTACTTGTCATGCTGCCCCATGGCTTATACTGTACATATCTCAAAGGCTTATTTGTTTGAATTAAACAACATTAAAGGAATTGTTCAGGATAAAAATAAAAACTGGGTAAAAAGATAAGCTGCACAAAATAAAAAATGTTTCTAATACAGTTAGTTAGCCACACTGTTTAATTCCAATATGTGCTATTTAATACAAATACAGTAGGCAAAAATTATAAATTAGTATAAAAGATAATTTTATAAATGTTGATTACTGATATCATCTGTCATAAACTTTGCTTAAGGGTGTCACTTGTCAGGCTGATGTGACTTCAGTGCACCACTCTGGCTCTTTTTTGCACCAAGTCAATGGCAGATGTCCCATTATCAATTGGAAGATATCATGATCTGCGTTGGGTTTTGTATAGTGATCCGAAAAGTTTGTGGTTTTTGGGCATCAAATCCGAACAAATCGTACAGTTTGGATTATTTTCACGATTTTATCAAGTCTTTTCCCCAACAGATTTTTTCAAGTAAGTGTTCATATAAATATGGTAAAAATGTGCAGGTCATCTATCTTGCTGATGGTACTAAATGATCATTACTAGGTGATCTCCTTTCTAGATGTGATTCTACACTGTTTTTTTTATTAACAAACTACTGATATTTTTGTATTATAAGAAATAATGTACTCCTATTTAAAATCTCAGGATAGCATAGGTATATCTTTCCTTATATAGCAAAATCTCATTAACTGAGATATTCTTCTTTTTGGCGAAAACAGAAACAAAAAGGGCATTGACTTGAAGAATAAAGATTGAAGGAATCCAAAGATAATGCATAATTACTGAAAGCATTTTTGGTAATACAACATGGTTACTGCTAGGGATGTAGCGAACTGCCGTTAATGTGTTCGCGAACACCGTTCGCGAACACCGGCAAAAAAGCGAACAGTTCGCGAACTTCGAACGCTCGATAAAATCGTTCGATCGAACGATCGAAGGATTTTATTCGTACGATCGAAGGATTTTCGTTCGAATCGAACGATCGAAGCTATTCGATCGAATGATTTTAATTCAATCGAATGCTTATAATCGTTCGAACGAATGGAAATCGTTCGATTTTAGCGATCGAATGGTCGAATGGTCGAATGGTCGAACGAAATTTTACTTCGAATCGAACGCGAACACCAATTGGCGAACGTCGCGCGACGTTCGCGAACATTCGGCGGACGCGAACAGTCGAAGTTCGCCGGCGAACAGTTCGCTACATCCCTAGTTACTGCTCCATAAAGAAGTAATGCTAATTTCCTAAGGGTCAAAAATCTCTCTTCTAATGGTGCATTGTTGTGGGGCTTCTCAGTATCTAGAATTTGGTTTGGAAATAAGTCCTTGAGATGCTGGTTGTGCGCCAGTAATAAAATTAATAAGACAACCTCAACTCAGGAAACTCATTTTAATAATTTATAGAAAATGCAAAACAGCAGCACAGATTTATATGCAGCAACTGGTTCAGCTCATAGCTTATGCTACTTATTAATGGTATTCTCTGCTGGCAGTGTGCATTTAAAAAACGTTTTACAATGATTTTCGGAACCAGTTTTGACTGGTGGGAGTGACCTGCCATAGTTAAATGTAGAAAACAATGTGCGCCAATAGGGCATCATGATACCTTCAATGCAAATCAGGCAGTTGCATGCTGAATACAAAAATATTCAAATTAATCTGTTACTTCTAGAAGAGAAGGGACAAGTGTAAAAATATTTTCTCCTGCTTTTTGATTCAGAGTATTAGCATATTTGTTTCCTTCAGCTGCAAGAAGAGAATCAAACGGATTAGTCATTGTTACAAGACATAGACAAAAAGCATCATTTAATAACTAAAATACACAAATGCAGTTGCCAGAACAGTCTACTATGTGGTCGATGGAGAAAATATTTTTTTGGAAAAGTACTGAAACCCAGGCAAGATAAAACTGGTCTATTATCCAAAAAAAATTTGGAACTGGGGAAATTCCTTACAGGCTACAAAAAATATAATTGTTAGGGTTATTTTGTTAATAATGTGGATTCATGCAATTTAGTTACCATCAAGTACAGGTAGGGAATTCATTCTCTGGCAACCCGTTATCCAGAAAGCTCCAAATTACAGAAAGGCTGTCTCTGATAGAATCAATTAAAATCAAATAATTTTTTTAAATGGATTTCCTTTTTCTCTAACTAAGATATAATTATTCTTTATTGGAAGCAAAATCAGCCTATTGGGTTTATTTAATGTTTAAATGATTTTCTAAGGTATGAAGATCTAAATTAAGGAAAGTTAAAACTGGTTAAAACTGAACCATTTAATTTCACCACAAAATAGCAACATTTTGCCAAATGTGTAGAAGTCAATTGGCATTTTTTCTTACTATAAGGGGGTTAGTTATTGAGTTTGGGATTTTTCTGTTTGGACTTTTAAAGGGTAAAATACTCACATTTTTTTCTCCATCTAAACATAATAACTTTTGAAACTTTAGTGCAGATTCGCATACATTTTTTGTAGCTGTGAAAGCGCAAATTTTTGATGCAAATCTATATCAGGTGACAAAATTCACTTATTCCTACTTAGTACTGTTCAGTGCTATAAGTCCAAAAAGTCAACAGAATAACAGAGTTTATTGACAAAGTCAAACTTGATGGGAGTGAATTACAGCTAATTGCAGTCTATAATTACCTTTGGAAAGTCTCCAATTGCCGCAAGTAGTACTGGGCCTTTGACATATGGGGAAGATTTATTGTAAACTGTACTGGGGAATACAGAAGGATTTTTCTGTCATTGCTATTTTGCAATTCATCAAAGCTCTCATGATTTTAATACATTCTTGTACTGTATGTCTGAAAATAATATCAAAAATATAAAAAATATCAGAATTCTTCTGTAGGGATGTGTAAAATAGCCACCCCTAGTTAAAATTGACAGGCAATTTCCCAGTATTTTAGACACCTAAATGGGTTCTAATGGGGCCTTAAGCTATGTCTTGGTGTTCACAATAGTGACCAGTAGATGGCACTGTGCTAAAGTATAAAACCCTTTGTAGCCATGCTCTCAGGGTCCATCTTGTGCTGGCTCTAGCCTGAGCAGGCAGGCTGAGCTCGAGTGGAACCTAGACAGGTCAGGTCTAGTAAGGATAGGCTACTCACCTTAAGAGGTCACTCTAGGAGTGACAAATAGACAGGTTATTTAGTTGAGCAGCTCAAGGCTCTGACGAGGAGAGTCAGAGGGATAAAGATCCCCGGTACTAATTGCCCAAAAGTAGGGACTAAGTGCATAGACTTAGGGATGTAGTAATTCCCCTGGGGTCCACTTAGGAAGAAGGCTGAAAGCTGGGTGTACCTTCATTGCTGCTGTGTATGTTCTCTTCCTTGTGGGGACTAATACTGACCAAAGGTGCTGTATATGCCTATCCACTGACCTGCTTTGCTGTTATGTACACTCCAATAAGGATTGTAATTGTTCAATATATATGTTCATTGGTTAAGTTATAAGAACCACTGGCACCCAATTCTTTCACCCTGCATAAAGTTACAGTTACACTACACCCTGCCTCCACACCATTTGCAAGGGCTTACTCCCTAAGATTTAAGGTCTCATCCGGAGCCAATGAGCTGATCCAGTTACTTCAGAATTTACATAGCATTGCCTGCAGTGTCAATTTTGAGTGTGAGCGTCTAGAGTCTAATACATCTAAAATATAATCTACCAGCAAAAGCCTATTTTAATAATAAAATATTTCTTATCTGCACTAATGCCATCATAAAATAAAATATGCAACACTCAAAGTCTCGATGGGAAAATAAATGATCATATGAGCTTGTTCTGAATTTACTGTGTTTGCTTGAGTAAATTCTAACAAACTGTCTAAGTTTCATTAAAGAGCTGAGGGTACGAGCATGCAACCACTTAAAATCAGTTACAAAGACACAAGGCGAATGCATTAAGAGCAAGAACTATTGATGCATCTTCAAGGTTTTTTTTTTATATGCTCCTAAAAGTGTTTCCTTGGCATTTGCATCTATTTAATGCTTTCATGTTTTAACTTTTAAGGGACTTAAACTGTACTTGTTTATATTCACAGCCGAATTTCCCATAGTTCATAAAAAGCACATTTTAAATGCTTAAATAAACAAACAACAAATGTGGGTTGTCTGCACTCAATAAAAACGGAGGGTGTTTATATTGTACAAATGTTGTAGTGGCTACAGCAAACTTAATTACAGAAAACACCCATATCAAGTCATTAATAGTTATTAATAGATGATATGATATGAGATGATATATATATTATATGTGCCCGCCCCCTCAAGTCACTGATTGGTTACTGCTTGGTCACCAGGGTAACCAATCAGTGGAAACCAAGAGAGCTGAAAGGCAGGAAATAGTGTTCTGTTATGTTACACATCCAGTCACTCCAGTCATTATACATTACATTTTTGCCTAATTAACTATATTAGAAATATGTTTTACTTTGCACATCTATTTACCCAGTTTTCATTTTTATACTGAACAATTCCTTTAAGATGAGATGCCAACAGAAACACTACAAAGCAACAAATGAGTACACCAGCGTTTGTTAACCACTCAATTAACCACTCTCGGGTAGTGTCCGTGTTCCTGTTTCATTTTTATTTTAAATGTTTATTTTATAGAGTTTGGAATATAAAAAAGGAGACGGTAGTTAAATGGAACAATGCAGATGACAAATAAATAGAGAACAATTATTCCTCTGCTCTGCATCTGAAATGGATTTGGCAGAATGTTCCAACGCATGGAAAGTGCAAAGCCTGAATTGACAGTCTTTTATGTTGAGCTTTTTTAAATTTCAAATTGCTCATTGTTAATTCAGCTGCAACATGCAAACAGAGGAGCAAAATTGTGAAAATGATAAGGTCCCTTGAGTGACTGTCAAGCCGTGCCACAGTATATGTGTGCACATTGGTCAATGAGCTGCTGCCAAACTTTTCTTAGACTTGGAGATTTGAATCAGCATCAATTCCCAGTATCTATCCCAATACAATTGAATAGGAAATGGGGACAATGCACACAATGATCAGCCTCTTTTCTGTATACAAACATTAATCATTAATCATTAAAATGATTCAATGTTATAAAAATACTTCGTTTCTTACTGAAATCTGCAATAACCATTTGCAAAATGAGTATTTTTTTATGCAAATAAATACTGTTTTGCCACCTATTATTCCTAGCACAGAAATAGCATTACACCTCCTTAAAATGTATGTTATTATCATTATTGTTAACCTTTATTTGTAGTATTTTTTTTTATTTATTGTAAACTGTACTGGGGAATACAGAAGGATTTTTCTATTGGTGCTATCAAGGCTCTCATGATTTTAATACATTATTGTACTGTCTGAAACTAATATCAAAAATGTAAAAAATATCAGAATTCTTCTGTAGGGATGTGTAAAATTGCCACCCTTAGTTAAAATTGGCAGGCAATTCCCCAGTATTCTAGACACCTAAATGGGTCCTAATGGGGACTTGTGTTAATGCTCTGCCTTAAGCTATGTCCTGGTGTTCACAATAGTGAACAACATATTCCGCAAAATTTTAGAGAGATGATATATCATTCCCATCACTCCAAGCCCCAGTGAAGCTTGAATCTAAGGTCCCTATCACATTCACAAACAACACGGAAAATTTCATCAGGAGTCATTTAACCTGCCGGTATGTTTTTGGTTTGCGAGGGGAAAATGAAAATACCTTGAAGAACACCACACAGACACATTTGCTCCCTTTATCCTCTGGTTTCGGCAGAAGATTTTATTTTTATTATCCCTACTTGAGGAATTTTTGGGAAGGATAAAACATAATCCAAACCCCAGTAATAGACCCCTATATGTGAGACACCCAACCCTGATTAATATTAAATAACTTTTCCTACTAAGTTGAGCAGTTGGGAAAACGTTTAGACAAAGGCATGATACACATAAAATTAGAAAAAGGATGTTAACCATTGTGTTTTTGTAAGTTGTTATGTTTTGGGTAGCCGAGGATGAGTAGAGTATAACAGTGCTTTATTAGCAGAGATTCATGCAGCCATTACACAACAGTAACTTTCACTTTCACTTTTAAGCTGTCAGGAAGCATGCACAGTATAAGTCTGGGCACAGTGACATCTACAGGCCATTTGTATAAACACCACAAAAGGCTTTGTATATTTTAACAGCATAAAGATGCTCAAATAGAAATAAGGCTTTTATTTTTTAACATTCGTTTACTAAATCATAATAAAATAGTTTTTTTTCTGATTTCCCCAAAGCACAAAAAAAGTATTATTTATTAAGCATTAAAACCACAGAAAACTTTAAAATTCTAAAACCACCAATTGTACCATTTACATTTGGGCTTTTAGAGGTGATAGTCCTTTTTTATTTCGAGAGTAGAATTGATGGTGCCAATAATGACCTTTAACCATCCTTTATGTAGCTCCCTTTACACTCTAAAATCTTTGATAGACAGGATATTAAAACGTATATCTTTGATAGCAGTTATGGCTTATTAAAATAAACCAATTGGGTGCATCATTATGATGCAATTTCCTGTGTGAATGCAAACAATGTTCCTTTTCACGCCTTGTGCTTTTTTTTAATGAATATCTGTTTGAAAATCCCACAAAGCAAACCTTACAGATCCCTGCTGACATTTACTACAGCATTGCATACGGTCCATTGTTGGGCATTTGACTGAAACAGTGAGGAAACTTGGATGACTTAGATAAACAGATTGCGTTGAACAGTTATTTGAAACAAGGGCCCCATGCTGCTGATATGAAACCAAGCTTTCAATTTGGATCTGGGGATGAAAAGCCTTCATTATCTGGATGTCATGTTTTACATCACTGTGACTGTGTGTTTCTCTTAGTTTTATAGTATTGTATATGTCAGAGCCAGGTCCCTAAAATGAGCCATGGAATGGTCTGTATATCAACATATATTTTAACACAATATACCCCCCTCCACACCGAGGGTGAGGGAAGGGCAAAATCCCCAGATTTCGAGTCTGCCCAGGCAGGGTACTGCGTACCACCCCAAAGCTGGGCCAAGATGTCTAGGCACCCTAGGCGACCTGGCTGGCCACCAAGGGCGAATTAATGCCTAGGCTAACCTAGGCTATAGCCTAGGGTCCCACAGTACTGAGGGGCCCATGGGCAGGGTTGGACTGGCCTGCCAGTACGGAATGCATTTTAGGACATTGTCAGGGGAAATCCATGTCCTGTATGTGATCTCCTATGCTAGAGGAATGCAAGCAATGTTGCCTGCTTTTCCACTCACCCCTCCTCAAAGCAGACTTCCCCCCTTCCTGCTCCTCACTCCTCCCTCAGGTAGCTTTAATCCGCCACTGCTGGCCACCTTTCCCCACCCTGAATACACATGTGTGAATAAATAAGCCAGCATATCACCAACCACCCTGAACCCAACCCAATGCGGGATCTGCTATGAGCATCAAAGTTTTAAAAAAAAGCTCACTTTTTATGCTAATTTTTATAACAGTGTAACTTTTTTACTTTGGACACAGGTAGGAGAGAAGTGAAGGAGGTTGTCTTACAGAGCTAACTGTTCTTGTATCCAGTTGAGGGGGAGCATATTCTCATTGTTACATTACATGCAAAAACAATAACAAATGCATTTTAAAAGAATTTTAGATCATATTTTTGCAGAAAATATAATAACCGCAAGATAGCAAATCTCATTAAATATTAACACTCTGGAAAAAGTCTTAACTTTAAATAAAAAAAAATGTAATTCCAATTCCTTGTTACTGACGGTTATGCAGATGATTTAAGGTGCAGCCATCTATCTAACATAGAAAAGTAATGTATAATATGTACAATATCATCCAACATTAAATATGTAATACCTTATTATTTAAATTATGGCAAAAAGGAGCAAGTTATTTGAGTAAATTTGTCTCTCTTCTCACTCGGGAGCTTGTATACAGAATACCTCTTACATTAACAACTAAAATTGACTATGCTGAGGAGGAAAATTAGATGCCGTAAATGAAGCAAAGGGATAAAAGATACACATAATGGATAGTCCTTGTAAATTTTTCATGGTGATGACAAAAAGTGCCAAAAATGAGAGACAAAATTGCTGATCGTGAGATTCGATAAACCTAAGTAATAATCCAAGGGAGGGAAACAAATGCTTCTCAAAACATCTATTGCCTTCAAAGGTGGCCTTTCCCAATAGTTCATTATCTCACAGGAGACGACTATAATTGAAATGAGATTCATCTCTGTCTGACAGTGAACCAATAAAAAATCTAGCAAGCTACAGTATATAATGCACTAAACATCAGCAAGAACATCAATCTAAGCAATCCTTCTATGACTGGCTTATCTGATAAGCAAAGTAAACATTCAGTGGTAAAGGGATATTTTGCACATCTATTTATGTGAGTTTTAGGATAGACACGATATATCTCAGTGCACATGTGTGCTTGTTGTGTCCCATCTGCAAGGACAATTTTAATTTGGATGGAACAATTATGAAACATTAAAAGACCAACAAAAAGTTATGCTTAGATCCAAGTTGTGGTACCAATTGCTTCTTAAATTTTCTTTTACTTATTAAAATCTTGTCCAGGAAGGGCATAGGTAACATGCTAAAAGTCAATAGTGGTCAATTTTGAACACAACCGTTAGAGGCACATTTATCAAGGGTTGAATTTTTTAAAACTTCCATTAATTTGAAATTCAACCAATCAAAATGTATTAATAAACTTTTATCAGCATGGACGAATTGAATCGGCCCGAAAATTCAAATCTAATAAGTTTTGAATTAGAAAAACTCGTTTCGAATTTAAAAAACTCGATTCGAGTTTTTTTCTCCAAAAAAACTTGAATGTCAGGAAGGCTGCAAACATCACCAAATTGATCCCTGGACCTCTCCCATTTACTTATACGGTAATTTGGTAGGTTTTAAGTGGTGAATAGTCAAATTCGAGTTCTTAAATGGCCAGAATATGATGAATCTCAAATTTAGAATTAGAATTAAAACTCGAATAGCGTTTGGATGATTCACATTTAGAATTTGAGAGTTTTGAGTGTTTTGACCAAAAACAAAATTTGATAATTCGAATTTTCACTTCAACCCTTAATAAATCTGCCCCTAAGTGTCCTCCCTGCCTGCTGAATAGTAAGTGAGGCTATCAACACAGAGGGGCCCTGGAACTAGCACCACCCTGAACCTGGCTATAATTTAAGTGTTACCAAAGTGGGCTGCATTAATCGGTGCATCAGACTTGAGCCAAAGACTTGCTCCAAAGACTTGCACCCGAGCATCATTTCAATTCAAAGCACTGGAAGTAATGCAATGCAAACTCTAAAAATTTAAGCCAACTCTGATGCTATTTGCACACAGGTTGCTTCATTACAATACATCAGGTGCATATCCACATAGGTGCAATTACACTGGAATTCTTGGGAAAATGCTGCATTGAATTTTGCATACTGCACATGGATGCACACATGACCCCTATTGTGCCTCAAGATGCTGTTAAAAACCTGTAATTGTAAGGATTAGCTTATGATAAACTGACAGGAGCCAATGTGCTGAGTAACTATATAGTTTAATGAAGAAAAAACACACACCTCGGCAGAAAGCACAAATGAAGGCAGGCAAAAAACAAGTCCAAGTTCAGGCCATGGGTCAAGGGCAAGCGCCAGACAAATGTAACCAGGAACAGGCCAACGTCAGGACAGACAGAGGACTTGCAAAGTCAGTTAATAGGATGAGGTCAAAACCAGGAGATCAGATACCAGAGGGAACAGGATAGGAACAGGACAGGAACAGGGTTACTAGATCAGTAACAGGGTCAGAATCACAAGAACCAAAGCAAGTCAAAATCAGGAACATGAAACAAGCCTGGAATAAGGCAGGTTGGCCAATGACCCAGCAAGGGGGAGTCTGGGAAGCAGGCTTAAATAGCCTGAGCTATTAGCCACAGCTGGACAACGGGTGTGACTAAGCGAAGATGGATACGGAAGCAGCATTGCAGAAGGCACTTTGTCAGAGTTATGCCAACACCACACTGCTTCCTGTGGTTCAAGCAGTAGGAGCAGTGACAGAAATTCCACAGGTCCCTGGTTTGAACCGAGGGAGTTCTTGAAATTATTGTGTCACTATTTAGAGATGTCATTGTCCTACCTGAGTTATTCACTGTGATGAAGTAGGGTGTGTAAGCAAGGAGGCTGCTAGACTCTGCAATCCTCTAAGTGAGTGGTTGTCTGCATTTTAACAGTGAAAGTGGTGTGGTAATTTCGGAGATCAATATCTTTTAACACCAGTACATTTTTATTAACAGATTGTTGGAATTTACTCAAATGTTAGTCTTAGCAATCAACTGTCCAAGTAGACAGTCCAGTGACTTGCAGAGTTCCATAGGCAGACTACTTAGGTCCTACTTAGTGATGGGCAAATCTGTGACATTTCAGTCAATGGGCGGCAAAATAATTTTGATTTTGACAATTTTGACGTGTGCGACAATTTTTATACGCACAACTATTTTGTCCAAATGCAATAAAGTCAATGGGCGTCAGAGTCATTTTGGGTGCTTCTGCCTGGCTTACATTTCATTAAGGTAAATTGATCGTAAGTGTATTTTTTTTATTGAAAACTGCAGGGGAAATATGAATTATTTTACCAGGGCTTAAAATCAGATTTCATCTACTAAACGAATCACCCTAAATTAGGCTAAAATGTCAACTCATCTAAGATATAGGATTACTGTGTAAAAATCTTCAAACATAATTAGGCTAATTAAATAAAGAACTGTAGCTCAGATCAAGCATATTTTGTTAAATTGTCCCTTTGCTCAGACTTTAGAGAAGCAACACAATCCTTTTTATCCTTGTAATTAGTTTATTGTTTTTAGATAAAATATAAATTGAAATAGAATAGCATTTTCAGTAAAATTATTGTTCGTATATCCCTACAGAAGCTTCAAGAAAAACAAATTGATCAACCACGATTATCTGCATTTTTCTGTTCAATCCAATGAGGCACTGCCATGATTATTGTAATCAGTTAACGTCATTGCAGTGTACTTCACTGACCTATTACTAAACAAATTGCAAAATACTCTGGTTTACCAGCTAATAACTTTTGAATAGAGGCACAGGATTGATAATTTTTATAAATCTATAACTGAATTTAATTTATTTGTCTAACTTGTGATAAAGTGATCTAAGTCAGGAGCTACCTGGGATCAAACTCTGAACTATACATTCACAAGCTCTTGGATTATTTCATTGAGCCACTGGAGACCTTTGGAATCTGATTCTACTGGTATGATTAAAGACTTTCTACCTTATACGTTTGCTCACCTCCTCCTCCTTGCTCTACCAGGTGTTGGTAATTTGTTAATTAAGGGCCTTTATAAGCCTGTTGCTAAAGATACTCCGGTGCTTGATCATTGAAGCTCCCAAGCTAGATCCTGCATACTCCTTGTTCCTGTGACTCCTTGTTCCTGTGACTCCTTGTTCCTGTGACTCCTTGTTCCTGTGACTCCTTGTTCCTGTGACTCCTTGATCCTGTGACTCCTGTGCCTGATTCCTGCTTTATTCCTGAGATTCCTGCTTTTGTTCCGGAGATTCCTGCTTTTGTTCCTGAGATTCCTGCTTTTGTTCCTGAGATTCCTGCTTGTTTCCTGTGCCTGTGTTCTCTGCTACAGTTTCCCACCTGCACTCTGTTGGATCTCCTGGTAATTGACCTCAGCTTGTTTACTGGACTACCCTCTGCCTTCAGCCTGCCTCCGACCTCGGCCTGCCATACGGACTTGTTATTGCCATTAGCCTGCCCCCGACCTCAGCCTGTTTCTCGGACTTGCCTTTATTGTTGCCTGCCCTTGACCACCGACCGGTGTAAGACTATTATATAATATTATTTTTTATCTTTTGTTCATTTGTTATGTTGCAATACTTTTCATTATTAAAATCTTCTTCTGCATAACATGTTTCCGGCCTATCAAAACCTCAAATACCCGCTGTACTCGTGTTATACAGCACCAAGGCTGACTACCAGCCACTCACCTGTGGCCAAGCCTGACACTAACTGCTTAAATAATATGGGTTATTATATTAGCAAAATTTAATCTGTTCATCAATTAACTTATAATAATAAATTCACAAAATCGCCGCAAAAATTTGCCAGTGAAACTTCGCTGGCGTCAAAAAAAATTGTCCGTTTTTTTGGACACAGGCGCCGTTTTGCGAATTTTTTGGCGAAAGCCCCAAATTCGCCCATCACATGAGGAACTTTGAGTTCCACCTCAGATGAAGGAAAAAATCATTAACAAATTATTCATCAATAAAGTTAAAATAATTGGATTTCAGTAGGATTTTGACACTTTCTTTGCATTATTTGATCAAAATTTATTTCAGCATCAGATATTCTGTTCAAGCCTGAAAATTATTTTGCTATTTTATAGCTGAATTTTTTTTTTACATTATTATCAATTATTTTGTTCTATCTGTACTTTTATGGATATAGCCTTGCATGTTTGGTGTTGCCAGGAGGATTTTATCAGACATGACCTACTTATTGAACTCTGGTTTTTGGAACCATGACTAAACTCACAAACTCTAAAACTAAGATTGTGATTTAATTGATCAAAAGATCCAAAAATAAAAAGTGAGAATAGAAAAAAAGTACAGAATGGTTTGCCAAAAAATACAAATACCTTGTGACCTCTAAACATGTAAGGTTTTCAGACAATTTTTTACCAAAATAATTAATTACAAAATGGTCCAATAGAATCAGCACACCTCCCATTGACTTCTATAGCATTTTGACAATTTTTACATGGCAAAGTTTTGTATTAAAGGCATTTGTGTTTTTAGAAATATAAAAAATTGAATTTTTCAAGATTTGTGGAAAAAGTCATAATTTGATTGTTAGTAAATGGACCCCATAGAGGCCAATTTTCAAAACTGATTTGAAAAATAGCTTGAATTTTGCTAATACAACTCCAGTTGAGTTTACATGAACTCACTAGTTTTTTTTGCTGAATTTTTATATTAGCATTTTTAAGTTTTTTTTTAAAATTTAAGTTTCAGGAATTAAAAGTCGAATTCACATATTTTGCAAAAAAAAATTACCCCATAAGCAGTTCATTTGAGTTTGGAAACTCAAATTTAATTTTTTAGTTTTTTTTCCACACAAAACTCAAATGACAATAAAAATTTCAAATTCAAATATTGGTAAATGACCCCCATAATGCTTTGTTTATCATGTTGCTACAGGGTGAAAGTGCTTTCTGTATGGGAAATAGAGTAATTTTGAGTTCTGTAGGACTCACTTGCAACCCTATCATGGTAAATAAAGCTTACATCATGATTTCTACTGCTTGCTCCCCCTGATGCCCTTACTCACTGTTCTCTAATTCCCTTAAAAAACAGGAATGGCACAAAGAATGGAAATGTTAATAGAGAACATAAATCAACTATACTTTCATTTTTGTAATTCAATTTAAGCACATATAAATGTATTTGCTGATAGCCATTAACATTTATTTTGTGTTTTCCCACCCTTGTCATTCTCATTCATCTCAAGTTAATTATGGCAGTATAATTACTTTACAACAAATGACAATTATTTTGGTATCAGTTTAAGCCTGACTTCACAATTAGCCCCATCATAAACAGACATTTGACTTTGATGAGGAAATAAAAATAAAACATAATTGTAATTATGGTCTTTTAATTTCATGAGCACAGCTATCAATGCTATTACTTTGTGACAATTACCTATATGTTTGCTTTTAAAATTCCTCCATACAAATAAAGCAGCCTTTTTTAAGTTGCTGATTGCATGTTCATAATACAACGATTATAAGAAATGCAAAGAAAAAAAAAATACTCTTAAATGGGAAAATTTATCTACCTGTTCAGTTTTTCTCAAGTACTAATTGGGTAAACAATCAGAATTTTAGAGGTTTATGTATTTTTAGTTCATACTTTTTATATTCAAAACTTTTAATCAATTTAATAACGTGAGTTTAGTCATGTTTCAAAAACCACTAAAAATAAGCTATGGTTATTGTTTTAATGCCACTTTTTAATGGGTAACCATTGCTTTTGTAAAAGTCCCGTAAACCTTAGTAGAAGTTTAATAAATGCTTTACAGTTTGTTTTTTCGTATATATCTCTACATAAACTCAAAAAGGAGTATATGTTCCCTTTAATGTAATCTTGCTTATCCAGAGTCCCAGTGTATGTAAAACTCTACAGAATAATTAATAGCATTACATATTCATATTTGAATTTAAAATTATAATTGGGTGCCACCATATAACTTACCAAGTTAATTATCTTTACATACTGTATGTAGTCACACAGATTAGCCCTAGGGGTACTGGCAAGTACTACAGTAGTTCCCAATTATAATTGCAAATTCTGCATGCAGAGAAGCACCATTATTTTGACTAGTGATGGACAAATTTGCGCCGTTTCGCCGAAAAATTTGTAAAATTCGCGAAACGGCGAAAAATTTGCAAAACGGTGCCGGTGTCTCATTTTTGATGCCAGCAAATTTTTTGCCGACGCCGGCGAATTTTCGAGAATTTTTTCGCTGGCAGCGAATCTCGGAAAATTCAACGCAAATTCGCGCCTGGCGAATAAATTCGCCCATCACTAATTTTGACACAATAAACCCTGATCCTTCACTCGCTATTTAAGAAGCAATGAACAGAAAATTAATCCTACATATAACCTGGATAGATAGAGAGAAAAGTAAACAGATTTTTTGCTTCAGTGACCATCTATTGCCCCAAGGGTGATTGTCTAGATCATCTGCTGATATTCACTCTAAAGATAATGTTCTAGTCTATGGAATTTTCATTTAATACAGTACAAATACAGTGGCATTGCAAGACACCTGTGTTCGTCATATGCACAGACATCTTATTTCCAGTGACTGATTACCTACAGTTTGGTCAATGGAAGAAAATAAGCTTCAGGTGCATGTGACAACTTAAATTACATTACCTTTCCACAACCGGACTGAGAATTTACCAGCTATTTGCGATTAGCCTGACTCACTGTCTTCAATCCAACCAGTAAAATTGTGTGTGTTGGCATTTAGGGGCAGGTTTATTAACACTGCAGCTGGGGAATTGTAATGGCTTGAATGTTATCTAATTTATTAACGCTTTCCTGACACTCCAGAAAGTGTTTTAACAGATTGGCCCATTTATCAAAGCATTAAATGCTTTGATTAATGTGTCACTTGATCAGAAATGTGTTAATGCACAGTGGCAGTTGGTGCTAGAATAAAAAAAATGTTTTTTTTTTTACAGATATAGGCTGATGTACGAACACAGGGGCTAAACTTCACCAGACTAGACCTAGACTAGTCTAAGGATTGCTAACCCTGGTGGTCTAGGGATGCCCACCTCGCCCCCGGCAGGGACGCCCGCCATGTGCTTCCTTCTGTCTCCATTGCCGGTTTCTCTTTGGTGTGTGTTGCACGCACTTCATGCTACATGCCGGTGTGATGACATCATCTCGCTTGCCGCAAAATTCAAAAGGTATTTAAAGGGACTTTTGCAACAAGTAGTTCTAACTTGTTTAGTTCCTGGGTGCTTATTCTTAGTGAAATCCATTGTGTATCCTAGTATTGACTGTTGTCTGACTGCTTGACTACTCTGAATTCTGCTTATCTGACCCAACTCTCCGATCCTGATAATTGCCAGCTTGCCTGACTATTCTGAACTCTCCAATCCTGATCCGAGCCTGTCTGACTATCCTTTGAACTCAGCCTGTACTGACCCGGCCTGTCTGACCATGCTTGAACTCTGCCTGTACTGACCTGGCCTGTCTGATCATGTTATTTCGTTTGATCCCCCTGGGTTGTGTTGCCTTCCATCCTAAATCCTTGGCAAAACAATCGTGCCCCTTTGCTCGTCCAGAACTCTTGCTTGGCTCCTTTCTTAATAAGACCTGGCAGCATCCAATTTGAAGGGGCTGCTAAAGGCGGAAGCAGAGCAGAGACCAGGGAACCTAGCACCTGTTCTGGATTTAGGGTGCAGATCATGACTAGTGATGGGCGAATAAATTCGCCTGTCACAAATTCATGGAAAATTTCCTCTTTTCACGGCCGGCAAATAAATTTGCGAATCTCCCTCAAAAAATTTTGGACGCACATCTGAAAAGTCACTCTCGTCAAAATTGCCACAAGTCAACACTATTCAGATGCCCATTGACTTTAATGCCAGCATCAAAATTGACGAGAGTGACTTTTCGACACGAGTCCAAAATTGGACGCGGGCGTCAATTTAGATTTTCACAGTTTTTTCATGAATTTTTGGAGAAATTCTCACTGATCATGACAGCAGGCAAGAGAATAGGTTATTGGTGGGGGTTGGGAGGGTTAGTATACAGATTAGTATACAGATTAATCATGGCGGTGTTTTGATGTGTGGAATGCCAGGGGTGAGACACTGGATTCACAGAGTAAGCTTAGATATGCATGGGGTGGCAATCAGATGATGTGCAACTGGTGTGTTGTGTGGGTGAGAGAGAAAGAGGGTGGGCAACAATAGTACTTGGCCTAACTTTGTCAATTGGCTGTTACTAATCACTAATCAGTACTTTGCTTTCCTTTTTCTTGTACAGGGACCACTATCCAATTTTATGGGGCCTATTTACTTACATTCTGATTTCCTTTTTTTCACAAATGTTATTGCTTTTTTTTTTCATTAGTATAAAACTCTAAAAATGTATTACACATAAAAACCATCAATACAAAACTTCTCCAAGTAAAAGCAGCCGAAGCCCTGCAGAAGTCAGTGGGAGCATCACTGATTCAGACTTTTAGAGGTTTTTGGGTATTTTTGCTAGGAATTGTCCGAAAAACTCTGTTTTTCAAAGGTTTTAAAGATATTCATATTTTTTTTCCATTTGTACTTTTTGATATTAGGATCTTTTAATAACTTTCATGGCATTCCTGGTTTTATAAAAATAGAGTTTAATTGTGGTTTCAAAAACCTCTAATAGTACTAAAATCCAACATTTAATAAATGGGCATCCCTGAGTTTCTGGGTATGCTGTATTTTCTGCAATGTGATTTATTGACTCCTTGCTAGTTATCCTGATTGCTGCCTGTCCTGCCTACAAACATGATTAACACTTCTTATACCATGCCATTGGACTTGCTTGATATTCCTCTTACCCAATGCCAGCTTCCTCTTCAGATCCTACTTCCAGGTCCTGATGGCCTTGTGTTTCCAAGTAAATTGACCTTGCAATGTTTATATAGAGGGCCTTTATTTATGAAAAGTTGGACAAAAAATATATATCTCAGTTCTCTACAATTTGCTGTTCATTTGCTAAGGGATGTTTCAATACATTATTTTGATGTGAAATTAATTCCATACATTTCTAAATAGATTACATATATTAAATTCATTATAGTTGTTATTTCTGTGAAATTTTTATGTGCTTAGGGTTTTAGTCTATTGTCAAAAATAACACACACTTTACAATATACTTTGTAGCGCTATAGTAAACGTGAGTGGCACCATCTCTACTTTGAGCTTACTTTTATATATATTTGTGCTCCGGATGAGACCTTTCTCTCAGGTGTAAGCCCTCGCAATGGTGTGGAGGCAGGGTGTAGTGGAACTGTTATAAAGTGTTATGCACAATAAGTGGGTGCCAGTGGTTCTTATGCTTAACCATAGAACTTAGTTTACTCAACAGAATAATCCACATACGAGTACTTAGGAACATAGAGCACATAGAATTGCATATTCTCACAAGTATCAAAGATCAGCTTAGTTCCTGCAGGCAAGGGAACATACACAGCAGCAGTGGAGCAGCAAATGAAGATAAACCCAGCTTTCAGGCTTTCCCCTAAGTGGAACCCAGGGGAATCTCTAAATCCCAAGTCTGTACACATCTGGGCAATTAGTACCCGGGATCTTCATCCCTCTGATTCTGCTCATCGGAGCCTTGAGCTGCTCAACTTAATAACCTGTCACTCCTAGAGTGACCTATTACAGAGTATAGCTAATCCTTTACTAGGCCTAATGTAACTAGGTTCCACTGCCCATTCCCTTCCTGCCTGCTTGGTAAGGGCTAAAGCAATGAACCCAGAGCACATGGTTACCTATACTTTAATACTATAGCACAGTACCATCTACACTACTGTGAGAACAACCAGGGTCTTATCTTAAGGTAAAACAATGAAACAGAACCCTCTTTAGGACCCAAGATAGACTTATAAAGAAAGAATTGCTGTTATAAAGACTCTATTGATTCCGAACTTTCTTTACATTTCGTATTTGTTTCCTTTACCAGAAGCCTTGTATGCCAGGATTTACAGTCTCTTCTTTCACATGCTTTAGGGGGACAGACTGAATCCTGTAAAGAGGGGGATACCATTCTTGCCAAGGGAGGAAGGGGGTCTGGCTATGATCTGTTCCTTATCTAAAAACAAAATGTCTCTGTGGGAAAACAGTTTAAAAACTTGGATGTTCCCCTTTATTAAGGAATGGTTGCAGGGAGGTAGAGTGAAGGAGGTTCTGGTTTGTGGTGATTCTCTCCCATTGTATCTGGCGTTGGCTCTGAAAATGCTGAGAAAGTGGGGTATTAGCCATAGTGCGTTGAGTGCTAAAGACTCATTTATGTTCCCCTGTTGTCCTGCAAGACTGCCCCGGAGCCACTGAACAAGAAAGTATAAAGTATCTAAATAGTAAAAGGCTACCTAAAAAAATATTTGATATTTCTTGGTTGGCTTTTAAGGGCAAGCTTTTTGTTAAAGGGCATGTAAAGGCAAAAAAATAAAATCCAATTTTTACTTTCTTTAATGAAAATATACTTTAATTAAAAAATGTGTACTGTTTTTATAAGAAACCTGACTGTATGCAGTGAAATTCTCCCTTCATTTACTGCTGTGGATAGGAATTGTCAGATGGTCCCTAACTGCTGAGCAGGGAAACAATCATACTTCTGAACAGCAGGGAGAGCCCCCACCTTACTTCCCAGCCATGCAGAACTCAAGCAGCTTTGTTCATGATGATCCCTAAGCAGCCCAGAGCACAATAAGCATGTGCACAGTCTTAGTCTTGCAAAGATGTTTAACAAAGTTACAAGATGGTGACCCCCTATAGTGAAAGCATAAATTATTTGTTTGATTAGGCTTGTGGTGCAGTAAGTTCATGTTTATATTTAGTATACAAAATACAGCATTTCTAGCCTTACTCTATTTTAGACTTTACAGCCCTTTAAGGGCAATCTCAATTACCTGAATGTGGTGGATAGAAACTGTCCATGGAACTGCGGGGAGGCCGAGGAACATTTTTTGGTAGAATGTCCAATAACAAAAACTTTTTATGATCAAGTCAGTAGGAAACTGTGATTTGGTTTTTTGAGTAATTTATGTTTCTCTGAAGCTGCATATAGGACACTGAGTCAGGACTGTCTGTGTAATAAGGAAACACTATATATTATAACTACAATATTCCAGTATTATTTGTGGCATTTACGTTGTAAGAAATCAACGGGCCAAGATGTAGATTCTATTGAATATACTGCCAATGCTGTGTTAAGGGAAATCCTCGTTATTACTGTAAGTCACAGGAGGTTAAAATCTCTAAGGGAAATCTTAGATTATGGAAAAATACTGATATCTCCTTTTGATGTTTCATTCTGATGATATAATATTCTGATTATCTTTGTGTTTGTTTATTTGTATGATGTTGAATTTAATATAGAAAATTCCCCCATTAGGACCCATTTTGGCTTCTAACACACTGAGGATTTGCCTGCCAATATTAACTAGGGTGGCTAATTTACCATATCCCTACAACTTTATACTTCAATTAATAGCACAATAATTTTTCATCAATAATTATGCTCAAATTATATTACATTTTTTTTTCTAGTAGTGATGGGCGAATTTATTCGCCAGGGGCGAATTCTCTGCAAATCAGCGCGATTCGCCTCCAGCGAATAAATTAGTGAAACGCCCTCGAAAATTCGCCCGTCACTATTTTCTAGGACTCATATTATACATTTGATAAATATTAGTGAGTCTGACCTGTTTCACTTCAAAGAAAACTCAACATAATGCATCGAAGTCTATGGGCTAAAAAAACATTCTTGACTCACTAAAGTCTATGGGCTTAATTTTCGCTACAAAACTTGGCGGAAAAGTTCACTCATCACTAATACATATTACATAAACTTATAGTTTAATCAATATACTAAGTTGGGTGTTGCTTGGGCAATGATTTAGGACGAATCCAGATGCAACACAGCAATAGAATCCAGAACAACTGTTCTATGCACCCTTTCTAATCATTCTGTTCAAAGGTATAACTGGTGAAGGAAGAGCTCACATATTGTAGATAACAGACATTTTTATATTCCTTAACCATACAGCCTAAGTCATATTATAATGTGGTAGCAACTGAAGAAACATTCTGAAAATAATTAGTCATGTACCATCTCAATATATAAAAGGAGACAGCAAAACACTTCTGTAATAAAATGGAATCACTTTACAAAACACAAACTATATTACTCTCTCATCAAATATTTGTATAATTAGAATTCTTATTATAGGGAAGACAAACAACATTCAGTAAGAATCTTGATCAATTCTGTTGAGGGAAAAAGAATATATATAATTTTCCTTGAGCTAACCTGGGAAATTACTTTTTGGCATATCCATGCTTTATATTTTACACACATACAATAAATAGCTTTCCATTTGTCATCACCCCATGATTGTGTGATTCAATTCTTCTCAAAGTCTAACACTCCTCTGATGCATTTGTGCCATGGACACATTTCAATTTGTGGCTCTTATGTAGTGTCGAGCCATAACACTAATGTATTTGCATGTGATGTAAAGCAGCATTGCTATCAATATAAATGTCATCAATCTTTATGTCAGATTGCTTAAGACAAATAAAAATGTCAACCTACTAGTTTTCTTGTTGGCTTCTGGTTTATATCCCAAAAGAGAGAATTACTTAAAGTTTTAAAAGCTTTTTCCTGTGACTTATGTCCGGCTGTGATAAGTGAATAGCAATTTTGTTAAATATCCTTCTTAGAAACCAAATCTGGAATGCTGCTAATACATCAAGGGGCACATTTACTATTGGTCGAATATCGAGGGTTAATTAATGATTGAAGGAAAAATCATTTGATCGAACGATTTTTCGTTGATCAGAAATTGCCTAGAAAGCCTATGGGGACCTTCCCCATAGGCTAACATTGGTGCCCGGTAAGTTTTAGGTGGCGAAGAAGGTGGTCAAAGTTTTTTTTAAAGAGACTTCAACTATTGAATGGTCAAATAGTCAAACGATTTTTAGTTCGAATTGTTCAATTTGAAGTCAAAGTCGTAGTCGAAGGTCGAAGTAGCCAATTAGACGGTCGAAGTAGCCAAAAAAATACTTCAAAATTCTAAGTATTTTTCCTTCTAATCCTTCACTCGAGCTAAGTAAATGTGCCCCCAAGTGTTAGAAAAGAGCCTGAATAACAAAAGGAAGGACCACAAGGGACACAGTGGCAAGTAAATAACTTTTTATTGGATTGTTGTTCTAGAACATTGTTTTGACCACTGGTTTAATAAATTCGGTTCTTTATTGAAAATCAAATTTTCTGTACAATGTGACACATGAAATGAATGGCCAAATAGAGAGCTAGTCATCTTTTTTGTCTATAGAAACATGTATGCTTGAGGGTCATATAATAAATATATTATAATAAGGCACATTGACAAACATACTGCATGTGCTAAATTGCACCAGGGCAACTTGGCAATACCTACCAATTCATAATTAGTTTGTTTATGTTCTACTACAAGGTAGAACATATAAGCAAAACCTGATGCAGGTGCATTCCCTGAGGCGGTAGTCAAGGCAGTACAGCACCTCCAGGCAGAAATACCTCACACGTGGTCTGGATTTCACCCAGTGGAGTGGTCAGGGAGGAGAAGCTAAAGTCTGACACCTTATCCACTGTGTCCCTTCACTGTAGGCAAATCTAACAGCCTGGAAAGCTACTCCCTGCAACACCTCATTGATGGAGCACAAAGCTGCTCTTTCTCTCTTCCCTCACTGTCTTACTCTCCTAGAGAGTCTATAACATTATATTCCTGCCACTCACTAGACTCATTCACGGGATCCCTGCTCCCCGACTTCCGCACTAGAGGTTCAGGTCCCCCCAGGGCAAACTGGAGTTACTGGGCCTTGTTGTACCCAGGCTCCCTGGAAACATCTGGATGGGTCAGACACCAGAAGCCAAAGAGGAAGATCCACGCCTTCTCACTATACCAAAGTGTGACAGGAAGTGCTCACAACACCTCCTGGCCAGTAGCACAACTAAACAAATTACAACTAGCTACATGGGCATCTAGGGAGATTTGGAAGTGCAGGGATTTAAAGCCATAGGGGCACATTAACCCCATGGGTCCCTACACAAACTCGATTGACAACTCTAAAAAAAGAGGTTAAACAAATAGGCACCTGCACAGATCATACTTAAGCCTTAATGATGCATAATCTTGGTTTTTCAGTTTCAGAGATGATGGTTTAAAGGGGAGGTATTAAAGATACACATTCAAATTGAGCTATGGTCAAAAGGGACAAAGATATTCCTGTTTAAGTGGGTGGTCTCAGATTTTGCAGATGTGGAAGGGAGATCAGCACAATAAAGTCTTATGGCTAAAACATTACAGTGTGTTTCTGGAAAGGAGGTTAACACCAATGACTGTGCATTAACTTGGAAGATTTACTTTCATTCTCTATTATGAAATAAAAGCAATATGTTCATATAGGATTGACAAAAAAGAACCACATATACAGGGTGTTTTTGGATCCAAAATAAAGCAAATGTGATTGTAAATATTTAGTAAATTACTTGGTTTGTATTCAATTTTTAAAATGAACTTCTAAAAAAATACCATATACAGGTATGAAACAGGTTATCAAGAATGCTCAGGATCTGGGGTTTTCTTGATAATGGATCTTTCCATAATTTGGATCTTCATACTTTAAGTTTACTAAAAAATCATGTGAACATTAAATAAACCCAATAAGCTCTGCTTCTAATGAGAAATAAGTATATCGTAGCTTGGATCAAGTACAAGGTACTGTTTTACAGAGGAAAAGGAAATCATTTTTAAATATTTGGATTATTTGGATAAAATGGAGTCTAAGGAAGATGGCCTGTAATTCAGATCTTTCTGGATAATGGGTTTCTGGATAACAGGTCCCATACTTGTACTGTATATATATTTATAAATAGCAGATTCTGTAATTGTCTAAAGGAATATTATTTTAAAGAAATACATTAGCAGGAGCCATTGATTCATTGCAGGCCTCCAACATCTTATGAGGTGCATAATAATATTCTATTAATAGATTTATGTTCTTTGGCCAATTTAAAGGATTCCATTTTCCAATTAGTCTTTGGAAATTACATTTATGCCTGCCAACAATTTATGCAAAAACAATAGCTATTTAAACTAAAATTATGGTTTTAACGGGGACTTTTTTTCCCTCGAAACGTAACTTAAAAAAAATAAAGATGAATCCAATTATATGATTTCTATATTTGATGTCATTGAACCTTTTTCATCTTCTATTACAAAGGTGCACTGTAATTAAATTGAGAGCCTTCCCCACAACCTGAAACACACCTTATGAAATTGAAAGGTTGCCCCATTACTTCAAGCCACTGACCCATTGTTATCTAAACTGACATAAGGTAAAAGTATCATTTCTAGGGTACGTCCATCAGAAAATTGAGAAGCTATAGGTGTAAACTGTCTAAAGAGAAGTGAGCACCGCATTCCTGAAGCTGCTATCAGAGAAGAACCTTCTGAGATAAATCAGACATTGTTTGCATTAATATTTCACCACTTCTCAATAGTAAAACCATTACTGAATTATTTGGTATTAAATAATATAATAATTAAAGGGATACTGGCATGGGTTTTTTTTTCTATCAAAACCCATCAGTAAATAGTGCTGCTCCATTTCTTAAAAGAGCAAAAAGATTTTTTTTTATTTTTAATTTTGAAATCTGACATGGGACTAGACAGATTGTCAGTTTCCCAGCTGTCCCAAGTCATGTGACTTGTGCTCTGATAAACTTCAGTCATTCTTTACTGCTGTACTGCAATGTGGAGTGATATCATCCCCTCCCTTTCCCCCGGAGCAGCCCATCAGCAGAACAATGGGAAGGTAACGAGATAGCAGCTCTCTAACACAAGATAACAGCTGCCTAGTAGATCAAAGAACAGCACTCAATAGAAAAAGCCAGGTCCCACTGCAACACATTCAGTTACACTGAGTAGGAGAAACAACAGATTGCCAAAAAGCAGTTCCATCCTAAAGTGCTAGCTCTTTCTGAAAGCACATGACCAGGCAAAATGGCCTGAGATGCACCTACACACCAATATTGCCACTTAAAAAAAATACACTTGCTGGTTCAGGAATGAAATTTTATACTGTAGAGTGAATTATTTGCAGTGTAAACAGTGTACCGTATATACTCGTGTATAAGCCGACCCGAGTATAAGCCGAGGTACCTAATTTACCTAAGAAAACTGGAAAAATGTATTGACTCGTGTATAAGCCTAGGGGTGAGAAATTATTTTAGGACATGGCCAATTTAAAGCTTTAACGTTGCTGCTTACTCACTGATCTGAAGCATGCACTGACTCCTCCATGCTGCTGCACATACTTCTCCCCCCTCCTCGCTTAATTCTGCTCCAGCCCGTCCCCTCTCAGCTCTTGTCAATCAGTCCCAGGGCACGTCACAAAGGGAGAAGACGCGAGCCTCCGCTCCCTCTACAGGTGCGTGCTCGTATCACAGAGTGAGCGCGCACCTCATCCACGTCTCGAGCGCTCCTCTTCTAAACTCTTGTGCACTCCTACGCGCAATACGGTAATGCGCACACATTTTCCCAAAGGGGAAGGGCTGAGGAGTACTGAGTGACAAGAGCTGAGAGGGGAGGGGCTGAGGGCTAAGGAAGCCACGAGCGGGGAGAAGTATGGGCAGCACGGAGGAGTCACTGCACACTTCAATCAGTGAGTAAGCGGCAACCTTTTTTAGCTGACCCGCGTATAAGCCGAGGTAGAGTTTTTCAGCACATTTTGGGTTATACGCGAGTATATACGGTAATTTAGAAATAAAAAAATACATCATTAAAATCACGACAGAAGCCCTTTAAGCTGTTGAGGAGGGCATGATTTAGCTTCAGTAATGTTTTTTAGTGTTATGTCTTTATACATCTACCTCTTAGTGTGTCAACCATTTTACAAATGATAAGGTAAGGATATGGCATTTCCCTTCTTATGCCATGCATCCCCATGTGCACCTCTGACTGCTATGCTAGGAAATAGAACTATATGCTTCCTTACAAGGGAATACAACATTACTCGACTTGCTAAATATACTTTGATTTAACACATGCTAAGGGGAAATAAGAATTAAGAGGTTTTTGGAGATGAATGAAGATAGTATTTCCATTACAAAGCGGGTTGCAAAAAAATGATTTATTTCAAAAGCGATAACTTGGTGCCTATGACCCTGCAACATAACAAAGGAATGAAACAACAGGGTCTGTCAATTAGATGGCAGAAGTGCCGAATGTATAATGACAAAAAGGAAGAATAGACATAGGCACTAGGAAACTAAAATATAACAAAATGTTATCCAATGGATTTCATTGTATTTAAGGTTATGATCACAGGTGACTGATACTCAGCCTGCAGTAAACAAGTCAAGTCAAGTGGAGTTTATATACAGTAAATAAAGTACATAGTAGAAACTAAATGACATTCCTCCAGAACCCCCCGGTGCTATACAACAACTCTAGTACACGGTCAAGCTGGGCAAAGTGGACATTTCAGTTCCTTATGAATATATTCAGTTCAGTCCTTGGGAGTTGACATACCTGATGGCTTGTGGAAATAGACTGTTTCGCATTCTGGAAGTCAGCGCTCAAATACTGAGGTATCTTTTACAGGATGGCAGGAGGGTAAAGAGATCATGTGCAGGTGGGTTCTATCCCTGACAATGCTGGTAGCCTTCTGGAGACAGCGTGTGTGGTAAATATCCATAATGGCAGGAAGCGAGACCTCAATGATCTTTTCTGCTGTCCTCACCACCCGCTGCAGGATCTTGCGAACTGATACAGAGCAGTTTCCATACCAGGTAGTGATGCAGCTGCATAAAATGCTTTCAATAGACCCTCTGTAGAAGATAGTGAGAATGGGTGGTGGAAGGTGGGCTTTTTTCAGCTTTCGGAGAAAGTAGAGACGCTGCTGTGCTTTCCTCACTATAGAGCTGTTGTTAAGGGACCAGGAGAGGTTCTCCGCCAGATGTACACCAAGGAATTTGGTGCTCTTGACAATTTCCACCGGAGATCCGTTAATGTACAGTGGAGAATGATCCCCACGTGTTCTCCTGAAGTCAACAACTATTTCCTTTGTTTTATTTGTATTCATAGACAGATTGTTGACTTTGCACCAGTCCGTTAGCCATTTCACCTCTTGTCTATATGCTGACTCATTGTTCTTGCTGATGAGACCTACTACGATTGTATCATCAGCGAACTTGATGATGTGATTGGATCCATGACTTGCCACACAGTTATGAGTCAGCAGTGTGAACAGCAGTGGACTAAGCACACAAACTTGGGGAGATCCCATGCTCAGTGTGATGGTACTGGAGTTGTTTTTTCCCATTCGGACTACCCGAGGTCTCTTGGTCTCTTGGTCAGGAAGTCTAAGATCCAGTTGCAGATAGAGATGTTCAGGCCCAGCATGCTCAGCTTATCACTCAATGGTGAGGAATGATTGTATTGAATGCTGAGCAGAAGTCTATGAACAGAGAGAATCATCCCCTATGCACTAATCTTCTGTGCCTGCACCTGGAACTAGAGATACACTGAATCTAGGCTTTGGTTCAGTATTCAGCCAGGATTCAGCCTTTTTCAGCCGGATTTGGCTGAATCGTACCAAAATCCTTACTATCATTTGACTTTTCATCACAAAACAAGGAAGTGAAAAATGTTTTAGCTACACGCCCAGTTCTCTGTATATTTTTTAATTGATGTATATTGCAAAGTTGCTTGAAATTATGTTTACTTTTCAAAAAGCCGAAGTTATTTTTCTGTGGAGTTCCCCTTTAAATATTTCTGAATTCAAAGTATCCAGAGTTAAATGCACACAAAGTAAAGTGTATAGGGAAAGTCATAGACTTGAATCTCAAATGAGCATTTAATCCCGCTGTGTTTGAGCAACTGATCATACATAGTAACATACAGTACATAGTAACTTAGTTTAGATAAAGTCACACATCCATTAAGTTCAACCCTTTAGCTAAAACCTGCCTGTTGACTTGAAAAAAAACAAAAAAAACCTGAAGCCACTCCAATTTGCCTAAGAGGGGAAAAAATCCTTCTTGACTCGTCAACGGCAATAGCACCATTCCCTGAATCAACTATTTTAATAACCCTGTATTTGTTCTTGCTAAAAAGCCATCCAACTTCTTCTTGAAGCTATCTAATGTATGAGCCAATTCAACCACTTCCAGGAGAGAATTCCACATCTTTACAGTTCTCCCTACTGCAAGGACCTACTGGTAAATAAAGCATAAGAGAGGTTATTATATGATTCCCTTTTATATTTATACATAGGGGTCTGTTAGACCTCAATAATAACCCTAATCCAAGAAAAGAATGTACTATAGGCATCCACCATTTCTACATGATCCTATACATATACAAACAACATTTGCCTAGAAAGAAGTTGTTTGTGGGAAACTGTATCAAAAGCTTGGTAAAAAGGTGTGGTAAAATTCAAATAGATCAAATCTACTGCAACCCTAACCCCATATTAATCTCATCATAAAAAGCAATTTGTCTGACTTGAATCATCCTTCATTAAGCCATGTTGATAAATACTCAATACTTACAGAATATACATTTGAATGTGATCCCTTAGCAAGCCTTCAAATAACTTGCCACCATTGATGTTAAACTTACTGGCCTATAATTTGTAGACAGAGATCGCAATTCCTTTTTAAACTAAGGCATTACATATGTTTTCCTCCAATCCATAGGTAAACATGGTAAGCAATGGTAAGGCCCCATCTAGAATATGCCATACAGTTTTGGTCTCCATCACTCAAACAGGACATTATTGTATTAGAGAGGGTACAGAGAAGGGCAACTAAGCTGGTAAAGGGAAAATCTTAGCTATGAGGAAAGACTGGCCAAGTTGGGGATATTGACGCTGGAGAAGAGGCGCTTAAGGGGTTATATGATAACTATGTACAAATATATAAGGGGATCATATAATAATCTCTCTAATGCTTTATTTACCAGTAGGTCTTTCCATCTGACACAAGGTCATTCATTCTGTTTAGAAGAAAAGAGGTTCTGTCTAAATATTCGGAAGGGGTTTGTTAAAGTGAGAGCTGTGAAGATGTGGAATTGTCTCCCTGAATCAGGGGTACAGGCTGATACATTAGATAGCTTTAAGAAGGGGTTAGATGGTGTTTAGCAAGTGAGTGAATACAGGGTTATGGGAGATAGCTCATAGTACAAGTTGATCCAGGGACTGGTCCCATTGCCATTTTCCATGTCAGGAAGGAATTTTTTCCCCTCTGAGGCAAATGGGAGAGGCTTCAGATGGGGTTTTTTTTGCCTTCCTCTGAATCAACTGGCAGTTAGGCAGGTTAAAAAAAGTTAAAAGGTTGAACTGGATGTGTGTCTTTTTTCAACCTAACTTACTATGTTACTATGTTACCATATCAGATGAAAGTGATTCTGAGAAAATCAGACATAAAGGCAAGGCTAAAACGTTAACTTTAAGAGGTGTATTCTATCTGGTCTTGGTGCCTTGTCCAGCTACGGTGTCAGTCATATTCTAATGAACTGTTCTTCGAAGGCATCTCAGCTATTGCTGGAGACATGGGGACCACTGTTGAAGCTGAAAGACTTCTAGCATTGTGTGTAACTGCTTTCTGACTATCCTATGACTGGAAGTATTTGTTGGTCCGTGATTGTCTCAACATGTCCTTGATATTGTGATGGCAGTTTGTGCGGACATCGGGAACTCCATAATTCTTGAAGACTGCTGCATGTTTTCCTGCAGCAAACCTGTTGCTTCAGATTCTTTGTAGCCTTGAACATGTCAAAGTTGCTTGACCATGGGTGTGGATAAAAACAGATTTCAATAGAAGACTAAAAATGCAAAACAAATTATATTGTGACTAGGAAATAGATGTATAATGATCCTATAATTAAATTTTCACAGTTTTCAGATTTCAGCACTGATATCATGATAACTATATCATCATTACAACGGTGTTACTGTTAAAATAATAATAATAATAATAATGATAAAGATGAAACAGCCAGTATCTTTAGAAGGGATGACATTGTGGTGTGATGTTATACAGCTGCTCAAAAGCCATATGTTTTGCATTTCAGCAAAATGATAATTCAGATTTTTTTCAGAATAATTAAACAGCCCTCATTAATGGCTTGAAAAGGAATCATAAGTTTTCCATGTACTGTTTGTTTCCAAGTAGATCGTTATTGCTGCTACATTATCTGCCTGGGAGATTTCATCACTATCTTAAAGCTGTGTCTTATTTTATACAACATGTAAAATGTTCTTCAAGATTCTGCTGTAGAATTAATCAGAATTGTTTTTTTTTTTCCAGGATTCTCCTATGTACACTCAAAACTTTTCTCAATTTTCAGTTGCTCCTTCGAGTTTTACAGTTTTTAAGTTACACCTATTTCATTAGTGTAGTAATCCATTGTTCTGAAAAAGTGTTTCAGACATCTCCAGCTTGACTTCTCTATCTGTGATAAAAAAGACTCATAGGCAATTACTGGGGGCCTTTGAGCCAAAAGCTACAGTTATATTAGCCTACCTTCACTAATTTCTCCTTCCATCCTCCATATTACAAATAAATTAATAGCAATATATATATAAATAGAGAATGAAAGGTCCCATTTTTGACCAAAAAGGTAATGAAATCAGCTGAAGGAAACACAGTAAGCAGCAAAGTATTTGTTGAACTAATATTTTTTATTAAATCCTACAATCTGTGTCTTGTTTTTATTTTTTGCATAATTCTAAAATTTAAATTGTCACTTAGCCCATATCTCAAATATTTCCAAGAAACATCTGAAAAAGTCAAGAAATACATGCGAGTGTGCGCTTCAGTCACTAAAGAAAAGCCTTTGATTGTATTCGTCATGTGAAATTGTGGAATGTCCCAGTTAAAAGGATTGTATTTGCACCTCTCCAAGCTCTGAACAGGGTTAAACACAGAACAAAAATGGGACATCTTTAAAATGCTGCTTAATAAATATACTTGTCAGTATATTCCCCTTGTAAGCAAAGAACGTTGTTGCAAAACAAAACCTTTGTGGTTCAATAGAAGCGTTGGTGTTGAGGTGGTAAGAAAAGAAGTGTTTTTAAGGCTTACAAGTTAGCTGGGACAGCCGAAAAGTTTATAAAGTATAAGGAGGCCAATAAATTATGCAAAATAACTGCATGGTATTCATCCCAAGCAAGCATAGCTCTTTTTTTTTTTACTTAGTTTTTCAAAAATTCCTTGAGGTCTGGCAAGGTGCAGTGAATTGCTAATCTGGTGCCGCTATTCAGAAAAGGATCCCGTTCTCAGCCTCAAAACTATAGGCTGGTTAGTCTGACATCAGTTGTAGGAAAGATTTCCAAATCTTAAATTAGTCTTGCCAGACTAATTTAATTTCATTTTAAAGTGGACCTGTCATCCAGACACAAAAAGCTGTATAATAAAAGTCCTTTTCAAAATGAAACATGAAATCCAATTTCTTATTTTTATTAAAGCATTCATAGCTGTTGTAAGTAATCTTTAAAAAGTTTTCATAGCATTCATAGCATTCATAGCTGTTGTAAGTAATCTTTAAAAAGTTTAAAAAAAAAAATTATTCAAAAATTCAATTAAACCCTCCATAATTACAGCAGCAAAACATACACTTAGGCTGCCCGCTTGACGCGTTTCTTGTCTCCCTGCCATTTCATCAGAATAATTATTGTTGGAGCATTTATTTGTAACACTCACTACAAAGGGTTAACACTGGTTTTGTGTGTAGTTGGTGGGGGTTGTGCACATTTAAGAGAGGTGGAGGCTGGCTGCCCACAGCTTCTGATGAAGTGTTAGGGAGCCACGAAATGCATCAAGCTGGCAGCCTAGTGTGTGGAGTATTCAGTGCAGTTTTGGGCTCCAGTCCTTAAAGTGGACCCGTCACCCAGACATAAAAATCTGTATAATAAAAGTCCTTTTCAAAATAAATATGAAATCCAATTTCTTTTTTTTATTAAAGCATTCATAACTGTTGTAAACGCATTTAAAAATATCAGCTGTCAATCATATATTGCCTAGGCATAGAGGCAGGGCAAGCAATTACTTTCACTTTCCATTCAGCACTTCCTAGGTGTCACTGCTCTCCCCACATTCCCTCGTTCTCTTTAATTGTGTAGCCAAGACATGGGGATGGACATTGGGTCCCCCATTCTGGTGCACAAACAAGGATTCTGAGAAGATTTGTCTTAATAACAGTGTCCACAAAATGGCTCCTTCCTGCTTGCTATAATTATGAATTCCCAGACTGATGGAAACAAGTCAACTCAAATAATTTATACAGCGTAATTAAAGTTCATTTTGCATGACTAAAATGATAAAATAGGATTTGAAATATTTTTTTTGGGTGACGGGTCCCCTTTAAGAGGGATGAGCAGAGACATGCAAGTAAACTGGTTAGAGGGATGGACAACTTAAATTATGAGGGTAGGCTGTCAAGGTTGGTTTTGTTTTCTCTTGCAAGGGGCCATGATTACACTTTACAAGTACATTAGAAGACATTATAGACAAATAGCAGGGGACCTTTTTACCCATAAAGTGGATCACCGTACCAGAGGCCTCCCCTTCAGACTAGAGGAAAATAACTTTCATTTAAAGCAACGTAGGGGGTTCTTCACAGTACGGTTGTGGAATGCACTGCCGGGTGATGGATACTGGGTTTCATTTGGAGAGGAGAGGATGGAGGTGGAATTCTGTAATTTTTTCCACCTGATTTAACTATGTAACAATGTAACTAGGAATATCTACACTACGTAAAAAGCTACAGCATCATAACAGGTAATGGAGAAACATTTTGGTCCCAGACTGGGAAATGCATTAGAGAAGGCAACATACTGTATGCTGAACAAATAATGAGAAAAACACTTGATGAGGAGTCAATAATATAAGGAAATAACATCAACAACCTTTGATATTCTTAGAACACCTCACTCTTGGCTAAAAAAAATATCTAAATACACTTGTAAGGAAAGTGTGAAAATATGGGACGGTGGCTTTAAAGAAAACAAATGTCAATTTTAGGCAGTCAATTTTAGAGGTGTTCATGAAGGTATAGAAGCAGTAGACAGCTTTTGCTTCCTTGGATCAATTATTAACAACAAAAGATTCAGCTGCCGAAAAAATGAAAACCCAGAGTGGCACTTGTTAGAATAAGGATGAAAGACATAAAAGATGTTCAAATGTACTGATGTGTATATAAAAACAAAGATCAGAGTTGTCCAGGCTATGGTATTTTGTGTGACTTTTGTGAATTTGAAAGCTCAACAATAAAGAAGCAGAACAGGAAAAGTATTTATGCCTTTGAACTTTGGGGTTGGTAAAAACTTTTAAGAATATCATCGACAAAAAAAACAAAGAAATGTAAATAAAACTTAAAGGGGATCTGTCACCCTTAGAAATAATTCCAAATTCTTTTCTACCATAGTTAGTTGAGTAAAATAAACTTTACTTGCACTATATTTATTATTTATTTATTTTTCCTTCAGTCTTGGAATAACACTGTAGCAGCAAACAGGCAGGAGCCATTTTGTGGGCACTGTTATTAAGATAATTTGTGTATCACTCCAAAATCTTGTGTATGCACCAGAATGGGGACCCTAATTCTAATGTGCAGTGCCCTCTATAATTACAGAGTGTGAGGAGGGAAGGGTGAATGTGAGAAGTGAAGAATGGAAAGTGGAAGTAATTGGCTGCCTCAGGTGTAGAGGCGGGGCAGACAATATTTGATTGGCAGCTCAGATATTGAAACACCTTTATTTCCAGTATGGATGTTTTAATGCAAAAAAGAATTTAGGTTTAATTTGCAAAGGACTTTCATTATGTGTAGGTGACAAAAATGAGTGGATTGAAGCTGCCTGCTTTAGACTTGCATTTAGAAGCTCCAAAGCTTCCACTCAATTTGGGGAAAAAGATGATGAGGACTTTCAGAGACAATATGGATATATTTAATTCTAGCTATCATAAACATGTCATTGAGAAGCCTGAATACACAAGCAGAAGACAGGACATATTGAAAAAAACACTATTACAACAAATGTCAACAGCATCTTGATGACACTAGTTATATTATTATTATTATTATTATCACATTTTTATAGTGAGTCATTTTTACTCTGATCAGTGGATCTTACAGTGTATTTTTTCTACCGCATCCACACAAATGTACAATGACACAGTAGGATCAGCTTAAACAGATGCCATTTAAAGGGGAACTATCTGGAAAATGAAAAATTAATATCAGCTGCATCATACTGAAATAAGAAACTCTCTAAATACAATCAATTTAAAATTATGCATTGTTTCTGAAATAATCACACTTATCTTCACTATCCCTCTCTCAGCTCTCTTTCTCTTCATTCTGTCTTCTTGCAAATCAGAATGAAGAGAAACCGATACTGAGAGAGGAATAGTGAATAGGGATGTAGCGAACGGCGGAAAAAATGTTCAGAACATATTCGCGAACTTGCGTCCAAAATGTGAATTTTTACGGCGGAAAAAATGTTCAGAACATATTCGCGAACTTGCGTCCAAAAATGCGAACGGTTCGCGAACGTCGCGAACCCCATAGACTTCAATGGGAAGACGAATTTTAAAAGCTAGAAAAGACATTTCTGGCCAGAAAAATTATTTTAAATTAGTTTAAAGGGTGCAACGACCTGGACAGTGGCATGCCAGAGAGGGATCAAGAGCAAAAATGTATCGGAAAATACATTGTTGACACAGCGCTGCGTTTTGTGCTGTAAAGGGCAGAAATCACACTACGTCACTCAGGTGATGTTTCTGGACACGGAATGTGAAAAAGCTCACACAACTAGGTGGCACTTGGTTAAAGACTGGGCAAACAATGCCTGCAAGGGCAACGTATACACTACAGCAGTGGATACGGAATATATTATTGCTGCTTGAAAAACGTCACTCAGGTGGTGTTTCTGGAGACGGTATTATTATTGATATTTAGACAGAATGTGAAAAAGCTCACACAGCTAGGTGGCAGTTGTTTGAAGAACACACTGGGCAAACAATGCCTGCAAGGTCAACGTATACACTACAGCAGTGGATACGGAATATATTATTGCTGCTTGGAAAACGTCACTCAGGTGGTGTTTCTGGAGACGGTATTATTATTGATATTTAAACAGAATGTGAACAAGCTCACACAGCTAGGTGGCAGTTGTTTGAAGAACACACTGGGCAAACAATGCCTGCAACTGCACTACTATTGGTGCACTACTATGAAGAACAGCAAACAGCACTGGACACGTTAAAGAACAGTAAGATAAGTAAAAAAAAAATATATATATACATATAAAAAAAAAAAATTACTCTGGTTGGTGCTGAACTACTAGGAGCAGCACACCAGTCCCACTCCCCAACACAGCTAGACTAATAGCACTGGGCTCTTATAGTAGCAAAGTAAAAAAACAAAAAAGAAAATAAAAGCAGTCCTTACAAGGACTATTGGGTTATTACAGCAGTCAGCAGATGAGATCAGAAGCAGTGCCCACAGCAGCTACATACAGAGCACTGCAGTAGAAGGTAGATTACTAGTCATCAACTGTCCCTCAAATCACTAAACAGCTCTCTCCCTACACTAGCTCTTCCAAGCACACACAGGCAGAATGAAAAAACGCTGCAGGGCTTCAGTTTATATATGGAAGGGGAGTGGTCCAGGGGGTGTGGGGGTGGTCCAGGAGGGAGAGCTTCCTGATTGGCTGCCATGTATCTGCTGGTCTGGGGTGAGAAGTCAAAAATAAGCGCCAGCTAAGGCGAACCCAAATTGGCGAACGTCGCACGACGTTCGCGAACATTCAGCGGACGCGAACAGTCGATGTTCGCGCGAACTAGTTCGCGGGCGAACAGTCCGCGACATCCCTAATAGTGAAGATAAACGTGTTTATTTCATAAACAGTAAAGAATATTTAATTGATTGTATTTAGAAAGTTTCTTATTTCAGTATGATGAAGCTTATGTTAAATTTTCAATTTCGCGATAGTTCCCCTTTAGCTTACAATATGGCTTTGGAGCATTACAGTATACTGAAGCATCCAGAGAAAGTCCATGCAAAGCTAAGAAGATCATTCTTTTAGAAGAATTTCATTTTGGTCAAGGGACCCCAACATTTTCTCCCGTGAGCCAAATTTGATGGTAAAAAAATCTGGAGACACAAGCATTCACAAAGTTCCTGGGGGTGCCAAGCACACCTTGTTTTTTTTATATATATATATACATGAATGAAAAGATAAGCACCTGCTTTCAGGCCATTGAGAGAAACATTCAGTGGGTTGGAGAGCAACATGTTGGGGATCATTAATTTAGTGCAATGCTCTAAACCAACCAAGCACTTTAGTTCTGTAGAACCAACTGCACTATACATTAAGGGGCAGATTTACCAAAGGTCGAATTTCGAAGTGAAATATACTTCGAAATTCAACCATCAAATGGCTATACTTCGACTTCGAATATCAAAGTTGAATTTTTTTTTACCGAATTTGACCGTTTTGTGGTCGAACTAAAATTGTTCGATTGAACTAAAATTGTTCAATCTAACAACTTTATTTCGACTACAAAAAACTTAGAAAAATGCATTAGAAGGTCTCCATAGGCTAACATAGCACTTTGGCAGGTTTAATTTGGCGAAGTATTGAAGTTGAAGTTTTTTTTAAAGAGACAGTACTTCGATTATCGAATATTCGAATGTTCAAACGATTTTACTTTGAATCTAATTCAAAGTAAATTCAAATTCATAGTATCCTATTCAATGGTTGAAGTATCCAAAAAAATCGTAGCATCGAAGTATCTTCGAAAATTCCCTCTAATTCACTTCGACCTTTGATAAATCTGCCCCTAATTGTTAATTATGCATACTTTGATGTATGTAGGTTTGAGCTAATTGTGCAGAGCACTCTGGGACATTAGAACCCTGGAATTACTAGTGGGTGGCACATACCATTTCCTTATAGTAATACGTCACACTAGCAGTATCATATAGAGGCAGCTCATCAAACTCCAACCTGTTCCTTTACATTTTTATCAAAATCCTATTGACTTTATCACCACTGAGTGGCAAATATTACAGAATCTTGTAATTGTAATACTTTTAATAAGAGCTTTGTATGCTTTTGTATAAAAAGCACTTTCTTCCTTCCATGGTGACTTCACATAGGAGTTTCTATCAAATCGCATGTGGAGAAAAGTAAATAATCACAAGGAGCACAAGCCAGAAGGCACAGCTTCTTGCATTGTGCAGAAATGTTCTTGTGCATTAACCTTTGCTAAATTACATGCTTACTTGGAAATTGTCTCTGTATTTACAGCCGCATTAAACAACTATGTGTAATGGTTCTGAGAATACCTGAAATGGTACCACACACTGAGCAATGGTGACCTAATTGGTTGCCATTTTCTGCTGTGTGCTGAGCCATAGCCAACTACCTACAGGTTTGTTCAGAGATGAACTGATTATACCTGCCATGCTGGTACCAAAGGGCTTTTTGTACAGTACAAGTATGGGACCTATTATCCAGAATTCTCGGGACCTGGGGTTTTCCAGATAATGGATCTTTCTGTAATTTGGGTCTTCATGCCTTAAGTCTACTAGAAATCAATTTAAACATGAAATAAACCCAATAGGCAGGTTTTGCTTCCAATAATGATTAATTATATCTTAGTTGGGATCAAGTACAAGCGACTGTTTTATTATTACAAAGAAAAGGGAAATCATTTTTAAAAAATTGGATTATTTGGATAAAATGGAGTCTAGGGGAGACAGCCATTCCATAATTCTGAGCTTTCTGGATATCGGGTTTCCGGATAAGGGATCCTATACCTGTAGTACATAGAGCTAAGAAGCCACAATGAAAGAAACAAATGAGAAAAACATCTGCCTTTCTACCTGTCCATTTACCAAATTATGGAAAAAGCTTTTTACTGTGTCAGAGCCACATCGTCCCAGCGCTGAATATATGAACGAAAATAAAGACTGGACGACTACAAATCTCTATAATTTTTTCTATTTGTTATACAGCATAAGCTATTTAGAATCAGATTTCTTCAAGATACTGGGGGTCATTTATCAACACCAGGCAAATCAAATTGCTGCATTCATTGTTCTATTTGCAGCTGACTTTAAAAAGCTAATCACTGATTGGTTGCTATAGGTAACTGTCCAAGGGCAAATTTGCACAGTGTTGATAAATGAGTCTTCTCACTGTAACCTTTCTGCATAACCCAGGTACCATATGTAGCCCAAAGAAGGATCTTCCTATGCCAATTCATTTGCATTAACAGCAATTTCCAGCCAGTTGCTGTAAAACTGATATGATATCATGTCATGCCCCGTTCCTTCCTTCATTCAAGGGTATATAACATTGCTGCATGGAAGGCCGTGGCCAAAGTGGTGGACCTAAGAAAAGCTGTGCCAGTAAAACCATCATGGAAATTGGAAAGCAAGAGAAATATAATGATACTGTATATTTGCCTTTTGCTCCTATTAGACACATATACATATAAATATCATGTTTGCAAATGCCTCATGGAGTTCCTTAGGTAACCTGTGCCTCTTTCATAACTTGGTGAGTTACTACTTGTTGTTGGACTACTATTCCTGGTCTATTTCTTTTTAGCCCTTATCAACCTAACCTGAAATGGTTTCTCAGAAAAAACAATAACCCCCTGCAACCGTTGACCATCATGAAACTATATCTAGGGAGTTATAAGCAACAGTTACCTTGTTGTGAAAAGTGCTGTATCTCTCAGCATACTTTTATGATTCACATATAAATTGTGCCAGTTATCCTGATATAGATTGGCTTAGTTGACCTTTAATTTATGCAGTAACCATTGTGGGTTTCAGGTCCGGATTGAGAATTAAAATAGGCCCTGCCATTTCAGGTACACAGAGGCCCAATCAGCCCACTCAGAGGCCCAAACAGCCCCCACCAGCCCACTAAATACTGACTTTCCATGGCAACTTATAGCAGCCCCTCTGGCATTTGCCAGAGCCCACAGATTGCCAGTCCGGGCCTGGTGGGTTGAGCAACTTATCTCAGTATTGCACCAGATCTCACCGAATATTTTGTATATTCAGAAAACACACGTACACACACCAGTTACGAGAGCAATATATTAAAATTAATGATGGCCGAATAAGTTTGCCAGGCGCGAATTCACAGCAAACTTCCATGTTTCGCCACTGGCGAATAAATTGGGGAAACTGCGGCAAAAATTTGCTGCATCAAAAACATTTGGACGCACGTCAGAATAGTCGCCTCATAAAAACAAAATCATTAGGACTTTAATGCGGGCGTCAAAATTGACGTTTCACAAATTCTTTGATGTTTAATGAATTTTGCAGGAAATTCGCAAATTTTTCGGCGAAACGACAAATTTGCCCATCACTAATTAAAATGACTATTATTGTAGTTATTATTAGTGCCATAATTTCCTGTTGACTAGTATATATATATATAAATATAATTAAACATTAAAACACCATGTGGAGCTTACCTATTAATATATTGCATCATTCATTTTTATCTTTGTTATTGTTTTCACAGATTTCATTGGCATAGTCCCTTGTATCAAACTGGGTTAAACATACCCGAACTAATAGTGTAAAGAGACTGTATAGACAATCAAGCCAGTATGTGGAGCAGATGGAACTCCGTTTTTATAGGCCTAATGCCATTCTGCATGCACGGGATCCTTGGCTTGCATTCAGTAGTGTTAATTATGCAACTGCTACAATTTCTAATTATACAGCAGATCTTGGAAGAGCTTGATTTCCATGCAGGTTTGGGCATCGGGTCTCTAGTGAATTTACCTGTCACCATACCTTTCTTTCCTGTGCAGCAGTTACAGCAGGAAAATGAGATTTGTGGTGCTTTGCTTGACCCAAAGTACTATTTAAACACTATATCACAAGGCAGTAGAGATGGCATTTTATCAGTAAGCGTTGAGCTAAACATCGGGTTCCTTTGGGCTACGTTGAACTTTAGGTGAATATTTCACTGTGCTGGATTTAGTTAAATGCTGGCTTTTACTGTCGGGCCTGTAACCATTGTAGCTTAAAGAAAACATTCTGCTATCATAATGCTGAAAAACAGCTCATTAAAATGGATTTGTAAAAAAAAAAAGCTTTATCAGCGTGTGCCGCAAACAAGAGTTATTTTTAGAAAATCAACAACACAATTGAGATTATTATTCATGGTTACAATGGTAATAAAAACGCTCATTGCAGCTTCTTAAGAAATGTGAGGACATAAAGGGAAAAGGCGTTAAAAAACAGCTTCACCAAGGAAAGGTCTAACCTGTGGTTCTCCAGATGGTTTAACATTTTAAAAGATGTGGGAAAGAGCCACTAGGGGTGGCTATAGAGGGGCCTTTGTTTGTTATAGTTATGCTTTTATAAAAGTACATATTACAAAGAATGTATTCATTGCAACATAATCACATCAATCCAGTTGTGTGGGCAGTGACATCATAACACATGCGCCAGCACCATGCCATGACATCACCACACCATTAAATTCAAAATAAAATCCCCATTGCAACCTGGGTTCAATGCATTCTTTTAGAACTCCTCTTCTTGTACTTCCTGGGTGCACTAGGTTTCCTGATCTTCTGACTATACAGTTTTTGCCTGACCTGACCAAGGCTGTATTTGCTATATACACACCCTTGGGCCTGTTCGTAGTGCAGAAGCTTTAGGGAATAGCCCTTAGCTGCCTATAAGCAAAAAATTACTCTTTCCAAATGAAAAACGTGTGCCTACTTCCTAACACTTTCCACTTAATCTCTTACAACCAACTCATCAACAGATGCCAATCAGTAATGGGAAGAGAGCAGGGTAAAGTGCCTTGGGCAGCACCAGACCTAAACACAGCCCCGACCTTTACCTAAACTGCTATTACAGTTTTCACTCACCATTCTGATACCTCTTCATTGGACACCTACAGTATATCTTCTGCTTCTCTTTCATTATCTGCAGAATTGCACAAAATTTGGGGCTCAACACACAACTGTTTGGTAGATGTCGGCACTTTGTTGTGATAGTGCTGTGTGTGCCCCGATTCTTTAGCATATTTGCCCTGTGTCTATTGACAGGTCTTTTCAGGAACCCCGGAGCGACCTTCTAGTTTGGAGGCGGTGGTAGCTCCAGGGTTTCCTTGTGTCAATAGGTGTAACAATGCTCAATTTGGAACAGGTTGCATGAGTTAGTGGTGCTGAATGCAACTATATAAAAGTGCAAGGAGTGCGTGTTAACAGTGGCATAACTGCCAGGGGTGGAGGTGGTGTGATCCCCCTCGGGCCTGCAACCCCATGGGGCCCAATAAATGCATATCACAGTTGGAAGACTGGGGAATTTTTTTAAACTGTACGCAGAGGGTGCAAATCTGAACAGGGGCATGATATGCACCCAGACCCAGCCGTGGCTAGTTACGACACTGCATGTTGATTCATGTACCTTTACTAAATTGTATTTTTAGCACAACTAGCTATGGGGAAATTTGTGGACAGACAACTAAGGTGTGGTAAGTAAACAAAGCCAAAAGTGGAGCATGGGCAGAGCAAAAGTCAGGAAGGCTATGTCAGCTCTCACTGACTATTACTAATCCTGTAATTTTTTCCCTTGGAACCTTAGGCTGTGGATCAACAGGGATTTTTTCACCTGCAAAAAATTAGTGCTTATGCTGATGACAAATCTCCCTAAAATGCTTCTCAGCCGGCAATAATTGAAATTGCTGGTGGTCAGATTTGTCATCCCATTGGACAGCAGCCACACTGCAACTTAAAACTTATTTTGCAGAAGGCAAGCTGCAATGAGCCAGAGCCAACATATTGTATGTACAACCTTCCTTTCTTTGGCAGTGGCGTAACTAGAGTGTGCCAGGCCCCCTGCAAAAAAATCCTCAAAGAGGCCCAGCGCACTCCGACCCCCATCACCCGCCTACTTCCTGCCCAGACCCCACCCATTCTCCACCCAGACCCACCCACTTCCCACCCAAACCTCGCCCATTCACCACCCTGTGTCTCTGCTTCCCTAAGACAGGTAAGAGAGCAGGTTTGGGAAGAAGGGGTTTCTTATTAACTATAGAGGAAGCACATCTGGCATTCTTCGGCATCCTTTTCCCTGGGCCCCCCTGTGACTGCAGGGTCTGCTTCTTCTATAGTTATGCCAATGGCTTTTGGAACTTTTCAGGTGTTTTCAGGTAATTTGTCAATGCTGTGAATCTGTGAACATACATGGCAAGGAGAAATCTATATGTCATAAACATCTATTCAATACATACAAACAAATATGTTGTATTCAGATACATGTAATTACATATAAACATCGATGCAGTAAATAAATACCTCTCCATGCAGTCAGCAAGTGGAGCCCTTTAAAGGCCTTCACACATATCAAATAATAAGGTGGTTTTATTTGTTTGCAGGAATTCTCATTCTAGTATTAACAAATATTGAAGCATTCTTTATGGATGCAGCGTGTTTCTTTAATGCAAATTAACTAAATTGTGATTCTTCTGCTGTGGCCATTTAAATCAAAATTAAAAACGTGAAAAAAAGGCAGCTGGAAACAATTTAAATATTGTAATTTTTTTTGATCCAAGTAGATATACAAGCTTTTTGCAACTATGAAAGAGACCCAAGGTATTGCAAGAAAGGAGAGAATTATCCCATCATTCCGACTGACAGTAAATGAAATGTCAGTTGTAACTGCTGATTTCCCTCTAAACCATTCAGCTTCTAAAAAAGGACAATATCTTATGCAACCTTTGTTTTTGCATTTCGGAGTAAATCATAATTGTCAAGTAAAGTGATAGAGCGGCGGCGGAAACCCTCCACAACAAAATATGACCTTGGCATCAAGTTGTTATAAATACATCGCGGGCAGAGGAAGGCTTTCCATTGGGAGCAATATCTTTTGTTGCAATAATAATAAAACAAACAAATTGGAGTCTTTCCGGATCCAGAGATCGCATTATCTATTTGTTTTATTTCAGTTAGCAAGCCAGCCGATCAGTTTTGGAATGACCTCTGATAATTATTCTCTCACTATTTCCATATGTCATTGAGTTGCAATTATCTTGTCATCGCACACAAGGACACCAAACAACCCTGGATTACACATCAAACTTGCTAACACATGCAAAGCAGAATCAATAGACCTATTCAACGTGGCGAGTGTGTTTAAATGACTGCAATGGCATTACAATGGATGTAATTGTTCTATGCTGTTATCAAATCTGGTGAATGAGACAAAGCCCATGAGAGTTGAAACACAACCTTCTGTTGACAGACCGATCCTATCTACAGTTTAACTTGTTTCTAAATGCACCGAGATTCTCTATGTGATATATGTGTATCAAGTACAAGTCAAGACTGTCATGTATGATATCCCAAAACTCAGAACAAACCCCAAGGTCCCAGTCTCGGCTCATGCTTCTGCAGCCACCTTTTGGCTTTGGGAGAAGCCCTCTGCCAGCTCTTAAAGTGAGAGAACCAAGTGGGAAGTTCTGGGCAGTCAAGGAAACCATAATGTATTTAGAAGGAATGGGGAACAGAGAGTGCAGATGGGGAACAGGCAAGGACAGTACTAATCAGATGTGCATTACAGAATCAGGAACCAGGAGCATAGTCAGGATTACCAGGCCGGATCAGTACCAGTCAGTACAGCATCAGGAGTAGGGAGCATAGTCGGGATAAACAGGCCAAAGTCAAAACCAATCAGTAACACAGTAGGATCCAGAAGAGTTGTGAAGCAGGCAAGGGTCGGTTCAGGCAGTGATACAGCAAGGTCAAAAACAGGCAAAGGTCAGGAACATATAATCAGACAAGAATCACACCCAGGAACTACATAGACCTACATTGGGCCATGAGTCAGTGCATTGTACGGGGTTTTATAGGCAGCTTAACGTTAAAGACATGTTGACGCTTTTAATGGAAGTATGAAGAGACGGATGCATGATAATCCTCCTGCATTTACTTCTAACTCAGCTACAGATTCTGCTTTGTTACAGGAGTCATTTCTCTGTCTCTCGCCTGCCCTACTTTTTATCCCCTTCCCAGATCCTTCCAGACAGTATTAATCAATGGTTAATCATGTAACAATACTATGATTTGGGCCCTGGCCTAACCTGCAAGGAACATGGACGTGCATTGATAATGACAAGCGGTTACATTTTTACTGCCATGACATGAAATTAAAATGGAGTACAGAGATCTGAAGCCCCCCCCCATGAATACAACACTTCCTGCAGCACTGTATTCATGAGGGGTGGGGTGTAAGCACCAGTCCCATAACTTACATGTCATTTAGACACAGGTATGAAGGACAGGGCTTCATTGAACCCATTGGCATTTGTTCCTGCAACTAGCAAGCATTTTTACAATCTGGCCTTCAGCGCAGAGCACAGCCAGACCCTAGATAACAATTTCTTTTAGAATGAATAAAGGTTACACTTTTACTCCACTTGGTGCACCTGCACTTGCGTACAGGGTCTCTCCAAATGACCCCTATAATATTTGACATTCCATTAGCTTCTGTATTACCATTGGAAATACTTTGGTGCTGACACTATAATCTACTAAATATACATTTTAATATTCACTATCCAATATCCATACAGCAATTCAATGACATTTTATGGCTGCTAGTTTACTTGAGATATAAATAATTGGTCAAAGACACAGAAAATGTTGACCAGCATTGCAATATGTCTAAAAAATAAAATGGGAGTATTTCATATCATATTATTCTTCTGCTGCCCCCCTGTGCATACATCAGACTACACAAGGTAACGGAGGGATAATGAATGAATAAGTAGAAGCAGGAGGGCAAGTTTGGGGTACCTGGAACTCTGAGCCTTCTAACAATTGTGATGTCTGGCTTATGAAAATGACACCACAGCTGGTTAGCTAATAAAAATTGGGCACTGCTAAAATATATAGGTTAAAACGGATTTCATTTATAAAATTAAATTAGAATTTGTGACACAATTATGTTAACTGCATTGCTCTTACGAATAACTGAAAAGTTCATGTAGAATATAATTTGTACCACTGAAGCTAAGCTAGTAATCCAATATTTGATTGTATATACAGTATGTCTACAGTGTGCAGTTTATCTCCAATAGAAGCCAGCTGGGAGAATCACAGAAGGCAACCGTGATGCATCTAAACACGACTTCTGAGGCTCCATTACCTGGTAGTCTGAAGCAAACTGTTCAGTCCCACGGGCTAAATCTGCCTGCTGAAGTGCCGGCCTCTGATGAAGTGACAAACATATTCAGTGGCATTCTTAATTGTACCAGTACATCGTTTAGGATGCTCAATTTTATTTACACAAGAACAAAAACCTAAAAATGAATAAGGCTAGATATGCTGCATTTTTATACAGTACTGTACAAGCCCAGAGGTTCAGCATCTCTGTTACAGCAATGATTCAGGCCTTCAGAATTGTCAACAGCAGCTGCTGATCCTGTTTGGTCATATTTTAGTGTCAGTGACATTGCACATGCTCATTGTGCTCTGGGCTCCTTTTAAGAAATGAAGAGCTTATGGGGCGATGGAAATCATGAACACATTGCAAAAAATTAGGCTATATCATTAGTGATGGACGAATTTGCGTATTTTCGCTTTGCCGAAAATTTTGCGAACTTTGCGTGAAATTCGCGAAATGCTGAAAAATTTGCGAAACGGTGCCGGCATCTCGTTTTTGACGCCGGTGCCCATTTTTTTACGCCGGTGCCCGTTTTTGACGCCGGCGTCCGTTTTTTGGAAAAAAAAATTTTGACGCCGGCGAATTTTTGCAGCGACTTATCGCGGTCGTTTCGCGAATTTATTCCCTGGCAGCGAATCGCACAAATTCGCTGCGAATTCACGCCTGGGGAATAAATTCGCCCATCACTATATATCATAGTAACTGAGCTGATGCTACAGGGTTGTTTATCTGTTCAGATCTGAATACACCAGTTTCTTTGCTGATATGAACAATAGTGATGGGCGTATCTGACTTGTTTTGCTTGGACAGAAATTAGCAAAATGGCAAAAATTCTCCAAAATGCATTGAAGTTTATGGGCAAAAACATTTTTATTTGATGAGCGACATATTGCTTCACTATTTGCGCAACTAATTTTTTCACCCATTAAAATCTATGGGCGTCATTTTCACTGTGAAACCTTCAACATTTGTCCCAAATGAAGATTTTATTAATCAAAATACATACAATTAAGCAAACACCTTTATACTTAATCAAGCATAATTTATTTAAACCGATAAAACCTTAAGCCATAAAACCACATTGGAATAGCCCATGTGAAAATCACAAATTTAGTGGAGAAGCCCCAGCATCAAAAATGTGAAAACGTGTTCAGCAACAGTTATTTATATTGGCAGTAATGTAATTCCTACTGTAAAATATAAGAATATTAGAGAATATTAGAGTTTTGTTCCCAAATTACTTGTTTTTTTGGGTCTAATTCCAGCACAGACCACAGAAACTCCGAAATAGGATAGGGACCTCTGCCATTGAATTATACACAACCTTGTCAGGTCTGAGATGGTGGATTTTAAAATTCAGGCTTCTTGCTGCATAAGGCTTTAATAAATATCAAAACATTTGAGTTTTAAAAAACCCAAAAAAAATTGAGTTTTGCAGTCAAAAGACAAACCAGAGTTTAGTAAATAACCCCCTTTACAGTATGAGGCCCATTTACTAAGGTTCGAAGTGAATTTGAAATGAATTTTCGATTTCAAATAGTTAGAATTTCTAAGTAATTTTTTGGTACTTCGACCATCGAATAGGCCAAAATTAGATTTGAATTGAAAAAACTTTATTCGACCATTAGAAAATTGACCACTGTCTCTTTAAAAAAAATTCGACTTCCACACTTCGCCACCTTAAACCTGCCGAATTGCTATGTTAGCCTATGGGGACCTCCTAGAACCTACAGCCAGTATTTAGCTAAGTTTTTAGAAGTCAAAGTTTTTTTTGAAAATCATTCGATCGATCGATTATTCGATTTCTACGTATTTTCAATTGCTAAATTTAAGCAAAAAAAAAAACTTTGACATCTAATTTTTACAATTCGATGGACGAATTTCGAAGTTTTACAACTTCAAAATTCGACCCTTAGTAAATGTGCCCCTTTGTGCTTATATTTTATAACATGGAGTACATTGTTTGTTTTTTATAATACTCAAGAGCTATGAATATCCTGTTAATGACACCCTTATAAACAGTGCTTAGTGGTGTCATCAGTTATAATAACATCCTAAAAATAAACATACATGTTTAAGTAAAGCAAATAATTGTAAGGAATGGTTTCTGCTAGATCTCTTCTCAAAAAAATAACTTGTAAATCCATATGACCAATATGAGATACAAGACATAAATTAGCTGTAATGAAGGACTACCGCAGCAGCTGGGTCAATAAGACCTCCACTGTGTGTGATGGGCAGTTGCAGTGATGAAACCAGGACCCCTCTTGATATATCATCTGTTAAGCTTTTTGACAACTACTTATCTGCACACTGCAGCTTTGTCCTTTAACATTTCTGGTTAATCTTAAAGGGATACTGTCATGAGAAATCATGTTTTTTCCAAAATGGATCAACAGGGATGGGCAAATTTGACCCGTTTTGTTTCGCCAAAAATTCGCCGCCGGCGAAATGTCGCATACGCCCATTAAAGTCTATGGGCGTCAAAAAAAAATTGTCGCGTGGTGTCTTTTTTTTTTTTTGACGCACGTCTCCATACAAGTTTATGGGCATCATTTTTTCGGCGAAACGAGGCGAAAAAATTCGCCCATCCCTATGGATCAATTAATAGTGCTACTCCAGCAGAATTCTGCACTGAAATCCATTTTTCAAAAGAGCAAACACATTTTGTTATATTCAATTTTGAAATCTGACATGGGGCTAGACATATTGTAAATTTCCCAGCTGCCTCCAGTCATGTGACTTATGCTCTGATAAACTTCAATCACTCTTTACTGCTGTACTGCAAGTTGGAGTGATATCACCCCCCTCCCTTTCCACCCCCCCAACAACAGAATAATGGGAAGGTAACGAGATAGCAGTTCCCTAACAAGATAACGGCTCCCTGGAAGATCTAAGAACAGCACTAAATAGTTAAAGCCAAGTCCCACTGAGACTGATTCAGTTACATTAAGTAGGAGAAATAGCCTGCCAGAAAGTAATTCCATTCTAAAGTGCAGGCACAAGTCACATGACTGGGGCAGCTGAGAAACTGACAAAATGTCTAGCCCTTTTTCAGATTTCAAAATTTAATATAAAAAAATCTTTTGAGAAATGGATTCCAGTGCAGAATTCTACTGGAACAGCACTATTAACTGATGTGTTTTGGAAAAAACATGTTTTTCCATGACAGTATCCCTTTAAGTACTTCATTGGATGTGCTACTTTGGAATTTTATTTTGAATAAGAGCCTCTTTATTTGAAGTTGAGAATGATAGAAACAAGGAGCAGCATACTTAGCACATAGACAATTGTTTTGCTATACATTTGCATATACATACGGTATAAAAAAGGTTATACAGGGAGACTTGCATTGACTGGGAAAACAATATCATCATAAAGATGAAAATAGAACAGCTGTGAGCTGACTGTGTTGTTCAGAGTGAATGAAGTTCCTATTTACTCTGTTATATAGATCTTTCTTGTCACACACATGGTTTGTTTGGTTCAAAATAATATAGAAGTAGTCCTCAATATGATTTCAACTGCACAACATTCACTAAAAAATTGAAAGGAACAAGTTCTTAAAAATAATATATTTCAATGGTCTGCTCAATGTAAAGATCAGCAATGAATAAAAACAATGCATAGCAATCCATTCAATCAGCCACAATGCCACTAAATGATAAAACAATGAGTTACAAATGTATGCCAAATCCTATTGTTTGCTTTCAGTATTTCATTAGGGAAAAGAATCAATTCTTAATTCATAATATTAAATTGATTCTTATAAATTCTTATTTAAATTAGAGCAACAAGGATGATTAATTTTGAACTCTACACTAGTTATGCAAGCTATGAAGCAAATATATTGAAATTTGAAATAAACTTATTTCCACAATCATGGCAAAAGTGCATGTAAAAATGCAAGTAAAACAACTAAAGACTTCAAATGAAATTTAGCATTTTAAACTTTTTCAAGTTTATTTTAAGCATTATGGAACAATGGAATTTTTTTCACAACCTGATACAATTCAATTCTCTGATTCCGTTTTTTTGTAGTGATTTGCTGTCAAGTTTAGAAAAAATAAATACATTTGAAAATTAATAAATAAGTTTAAATATTCATTAGGCTAAGAACAAGACTCAATGGCAGCATTACAAATTTTAATTTTTAAGTAAAGTTCGTAGGCTACTATGTATTTATTACTATACTGTGCATGTCATTTTTAATTTTACAGCAATATTTCTCTTGCATATTTTAGGCTCTCTGTGCTGGAATACCTGCTGCACTGTCATCTGTTAAATTAATTAACACAATATCCCCTTCCATTGGGCATAGATAAACCTCACACTTGTCATAATCAATGTAGGACTTTATGTTCTGAGTAGAAAACAGCAACAACTGATTAATCTTATGGCAAGAAATGGGTCACAGAAACAGGTTGGCTTTTGTGGTTTAATGTTTCCAAATTAATTCATGTTTTGATTCTAAATAAAATTATTTGATTTGACTTTACAATTGTTTTCTAAAATTGTGAAAAACAAGAATAAGGGGCAGATGTATCAAGGGTCGAATATTGAGGGTTAATTAACCCTCGATATTCGACTGGCGAATTAAAATCCTTCGACATCGAAGTCGAAGGCTTTTGTGCCATTCGTTCGATCGAACGATTCGAAGGATTTTAATCCATCGATCAAAGGATTATCCTTTGATCAGATAAAAACTTGGAAAGCCTATGGGGACCTTCCCCGTAGGCTAACATTGGCCTCGGTAGGTTTTAGGTGGCGAACTAGGGGGTGGAAGAAATTTTCAAAGAGACAGTACTTCGATTATCGAATGGTCGGATAGTCGAACGATTTTTAGTTTGAATTGTTCGATTCAAAGTCGAAGGTCGTAGTCAAAGGTCGAAGTAGCCAATTCGATGGTCGAAGTAGCTAAAAAACATTCGAAAATCGAACTATTTTTCCTCTATTCCTTCACTCGAACGTGAATGGGCCCCTTTGTGTGCAACACAAATACTGATCAATGTCTACTACTAAAGCACTCAAGCTAGTCTAGCGATAGTCTCTACGACTGCAGGGCTACCATGGCATTTCTTCAAGCTTTTGGGGAAATATCTTATGTTGCAGCAAAAGAAAAATGACTACAATTAGCCATTCTCAGATAGCAACCATATATTCCTTGACAACTTCATCACACAATTACATAAAATATTTGATTACAAAACATTAAAAGTAGTCAACGTTTATCTTTACATTGGCACCAAATTCCCAAGTTTTAGAGTAGAACTGCAGGTAAATTGCAGGAGGTACTGAAAGTATATATATGAAATACAAAAGGAACAAAAGTCATTTGTACAATCCAACTTGTTCATCTATTATATTTGTTACATTTTGTCAACTTCTATGAAAAATGAGCATGAAATCATTGTTTTACCTGATAGATGCGCCATGACTGACAAGAGCAATAACAGTTTCCATGACAACGCCATTCTTGGTCACTTGGGGCTGGAGTCCCTGTTTGCGTGATTGTTAACAGCTTTGACGTTTCTTCATTAAAGCTCAGCCTGTTGAGACACAAGACAGGTCTCAGTTAGAGAGAGAGGAAAAAAAACCATCTGGCAATAATATGATAGGCAATTCAAAGGACAAACTGGAGCCCTAAAGCAATTAAAAGTCTGATACTATAAGCTCCTAACGTAAAATGTGAACTGACACACAGAAATAAGAGATGTGATTAAAGATTTTCCAGTATTATTATCCAGCCAATGCCTAGGAACAGGTATAAGGGATATGAATTCTGTGCTCCGCCACATCCGGAACAATTTAAAAGTGTGCCTTGGTCTTTTGATATCTTTGAATCAACCAGCATTAGCAAAAAATTACATAGTAAAGATTGCAAATGGGATTGGTTTCCTAACAGGTAAACCAATGCAAGAAAGCACTTAATCCCAGATTCTTATGTGAATAAATGAGCTTGCTCCTTGTGAGAAATATCAGGTAGTCAGTGGCTTTAGTCATCTACATCTCCACAGGAATACCGTTAAATTAATTATTGATGCCAGATTGCCTCTGATACATATATCTCTGCTAACCTATGCAGCAGCACATTCCTTAGGACAGTAAATTATCCATTGTTAGCCGGTTTCTTTGGTCATTCATTTGGGAAAGAGATATTGCCAATGCATTTATTAGCCTGCTTTGTCATTTAAACCCTTTATATAGCTGGCGCAGCGATATGAATTGTACTAATTGCATGTACAGTATTAAAATATTCGATTTTAGTTATTGAACTTACGATTCATTTTCAATTAAAGCAATAATCAGTCTTAAGGGAGAGTCATAAAGGAAGAAGGCAATAGTCCAGTGATGAATTAAATGACAGGGTAGATGTATTCATCAAATCGACTGACTATACTTGCTACTACCTGGCAGTCCATTATCTCTGGAATATCATTTATGTTTTGTTTGAATGGAGCAATTAAATGGATTCTGTTATGATTTTTATGGTGTAACACCATGTAGAGTCCTGCAGCGGGTCAGGGTAACCTGCGGATGAGGGTAGGATATTTGGGTGTAGGTATAAATGCAAGTCTATGGGACACAGGTCTGCAGGTTGTCTATATTTCTTATTTTATATTTTCTATATTTTCCTCCTTTTAAAATTATACAAAACTTTTTTCTGCCTCCGGCCAGGCCTAATGATGTCACTTCTGTTTTGCAGCAACAGCACTTCATGTTTAATGTTGATTGGTGGTTTGTGGATTGGGTTGTAGATAAAGCAGTTGCGGGCTGGGTCATGCAGTGGATCCAAGCGGGTAAACTTACGGATTGCTGTTCGGGTTATGGGCTGCGTTGCAGGGTCAGATGAGGTCCGGGTCTCAAATATTGCACTATTTACTTTAAAAATAATTCAAACTACCATATAAAATATTATTCCTGAACCAACATAAAAATGGTACCTGGCTTTGGCAAATGTGTCCTTCCTTGGACTTCCTTACTACAGGAATACCTTGTGCCCCAGCTGATTACTGATACTGATAGCAATGCAAAAGCAAGTTTTTTTCCTGGAGTGCAGGTACGTGTGAGTTCTATGCAAAAAACATTTAATTAATGCAACTTTGCAACCATTGACCACTACTACTTGCACCTACTGAACTACTGTTTCGATATTATTGGTCTTTATATCTCCTCTTTTAAAATATATATATTTACTTATTTATAGCTTCCTAGTGTTATTTTCCCTGCTGCATAGAATTAATGCATGTTGTCTGTCAGTCATGCATGGCACTGCGTTAACTCATTAGACCTTGTGAAATCTGTCAGTGACTCACAGCAGGGGTGTGTTGGGGATGGAGATAAAAATAATTGGGTTAAGGAGCTCATAAAATCATTAACAACTTTAAGGGAAAAAAAGTAAAAATAATATTTGTGAAGCTGATTTATTTTATCAACTACAGTTCTGTACCCCATGACAACTAAAACCCATCAACTATCTACTGTGTAATCAAGATAAAGAGTTGTGATTTAAGCATAGAATATTCCAGACATTGCTGTATGTATATTAGGAACTAATAAATTCTATTATACTATGTTACGGTGAGTCATACTTGAACCCACCTGAACTAATTTAAATGACAATAAGAATGAAAAATGTTTTATAGCTCTGTTATTCATCCTGCCCTTCTCCCATAACCCGCCTAATCTATTCTTATTGTTCTAACTGAAATTACACAGAGGAAAAATATCAGGTGAAAAAAAGGTAGAATAACACTGAATATTTAAAATATAGGGGGCTGCTCAAACTGTTGTTAGTTTAGTTCTTGTATCAGTTCTCCCTTGTACTAACCTTTTATCAAAACTTTATTACACATCTTCATGTATGGATGTTATTAAAGATACTTATATATCACAATAACTCAATGCACTGCTGGAAACAGCCATTGCATGAGTTAATGTTATGTGTTTAAATGTTAATGGTGCCACCAAATTATTATTTCCTACTGACTTTCTATTAGATCATTAAGGGTCGATGTCCACTGGGTGACATTTTGCACCCTGGCCCATGGGTGAGAACCCACAATCTCAGGCCCTTGTGCTCCAGATTGGAACACAAGGGGGCAAATTCAAAGGCTCTGTCACACTTGCTCCACTTTGCCAGATGTAAATTCGGTACCACTATGCTAAGTCACTAAAAGTTTCACTAGCGTTAATTAGTTTCATATATTACTTTGTTAGCGTTCATTTCTGCCTAGCAAAACTTTGATAGTACACTTGTCGTTAGGTCAATTTGAATAGGACAGGTACATATAGGTGCAGTAGTATGTTGTCTTTATTAGAGATTTTGGTGGAGATGCTTGAAGTGGCCACTTATTATTATACATGTCCTAGGAAGCAAATTAAAGACAAAAGAGGTCCTCTAATGTCCTAGACATGAGCCCACCCTAAAACGTGGAATGCCCCTGAAATGGTTGGAAAAAAATGTTAACACAAAAATCTTTATTAGTTAGAACTTTTGAATCCCACTTTAAAATATGAAAAATCGCCAGCGTTTTTTAGAACTGTTATAACGTTTCGGCATACAGGATATAATGTCGATGACATAAGATTGAGGAGGTTGTAGCTTCCTCTTCATCAGGTCTAAGGTAGCAAAGGAAACTCTGGTGAATTTGCGGAGTAATTATCATTTGCCTGAGCAAAAATTCACCTGGCAATAGGGCGCAAAACTATGCTACTAACTAGCGATGGGTGGATTTATTCTGCAGGCATGGATTCGCGGCGAAAAAAACGCAAAAAACGGATGCCTGAGTCAAAAATGGACGGCGTCATCAAAAACAAGACGCCGGCGCCGTTTTGCGAATTTTTTGGCGAAGTAGAACGCCCCAAATTCACCCATCACTACTAGTAGTAACAGTCTCTTTGGTCTTTTATGCCTGTTAGTAAATTGCCATGTGCCTGTGGATGGGATTTCTGGTGAATTTTCTCTAGTGACGGCCACTTCACCCTTAAGTAAATCGGCCTCAAGGACTTGCAGTTTCTCCATGAATTCCGCATTCCCTGCATTTGGCTGTGCTATATTTATGCCATATGGCAAGCCGGATGGCAAGTAGTAAAGTCAGGGCTGCCTTGTACACACCAGCTCTAAACCTCCCCATTTATTCTATCAGGAGCAAAGCATAGCATAACCCTAAGTGCAAGTGCTTCTTAAATACAAGAGGTGAAAAAGAGGTGGGATTTGTTCCCCTTAGGTTTTCTAGTACTCTTGTCTCAGATCATTATAACAAACCCACCTTTTATGATTCATTTGCTTCATTTAGGAAGTCTGGCACTAGGTTAAAATTGTTCACCACTTTAATTTTAGAATAAATTATCTCCACTGCACAAACAGAATACAAGTTTTGTTTATACTATAGTTCCAGTACATGTTTTTTCCAATAATACTAAAATCAGCAGAACCAAAATAGGTTTAAAAGATCTCAAATATGGTAAACTGGTGTTTTATCTATATTTATGTTTTTTTTTTCAGAAGGCAAATCAAGACAGACTGGTTCTTTATTGATTGTCGAAGTTGTTATCTGGAGACTTATACGTGATATGTTCTGGGTACAGTAATAATCCTTCACTAGTAAATGTACAAATAAATGAAACCTAATGATCTCTTTATTGATCCTAGAATAATCACTCAGAGCTTGTCAACAGTCTGCTTTTTCTATAAAGGTTGCAAGAAAAGTAAACTCTTGAAAAGTTTCTATACTAAGTGGAAGAAAGCTATGACTGGGAGGTTTTAATTGATAATTAAAAGTGAAGCGGTCCATTCAAATCTACTTTACAGCTACTTGCAAATATGACACATAAGAGTCATATGAAACATGGATAATCCAGGTAAAAGGACAAGCTTACTGCTTTCCACGGTGGGTCCGGGTGCTCATGCTCCAGCCCTTCAGCAAAGGGGAGCAACACACAAAAAGTTTGGATGACGGGCAGGCACCACTCCAGAACACCAAATCAAACAGTCAATGGAATCCAGGAGCCAAAATTATGAATAGTAGAAAAAAGTCTTTATTTTACATTGTATATAAAAAACTAAAAGCCTGACGTGTTTCGTGTCCCTCCTGGACACTTAATCATAGGCTAACTTGTTTCTGATACAGGGGAGCCCCTTTCTTTTAAATACTGTGTATGTATCAGAAGCAAGTTAGCCTATGATGTAGGGGCCGATTCACTCAGCTCGAGTGAAGGGTTCGAATGAAAAAAACTTCGAATTTCGAAGTTTTTTTTGGGTACTTCGACCATCGAATTGGTTAAATTCGTTCGAATTCGATCGAAGTCGAACGAAATCGAACGATTCGAAGTAAAAATCGTTCGACTATTCGACCATTCGATAGTCGAAGTACTTGCCCTTTAAAAAAAACTTCGACCCCCTACTTCGGCAGATAAAAGCTACCGAAGTCAATGTTAGCCTATGGGGAAGGTCCCCATAGGCTTGCTAACCTTTTTTTGATCGAAGGATTTTCCTTCGATCGTTTGATTAAAATCCTTCGAATCGAACGATTCGAAGGATTTAATCGTTCGATCGAACGAAAAATCCTTCGATCGTTCGATCGCAGGATTAGCGCTAAATCCTTCGACTTCGATATTCGAAGTCGAAGGATTTCAATTCGAGGGTCGAATTTCGAAGTATTTTTAACTTCGAAATTCGACCCTTCGTGAATCGGCCCCTAAGTGTCCAGGAGGGACACAAAACACGTCAGGCTTTTAGTTTTTTATATACAGTACAATGTAAAATAAAGACTTTTTTTCTACTATTCATAATTTTGGCTCCTGGATTCCATTGACTGTTTGATTTGGTGTTCTGGAGTGGTGCCTGCCAATCATCCAAACTTTTTGTGTACTTGCAAATATGCCTCAACCTGAGGTCCATTAACCCTGTGGGCAAAAGGGGGAGTTTCATTCCCTCTTTTCATTTGAGGTGTCAACATAGAATGAGAACAGTATCTAACTAGCAATTGTTGTTTGAATTATCAGTCAACTGCATTGATCTTGACAAGGATGTAAGCAGTATGGGCTTGCAGGGTTGCCTGAGCACAGTTAATTCCAAAGAGGAGAAGTTTCCAAAGTGAATGAAAGTGGAAAGGGTCACAACAGATAGAAAAAGTCACCTTTGTGACAATAAGCTGGTGGATGCACTACAGGACTATATAAAAATATTCCTTTCTTAAAGACATATGGTTGAGATGCTTACTATTTAGAAATACAGACGATTATCTTCAGCTTTTGATGCCCTGAGAAGGACGTTTTCGGTACATCTCTTGGCCTGATAGATACCCTAAGAATTAGGCCCTCCCGGGAACTCTGATACCCCGAGTACTAAGATACAAAGGAAAAAAATTTTTTTTAGGATGTGGTGAACTGTTAAGTATTTCCATTTGCATGTTTCTGGTGACAAACCCTGCTGGAGAACACTGTTGTACTATATTAACATGATGCAATATATTCACATGTAAAAGTACTGTGAGATTTGGATACTTTGTACTTTGGCCTAGACCTCCCCCCCACCCTCCCCCTTTTTCTCATTTCTGTACCCCCCTTTATTTTCTTTACCTCAGTAACCAATAAAAATATATTTAAAAAAATATTCCTTTCTTGCCTTTTGTTCTTAATTTTCACTGCAAAACATTGGGGCTTTATTTAAATTTGATACATAACTCTCTTAGATAATATTAGGAGGTTTCTAAAGGGGTCATTCAGATGAGGACTGAATTGTGCACACAGAAGATAAGGGGTGATGCAAGAACAGGAGTGATAAGGGCGAAGTACCAAGGACAGACTAAAGAATGGGTGACTGGATGAAGAAACAGGAAAGGATGGTGTGGACAATGACTGCAACAGAGCAGGTGCAGGTCTGAAGTGAGATGGTGAAGGCAAAGACTGGAACAGAGCAGAAAGAGGACTGGAGTGGGACGGTGTGGACGAAGACTGGATCAGGACACAGGAAACATAACTGGATCAGGAGTGAACAAGGGTAGAACTAGGTATAGAAGTACAGAACAGGAACAGGTAGGGAGCAGGATTATAGCTAGAGCAGGTGAGAAGCAACAGCAGCAATAGGAGTCAGAGCAAGACTAAGCAGAAGAACTAGGTTCAAGCCACAATGCTCAGAATAAGGTTAATCCTCAGGCACTTGCTGTGAGTAGGGCCATGCTTATATAGAGCAGTCAGCCCTGATTGGCTGACCCAACCCAACCAATAAGTTTGCTTGTGTGGTGTAATGAAACCAGAGAAACAGTTGGAAGGGAGGGTTCCTGGTTCAAACCCCAGCAAATCCTTACAGATAGGTTTTCAGAGATTAGTTTAAACAGATGAAACAGATAAATTAATATCCTCAAAGAGAATGTTAATAATCCTTCCCCCCCCCCACTTTTTTAATGTTAAAAATCTCTAGTTTTGAGACTTTTGTTAATCATTGTGTTCTGTTGGTTGCTACACTGTGGAGTGCCCCCCTAAAGGTGCATGAATGGCTAGGATTATGGCTGGCAGGCCAGTTAGGTTGAAATTTTGGGAGAATGCTTATTTTGTTTGCAGTCACTCATGGTAACCCAGCTTGATGGTTAATTATTGTAAGATTTGGGGGGTGAAAACATATTTGTTGTCATAGATATTTTAAGAAACATCACTATTAGTAAGTCAAAAAAACCAATGCATTTTTTACTTAGCTTGGACCTTAAAGAGGGACTGGAGCAGGGATAAACTTTCCCTGGTAGAAACTATTCTTTACAAAACCTTTGTTTGATTTCTTATCTGTTCCACTTTGTTGCTTAATTACTTGATTGATTTCCACTGTCTATTCTTTGTTATAAGCTCTGAGACAAAGCGTGACTTGACACAGGAAGGACAGCGTTCCTTAATTCTGAGAGTGTTGTGTTTTTTGTTTCATTTCTTTGATATAGTAAGTCATATTTCATTTTGTATTTCAGTTTTGTATTTCATTACAAAACACAACACCTGAGTTTTCAAACAAACAAACAAAAGAGTTTAAAAGTATTGAGTTTAAAAGTAAAGTAATGAGACTAGGACATTAACTCAAGGGGCAGGTTTACTAAAGGGCAAAGTGGTCTTTGCTTGTAAAAATTCACCAAAACTACAAATCGCAGAGACATAGCCAATTTACTAAAAGGCATATCCAGTATGCCAAAAAAGTCATAAAAAAAGACAAATGTTGGATTATGTTAACAAGTTGTAACTGTTAAATATATGTTATATACTATACACTTTTTAACCATTTGCCATATTTCAGGGTGGGCTCATGTGTAAGTCAATAGAAGATACTGTATCTTTTGTGTTCATTTTGCTTGCTTGTGCATTTTTTATAATAAGTAGCCACTTCCAGCAATTTTACCAACAGCCACTAATAAAGACATACAGTATATATGACCTGTATGTACTCACCATATTTAAATTGACGTAAGCGTATGTTAGCAAAGTTTTGGTAGGAAAAAAGTAAAGTTAGCTAGAGAAAATTTGCTTAAAAACGTTCGCACCAGTGTGCGTTTGCCGAGACAAAACTTTGCATTTTGATAAGTATGTGTATTTGCTGCAAATTAACATTAACAAAGTTGTGCAAATTATGGTGAAGGCTTTTAGTAAATTTGTCCCAAGGTTTACTCCTTCTTTTACCTAATCCATCTGATTAATGATTATAACTTACTTAAAGGGGTATTGTCAAGGGAAATGTATTTTTTTCAAAACACATCAGTTTATAGCGCAGCTCCAGCAGACTTCTGTACTAAAATCCAGTTTTCAAGAGAGCAAACAGATTTTTTAATATTTAATCTTGAAATCTGACATGGGTCTAGACATATTGTTAGTTTCCCAGGCGCCCTAAGTCATGTGACGTGTGCTCTGATAAATTTCTCTTTATTGATGCACTGCAACTTCCCCCAACAGCGCATCAGCAGAACAATGGGAAGGTAACCAGATAACAGTAAAAATCCATGTCCCACTGTGACTCATTCAGTTCCATTGAGTAGGAGAAACAATAGCATGTCAGAAAGCAGTTCTGTAGTGCAGCACTGGTTCTTTCTGAAAGCACATGACCAGGCGATATTACCTTAGATGGCTGCCTACACACCAAAATGAAACTAAAATTATCTAAAAAAATGAAAACCTTGTTGGTTTGGAAGTGAAATTTTACATGGTAGAGTGAATAATTTGCAGTGTAAACAGTATAATTTAGAAAAAAAAAACTACACCATAAAAATCACGACAGAATTCCTTTAAGTATAGCACTGGCTACATGCATGTACAGCTGGTTCAGGGATCATTCAGATGATGCATATATGCATATCATCAATGTGTTGGCAAACAGAAAGTAGTCAATATTACTCCAGTGAAGAGACAAGCCCATAATGGAATTTGGTGTCCCATGTTATAAAACAGGGTCTTAAAGTTGAGCTAAAAGGGGTGGCAATTCTATTATGGGCCTCCTAAACCTTTAGAGGTGTGGGTTGTTTAGCTTAACTTTATTTTCAGAAAATTAGTATAGATACCCTAAATTATCATCTTTTTGGACAAAGTAAGAGATGAAGAACCATGTCTTAGCACTAAAATAAAGCTAACTGTATTAAATTAATTCATTTTGCCCATGGAGTAAAATGTCTACGGAATTGAATCAAGGACTGGTTCAAAGTTAATTTCAAATTGTTCCTTTTATGTTAATAAAAGAATTGACTTAAATTAATGTCCTGATCTTGAAGATCACTGTAAGAGCAGGAAACCAATGTTGTGAATGGATTACAGATTAGATACTACAGCTTCACAACTTCTTACAGGATCCGTGTGTATTTGTGATCAGAAGAGATAATTTGGGCCAAACCTGAGAAAGATTGTTTCCTAACCACAGTGTATGTCAAAACAGAAAATTATTCTTACCATTCTTATTAGAAACCACCAAGTGGTCCAAACACCTAACCACCATTATTGGCAATTCAAAATAATTGTATACTTGTGCCATGGCTATACAAACCATTACTCACTATCTGGAAATGACCCAGAGAAGGTAATTACAATACGTACAATCATTTCATCATTATGTCATTTTGAAAAGCTATTTAGGAGTTGGGTCATTGGCCACTGATATCCATTAAACTCTGCAACCCTCTGAATTCTTATATAATGGAATGTATGACCAATATCTCACAATATAACAGCTCTGATCTCAAAATACACTCCTTTCTGCAACCTACACTCTGCTTCTGACCTTTGCCTCTTGTCTTGGGCTTTTGTCTCTCCCTTTCCCTTTCAAACTCTCAAATGCTCCCTAAAGACCAACTAATTTAGGGATTTATATTTAATGCATTTTCGCTGATTAGACATCAGCTTATGACAAATCACCAATTGTTTTCATTGTGGCAATTTGGCTTTTTAAGTTTATATTACAGTGTAGAGCCTTGTTTTCCTTCTTCCAGACGAAGTGAGGACTATTGATCTAGAAAAGATATTGCCTTATGCAGGTCCTCAAGTTTCAACTTTTTGCAAGAAGGGTCCTCTGATACTTTTTTTTAACCCTTTTAACCTTTATGTTTGTTAAATTATTCTAAGACTCCTGATTGTTATTGTCAGGGAGCCGGAGGAAGCCCTCTTGAGGGAACAAGGTCGCGGTGTCCAAAGGGTTAAACGAAGTGTAGTCAGGATCAGGCAAGAGTTCACAGGCAGGCAGAATACAAACAAAGTCCAAAGTCCAGGCAAAGGGTCAGGAAACAGATCAGGAACAAGATTTAGCAACAAAGCTTCACAGGAAACCCAGGATACAACAGGGAAAGTGATCCTATACTTGGGCGCCATTCTGGCGTCTAGATCGTCTTTTTATTTTGAATTTGGCGCCATTGATGTCATTGACGCTCTTGCGCACTGACGTCATCGCGCCGGCGCCACTTACCCACGTGGCGGCCATGGGCGCCGCCATTTTGGGAGCGACGCCGGCAGGAGAGGACGCGCCGCCCGGAGCTCCTGGACCTGCTCCGGGCGGCGATCGTGACAGTACCCCCCCCTCACGGGGGGCCTCCGGACCACCAGGACTTGGCTTCTGGGGAAATTTGGAGTGGAACTCCCTCACCAGACGAGGAGCATGGACATCAGAGCGTCCCTCCCAGGAACATTCTTCAGGGCCAAAGCCTTTCCACTTGATGAGGTACTGAAGAGACCCCCTGGAGATTCTGGAGTCAAGGATCTTCTCCACTTCATATTCTTGTTGGCCATCCACAGAGATGGTAGGAGGAGGAGGCTGGACAACGGAAAAGCGGTTGGAGGTGGCGGGTTTCAACAAGGAGACATGAAACACGTTGGGAATTCGCATCTCAGGGGGAAGCTGAAGTCTGACAGCCACGGGATTGATCACCTCCAGGATGGAGAAAGGACCCACGAACCTCGGACCCAACTTAGGAGATGGTACCTTCAACCGAATGTTCCTGGAAGACAACCAGACTTTATCACCGACCTTGTAGGGAGGAGAGGGTCTATGTCTACGATCTGCAAACGTCTTATGAACCAGAGCACTCTTCTCCAGGTTGGACTTGGTTGCGGCCCAAATAGCAGACATGTGGGCTGCATGGTCATCAGCGGCCGGAACATCGGACAAAACAAAGTCTTGTGGGAAGGCTTGAGGATGTTGACCATACACCGACATAAATGGAGACCTTCCAGTGGAAGTGTGGCAGGCATTGTTATGAGCAAATTCCGCCCACGGGAGGAGATCAGACCAATCATCTTGACAGAGGGAAACGTGGTTTCTCAAAAACTGTTCCAAGGCTTGGTTCACTCGCTCAGCCGCTCCATTCGTCTGGGGATGATAAGCTGAGGAGAAATGAAGATTAATACCCAGATCTTTGCACAGGGAACGGCAGAACTTTGCAGTGAATTGGGACCCTCTGTCAGAAACGATCTCGGCCGGGAAGCCATGCAGGCGAAAAATGAACTGGATGAACAACTGTGACAACTCCACAGCAGATGGAAGCTTCCGTAGAGGGATGAAGTGGGCCATCTTGCTAAAGCGGTCAATGACAACCCAGATCACTGTGTTCCCACTGGAGGGAGGAAGTTCAACGATGAAGTCCATAGCCAAGTGCGTCCAAGGACGAGAGGGAACCGGCAACGGTTGTAGTAACCCACTGGGGCGAGAATGACTGGACTTGGAAGTGGCACAAACGATACAGGCAGAAACAAAGTCTTTGACATCTTTACGGATTGTCGGCCACCAAACTAGACGACGTAAAAGTTCAAGAGTTTTAACAGGACCAGGATGTCCAGCTTGTTTGGAACTATGAGTCTGTTGCAGGATAGGTAGCCGAAGTTCTGGAGGTACAAAAGCCATTCCAATGGGGGTATCAGGAGGGGCAGAAGATTGACCAGCCAGGATTTGATCAGCAAACTGAGGATACAATGAAGCGATGATCTTGACTGGAGGAATAATAGGCTCTAGTCTTTCTGGAGTACGATCCACCGGAGTGAAACTTCGAGACAGAGCATCGGCTTTCCGATTCTTGGAGCCAGGGCGAAAAGTCAAGACAAAATTAAATCGGGAGAAGAAGAGAGACCACCTTGCTTGTCTGGGATTCAGCCTCTTGAGAGATTGAATGAACTCAAGATTCTTATGATCCGTGTAGATCGTGACTGGAATCAAGGAACCTTCAAGGAGGTGACGCCACTCTTCTAAGGCAAGCCTTAAAGCCAGGAGTTCTCGATTTCCAACATCATAATTCTGTTCTGCAGGAGAGAACTTCTTAGAAAAATATGCACATGGGTGCAGCTTCCCATCAGAGGGATGTCTTTGGGACAGGATAGCTCCGGCTCCAACTTCAGAAGCATCCACCTCGATGAAGAAAGGTAACTCCGGATCAGGATGGCGGAGAACCGAAGCAGAAGTGAAGGCATCCTTCAAGGATTGAAAAGCTTCAATAGCAGGCGGAGGCCACGAGCTGGGTTTACCCCCTTTTCGGATGAGGGCCAGGATAGGAGCAATACGAGAAGAGAATCCCTTAATGAATTGCCGGTAGTAATTGGCAAAACCAATGAATCTCTGGATTGCCTTGGTGCTCAGCGGTAGGGGCCACTCTTGGATTGCAGACACTTTCACAGGATCCATCTCGAAACCCTCTGGGGAGATGATATAGCCCAGAAAAGGGATCTTGGACACTTCAAACACACATTTCTCCAGTTTGGCAAAGAGAGAGTTCTTCCTCAAACGAGAGAGTACTTCCTTCACCTGGGAACGATGGCTTGTAAGGTCCTTGGAGAAAATCAGGATGTCATCAAGGTACACGACCACAAACTTTCCCAAAAGATCCCGGAAAATGTCGTTCACGAATTCTTGAAAGACAGCGGGGGCATTGCAGAGACCAAAGGGCATTACGAGGTACTCATAGTGCCCATCCCGAGTGTTGAACGCTGTCTTCCATTCGTCACCTTCCCGAATGCGGATAAGGTTATAAGCCCCACGGAGATCCAACTTAGTGAAGATTTTAGCCCCCTTCAGTTGGTCAAAGAGTTCGGCAATCAAGGGCAAGGGATACCGGTTCTTAACCGTAATTTTATTAAGACCCCGGTAGTCGATGCAAGGACGTAGGCCTCCATCCTTCTTTTCCACGAAGAAGAATCCAGCCCCGGCAGGAGAGGTAGAAGGGCGAATAAACCCCCGCTGGAGATTTTCTTGGATATATTCCTTCA